>CM059815.1:17607037-18207037 GCA_030435695.1 Brachymystax lenok tsinlingensis | reverse complement strand
AGGAGACAGAACACATACCCTTCCTGAGCGGTATGACAGCTGCGTGGTCCCATGGTATTTATACTTGCGTACTATTGTTTGTACAGATGAACGTGGTACCTTCAGGCATTTGGAAATTGCTCCCAAGAATGAACCAGACTTGTGGAGGTCTACAATTGTTTTCTGAGGTCTTGGCTGATTTCATTTGGTTTTCCCATGATGTCAAGAAAAGAGGCACTGAGTTTGAAGGTAGGCCTTGAAATACATCCACAGGTACACCTCCAATTGACTCAAATGATGTCAATTAGCCTATCAGAAGCTTCTAAAGCCATGACATCATTTTCTGGAATTTTCCAAGCTGCTTAAAGGCACAGTCAACTTAGTGTATGTAAACTTCTGACCCACTGTAATTGTGATACAGTGAATTATAAGTGAAATAATCTGTCTGTAAACAATTGTTGGGAAAATTACTTGTGTCATGCACAAAGTAGATGTCCTGACCAACTTGCCAAAACTATAGTTTGTTAACAAGAACTTTGTGGAGTGGTTGAAAAACTAGTTGTAATGGTTCCAACCTAAGTGTATGTAAACTTCCAACTTCAACTGTATGTACATATTCTTATTCCATCCCTTTACATAGATGTGTGTGTTTTAGGTAGTTGTTGTGGAATTGTTAGATTATTTTTGAGATATTACTGCACTGTCGGAACTAGAAGCACAAGCATTCCGCTACACTCACATTAACATCTGCTAACCATGTGTATGTGACCAATAACATTTGATTTGTGCACCTACCGCTAACAGTGCGAAAAAAAGAGAAAGGATTGCGAGGCTTTATCGTTGTTTTTTTCCAGAAATGTTTGGTGATCGACTAGGAATGCCTTGGACATCGACCAGTTGATCACGATTGACCAGTTGGTGACCACTGCTCTATGTTAACAGATTTGAGCCTAGTGCTAACGTTTGGCCGACAATCCCTTGTCTCTGGCGTCAGCAGGGAGGTTGGTTTTGGCTCCGTTTAGATTATGATGATGACTTATGGAGGATTTTACCCACACAAGATAAAAGGGGATGATGGCTCTAGTTCCCTACATGTCGGGGTGTGTGTCTCTCAGTGTAAGTGTTTGTGTGTGTGCACACGTTAGCTCGCAGTTCTGCAGCTGGACCATCAAAGTTATTTGATTCCTATTTTTAGAAACATTCGTAGAAATAATACAAGGGGATGAATAAAATAATGTATTTTCTCATGACTATGCAGACCTTTGCATAAATGTAGAAGAATTAGTCAAGTTTTGTATGGGTTAACGTTTTACCACAAACTCTTGTTAATGGTAAGACAATGAAACACAGTAATTGTGCTGTATCATGATCAATCCATAAGAATCAAGAGGATAATGCAGCTGTATCTCAATCGAAAACGAACTAACCTACAACGTCAGCAAGACTAAGAAGGAAAAATACAGCCATTACCCTAAATGAAGCGCCGTGTGTAGCGTTATCTGGACACAGTCACTCAATTACTGATCTGATCCATTTCACACACATCACAAAGGTTGGTCACACTTTATTTAGATAGTCCGGACTGTCAATCTGTAGATGCTCTACAGATTATCATACTATCAACAAACAATCTGTTGATAAGCAACTGCTTGCTAAGGTTACGGTTAGGGTTAGGTTTAGAATAAGAGTTAGGGTAAGGGTTAAGGTTAGGTTATGAGTTAAGTTTGGGTTAGGATAAGAGTTAGGGTTAGGGTTAGGGTATCACAAAAATGTCTGCAAAAAGTAGCAACTTATGATACACATTTTTTTTTACAATTGAAAACATACACATTAGATGTTTCATTGACATAGTATATACAGTACCAGTCAAAAGTTTGGACACACCTACTCATTCCAGGGTTTTCCTTTATTTTGACTATTTTCTAAAATGTAGAATAATAGTGAAGACATCAAAACTATATGGAATCATGTAGTAACCAAAAAAAAGTGTTAAACAAATCAAAATATATTATATTTGAGATTCTTCAAAGTTGCCACCCTTTGCCTTGATGACAGCTTTACACAATCTTGGCATTCTCTCAACTAGCTTCATGAGGTTGTCACCTGGAATGCATACAGGTAAGTCTTGTTATAAGTTAATTTGTGGAATTTCCTTTCATTCTTAATGCGTTTGAGTTGTGTAGTGACAAGGTAGTGGTGGTATACAGAAAATAGCCCTATTTGGTAAAAGACCAAGTCCATATTATGGCAAGAACAGCTCAAATAAGCAAAGAGAAATGGCAGTCCGGAGAATTTCAAGAACTTTGAAAGTTTCTTCAAGTGCAGTCACAAAAACCATCAAGCGCTATGATGTAACTGACTCTCACGAGTTAGCTAATCCAAGTTTATAATTTTAAAATCAAATTGATCATTAGAAAACTCTTTTACAATTATGTTAGCACAGATGAAAACGGTTATGCTAATTAAAGAAGCAATAAAACTGGCCTTCTTTAGACTAGTTGAGTATCTGGAGCATCAGCATTTGTGGGTTCGATTACAGGCTCAAAATGGCCAGAAACCAACACTTTCTTCTGAAACTCGTCAGTCTATTCTTGTTCTGAGAAATTAAGGCTATTCCATGCGAGAAATTGCCAAGAGACTGAAGATTTCGTACAACGCTGTGAACTACTCCCTTCACAGAAGAGTGCAAACTGGCTCTAACCAGACTAGAAAGAGGAGTAGGAGGCCCTGGTGCACAACTGAGCAAGAGGACAAGTACATTAGAGTGTCTAGTTTGAGAAACAGACGCCTCACAAGTCCTCAACTGGCAGCTTCATTAAATAGTACCTGCAAAACACCAGTCTCAACATCAACAGTGAAGATGCGACTCCAGGATGATGGCCTTCTAGGCAGAGTTGCAAAGAAAAAGCCATATCTCAGACTGGCCAATAAAAAGAAAAGATTAAGATGGGCAAAATAACACAGACACTGGACAAAGGAACTCTGCCTAGAAGGCCAGCATTCCGGGAGTCGCTTCTTCAATATTGACGATGAGACTGGTGTTTGCGGGTACTATTTAATGAAGCTGCCAGTTGAGGACTTGTGAGGTGAACTTAATGATGGTGTTGGAGTCGTGCCTGGCCGTGCAGTCATGAGTGAATATGGAGTACAGGAGGGGACTGAGCACGCACCCCTGAAGGGCCCCCGTGTTGAGGAGCGTGGCAGATGTGTTGTTACCTACCCTTACATGGTAGGTGCGGCCGACAGGAAGTCCAGATCCAGTTGCAGAGGGAGGTGTTTAGTCCCAGGGTCCTGGGACTATGAGCTTTGAGGGCACTATGGTGTTCAAAGTCAAAGTCAAAGTCACCATTATTAGTCAGTTGTACAACCGAATGCCTTCAACCGAAATGTGTCTTCCGCATTTAACCCAACCCCTCTGAATCAGAGAGGTGCGGGGGGCTGCCTTTAATCGACATCCACGTCTTCGGCGCCCGGGGAACAGTGGGTTAACTGCCTTGTTCAGGGGCAGAACGACAGATTTTTACCTTGTCAGCTCGGGGATTTGAACTTGCAGCCCTCCGGTTACAAGTCCAACGCTCTAACCACTAGGCTACCTGCCGCCCCCCCGGTTGAACACAGAGCTGTAGTCAATGAATAGCATTCTCACATAGGTGTTCCTTTTGTCCAGGTGTGAAAGGGCAGTGTGGAGTGCAATTGCTTCATCTGTGGATCTGTTGGGGCGGTGTGCAAATTGGAGTGGGTCTATGGTTTCTGGGATAATTGTGTTGATGTGAGCCATGACCAGCCTTTCAAAGCACTTCATAGCTACAGACGTGAGTGCTACGAGTCGGGAGTCATTTAGGCAGGTTACCTTAGTGTTATTGGGCACAGAGACTATGGTGGTCTGCTTAATGAAATAGCAGGGTGTATGGCTTTCCCAGCCATTTCAGATAATCACATAATATCCCTGCTGGATTGTAGCCGTACTGTAATACAGCTAATGGTCTGTAATTTGGGGGCTGTAGTGGGTCCTGGTGGTTTACTTTGTCCTAGTGATGGTGGCTGGGGTTATGCGTGATGAAAGACAATTGGACCACAGCTGCACTCTCCCAAAAACACCCTAAACGCACACCTCCCACTCAACATTGACCTCCGTGGCTGATTTCCCATCACCCCCTGGGCGCTGTAGTCCAACTGACTCATAACACTGCGGTTTCCTTGCATCTACCCCTACGCCGTCTCCAAGACAACCAGTTAGATACAATAAACACTGAAGTGTCAAAACATGATTCCCTGGGGCTCTATGAAGAGCAGAGATACAATGGGTCTGTAACTCGACTAATTGGACCACTTTTAGGTCTAATATGTTTATATATTTTTTTCTGTGGGGTCGTAAAGGGAGATTAATTGAACTAGCAAGGGGGAAAGTTATAGTGGAGTAAAAACTGTTAGCATTGAGATGGCAGGCTTCCAGTTGGTCGTCTGCCAACCTTCAAAAGTCTGACTTTTCATTTACGTTTAATTTACGGACTGTTTACTCACCAACTCTCTTTCCACCTTCCATACACATAGTATCTCTGAATAGAACCCAGTTGGCAAGAGTCCATGTATAGTCCTCCTTTACAGTATGGATGTGGGTGCTGTTTTGCTCTGTGCAACAAAAGCTAATAGCCATTCTTTCATGACAATAACCAGCTAATATGGCTGTAGAACATCAAGTCGAAATCAGTTTGACCAATTCAAAAAGAAGTGAAAGTCCTCTGACACTGGAGCCATTTTCGAGCAATTGCGAAGTATAGGTGGAATGCTAAAAATGAAATTCTGACAATTCATTCCAGAACACAATAGCTTATTCTCCAAGGAATGAAAGGCAGTATGTTTTTTATGAAGCTCAGAGCATGTAGGGCAATGCAGCTAACCTTTTGGCATTACATGTCATATTGGGATTTGGAACCGACATTCTACAGGCTGGCCCATGACATTTAACTATGGCAGATTGGGATATTTTTTTAATGATTTAGGCAGTCTGACAATGTTTACCCCAATACCCTGTAATATTGTTTTTATTGCAAATAAAGTACTGCACAGGTACAAGCTAATTAAATAAGTTAAAGTGCAACCAAATACAGTGAGGGAAAAAAGTATTTGATTCCCTGCTGATTTTGTACGTTTGCCAACTGACAAAGAAATGATCAGTCTATAATTTTAATGGTAGGTTTATTTGAACAGTGAGAGACAGAATAACAACAAAAAAATCCAGAAAAACGCACGTGAAAAATTGTATAAATTGATTTGCATTTTAATGAGGGAAATAAGTATTTGAACCCCTCTCAATTAGAAAGATTTCTGGCTCCCAGGTGTCTTTTATACAGGCAATGAGCTGAGATTAGGAGCACACCCTTAAAGGGAGGAATGGAATGGGCTACAAGACCATCGCCAAGCAGCTTGGTGAGAAGGTGACAACAGTTGGTGCGATTATTCGCAAATGGAAGAAACACAAAAGAACTGTCAATCTCCCTCGGCCTGGGGCTCCATACAAGATCTCACCTCGTGGAGTTGCAATGATCATGAGAACGGTGAGGAATCAGCCCAGAACTACACGGGAGGATCTTGTCAATGATCTCAAGGCAGCTGGGACCATAGTCACCAAGAAAACAATTGGTAACACACTACGCCGTGAAGGACTGAAATCCTGCAGCGCCCGCAAGGTCCCCTTGCTCAAGAAAGCACATATACATGCTCGTCTGAAGTTTGCCAATGAACATCTGAATGATTCAGAGGACAACTGGGTGAAAGTGTTGTGGTCAGATGAGACCAAAATGGAGCTCTTTGGCATCAACTCAACTCGCCGTGTTTGGAGGAGGAGGAATGCTGCCTATGACCCCAAGAACAACATCCCCACCGTCAAACATGGAGGTGGAAACATGCTTTGGGGGTGTTTTTCTGCTAAAGGGACAGGACAACGTCACTGCATCAAAGGGACAATGGACGGGGCCATGTACCGTCAAATCTTGGGTGAGAACCTCCTTCCCTCAACCAGGGCATTGAAAATGGGTCGTGGATGGGTGTTCCAGCATGACAATGTCCCAAAACACACGGCCAAGGCAACAAAGGAGTGGCTCAAGAAGAAGCACATTAAGGTCCTGGAGAGGCCTAGCCTGTCTCCAGACCTTAATCCCATAGAAAATCTGTGGAGGGAGCTGAAGGTTCGAGTTGCCAAACGTCAGCCTCGAAACCTTAATGACTTGGAGAAGATCTGCAAAGAGGAGTGGGACAAAATCTCTCCTGAGATGTTTGCAAACCTGGTGGCCAACTACAAGAAACGTCTGACCTCTGTGATTGCCAACAAGGATTTTGCCACCAAGTACTAAGTCATGTTTTGCAGAGGGGTCAAATACTTACTTCCCTCATTAAAATGCAAATCAATTTATAACATTTTTCACATACGTTTTTCTGGATATTTTTGTTATTCTGTTTCTCACTGTTCAAATAAACCTACCATTACAATTATAGACTGATCATGGCTTTGTCAGTGGGCAAACGTACAAAATCAGCAGGGGATCAAATACTATTTTCCCTAACTGTATATTGTAGATTAACACATTACCTATTTCTTTCTTTGCTTTCTTGACTGAACACCAGTCTAGAAATTATGCAGCTACGCAACTGTCTGTTCTCTATGAACCCTCAACGTAGCCTAACCAGCCTGACCGAAGATGAAGTCATTCCTGACCCCTGTCTTGGCTGTCACCACGGAACTGACCCTAAGAAGCCTTTCACTCTCCAGGTCAGACAGAAACCTGCTTGCCCCTCCATCCATGTCCACATTCCTCAGGGTCTGTTAACTTCACATTCCTGACCAGCTGCTAGATGCCTCAGGAGACCTTCCTCACTGGCCCCACACCTAGCCATCCCGACCCCCATCCTCTCCCCCTCGTCTCCCATCCCTCTTCCCTGGGCTTGTGGTTAGTGATCCTACTACATCAGTCTGGTTACATAACCAGCTGTATAAATATTGCGAGTGCTACAGCTATCTCCATATTGTTTTTTTCTGGGCTATTAATACTTCAGGGGCTGCCTGGCTAGAGATGTAGAAAGAGGGAAGAGAGGAACAGGGCTTTTATGGAAGATGAGAGTGTACACAGTAACTGTCAAGAAAGAAAAATCGGGGCAGCTCAATCAAATCTTTCCTGTCAGCCAGACAATAACTCAATCTCTGACAGCCTCGTCAGACCCAGGTTTGAACTGGTAGCCTGATCCTGCATGCTATATTTACCAATACTGAGTGCGTTGCATTTCTCTTGAAACCTCAGTGATGATGAAGTTACAGTAAACTTTACAGTTCACTGAGCCAACCACTTAATGCTGACCATATTTAATTGTGGTTAAAGATTAACCACAAGCTTTTGCGTGATCTTCTTGTGAGCACTCGTGCTAAACTGATGTTTTCTCCAAAAAGGAGTTTGGTTTTTCTATCACGTTTTGTTATCATCCATTTAATCACACACAGACAAGTATTTTGAGTCACTGAATTACTGAAGTCAGGTATTAATAATAATTTGGAGGGTGCTTATATTTGGCCTGTTACACACAAATGTGTTTTTTTGCATATCCCAACTCCCCCTGAGACACCCGCAGGGAGTGGGGTCACGGTCACCATTGTACAGCGCCCTTGGAGCAATTAAGTTTAAGTGCCTTGCTCAAGGGAATAGCGACAGATTTTTTTTCTTCACCTTGTCAGTTACAGTATTGAAACCAGCAACCTTTCGGTTACTGGCCCAACACTCGAACCTCGAGGCTATGGGTCTAACGCTCTGGGTCTAACTAAGAATGTAATGTTTTGGTAATTTGAAGCACTTAATAATTTACTAAATGTTGCTCTAGTCTTAGTCTATACCCCCTGCTAGCAACTCAAACAAGTGTTTTGTGAGTGTGTGCACCTGGACCTGCATGTGTGTTTTGTTGTGTCTGTATAACTTTTTGTTTTTATTTGTTGTAGTTATTTTATATTTAATATATTCAATCATACATTTAATAAAAAAAAAAAAATGTTTTATATATACTGTAAGCTTCTTTGAAATGAAACTGTATGTTCTAGGTGTGTTTACCTGTCTGTGGAGTCTCATTATTGCACGGTGCCATTTGTATATTTGCTCATGTCTGGCACAAAAATAAAAGCAGTGGAAAGAGCCCAATAATAATGTATTTTCTCTGTTGTCCAGACGCTAGATTGGACCAAGAGCCAATGAATAAATCCACTTATTCTCCCCCCTCAGGCTAGACTATATATAGCTCTGTCTGCATATGATTAGTTATGCTGTTAAAGTGAAAACACACCAAAAACGCTCATTTCCACCCACCAAGAAGAGACAAAAAATAACAACATATTTTCCATTCACACATCAAGGGCTGGACGGCACATATAAACTGAAAGTTAACATTTTTGGGTTTGTTTATTTTTCTCTGAAGTATTTCATTGTGGCACCTCTTCACTCAAAAAAAAATGACTGGGTTAAAAATAACCCACTTTTACATTTAAAATTAATCTAGAATATTATAGAATGTTCATATTTCATGTACCAAGGTTCATATTTGTGTTATTTAAGCCATTGTGTAAAATAGGCCATTTTAACAAGTCAAATCCAACATTTTACATTCTGACAGCACAGGGCCTGAACCATTATGGCCTGTTGTTACAGATAGAAAATGAATCTGCAAAGAGTACCTTTTCTTCTCCAAGAGCATATGAATGGTGGTTTTGTTAGGATTTAGCTTTGGCCATTTATGTAAAAAAAAATATGACGTCAATAAAATTCCATCCTGGCCTCCAGGAATTGTCTGGAATGTGTCACTGCTTGGATAGTAATTTTATCTCTGCACTTTTTACTAGCTTTGACAATTTCTTGGCAAATAACAACTTTTAAATCGATTGAATATGCGAGTCATTAAACACATTCTCAGAAAATACCAAAATACTACATTGTCCAAAAATAGGCATTTTCAGGACTTTTTAATAGTTACGGGCTTAGTTGTGGGTTCTCTCCTTGCCTTGGCCTGGTGTTGGCCTGTGGTCGCAGGTCTGTTTGTTCTGCCAACTACTATGGTCATTGTAACGCAATATGCATTGGCGAGACAGCACAAACAGATCTGGGATCAGGCTAGGTATTATCCTACCCCCCCACTCACATGACTATGGTGACACTATTTACCAGAATGCCGCATCCACTACACTTAAACCTTTGGATGCAGTCTACCATAGCGCCCTTCCCTTTATTACAGGTGACAGTTTTAATACTCATTGCTGCATCTTGTATCAGAAGGTCGGCTGGACCTCACTAAAGGCCCGTAGATCACTTCATTACTCCTTTTTTTACAAAGCTCTGCTCCACAAGCTTCCAACATACCTCACTTCTCTGTTGAAATATAAAAATACAGGAGACCAAACTCGTTTGCAGGGTTGGACCCGCTTGTCTCAACAAAGATTCCCTGGTACCAACAGGGCAGTTTAATACTCTGTTGTTAAATGAGTTCACTGACGTGTGCAATTGTTTCAGTTCATTATTATAGCTTGTTATAATAACCTGATGTAATGTATTTAGAGCTGTTTAGTAGTTTATATTTTTGTTGTTGCTGTATTGGATGTAATTACTGTCCTCAGGGCACCATTGTAAATGAGACAATGGTCCCCTGAATAAATCGAAATTAATAAAACAAAAAAACATTCATTCACGAGAAGGCTAATCAGCCCAGCCGTGCTGGTCAGTCCTGTTCCTTGAACCCAGGCCTGTGGGTAGAAACCCCAGGAGGAGGGAGGGACGGAGAGACTCACCCCAGGAAGCCAAGGATGGATATATTCACCTGGGAAGAGAAAAGAGCAACAAAGGATAGGATAAGGAAGAGGAAGGGAGAAGTGAAAGGTTTGACATGGAGGAGAGAGAAAGGAAGGACTAGAAGATGGAGAAAAAGGGAAGAGGAGGAGAGGAATATAGAGAAGGGAGATTAGAAGAGGGCAAGAGAAGAAATAGGATGAAAATAGATCATGAGTGCAAATAGCTCAGAGATGGAAGAGAGAGAGAGGGAAAATGGTAAATTTATTTTAGCCTACCCAGACCCTCTTTGGTTCAGTCCAGCCGGCAGAGGATGACGCACAACAATACTCAAATTCAATTCAAGCTAGCGGGAAAAACATGAGAGGAGTCCCAGGGTAGTAGAGCAATCTGCAGGCCCTGTGACTGGAACCCTAATGGAAGAAATTTAGACTGGGCAGCCAAGCGAGGAATAAACTCAGGGGAAGGAGAGTTGAAAAGCATGAGCTTTCTGTGTGTGTGTGTGTGTACTACATTATGCATGGTCTAATTCAGCGGTAGTATGATTTCCTTTTAGCAGTCATTACTCTGTCTTGTTTCTCTGAGTTAAATGTAAATACAGGGGGTCTTAACAGCATCTTTCATCTGTCAAGGCCTTATTGCCTAAATGGCCAGGCATTGGATTTCCTGGTTGTTTCAGGGTCCACAAGGCTCTAGTGATAGCATTTAAAAGTAAAATTAAAGCACTTTTATCATGGGTATTCCCCCCACCCTCCTCTATTCTTAAACTCTTATAGTCGTGACCCCCTTCTTAAGGATACTTCATAGAAAGCATTAAGTGGAATCATTATCCTGGAATGTTTCGTAACTTTATTTCCTGGGGGAAACCATCTGGCCAATGTTTTGACAAGCTTTTAGGGGGGTTTCATAACTTTCTGACACATCATTGGTTGTTTTGTTCTAGCAGGGGATTTAACGTATTTTTGTGTTTGGATAGATTACAATAAAAGGGCACTCTTCTCATTACAGTAGATCCCAGGCCATGTTGGCATTGTCATGTAGGCACAGATCTTGGATCAGCTTATCCTTTTCAAAACGTAGCCTTCCCGTTAGACACTTTTTTTTAATATATATATACTCTACCATTCAAAAGTTTGGGGTCACTTAGAAATGTCCTTGTTTTCCATGAAAACATACATGAAATGAGTTGCAAAATGAATAGGAAATATAGTCAAGACGTTGATCAGGTTATAAATAATGATTTTTAATTGAAATAATAATTGTGTCCTTCAAACATTGCTTTTGTCAAAGAATCCTCAATTTGCAGCAGTTACAGCCTTGCAGACCTTTGGCATTCTAGTTGTCAATTTGTTGAGGTAATCTGAAGAGATTTCACCCCATGCTTCCTGAAGCACCTCCCACAAATTGGATTGGCTTGATGGGCACTTCTTACATACCATACGGTCAAGCTGCTCCCTCAACAGCTCAATAGGGTTGAGATCCGGTGACTGTGCTGGCCACTCCATTATAGACAGAATACCAGCAGACTGCTTCTTCCCTAAATAGTTATTTTATAGTTTGGAGCGGTGCTTTTGGTCATTGTCCTGTTGTAGGAGGAAATTGGCTCCAATTTAGTGCCGTCCACAGGGTATGGCATGGCGTTGCAAAATGGAGTGAGATCCCTTTCAAGATCCCTTTTACCCTGTACAAATCTCCAACTTTACCACCACCAAAGCACCCCAGACCATCACATTGCCTCCACCATGTTTGACAGATGGCGTCAAGCACTCCTCCAGCATCTTTTCATTTTTTCTGCATCTCACAAATGTTCTTCTTTGTGATCCGAACACCGCTAACTTAGATTTGTCTGTCCATAACACTTTTTTCCAATCTTCCTCTGTCCAATGTCTGTATTATTTTGCCCATCTTAATCTTATCTTTTTATTGGCCAGTCTGAGATATGGCTTTTTCTTTGCAAGAGCCCAGCATCCCGGAGTCGACTCTTCACTGTTGACGTTGAGACTGGTGTTTTGCGGGTACTATTTAATAATGCTGACAGTTGAGGACTTGTGAGGCATCTGTTTCTCTAGACACTCTAATGTACTTGTCCTCTTGCTCAGTTGTGCACCGGGGGCCTCCCACTCCTCTTTCTATTCTGGTTAGAGCCAGTTTGCACTGCTGTGCTAACATAATTGCAAAAGGGTTTTCTAATGATCAATTAGTCTTTTAAAATGATACACTTGGATTAGCTAACACAACGTGCCATTGGAACACAGGAGTAATGGTTGATGATAATGGGCCTCTGTACGCCTATGTAGATATTCCATATAAAAATCTGCCGTTTCCAGCTACAATAGTCATTTACAACATTAACAATGTCTACACTGTATTTTTGATCAATTTGATTATTTTATTGGACAAAGAATTTGCTTTTCTTTCAGAAACAAGGACATTTCCATGTGACCGCATACTTTTGAATGGTAGTGTATATATCTGATCAGTTTTACCTTCCTCCTACCCCTCTAGATGTTTCCACTCAGGGCTGTGTAGAAACAAAATCAGCGCCATGCATAGTCAACACACTTCCCGCCTCTCTCTTCCCAGAGCCACACACACTACACTGTACACTGATGAGGTCTGATCCCCATTAACCCTCCATTAAGCCTTATGACTGCTAATGACACCTAATGACCTAATGAGAGGCCTGGAATAGCACCAGGCTCCCTGGCTTCATACCCTCCATACCATACTATCACTATCCCACCACAGAGCCACATGCCTGGGCTAGGGACCTGGGCTGGGACCTGGGCTGGGACCTGGGCTGCATACACTACCCAGCCTACCTCTGGGTTGTGTATGCAGGCTAAGAGATAAAGCAAAGCTCCTCAGGAATGGAAATAGCCCCAGTTAGAGAACCCCCCCCCTCTCCGCTAGCCTTTTGGAAGCCAGCGTGAATAACATACTGTAACTCACTGATGAGGAGCAAGCCTGTTTGGGGCATGGGGAGGGGAGAGATGGATTTGTGTTTGTAGGAAAGGGAGGTCAGGAATTGGCTATTTTGTAACTGAGTGTATAGGGGGATGGGATGGAGAGATGGAAGGAGAGTGGGAGTAAGTGGTTGGATAAGGTCGACCCACTACAATAAGTGATTGTTACATACAATAATTATGTAATACTGGTGCTTGGCAAATACTAGAACAAAGCAACATGAGACACTCACCCTTTGTCTATCCTGTGTAGACCCTGTCTGGACCAGAGTGCCTACCGTTCACATTGCAGCATCCTGCCTCTGTCTGATGGTAGTGATAATTGATTGACAGGTTGACAGTTGCACCAGACAAATAAAAACGTATTCATAGGTGTGTGTGTGTGTGTGTTTGTGCGCGCATGCGTGTGTGCGTACATGTCATGTTGGCATGCAATTCTCAGTTGGACCATCAAGGTTATTTCAGTCTTATTTTTAGCAACATACGTCAAAACATTACAGTCCTGCATTGACCCTTTTTGCACCCAATTTTTTGAATCATCACATATTCTGCTGTTACTGTTTATTATCTATCCTGTTGCTTTATTTGTAGTTATACATACATATCTACGTCAATTACCTCATACCCCTGCACATTGACTCGGTACTGGTACCCTTGTATATATGAGTTTACTGATCATGTATTTATTACTAGTTTTATTATTACATGTTCTACTTTTTTATTATTTCTTTCTCTCAGCATTTTTGGGAAGGGCCAGTAAGGAAGCATTCCACTGTTAGTCCACACCTGATGTTTATGAAGCATGTGACAATCCAATTAGGTTGAAATTAGATTTGGGAAGGGGTATACCTAGTCAGTTGTCCAACTGAATGTATTCAACTGAAATGTGTCTTCTGCATTTAACCCAACCCCTCTGAGTCAGAGAGGTGCAGGGGGCTGCCTTAATCAACATCCACGTCTTTGGCGCCCGGGGAGCAGTGGGTTAACTGCTCAGGGGCAGATAGACAGATTTTTACCTTGTCAGCTCAGGGATTCGATCCAGAAACCTTCCGGGTACTGGCCCAACGCACTAACCACTAGGCTACTTGCCGCCACGGAGGATGAGGATGAATGAAAGAGGATGAATGAAATAGCATGTATTTTCTCATGGTCTTGCATACAGAAGCACCTTTGCATCAATGAAGAAGGCTTAGTCAAGCTTCGTATGGTTTACTAATGTGTGCATTCGTGACTTAGTGCATGTATGCTTTTGTGTGTGTGTGCATCCTTTTGTGCGTGCATGTTTTTCTATTTCACAAACAACACAAAAATAAATAAAAGCCCACTATAGAAAACATTCTCCAAGGTGATCAGCATACAATGAGTGTAATGTTTTGGGGAATACCTATCTTTCCATGACACTGACCAGGTGAAACCAGGTGAATGCTGTAATCCCTTATTGATGTAACTTTCTAAATCCACTTCAATCAGTGTATATGAAAGGTGGAGACAGATTAAAGAAAGATTTTATAAGCCTCGAGACAACTGAGACATGATTTGTGTATGTTGTGCCACTCAGAGGGGGAATGGGCAAGACAAAATATTTAAGTGCCTTTGAACGGGGTATGGTAGTAGGTGCCAGGCGCACTGGTTTGAGTGTGTCAAAAGCTGTAACGCTGCTGGGTTTTTCACGCTCAACAGTTTCCTGTGTGTATCTAGAACGGACCACAACCCAAAGGACATCCAGCCAACAGCAGGCCAGTGGTCGAAAACGAGTCGTTGATGAAATAGGACAAAGGAGGCTAACACGAATTGTGCAGAGCAACAGACGGGCTACAGTTTACCTAACAGTCCACTACAAAGACCCATAAAAGAATGGGCAACTTGTTGTACATTGACACGAATGGGGTATGGCAGACGATGACCTTATAGAGTTCCACTTCTTTGAGCAAAAAACAAAAAGAAACTGTGTTTGCAGTGGGCTAAGGAACTAAAACACTAGACATTGGAAAAAAATTGCCTGATCTGATGAATCCTAGTTCCTGCTGTTTCATGCTGATGGGAGGACTAGGGTATGGCAACCTGGTCTCAGAGCATTTCGTATTATTCTGACACTCCATTTAGTTTGATAGGTTACGTTTCATATGGTATTTATTAACGTATGGATGTCCATCATCCATTTCTTATGATATTATCCCGTTGGCATAAATGGTCGGGAGACAGGCGCAGGATTGCGTAATAGGTGTTTTTATTTCCCAAATTACATCATGCCATGTAAAGGCACGGGGACGAAGACCAAAACAAACACGTAAACAAAACACAGGGTTGAGACCCAAACAAAAGGAGCGAGGAGTACCTCGAATAAATAACACAAGCACACAATGATACCACACGGGACCAGACCCGTAATCATCTGCGCAATTCACGCGGCCAAAACAACACAGCACAGGTACTCACACAACCAACGGACATTGTAACAATAATCGACAGGACAATGGTGAACAAAGTGCACACTTGTACAATTACGAATCAAATGGGAATAGGGACCAAGTGTGCGTAATGACAGTTCCGGAGGGATCTGTGACAGATATGTTAAGAAATACAATTCGTATATGTTATGAATTGCAAAATGTACAATATGTTTAATGAATTTGCAACGTATGATATGTTACGAATTCCAATTTGTTGTGGCTAACATTAGCTAGGTGGCTAATGCTAATGTTAGCTAGCTGGCTAATGTTAGCTAGGCTAGGGGTTAGAGTTAGGGTTAAGAGTTAGGTTAAAGGGTTAAGGTTATGGTTAGGGGAAGGATTAGCTAACATGCTAAGCAGATGCAAAGTAGCTAAAAAGTTGTAAGTAGTTGAAAGGTTGTCCATGATGAGATTCGAACATGCAACCTTTGGGTTGCTAGATGTTCGGGTTATATATTTGTTTTTGCCTTATGTAACCCCACCAAATAAGGGCTGTGTTTAGTACAGGCTTACCCTGCCGTGACATTTTGATAATATTCGCCTGTATTTACCCCCTAAAAATATGCTGCTAACGTGGCTATCATAAAGAACTATAAATGCCATGATGATCTGGACGAGACTGTCGAATCGAGGCAAAGGTAAGAATCTCTGGATTCATTTTGTAATGAATAAATTGGTACACTTTTTTATATTGACAATTCTGTGAACTGTGTTGTGCAAGTTTTAAATTGACACAATACCTGTTAGCAAAGGTGTCAGCTAGAGATGACGTGCAGGAGCTTGCAGGGATTTGTAGTCTTGCACGATGTCTACTTTGATGCTAATTAGCATTTTCGAATCTGAAAGTAAATAGAGCCGAATATATTGACAAAAGTCACCTTTTCCGAGAGAGATTTACATGGTTTTCAAAACATCATGCCAGGGTAAGCCTACACGCAACACAGCCCTTATTTTAAGTGTTTCTAAAATTAAATGTTTTGCCCTGGTGGAAAAACGATTGGAACCATTTCCCTGTCTAACCGCTAGGTTTTATGATGACATTGCTCAATCCCATTGAGCACGTCTGGGACCTGTTGGATCGGAGGGTGAGGGCTAGGGCCATTCCCTCCAGAAATGTCCGGGAACTTGCAGGTGCCTTGGTGGAAGAGTGGGGTAACATCTCACAGCAAGAACTGGCAAATCTGGTGCAGTCCTTGAGGAGGAGATGCACAGCAGTACTTAATGCAGCTGGTGGCCACACCAGATACTGACTGTTACTTTTGACCCCAACTTTGTTCAGGGACACATTTTTCCATTTCTGTTTGTCACATGTCTGTGGAACTTGTTCAGTTTATGTCTCAGTTGTTGACTCGTGTTATGTTCATGAAAATATTTACACATGTTAAGTTAAGTTTGCTGAAAAGAAATACAGTTGATAGTGAGAGGATGTTTCTTTTTTTGCTGAGTTTAGATTACAAAACTTTCTCTGATATTGATCACCAATATTTTAATTTCCTAACAGACATAATTGTGGCGATGGATGAATATAAATTCCTAGACGCAATGAAATGACAGCACAGGTTACGTTACATTACAGCCTTAACCTAATGGATTACACATCAATCGACACACAATACCCCATGATGACAAAGCAAGGTTTTTAGACATTTTTGCAAATGTATTAAAAATATACCACTGAAATATCAAATTTACAGAAGTATTCTGACCCTTTACTCAGTACTTTGTTGAAGCACCTTTGGCAGGGATTACAGCCTCGAGTCTTCTTGGGTATGACGCTACAAGCTTGGCACACCTGTATTTGGGGAGTTTCTCCCATTCTTCTCTGCAGATCCTCTCAAGTACTGTCAAATTGGAATGGGAGCATCGCTGCACAGCTATTTTCAGATCATTCCAGAGATGTTTGACGGGGTTCAAGTCCGGGCTCTTACTGCTCAAGTACACTCAGAGACTTGCCCCGAAGCCACTCATGCAATGTCTTGGCTGTGTGCTTGGGTCATTGTCCTGTTGGAAGGTGAACCATCGCTCCAGTCTGAGGTCCTGAGCGCTCTGGAGCAGGTTTTCATCAAGGATCTCTCTGTACTTTGCTCCATTAATCTTTCCCTTCATCCTGAGTAGACTTCCAGTCCCTGCCGCTGATCCCCACAGCATGATGCTACCACTACCATGATTCACTGTAGGGATGGTGCCTGGTTTACTCCAGACGTGAAGCTTGGCATTCATGCCAAAGAGTTCAATTTTGGTTTTATCAGACCAGAAAATCTTGTTTCACATGGTCTGAGAGTACTTTAGGTGCCTTTTAATATTGGAGTGGCTTCCGCCTGGCCTCTCTACCATAAAAGCCTGATTGGTGGAGTGCTGTAGAGATGTCAGAGTCACCTCCCTGACCAAGGCCCTTCTCCCCCGATTGCTCAGTTTGGCTGGGCGGCCAGCTCTAGGAAGAGTCTTGGTCGTTCCAAACTTCTTCCATTTAAGAATGATGGAGGCGACTGTGTTCTTGGGGACCTTCAATGCTGCAGACATTTGTTGGTACGCTTCCCCAGATTTGTGCCTCGACACAATCCTGTCTCGGAGCTCTACGGACAATTACTGCGACCTCATGGCTTGGTTTTTGCTCTGACATGCACTGTCAACTTTGGGACCTTATATAGACAGTTGTGTGCCTTTCCAAATCATGTCCAATCAATTGAATTTACCACAGGTGGACACCAATCAAGTTGTAGAACCATCTCAAGGATGATCAATGGAAACAGGATACACCTGAGCTGAATTTTGAGTCTTATAGCAAAGGGTCTGAATGCTTATGTAAATAAGATATTTCTGTTTTAAATTTTTTATACATTTACCAAAAATTCAAAAAAACTGTTTTTGCTTTGTCACAATATGGGGTATTGTAGGTAGATTGATGAGGAAAACGTGTATTTTAATCCATTTTAGAATACGGCTGTAACGTAACAAAATGTGGAAAAATTCAAAGGGTCTTTCCAAATGCACTGTACATTATCCCAGGAGGGTGTCAATTTGTTCCAGGACCACATCATATGTAATAGGGTTCCTTTGTGCTTTTTGCATCTCAAACAGATAAGTGACATTTCTGGGTGCATTAGATGCATTCTGGCAGGGGTGTAGTAATTATCTTAAATTGCAGTAGTTTATGTCTTAGTTTGTAGGATTTTCACATATCTGCGTAGCATTTTCACATATCTGTGACCAATGGCTCTCCTCACTTTCTTCCTTTAGATCTGTTTCCCATATTTTCCTTAGGTTCTGAAAAATCAGGTACTTTCAATCAACCCTTGATGTACTGTAACTCTGTAATCAACAGCAGCTTCTTTCAGTATTTTTTATCTGCTACATGCCTTGGGTTCATCCAGACTCATCCAAAACTTAAATAAATCGGCCTTGGATAATCCAAATGTTTCTTGTAATTGATTGAATGACAGTAAAG
The DNA here is from genome assembly GCA_030435695.1 of Brachymystax lenok tsinlingensis. Taxonomy (NCBI): domain Eukaryota; kingdom Metazoa; phylum Chordata; class Actinopteri; order Salmoniformes; family Salmonidae; genus Brachymystax; species Brachymystax lenok. The sequence continues at coordinate 18,188,391 of CM059815.1, read as the reverse complement.
ATCCATCATAGCACACGTTCAAAATCATCAAAACATTTCCAATAGGAAACAAATAAACATTGAATAAAAGTGAATGTGGATCATGGGTTGCCCAGGGTAAACTGGACATTTCTAGTTAGTTTCTATCATGACATTGGACATTTGATTGAAGCTGGATCTGGGTCATTGATCACCATGCTCTCCTAGGGCAGTGTATTTTATATGATCTGCTCTTTTCTCCACGTGTTTTCCCTCTATTTCTTAGATGAACTGAATAGCCTCTGTGACATATTTACTAAATCGGCGGACTTTGAGATTAAAAGGGTAGGAATATTCATATTTACTACCACGCGAGAGGGGCTTTTCAGGATAACATCACTGTGCAAAAGGCATATGAGGACCGTTTCTTTCTAGCATCAGTACAGTATTAGTTAGACTTTATTTTACTCCACAGACAACACTGACCTCTCTGATAGGTTGGCACTGAAAAAGCAATTGCCACTGAAAAATCGGTTGGCACTGAAAAAGCCACGATTTTTCCGATTTTTCCTTGAGTCGTCATGACAACACTGCAATACCTTAGTTTATTTATGTTTGTTTTGGAAGATAGGTGAATCATATTTCAAAACCACTTTTACTCTTGTGAATTACTGTTACTGTACATAGACGTGCTATATTACTGTCTAGATAAAGATGATTTGTGTATATGGGCTGGTTCAAACATACTCCAAAGAATTTAATAAAAGCATTGGATAGGGGTAGCAACATGCAGGGTAACATTTGAACAATGCATAATAGAGTATGTACATACTGAGTGGCGGAAAACAACCATTTCTTATTTAGCTCGGCTGGGTGTGACATCTGAAGGAGGTGCGCGTATGTGTGTGTGTGTATGTGTGTGCGTTCCTGAGTGTGTGTATGTGTGTAATATGTTGGGGAGTGCTGATGGAAGAGGGATGGATGTATGAATGATGTGCTGCAGTGTTTTGTAACATCGCTCCCTGGGCCGCACATCTCTGTCTCAACCTCACCCTCAGCCCCTGCCTCCATCAGCACAAGAGGGGGGATGGAGATGGAGAAAGGTGAGAGAGAAAGGGGGTACAGAGGAAGGAGAGAGAGAAGAGGGAAAGAGAAAGGGAGAAAGGGAGAAAGGGAGAAAGGGGATGGAGAAAAGGAGGGAACCGGAGAAAGGATACAGAAACAAAGAGGCGAGAGAGAAACGGAGAAGAAAAAAGAACAGAGGATAGAGAGAAAGGACAGATGGGAGGGAAAGGGGAAAATATATAGAGAGAATCAGACAGGGGAAAGGAAAAAAGGAATGAGAGACACAAAAACAGAGTGAAAAAGAGGAGGGAGGAAATATTGAGATCCTCAGAGAGCATTCAATCAAAAGTAAATTAGAACACTGTGTACCCACATGGCCCTACACCGTCCACTGCATCCCCATGACTTCAGACCCTGACCAAGACCTGCAGGTTTCTACTCATTCAACATCCCAAAATAAATAATTATTTTAATTCTATTAAAGGCCCAGTGCAGCCAAAAACTTGATTTACTGTGTTTTATATACACTACATGACCAAAAGTATTTGGACACCTGGTCTTTGAACATCTCATTCCAAAATCATGGGCATTAATATGAGGTCGAACACTGATGTTGGGAGATTAGGCCTGGCTAGCTGTCGGTGTTCCAATTCATCCCAAAGGTGTTCGATGGAGTTGAGGTCAGGGAAGGCCAGTCAAGTTCTTTCACACCGATCTCAACAAACCATTTCTGTATGGACCTCGCTTTGTGCACAGGGTCATTGTCATGCTGAAACAGGAAAGGGACTTCCCCAAACTGTTGCCACAAAGTTGGAAGCACAGATTCGTCTAGAATGTCATTGTATGCTGTACCGTTAAGATTTCCTTCACTGGAACTAAGGGTTCTAGCCCGAACCATGAGAAACAGCCCCAGACCATTATTCCTCCACCACTTCCTCCTCCACCAGTTGGCACTATGCACTGGGGCAGGTAGCGTTCTCCTGGCATCCTCAAACCCAGATTTGTCCGTCGGCCTGCCAGCTGGTGAAGCATGATCTATCACTCCAGAGAACGTGTTTTCACTGCTCCAGAGTCCAATGCCGGCGAGCTTTACACCACTCCAGCCGACGCTTGGCATTGCGCATGGTGACCTTAGACTTGTATGCGGCTGCTCGGCCATGGAAACCCATTTCATGAAGCTCCAGACGAACAGTATTTGTGCTGATGTTGCTTCCATAGGCAGTTTGGAACTCGGCAGTGAGTGTTGCAACTGAGGACAGATTATTTTTATGAGCTATGCGCTTCAGCACTCGGCGGGCCCGTTTTGTGAGCTTGTGAGGCCTACCACTTCTGGCTGAGCCATTGTTGCTCCTAGACATTTCCACAATAACAGCACTTACAGTTGACCGGGGCAACTCTAGCAGGGCAGAAATTTGACGAACTGACTTGTTGGAAGGGTGGCATCCTATGACAGTGCCGCGTTGAAAGTCACTGAGGTCTTCAGTAAGGGCATTCTACTGCCAATGTTTGTCTATGGAGATTGCATGGCGGTGTGCTCAATTTTATAAACTTGTCAGCAATGGATGTGGCTGAAATAGCCAAATCCACTAATTTGAGGTGGTGTCCACATCCTTTTGTATATATAGTGTATATTTCCACAGCATGACATTCGAACAATACTGTGAAATTGGGATAGTTATGATAATGCGTTTAATGCAAGAGCTGTTTGAAAATACCGCCAGAAATTTCAGCCTGTTTCGGTGGGGTGGATTTTTGGCCCCTCCCCACTCAGACAGTTCTATCAAAAGTATAGCTTTTTTTAGGGGGTAGATCAGCTTCAATATTGCAGATAGATTGTTTCTTCCATCAATGTAATTATCTGCATCATTTCCAATCCCCGGTATATATTTTTTCAATGTATATTTTCCTTTAACATTTTCCCCTAACCCTACCACCCTTCCTCTAATTGGAGAAAACTAATAGACAGCAACACTTTGGCTTCTACTTCCATCTTATACATTCTATATGCTTTTTACGGACACAGTGTTTTTAACTGTGCTGTTTCAAAAAAGTTCTGAACCTATGTACATTTTATGGACACAGCAATATATATTTACAGTTGAAGTCAGAAGTTTACATACACTTAGGTAGGAGTCATTAAAACTTGTTTTTCAACCACTCCACAAATTTATTGTTAACAAACTATAGTTTTGGCAAGTTGGTTAGGACATCTACTTTCTGCATGACATAAGTAATGTTTCCAACAATGTTTACGGACAGATTATTTAACTTATAATTCACTGTATCACAATTCCAGTGGGTCAGAAGTTTACATAAACTATGCCTTTAAGAAGCTTGGAAAATTCCAGAAAATGATGTCATGGCTTTAGAAGCTTCTGATAGGCTAATTGACATCATTTGAGTCAATTGGAGTTGTACCTGAAGATGTATTTCAAGGTCTACCTTAAAACTCAGTGCCTCTTCGCTTGACATCATGGGAAAATCTAAATAAATCAGCCAAGACCTCAGAAAAAAATTGTAGACCTCCACAAGTCTGGTTCATCCTTGGGAGCAATATCCAAACGCCTGAAGGTGCCACGTCCATCTGTACAAACAATAGTACGTAAGTATAAACACCATGGGACCACGCAGCTGTCATACCGCTCAGGAACGGGGACGCGTTCTGTCTCCTAGAGATCCCAGAACAACAGCAAAGGACCTTGTGAAAATGCTGAAGGAAACAGGTACAAAAGTATCTATGTCCACAGTAAAACGAGTCCTATATCGACATAACCTGAAAGGCCGCTCAGCAAGGAAGAAGCCACTGCTCCAAAACCGCCATAAAAAAGCCATACTACGGTTTGCAACTGCACATGGGGACAAAGATCATACTTTTTGGAGAAATGTCCTCTGGTCTGATGAAACAAAAATAGAACTGTTTGGCCATAATGACCATCGTTATGTTTGGAGGAAAAGGGGGAAGCTTGCATTGCAAGCCGAAGAACACCATCCCAACCGTGAAGCACAGGGGGACAGCATCATGTTGTGGGGTGCTTTGCTGCAGGAGGGACTGGTGCACTTCACAAAATAGATGGCATCATGAGGCAGGAAAAATATGTGGATATATTTAAGCAACATCTCAAGACATCAGTCAGGAAGTTAAAGCTTGGTCGCAAATGGGTCATCCAAATGGACAATGACCCCAATCATACTTCCAAAGTTGTGGCAAAATGGTATTGGAGTGACCATCACAAAGCCCTGACCTCAATCCAATAGAACATTTGTTGGCATAACTGAAAAAGCGTTTGCAAGCAAGGAGGCCTACAAACCTGACTCAGTTACACCAGCTCTGTCAGGAGGAATGGGACAAAATTCACCCAACTTATTGTGGGAAGCTTGTGAAAGGCTACCCGGAAACGTTTGACCCAAGTTAAACAAGTTAAAGGCAATGCTACCAAATACTAATTGAGTGTATGTAAACTTCTGACCCACTGGGAATGTGATGAAAGCAATAAAAGCTGAAATAAATCATTCTCTCTACTATTATTCTGACATTTCATATTCTTAAAATAAAGTGGTGATCCTAACTGACCTAAGACAGGGAATTTTTACTAGGATTAAATGTCAGGAATTGTGAAAAACTGAGTTTAAATGTATTTGGCTAAGGTGTATGTAAACTTCTGACTACAACTGTATACATATATAACGTTCTGTAGGTTGCAAGAATTTTGTAAAATAATTTAAATTGAAAAATGCAACCAGTGCAACCATAAATTAAGGCATTTTAATTCATTATATGAAGAGTTCCTTGATCCTCCTTTCTTTTTGATGACCAATTTACCCCCTTGTACCAAAGAGCACCTTCTGTCTACCAAAATCTACTATTTTGTACCTTAGCAGCTCTTCCCTTCTTTTTATTTTTTCTACAAGAAATATTCAAAGTTTTGAATCCGATGTCGTTTTGTGTATCAGTTCCTAAACCATATGCCAACATTTTGCAATCGATATGGCACAGCTACTAAGGAACTAGGTAGCTATTTTTGCTTATTTTTTAACATTTTAATTGAAAAGAATCACAGTAAGGTACTTAATTGTTACTCAGAAATGATTTGATATTGAGATCAAAACGGCTGCAGTGGACCTTTAGGCTGTGTACTTTCCTCTGGCATTCTTATTGTCTTTGACTTTAGCTAGTATATGAAGGCTTGATGTTAACATGAGAGCCCTACTGAAGACTAGAGAGGAATGTTCTGAATAATGTGCAGACTTTTGGTCGGTCGGAGAAGATCTACATTAAAAGGACATTAAAGAAGGGAAGATGAATGGTACATGACCTTGCATTGAGGTGTGTGAGCCAGAATGATTTTGATTTGAGTTGTGGGGAGAAAGAAGAAGAGGAGTGCCTCTTTATTATTCTTGTGGCTGCTCCTTGGTTCGGTTGGACCGTATAGATTTTTGCTGCTGTTAGTAGGCATTCTCTGTTTTCATCAAATGGATCGGGGCTATTTTTGCTCTCTTTCCATTACCGATCAGATTCACATCCCTACCTCTGATGTAATCAGTGCCGAGACCAATCTTTCAGAGAGTGAATTTACAGTTGAACTGCTCTTGACTGTCTCAGTCTTCATATACAAAGATGATGAATGGATAGTTGAAATATGTTTATAGATAGTGTCTATATAAACACAGTAGCATGGCTGATTCCCATTTAGATACATCTGATCCATTTAATTCAATTAGAAACGGGTGTGACTGGACCTGTCTTGGCCTTACATTTTCCATTCCAATTCGCATTGACATCACTTTGCCCAATCTAAACAGGAGAGCATGTAAACTTGATTCAGTCAGAAAATCGGAGGATTGATTGTGCCCAGTTTAAGGCCCCGGAAAGTGCATTGTGTTTGTAGCCAGAGCTTTATCCCCTTAGTGAGCAAACACAGGAGTCAGAGAAAAACTTCAGATGGTCAGAACTTCACTTTCTTTAGATGACGATTTGAATAATTCCTCAAGAGCTTCTTGCAATTTTTCCCAAGTAGCTTGAAGACATATCGCTTGTTTTCAATTAGCCAAAGCAGCCTCAATTGCCTCACTGTTTGTATCCAATAAGTATATATAAAGCTCAAAGGGCATAATTGACCAAATAAAATTAAATTCTTAAATTCATTGATAGGTAGTATAATGATGCTGGAAACATTATTATTATTAGGAGGTCTTAGGATGTCTGCACATTGCTTCAAGAGTTTCAAGTTAATTCTCTGCTAAATTGTGAGAACAATGTCTTAAGATGCTTGACCCACAGAGCAAATCACCAAGGACATTCTATTCTCCTTTTGTTTGGCACACTCTTCATATAAATGAAACAGACGCTAACTTTGTTGGCACTATTGTCAACAGGGCTATTTTGGAATTTAGCAAAGTGGGAATTCATGTGCAACAGAATGCATTCTTTGTCATGTTATTTGTCCCTATTTGAGCATTACCCAGCTACTTTGGTTTGGGAGGAGAACAGCATGCTCAGAATGTCATACAGATGTAGGATCATTCTTTTGTTGCTGAAAATTTTCCTGCATAGCACAAAACGCAAATTTGTAATGTATTCAAGGTTCGTAATTTCCACTTTAAAATGTCAGACATGATTTGGCCTAACGGAAAATGTATCAACGCTATTAAAAAAATTCCCAAAATTATAATCCACGTAATAATTAACATTTCATGTTGCTGCAGGATTGTTTTCCTGCTGTCGCAAACTGTCTCAAATGAAGATACTACATCTGTAGACATGTTTTGTTGGCCCTCGTTTGACTCTCAAAAGAACATGTCTTGCCAGAATAGAGAGTGCCCCTTTTATAGCCATGATGATGACTTCTCCAAACGTTGCATCACCACTTTAAATGAAATTGTCCTTGGACTCCTGAGATTGTTCCTCTCGTGTCTCCACTTTTAACGGTCGGGGCTAATGAGCTTCCAATAATAGTTCAGTCATTTGGAAGATGTCAGTGTTCAGGTTACAGCTTCCTGTCTGCTAAACCTCACCGGACTGTATTCCTGATGGATCAGCGCTCTAATTTGCTTGACCTGATGATGAGCATCCCCCTTCCAATCTATAAATCCTCAGACTTCCGTCAGGGGTTCCTCTTGACCCAGAAAACCACGACGATTACAACACACCAGGGTAGTCACATTAGCATTTGCCCTCTTGTTTGTACGGTGAGTGGGATTCAAGTATGAGGTCAAAGAATAATGAATCTATTAAGTAGGACACTGTGAAGGTTGAGCTCTATATCTTCTAGAAGTGATTTGTATAGAAAGGGACTTGGAGGTCACTAGTGCCTGTGATCATAGATGAACAACCAATTATTTTATTTTACGCAGTGCATACAGTGTGATGTGTTACATACAGTGTGATACAATCCTACATCTAACATCTACAGTACAGGGTAAGTGCATGTGGTAGAGGTAAAAGGACACATCCTTGGAGGATCAACTAAGGGTATACCTTCAACTATCTCCACAATACCCTTGCTCAACACACACACACACACACATAACCACCCAACCACACACACACTTGGACACATACGCGCCCAGGCACACAAACACAAACGTGTGCATATACACGCACACACACACACACACACACACACACACACACACACACACACACACACACACACACACACACACACACACACACACACACACACACACACACTACATACATGCACAGGTTCATTTAGGTCAGACATTATCCTGCCCCCACATAGAAAGGAAGTCAGAAATTACCCTGAAGGTGAAGGATCAACCGAACAGAAGCATGCAGTATGGTCCACTGCAAATTCTCCACGCAATGGTACAATACACTGATAAACAGCTTAAGGTTCCTCAAAAGAGAATGATGATCTCAGAAGAGCTACCCTGCTTAATTACCATTAATCCTACCTTCACATTCTTTCTCTTCAATCACTCCCAATGTCTTGTATTCCCTTGACTCTGCCTCTGTTTAAAGTGCCAGGGTCTTTTCTCTGAGCCCTCATATGAACGAGCAGATTGTTCTTAGTGAATATCTGAGTGATCCCAGAAGGGGTCTCTCTCTAGGCGCTCTTACATAAGCCAGACGCCGCTGTGTAAAGACACTCATGTTTCTCAAATAACTAAGCCACATCTTTCACTAGTTCTTCATTTTATCCCTTTAAGGCCCAACCCATATATCCAGGTGTTGCCTGCCTGCCTCCTTGCACCACTTTAGCCTTCCATGAATGGAGCACTTTGGAAAAACTCAGATTCTGAATGGATTTGGAGATGGAATTGTTTTACCAAACTCGTTTCCTTCAAGTTAGTGTTCCCACTGCCCTGGTTCTAAGGGGTATAAACATGGCCGGAATGTGTAGTGGGAGTTGTTTTAGTTGTTGTTGTTTTCTTGCTGGGTTTTACTCTTTTCCGCAAGAATTTCTGGTTGCATTCAGAGTTGAGAGAGTTGGTTTAGGTAATTATTCCATGTCCCTGACATTATTTAATTCAGGTTGAGGAGGGTGACTGTGTACATGCACCTCTCTCCAAATAAACACTGTTGTCAAGAATTAATCAGTCTTACCTAAGCTCTCTTATTCTCCCCCATGGGGGTTGTTCAAACTTTGACTGTGCCAGATAGTATTGCTTGCTAAGTTTTGGTATAACATGTTCTTTTTAAGCATTTCTCGCAAAGTTTACGTAATGCCACCGTTAAAAGATTGTCTAGTGTGCAGTCCACTTTAAATCACATAGATGAAATAACAAAGTCTTAGTGCATACTGAGCCCTCCAAATAATCAAGAGGATGTATCCAAAATGAAGTCAGGCAGTTTTTCACTATTCACCATAAGCACCTGAATACAGTTATTTGAGATGCTTTTACGCAATAGGCTACTGTCGGCCAGTGGTCCATTTGTTGTGCCATAATCAATTTACTGAAGGTCTGCGTAAAATGCTTGCTTTGCACTCAACTTAGCCTTGCAGTGTGTACATTGCAGTGTGTACATTGCACTGCATAGTGCAAAGGAGATGATTGTGGACTTCAGGAAACAGCAGAGGGAGCACCCCCCTATCCACATCGACGGGACAGTAGTGGAGAAGGTGGAAAGTTTTAAGTTCCTCGGCGTACACATCACGGACAAACTGAAATGGTCCACCCACACAGACAGCGTGGTGAAGAAGGCGAACAGCTCCTCTTCAACATCAGGAGGCTGAAGAAATTTGGCTTGTCACCAAAAACACTCACAAACTTTTACAGATGCACAATTGAGAGCATCTTGTCGGGCTGTATCACCACGGCAACTGCTCCGCCCACAACCGTAAGGCTCTCAAGAAGGTAGTGAGGACTGCACAACGCATCACCGGGGGTAAACTACCTGCCCTCCAGGACACCTACACACCACCCGATGTCACAGGAAGGCCAAAAAGATCATCAAGGACAACAACCACCTGAGCCACTGCCTGTTCACCCCGCTATCATCCAGAAGGCGAGGTCAGTACAGGTGCATCAAAGCTGGGACAGAGACTGAAAAACAGCTTCTATCTCAAGGCCATCAGACTGTTAAACAGCCATCACTAACATTGAGTGGCTGCTGCCAACATACTGACTCAAATCTCTAGCCACTTTAACAATTAAAATTGGATGTAATAAATGTATCACTAGCCACTTTAAACAATGCTTTATATAATGTTTACATATCCGACATTACTCATGTCATATGTATATACTGTACTCTCTTATTCCAACCCTATGAATCATAGGGTTGTTATGTATCCTACTAATACCTTTCAAAGCATGTTGATGCTTGGAATACTGTACCAATATGATGAGCAAACAAGCTTACACAAGTGAACCAGAGCTGGCATTATGCTTTGAGATTAATATGACTCATTCTCAAAGACAGAGGCCCTATTTGATTATTCAATATGTTCTATGAAAACAACATTCAGGAATAGATTCAATGATTGCATGTGATGAAGGATGAACTATTCTAATAATGGTATCATACATATTATGGAATTTTCAAATGCATTACCCGTTCAAAAGCACACAATATCACTGACTGCATCAAATGTGCTTGGAGGAATAGTGGTCTGAGTAAAGAGCACAGAATAGAATGCCGTAAACGAAGAGCATGGAGGCAGACTCAAGCCACTGTAGTTTATTATCCCCCCCTATTGGATAGAATGGAGCACTGCAAGATGAACATCACTTCACTTATACACAAAAGCTTGCTAATTTATTATTGATAAATCAACCATTGATACAATCTCAACTTCCAAACACTTCCACAATGGGTGCTTTTTATGTGTCTTGTATCAGCTTGTTCATTCAGTATTGTTTTTCTGTGCTTCACTGTGTACCTACAATCACTGCTTCACTGTCTCAAGCTCCTCAGCTCATCAGACACAAGTCACATTCCTTCATTTGCCCTTTTGTCATATTTCCCTCCTACTGTATGTGGAACTCACAAAGGGGAACACTCACACACTCAGACTCGTCTGGCAGTCCGTCCAGCTTCCGTTCCATGCCGCCATCCCTGCTCCCCCACTGCCGCCACCCGGCCAAACCCCCCGGCCTGGTTTCCCATGTGCTCCGGCTACCAAAGGCGACCACGTAGACTCCTGTATCTGTCCAGACTCCTGTTCAACCTGGCAGCTAATCGCTGGCAGCCTAAGACTGTGTCCCTGTGTGACTCAGGCTGTTCTTGTGAATGAGATAGAGACAGACAGACTGTTACAGACCCGTATCCTCTCCCCACAAACAACCCACACAAATTCTCTTTGGCCATGACCCAGACACAGTCACACACTGTTTTAGGGGAGATGTGGGAAGGAGTTGACTGAATGACTGACTGGAGTGAATGATGATTCAACACTTTCCATTAGAATGGAGCTTGGGCTGAATACCAAGGGTACATTTTTTTGCCTTAACACAAAGAGATTCCACTCTCTTGATATCCCTGTCCATCTGTCCGCCCATCTATCTATCTTTGTCCTAAGTATATGTGCTCTGTGTGTGCTTCAGTTCAAGTCTTCCCCAGGTGTGTGAATTCTAATGCATGGTCATCTCCAGGTCTTCCTGCATCGTCCTCAGTGGCTGCAGCCTGCAGCAGGCCCGGGGCAATTTCACATCCAGGTGCTGGGGAAAACGGCAGGTGTGCTTCACATGCCTCTGTGCCCGTCTGTGTGTGCTCTGCTAGCCCGTCTGTGTTTGCACTGTAAGCTCTCCAGGCCCACGCGGATAAAGGCCCCTCTGTCTCTGTTTCTGTCTCTGGGATCAATGGCTGGCTCTGGTAGGAGATGGGAATAACTGAAGGAGGTGATGAATGAGGAAAAGCACTGAAAAAAAACCACAAATGCCCCCAAAGAATTCACTCTCACTCTTCTAATTCAGTGTATCCGTTTTTTTTCTCTTGTGGTCTTTTCACCCACCTGGTTAACCTAGTGTCTGTCTCGCGTTTTATTTCTATTCTCTCTTTTTGCCATCATACCATTTGTCAATCTTTTATTGTCACCAATGTTTGTCATTCAATGGTTCTGTACAACTTTATTTTAAATGTCTTTATTACATTTTTCAAAGAACATTGAAACTGCTTGATTTACGCCAAACTCGAACCAATAGTTACTCCTATTTCCAGACAAGGTCTGAGAGAATACGTAGGCTATGAGAACCACATTTTTGCTGAGACATGGCCATGAGGAATTCAAAGCAGCTTGGTCTTTGCTCAACTCTATGATCTCAGTACAATTCAATTGCTTTATTTGAGTTGACCTCATACCACCACCACACCACAGCAACCACATGCTTCAATTACTGCTATTTTAGAGCCTGACATTACAGTTCTTTATTTCTGGAGTTTCTGGGCTAAAATATACACAGACAGCATCCAGGGGCGGTGGATTTAGCCGACTAAAGTGATATACCCCGAGTGTACAAAACCCCCCTTTTGCCCTCAGAGAAGCCTCAATTCATCTGGGCATGGACTCTACAAGATGTCGAAACTTAGTCGGGGCATGGACTCTACAAGGTGTTCCACAGGGATGTTGGCCCATGTTGACTCCAATGCTTCCCACAATTGTGTCAAGTTCACGGGGCACAAACCCTGTGCTATCTTGGAGCACAAGTACAGGGCATTACAAGGATGCTTCCTACCGTTCTATGACAGCTGCCGGGGGCTGATGCTGTCGTAATCCATGTGGGGTCAAACAACATTAGGAGGGCTAGATCGGAATGGATTTTTAAGAATTGATTCATGATCTGAAAGATTCCAAAAAGTGACAATTATTTTGCTGAAAGATTCAACAGGCTACTGACATTACACACATGGCTAAAATACTACTGTAGCTCTGTTGGCATAACTAAATCACTTTGACACCTTTTGGAAACAGAAGATGCTCTACAGGAAATCCATCCAAATCATCTTGGCTCCTGGATGCTGTCCACACATTTCAGGGCTGCGTTGAGACAATGACTTATCAGTGACCCAAGCCCTGCTCAGATAATCCCTACCGTTGTGTTGTTGAGTTGTCGTAGTGCTGCTGAAAATGTACATTGTCCCAGGGCTTTGGCAGTCATAACGTAAGTAACCTAAGTTATGTCCTTCTAGCTCCCCTGAATGCCTCTGTCAATCCTACAGCCATTGTATGCAGTACATGGGCCTATGAACTTGAGTTATATTGTTAGCACTGAGGCGACCTGACCAACTAGGAAGTCCACTGTGTGCAGCTCACCCTGCACTATCTGCTCAAACATAAATATCACTGTCATGTCTACCTCTAAGCCTCCCAGTAAAGCAATACAAACAGTCAAGAATCCCAGAAAAGTGCAAAAAATAGCCCACATTAACATACGTAGAAAGAAACAAGGTTCTTGAAATCGATAACTTGCTAGTAACAGATAACATTCATATACTGACTATCTTTGAAACTCACATAGATAATACCTTTGATACAGTGGTAGCAATACATGGTTTCGATATCTTCAGAAGAGACAGGAATGCCAATGGTGGAGGTGTTGCCGTGAATGTTCAGAGTTATTTTCCTGTAAAGCTTAGAGAGGATCTCATGTCAAATGCTGATATGGCTACAGTAATATGGCTACAGGTTCACCTGCCTCACCTAAAGCCCATTCTTGTGGGAAGCGGCTATAGACCACCAAGTGCTAGCAGTCAGTATTTGGATAATATGTGTGAAATGCTTGATAATGTATGTAAAATTGTATATCTGCCTTAATTATTCTGGACCAGAGGATAAGTAGGGGATCCATAATAACTACATATACAAATAGCCTCCACAATCCAGTGGAAGAGACACTGCTTAGACCGCAAGCTGAATTAGCAAAAGTTGGTCATATAACCGGATATCCCGGACTGGTTCGAGCAAGGGCCGTGTGAGCGTGCTCCAAGCCGAGACAAAGTACACATAAAAAAATGACAAAATGTGGAAAAAGTGAATGGGTCTGAGTACTTTCCGAATGCACTGTATATTTTAACTGCAAATGGCATGCACTAATGACTGAAAACGTTCATGCAGGGAAATGATGGCAGCACTGGTTTTAGCTCGAGAGACAGAAACATACTGCACTGAGATTGGAGGCAGACGTTTTTTGGGGGGTTTCTTATGAAGCCTAAAGACTGAATATGGGACACTAGCATGGATGTATGTAACGCTGCTTGCCCCCTCGACTCTGCCGCCACCAGCCAATCGTTGTAATAGCCGGCGACTCGTTAGCATTCTGAGTTTGTAGACTCTGATGTGCTTGCTGAGGGCACATAGGCCTAGAATGGGACGCATGTCCCTTTTCGTAACCAGGAATACCGTCTGTACCAGCAGTCCCAGATCTTCGACAAGTGAGAAAGTTAGAGGCATAAATAATTAATTATTCACGATTCATTCATATGTAATTATTGTAGCATCCACATTTATGTAGAAGTGTTTAAAAACATATTATATTCTTATTTACAATAAAAGTGACTCCAAAATGAAACAATACATTATTTATCATTAATTTCTATTGGGCAAACAGCAAATGCATCCAACAAGTTTGTAGAGTTACAAGCTTGATGTAATCATTGCATGCGAGAGGACCAAATACTAAACTTTTGACTAACACATACAAGTTCATTTGTCAAATTCTTTTGGTTCCCTAAAATGGGGGGGACTGTGTACAAAAAGAGCTGTATTTTCATAAAGGTTCACCCGAAATGGCTGAAAATACCCTCAAATTAAAGCTGTTAGTCTGCACTTTAACCTCATTGCATCATTTCAAATTGAAAGTGCTGGAGTACAGAGACAAAACAACAACAAAAATGTGTCACTGTCCCAATACATTTGGAGATGACTAATTACCTTTTTAAACTGTGGAATGGTCAAAGAGCATGTGAGTAAGTGGGTACAGTATATCAAGGTCAGACTGGAATACCTCATACCTCTGGAATGTAATGAGAGGATTTAATTGGACACCAGGAGTTTTAGAACGATGATGTGTCTAATAATGGCAGTGGGTCTCTCTCTCCCCTCTCTCTCTCCCCCAACCATGAAACAGGCTCAGGAAATATCTTTCATAGTGGTAGGACAAGCTTGTACTGGTTTCTTTAAAGAATGGTGCTCTGACAAAATTACACTGCAAGACACAAGCTCAGTGTAGGAAGAGGATAAAAGGATGAATAGAATGATGGATGCCTCATAGGGAGAGAGGGAGGCCAAAATGGAAGGACATTTGGTTGGGGGTGTAATACCTGTCACTGTTTGCCTGATCTTTGTGACAAGAACACGTAATGGGCTTTAAATGTCCCTGTCAACCTGTTCCAGTGGAAGAGCTTCTCTGTGGAGCTACTGTAGAAACAGAGCGGTGAAGCACCGTCACTATCTCTCAACTGGGTTATGAGATGCACAGACAGACGTGTGTGTCAGGGGATGAGAGAGACAGGGGAGACACTGGAGGAAGTGCTAATATTGACTCTGCAAATAGGATATGGAACGATGGAAGGATTCCGCTCGTCTCTCTGCAAACGTGCATTCTCCAAGGCCACAGCAGTGTTTGAAGAGTGGTGTGTGTGTGTGTGTGTGTGTGTGTGTGTGTGTGTGTGTGTGTGTGTGTGTGTGTGTGTGTGTGTGTGTGTGTGTGTGTGTGTGTGTGTGTGTGTGTGAATCTGCTTGTATCTATGCGCTCAACAAATCAAATGTATTCGTCATATACACAGTTTACAGCAGGTATAAAAGGTGCTTATTAAAGTGTTTGTTTGCATGACCTTCTGTACTCCATTGCCATATACAGTATTTGATACACTGCCGATTTTGCAGGTTTTCCCACTTACAAAGTATGTAGAAGTCTGTAATTTTTATCATAGGTACTCTTCAACTGTGAGTGACGGAATCTAAAACAAAAATCCAGAAAATCACATTGTATGTAATTAATTAATTAATTAGCATTTTATTGCATGACATAAGTATTTGATACATCAGAAAAGCAGAACTTAATATTTGGTATAGAAACCTTTGTTTGCAATTACAGAGATCATATGTTTCCTGTAGTTCTTGACCAGGTTTGCACACACTGCAGCAGGGAATTTGGCCCACTCCTCCATACAGACCTTCTCCAGATCCTTCAGGTTTCGGGGCTGTCGCTGGGCAATACGGACTTTCAGCTCCCTCCAAAGATTTTCTATTGGGTTCAGGTCTGGAGACTGGCTAGGCCACTCCAGGACCTTGAGATGCTTCTTACGGAGCCACTTCTTAGTTGCCCTGGCTGTGTGTGTGTTTCGGGTCGTTGTCATGCTGGAAGACCCAGCCACGACCCATATTCAATGCTCTTACTGAGGGAAGGGGGTTGTTGGCCAAGATCTCGTGATACATGGCCCCATCCATCCTCCCCTCAATACGGTGCAGTCGTCCTGTCCCCTTTGCAGAAAAGCATCCCCAAAGAATGATGTTTCCACCTCCATGCTTCACGGTTGGGATGGTGTTCTTGGGGTTGTACTCATCCTTCTTCTTCCTCCAAACACGGCGAGTGGAGTTTAGACCAAAAAGCTCTATTTTTGTCTCATCAGACCACATGACCTTCTCCCATTCCTCCTCTGGATCATCCAGATGGTCATTGGCAAACTTCAGACGGGCCTGGACATGCGCTGGCTTGAGCAGGGGGGACCTTGCATGCGCTGTAGGATTTTAATCCATGACGGCGTAGTGTATTACTAATGGTTTTCTTTGAGACTGTGGTCCCAGCTCTCTTCAGGTCATTGACCAGGTCCTGCCGTGTAGTTCTGGGCTGATCCCCTCACCTTCCTCATGATCATTGATGCCCCACGAGGTGAGATCTTGCATGGTGCCCCAGACCGAGGGAGATTGACCGTCATCTTGAACTTCTTCCATTTTCTAATAATTGCGCCAACAGTTGTTGCCTTCTCACCAAGCTGCTTGCCTATTGTCCTGTAGCCCATCCCAGCCTTGTGCAGGTCTACAATTTTATCCCTGATGTTCTTACACAGCTCTCTGGTCTTGGCCATTGTGGAGAGGTTGGAGTGTGTTTGATTGAGTGTGTGGACAGGTGTCTTTTATACAGGTAACGAGTTCAAACTGGTGCAGTTAATACTGGTAATGAGTGGAGAACAGGAGGGCTTCTTAAAGAAAAACTAACAGGTCTGTGAGAGACAGAATTCTTACTGGTTGGTAGGTGATCAAATACTTATGTCATGCAATAAAATGCAAATTAATTATTTAAAAATCATACAATGTGAGATTCCGTCTCTCACTGTTGAAGTGTGCCTATGATAAAAATTACAGACCTCTACATGCTTTGTAAGTAGGAAAACCTGCAAAATCGGCAGTGTATCAAATACTTGTTCTCCCCACTGTATATACAAAGTTGTATCCAAAAAGGTAAACTGAAGAATTGTTTTGTATTTCATTTCATATTTGTAGAGGATATACAGTAGTAGCTCAATAATGGACTAAAGGAGCCTACTATTACTCCTTATAGTCCAAGGACCCTACATGTTCTGTTTAGCGGCGATTTGGCTCTGGCAGCCATAACAGCCAAATACTCCACCTAAACGTGAATCGATATTCGATTGTGGTACGGTTCTAGAAACGTAAAGCCCTGTACTTTCATATCACATCAAAAATAATTTCACAAATGCTAAATATACACCTTACACTGTTTTAACCATTTTTTAACATTTTTATTTTAGCTACCTTTTTCTCCCCAATTTTATTTCCCCAACAGGCTCGGGAGAGGCAAAGGTGGAGTCCTGCTTGCTCCGATACATGACCCGCCTAATCGCACTCATTAACACCCCCCAGCTTAACCCGGAAGCCAGCCGCACCAATGTGTTTGAGGAAACACTGTTCTGTTCAACTGGCAACCGGGGTCAGCCTGCAGGTACCCGGCCCGCCACAAGGAGTCACTAGGGTGCAATGAGCCAAGTAAAGCCCTCCCAGCCAAACTCCTAACCCGGATGACGCTGGGCCAATTGTGCGCCGGCCGGTTCTGGCACAGCCCAGGAATGAACCAGGGTATGTAGTAACACCTCTAGCACTGCGATGCAGTGACTTAGACCGCTGCACCACTCAAGAGGCCCCAACTGGTTTTAACACAGTTGCAGCCAACAGTATTTTTCAGTGACAACACGTTTGTGGAGTCCGTCTTCCATTTACAAACAGGTGTTCGGAGACGCATTTAGCAAATTAGCCCAGGTAGTCAACTTTGTCTTCCATCTGTTTCTCGTAAATAAGCATTGTAACATGGAAATATGTCCGTGTAGGAACCCTAACCTTATAATAAAGTGTTTAGTACTTTAACCTTGTTATTATTCCTCGCTGATATGAACGACACGTTCCTTATGTTTACATAAATGTACCGTGAGCGATGTGTATTAACATTTAAAGCAAGCGTCGGGGCACTAAAGGTAGTTAGCATCTATGAATGGTGTAGAGGTTTTTAGTTAAACTTTATTTAACTAGGCAAGTCAGTCGACTATGCAGTGCCTTCAGGATATGCAGTGCCTTCAGAAAGTACTCATACCCTTTGACTTATTCAACATTTTGTTCTGTTACAGACTGCTTTTTTTCACACCCATCTACACACAATACCCCATAATGACAAAGTGAAAACAGGTTTTTAGACATTTGTGCTAATTTATTGAAAATGAAATACAGAAATAATACATTTACATAAGTATTCACACCCTTGAGTCAATACATGTTAGAATCCCTTTGGCAGCGATTACAGTCTCTAAGAGCTTTGCACACCTGGATCGTATAATACTTGCACATCAGACAATCAGGCCAAGCCGAATTTCTTCAGCTTCGTTGAAGAGGCGCTGTTGTACCTTTTTAACCACACTGTCTGTGTGGATGGACCATTTCAGGTTGTCAGTGATGTGCACACCGAGGAATTTGAATTGCAGCCCAGACAATGTGGATGGGGGCGTGCTCTCTCTGCTATCTATTGAAGTCCACTATCAGCGCTTTCGTTTTGTTGACATGGAGGGAGATGTTATTTTCCTGGCACCACTCCGCAGGGCCCTCACCTCCTCTCTGTAGGCCGTCTCATCGTTGTTGGCCCACCACTGCAAACTTGATCATTGAGTTTGAGGACTCGCAGTCATGGGTGAACAAGGAGTACAGGAGGGGGCTGAGCACGCACGCTTGTGGGGCCCCCGTGTTGAGGATCAGCGTAGCAGAGGTATTGCCTACCATCACCACCTGTGGTCGGCCCATCAGGAAGTCTAGGACCCAGTGGCACATGGTGGGGTTCAGACCCAGGACCAGAGCTTAGTGATTAGCTTGGAGGGCACTATGATTTTGAAGGTTGCGCTGTAGTTGATGAACAGCATTCGTACATAAGTATTCCTGTTGTCCAGATGGGATAGGGCAGTGTGCAGTGCGATGGCGATTGCGTCATCCGTGGATCTGTTGGGACGGTAAGCAAATTGTAGCGGGTATAGGGTGTCGGGTAAGGTGGAGGTGGAAGTGAAATGATCCTTCAAACCACTTATGTCATTGGGGCGCTAGCGCCCCGTTCCCGACACTACCCGGTGAAATGTAAGGAACAAAATTCAAAATCCAAAAGTTGAATTATTAAACATTCATCCATATACAAGTGTTGCATAGTCATCAAAAGCTCTGATTCTTGGCAATATCACAGCGTTGTCAGATTTCAAAAAGGCTTTACGGCGAAAGCACAACATTTGATTGTTTGAGGATAGCACCTCTCATGTTTCTGCATTAGCATAAATTCATAACCAGCGCTGGTCTCACAAAACCCATATAAGAGCTCAAATAAATCACTTGCCTTTCGAAGAACTTCTACTGAGGGCATCCCAAGTGTCCAAGGAAGACATCCAATGGTTCTTTTGTTAGAAAAAGTCATTTATTATATCCATAAATCTCCGTTTGGTTGGCGCGTTATGTTCAGAAAATCCACCGTAGAGACGCCCGTTGTACAGTGAAGAGAAAGCGTTCAAATTATACCTATCAACTTTGCCCAAACAAATCAAACATCCTTTATAATGCATCCTTAGGTATCCTTTTATGAATATTAATGATTATATTTCACTCGGATGATATCCTAAATGATATAAAAGGAAAATAAAGTGGGGTGCGCTCAAGGTCTCGTGCCCAGGAAACGTTATTGACATCGGAGGTCCCTTCACTATTCCTTCTTCCTTTCGGTTCTGTTCAATTATAAAGCCTCCAAACACTGTCCAGAGACTGTTGACATCTAGAGGAAGCCATAGGTACTGCAATCTGGGAGCTATTTTACATGGATTTCAATAGAAAGCCTATCAAATGAAGGAAATGTCACAAAAGAAAAAAATCTGGACAGAAATTCCTCAGGTTTTCACCTGCTACAGTGAGGGGAAAAAGTATTTGATCCCCTGCTGATTTTGTACGTTTGCCCACTGACAAAAAAATTATCAGTCTATAATTTTAATGGTAGGTTTATTTCAACAGTGAGAGACAGAATAACAACAAAAAAATCCAGAAAAACACGTGAAAAATGTTATAAATTGATTTGCATTTTAATGGGGGAAATAAGTATTTGATCCCCTCTCAATCAGAAAGATTTCTGGCTCCCAGGTGTCTTTTATACAGGTAACGAGCTGAGATTAGGAACACACTCTTAAAGGGAGTGCTCCTAATCTCAGTTTGTTACCTGTATAAAAGATACCAGTCCACAGAAGCAATCAATCAATCAGATTCCAAACTCTCCACCATGGCCAAGACCAAAGAGCTCTCCAAGGATATCAGGGACAAGATTGTAGACCTACACAAGGCTGGAATGGGCTACAAGACCATCGCCAAGCAGCTTGGTGAGAAGGTGACAACAGTTGGTGCGATTATTCGCAAATGGAAGAAACACAAAAGAAAACAATTGGACTGAAATCCTGCAGCGCCCGCAAGGTCCCCCTGCTCAAGAAAGCACATATACATGCCCGTCTGAAGTTTGCCAATGAACATCTGAATGATTCAGAGGACACCTGGGTGAAAGTGTTGTGGTCAGATGAGACCAACATTTTGGCATCAACTCAACTCACCGTGTTTGGAGGAGGAGGAATGCTGCCTATGACCCCAAGAACACCATCCCCACCGTCAAACATGGAGGTGGAAACATTATGCTTTGGGGGTGTTTTTCTGCTAAGAGGACAGGACAACTTCACCGCATCAAAGGCACGATGGAAGGGGCCATGTACAGTCAAATCTTGGGTGAGAACCTCCTTCCCTCAGCCAGGGCATTGAAAATGGGTTGTGGATTGGTATTCCAGCATGACAATGACCCAAAACACACGGCCAAGGCAACAAAGGAGTAGCTCAAGAAGAAGCACATTAAGGTCCTGGAGTGGCCTAGCCAGTCTCCAGACCTTAATCCCATAGAAAATCTGTGGAGGGAGCTGAAGGTTCGAGTTGCCAAACGTCAGCCTCGAAACCTTAATGACTTGGAGAAGATCTGCAAAGAGGAGTGGGACAAAATCCCTCCTGAGATGTTTGCAAACCTGGTGGCCAACTACAAGAAACGTCTGACCTGGCCAACAAGGGTTTTGCCACCAAGTACTAAGTCATGTTTTGCAGAGCGGTCAAATACTTATTTCCCTCATTAAAATGCAAATCAATTCCTAACTTTTTTCACATCCGTTTTTCTGGATTGTTTTTTGTTATTCTGTCTCTCACTGTTCAAATAAACCTACCATTAAAATTATAGACTGGTCATTTCTTTGTCAGTGGGCAAACGTACAAAATCAGCAGGGGATCAAATACTTTTTTCCCTCACTGTATATCAGTTCTGTTATACTCACATACATTATTTTAACAGTTTTAGAAATTTCTGAGTGTTTCCTATCCAATAGTACTAATTATGTGCATATCCTAGTTTCTGGGCCTGAGTGGCAGGCATTTTACTTTGGGCACACCAGACTCTCCAAAACCGTCACCACTGCTGATGATGCCTAAAGAGTTAACTAGCCTCTCAAAGCAGTTCATTATGACAGAAGTGTGTGCCACGGGGCAATAGTAATTTAGTTTGGTTAGCTTCACTTTCTTGGGAAAGTGGGGACAACAGACTGGGATAGGGAGAGATTGAATATGTCCGTAAACACTCCAGCCAGCTGGCCTGCACATGTTCTGAGGGCGCAGCTTGGGATGCCATCTGGACCAGCAGCCTTGTGAGGTTTAACACGCTTAAATGTCTTACTCACGTCAGCCACGGAGAACGAGAGCTCCCAGTCCTCGTGAGCAGTGGTGTTTTCCTCGAAGCAGGCGAATATAGTGTTTAACTCTTCAGGGAGCAAGGTGTCAGTGTCCGCGACTTGGCTGATTTTCCCTTTATAATCCGTGATTGTCTGGATTCTCTTGTCTGAGCCGTTGAATTGCGACTCCACTTTGTCTCTGTACTGACATTTTTCCTGTTTGATTGCCTTACAGAGAGAATAGCTGGACTGTTTATACATGTCCATGTTCTAAATCACTTTGCCATTGTTAACTGTGGTGGTACTCACTTTCAGTTTTGCGCAAATGCTGCCTTCTATCCATGGTTTTTGGTTTGGATAAGTTCTAATCGTCACAGTGGCAACAACATCCTCTATGCACTTCCTTATGAACTCAGTCAGTGCATACATCAATGCTACTCTCAGAGGCAACCCAAAACATGTCCCAGCCCGCGTGATCCAAAAATCTAGAAGGATATAATCCGATTGGACAGACCAATGTTGAACAGTCCTTACCATGGATACTTCCTGTTTAAGTTTCTGCCTATAGGAGGGAAGGAGCAGAAAGGAGGCGTGATCTGATTTTGCTTATGGGAGGGCCGGGGAGGGCCTTGTAGCCGTTCCAGAAGTGGGGGTAGCAATGGTCAACAGTTCTCGATGAGCAAGTAGTGCAGGAGATGTGTTGCTAAAATTTCATTAGCTTTTTTCCTCAGATTTGCTTTTTTTAAAGTCCCTAGCTACAATAAATAGCTTCAGGATATGAGGTTTCCAGTTTGCACAAAGTCCAGTGTAGTCCTTGAGAGCCGTCGTGGTCTGCTTGAGGGGGGAATATAACTGGCCGTGATGATGACCGAAGAGAATTCTCTCGGGAGGTAATGCAGACAGCATTTGATGGTGAGGTATTGCAGATCAGTAGAACAAAAGGACTTGAGTTCCTGTAGGTTACCAGAATCACACAATTAATCATGAAACATACCCCCCCGCCTTTCTTTTTCCCAGAGAGTTCTTTCTTCTTGTCTGTGCGATGTACGGAGAACCCAGCTGGCTGTATGGACGGGAACAGTATATCCGGAGACAGCCATGATTCAGTGAAACAGAGTATGTTATGGTCCTTGATGTCTCTTTGGAAGGAGATCCTCGCCCTGACCTACTTTATTGTCCACAGACTGAATATTAGCGAGTAATAAACATTTACTTTAACATTTACCACTGTAGCAGTACAAATTGTATTTTAAACAAATAGGAGAATGGTGACTTTCTTACAATTAGAGGGACTCAAGTCTCATTCAGGGGTCTGAGACCCCCCTGGGCCCCCCGTAATTCGCACTCTGATAATACCATTTGATAAAAGACAGGTTGATAGTAGATGTTCGTGGAGAATTTTTATTTAATTGAGATGACTCACAGATACCATAATTCTTCAAAAGGTCACATGATACCTAGCTAATTGATGCCAGAGCCAAGTATTCAGACCCCTTGACTTTATGCACATTTTGTTACATTACAGCCTTATTCTAAAATGTATTAAATCGTTTTTTTCCCTCATCAGTCTACACACAATAACTCATAATAACAAAGCAAAAACTGGTTTTTAGAAATGTTTGCTAATTTATTAAAAATAAAAAACATAAATATCACATTTACATAAGTATTCAGACCCTTTACTTTACTTATTTTTTTATTGAACCTTTATTTAACTAGGCAAGTCAATTAAGAACAAATTCCTATTTACAATGACGGCCTACCCTGACCAAACCCTAACGACGCTGGGCCAATTGTGCGCCGCCCTATGGGATTCCCAATCAAAGCCAGTTGTGATACATCCTGGAATCAAACCAGGGTCTGTAGTGACGCCTCTAGCACTGAGATGCAGTGCCTTAGACCTCTGCGCCACTCGGGTACTTTGTTGAAGTGACACTACATGCTTGGCATACCTGTATTGGGAGGTTTCTCCCATTCTTCTCTCCAGATCCTCTCAAGCTCTGCCAGGTTGGATGGGGAGCGTTGCCACACAGCAATGATCAGGTTTCTCCAGAGATGTTCGATCGGGTTCAATTCCGGGCTTTGGCTGGGCCACTCAAGGACATTCCGAAACTTGTCCCGAAGCCACTCCTGCGTTGTCTTGGCTGTGTGCTTAGGGTCGTTGTCCTGTTGGAAGGTGAACCTTCGCCTCAGTCTGACGTCCTTCAGCGGCAGTTTTCTCCCAGTCCCTGCCGCTGAAAAACATCCCCACAGCATGATCTGCCACCACCATGTTTCACCGTAGGGATGGTGCCAGGTGTCCTCCAGATGTGACACTGCCTCACACAGGCCAAAGAGTTCAATCTTGGTTTCATCAGACCAGAGAATCTTGTTTCTCATGGTCTGACAGTCTTTAGGTGCCTTTTGGCAAACTCCAAGCAGGCTGTTGTGCATTTTACTGAGGAGTGGCTTCCATTTGGCCACTCTACCATAAAGGCCTTATTGGTGGAGTGCTGCAGAGATGGTTGTCCATCTTGAAGGTTCTTCCATCTCCACAGAGGAACTACAGAGCTCTGTCAGAGTGACCATTGGGTTCTTGATCACCTCCCTGACCAAGGCCCTTCTCCCCCGATTGCTCAGTTTGCAGGGTCGGCCAGTTCTAGGAAGAGTCTTGGTTGTTGCAAGCTACTTCCATTTAAGAATGATGGAGGCCACTGTGTTCTTGGGGACCTTCAATGCTGCATATACTTTTTAGTACCCTTCCCCAGATCTGTGCCTCAACACAATCCTTTCTGTGGCCGTAATGTATCCTAAAGAAATCTATGCCTTTTTCGGCCAGTGGCCATTGTACTCTTCTCCCTGATTGCTGCGGTCTCCATCACGTGATTGGGTCTTTCTCACAGGCTACAAGTGAAGACAGACACACGTAACTGTAACTGTGCGTGTCCTTATCCAATTTTGAGGTGCATATTGAAGATATTGGAAGAACTGCCACATTTACTTTTCGTCAGTCAACAATATGAGTAGGCCTAACGTGTCACACCCTGATCTGTTTCACCTGTCTTTGTGATTTTCTTCCCCATTATCCCCTGTGTATCTATACCTGTGTTCTCTGTTTGTCTGTTGCCAGTTCGTTTTGTTTCGTCAAGCCAGCATTTTCCCTCTGCTCCTGTCTCTCGATTGTTCCTGTTTCCTAGTTTTCCCTGTGTTGACCACGTTGCCTGCCCTGACCATGAGCCTGCCTGCCGTCCTGTACCTTTGCCTCACTTTTCTGGATTACCGACTTCTGCCTGCCCTGGACCAGCTTTTTGCCTGCCCCTGTTCAATTAATAAATGGTTGTTACTTTAACATTGTTCTGCATCTGGGTCTTACCTGAAACGCTAGAGTACGAACAGCAAAAGCACTAGCCTATGTCAATCTACTATCCCCCATAGAACAAAGGTCGACCTATTCTATTCTGTGCGATGACGTAATATTCCAAACAAAGTCTGGGACAGTTGTGGGATGTGATAGATCCCAAATTAATACAAGCACTAGCATCCCAATTAATTTTTTTACGCAATGTGGCTGACGCAACAGATCAGAACGTTTAGCTTAAAATGTTTATAAACTATTAGGCTATTTCTTCACATTATATGCGCAGCACTCCACACAGGCTATAAGCACGAATGTTCCATTAGCAGGAAAACACCATTATCAAAAGTGACCGAAAATGCAATTATGCATGTAATGCTTTTATTATAAAGGGGCATTTTTATGGTGAAAATTATCTTCCCCAAACTTGAAAATCACTATCTGCTTATGTATGTCAGTTAGGCTCTACACCCCTTTTCATATTTTTTCTGGCCACTCTTCCATAAAGCCCAGCTCTGATGAGTGTATGGCTTAAAGTGGTCCTATGGACAGATACTCCAATCTCCGCTGTGGAGCTTTGCAGCTCCTTCAGGGTTATCTTTGGTCTCTTTGTTGCCTCTGATTAATGCCCTCCCTGCCTGGTAGGCGACCTTCTCTTGACAAGTTTGTTGTGGAGCCATATTCTTTCCATTTTTTAATAATGGATTTAATGGTGCTCCATGGGATGTTCAAAGTTTGAGATATTTTTTATAATCCAACCCTGATCTGTACTTCTCCACAACTTTGTCCCTGACCTGTTTGGAAAGCGCCTTGGTCTTCATGACGCCGCTTGCTTTGTCAGAACAGCTGTATATATACTGAGATCATGTGACAGATCATGTGACACTTAGATTGCACACAGGTAGACTTTATTTAACTAATTATGTGACTTCTGAAGGTAATTGGTTGTAGCAGATCTTATTTAGGGGCTTCATAGCAAAGGGGGTGAATACATATGCACGCACCTCTTTTCCCTTAAATTTTGTAATTTATTTTTTAAACAAGTTATTTTTTTCATTTCGCTTCACCAATTTGGACTATTTTCTGTATGTCGTCGGCAGGTAGCCTAGTGGTTAGAGCATTGGACTTGTAACCGGAGGGTTGCAAAGTTCGAATCCCCAAGCTGACAAGGAAAAATCTGTCGTTCTGCCCCTGAACAAGGCAGTTAACCCACTGTTCCCCGGGCGCCGAAGACGTGCATGTCGATTAAGGCAGCTCTCCGCACCTCTCTGATTCAGAGGGGTTGGGTTAAATGCGGAAGACACATTTCGGTTGAAGGCATTTGGTTGTACAACTGACTAATAATGGTGACTTTGACTTTGATGTCCATTACATGAAATCAACATCAAAATCCATTTAAATTAGAGGTTGTAATGCAACAGAATAGTAAAAACGCCAAGGGGGGTGAGCACTTTTGCAAGGCACTGTAGGCTATACACCTGTTGTTATACAAGCGATGTGCTTAATATTAGGAAGGTTGAGAAATAAATATAGTAGGCCTAGCCTATAGAAAGCTAATCCTCCTATTTTTAGAGGCCATCAAAACAAATCGCGCACAATTGCATAGCCTATTAAAATGTTGCGCAACATGAGCTCATGGGCTCTCATTGTGCTCTCATGAAGTGTTTGACTAGATTTTCAAATACATTTGCATTGATGTCATTGTAATTAGAGGGACAATAGAGTACCAGACAGTTACCGTGACTAAGCGGTTACATGGAATTTGACTCCCTTCATGACTTGTAACCACCGGTGTGGCGATAATACAGTCACCGCAACATCCCTAATTGGAAATTATTTGGAAAGGCACAGACCTGTTTATATAAGGTCCCACTGTTGACAGCGCACGTCAGAGCAAAAACCAATCCATGAGGTCGAAGGAATTGTCCGTAGAGCTCCGGGACAGGATTGTGTTGAGGCACAGATCTGAGGAAGGGTGAATTCACCTTTGGGATTAATTGAAACGCCGACTGCGAGCCAGGCCTAATTGTCCAACATCAGTGCTCTACCTCACTAATCCTCATGGCTGAAGAAGCAAGTCCCCGCAGCAATGTTCCAAGGTCTAGTGGAAAGCCTTCCCAGAAGAGTGGAGGCTGTTATAGCAGCAAAGGGGCGACCAACTCCATACTAATGCCCATGATTTTAGAATGAGATGTTTGACGGGCACATACTTTTGGCCATGTAGTGTATCTGCTTACATTGGACATCTTCATATGTTCATAGGCTTTATGGGCTCTCAGAACGTTCAGACAGAAACCACATTGGCCCAACTCTCTATATACAGTATATGACTGAAGCCGACTGACAAAAATAGGTATATGGAAAGGAGGCGTTAATAACCCTTGACCCCTTTACATCTACACATGACCAGCATTATACACAAGCAGTTACTCCTTAAAGGATAATAATAGTAGGAGAAAACCTTAAGTTAAAGCAAAGAGAAAATAAATGCAGAGGCATTTAGATAAAACTGTAAATATACATGATATGCTGACTCGTGTATAACTATTTCAAACACAGTCGACTCTTCACTCCAGGCACAACCACAAAACTAGCTTCACACATACTTTCCTTTCAGTCACATATCAACAACGTGACTTGAGTCTGTCAATCACAACCGTCTGATTTTATCCTCAGACTGGATAATTATTTGTGAATGGTTATTTGTGGAGTGAATGAGTTATGGGAAGAAGGAGTTGATACAGGTTTAGAATCTTAATTTAACCAGTTTTGACAGCAGGAAAATAATATTGTAGTAACAGGCAATGTGAATTATTGTGTGGATTATAGTGAATGGACATTTTTGTAGGGGATGATACATTTTTAGTTAGGGCAAATCAAGATTGAAATTTTTAAGTGGAAATTACAAACTTTAGAAGCCTTTTTAAAGGAGATTTCCTGAAATAACAGGGTGTACAAATTAAAATCCTACATCTGTAGACACAGGCTTTAGTTTGTCAATGGGACCAGGTGGCCAGGCAATACAGATCTTCACTAAGCTTCTGGTCCCTTCTCCTGGGATGACACATGCACAATAGCTTTCATAGCATGGAAATAATCAGCTCCACGCTATCGAGATAGGAAAACACACAACAAGGATTTAAAATCTGCCATACATTTGTGATAGTGACTTTATCAAACATGACAGGGACTCTCAATGTTGGTCCGAGAATGTGTGCTTGACTCCAACAAATCACATTTGGTTGATTTGATGTCATATTATTATTATGAATCCATGTACTGACAAACCAAAACATCAGCAGGACTGGCCAGTGTACGGACATGAATTGCAGCCATATTTTCGAGAACGCAACAAAATGTCATTGTTCATTCAATTAATGAACTATAGGGACCTCTTAGCTTTTAGGCTTACACAAGCTCTTTGCTATAGGGTAACTCCATTTGAATTCAATCCAATTGAATTCAATTTAATTTAAACAAAACTATAAATACATGTTTGGTCATGGAAGAAGTGGTCAGAAAATGCCAAAACATTCAGGAGATATAGGTTCTCAAAGTTGACCTATTTTGTATAACCCACCATACCATGAGGCATCCACGTCTTACTGGAAAATATACGTGGTAGAGTTTGATATAATTTTAAAGCTGACTAACAGGGTTGTCAAACTATTTTATTATAATTATCTTTTTATTGTTTTTATATGCCATTTAACAAACATAAATGTTATAAAAAATATGTAACCTCCAATTGTTTCCATATTTGCAATTCTTGTAGCTTAGACCCTACTTTACATCATCTGAGGTTTTTGTGTTGTGTCTGCCATTGGTTAAGACACAACAGACTCTTGAATACAGGTGGGTGTAATTTCAATCATAGAAATAGAATTCATAGAATGGACCTGTCCCTTCAGACAACTGCAGTTTGGCTGGTACACCATTAAAAATGTTATTGAATTGAAATTGTATCTTCTAATTACTACCACAAAGATGGCCTCCGGTCCACCCACTGTCGAATGTCACCTGAAATGGCCATGTCTATTTTAATATTTATGTTTCTATGATTTCAATAGGTTTCCTTTGGAGGGTTGACAGTATAATTTAAAACAACAGATGTTCCCATTCATGTTAACATTCTCTGATGTGTCCAACCATTTTTGTGGTACCATTTGAAAGTAGAAATTAATATTTTAGTCCCATTTTAGCACATTTATTAGCCACAACATGCACCCCTCCCCAACCCTGTATTCAAGAGCATGTTGTG
Source organism: Brachymystax lenok tsinlingensis (assembly GCA_030435695.1). Lineage (NCBI taxonomy): Eukaryota > Metazoa > Chordata > Actinopteri > Salmoniformes > Salmonidae > Brachymystax > Brachymystax lenok. The sequence continues at coordinate 18,159,099 of CM059815.1, read as the reverse complement.
TCTCATCCGATGGTGGGCACAACACAAAAACCTCAGATATTGTAAAATATAGTCTACGCTACAACATATGCGATTATAAAAATTAATTTTCTACGTTTGTAAGCTTTTAAATTATATTAATCTCAACCATTTATCTTTTCCAGTGATGAAGACATGGATGTCTCATGGTATGGTGTGGTATGCAAAATAGGTCAACTTTGATCACCTTTATCTCTTAAATGTTTTGGCATTCAGGTTTACAATGGGAAAATACTGTGTGTTTGGAAGGTGTTGTTCAAATCAGAAGGGGTGCTGACAAAAAGTGATTGAATTCGAATGGATTTACCCCATAAATAGATTGCGTTCAGTACATGTAATGTCCCAGTAGTTGCTATCTGATATCATTGATACAATCCTATTTCCTGATATCCAATCCTATCCCAAGGGAGTTTTATTTCACACTGCAGTCTGTGAAAAATCCTTGTTCTTTTTTAGAGAATAACACTCACCTATCTATGCTCAGTACTGTCCAGGAACTTTTTATTGATAGTCTTGTCTTGTTGGCTGAGTTTCAAAAATAACAGATAGATACTGGTGTAGTCGCAACATGACATACAGACTATAGCGAAAAAACAATTACCCAGGCTTGTGTTTTAGTCATGTATTGCTCAGCGTGCAGTTGCACAAGCTGCTTATCCAATGTTTTCCCATTACCAATCAAAGATAATCCTGGTTTCGGGAAGAAAGGAAATGAGATGGGCCATTTTCAGAAATTCCCTGGATGTGTATTTCTGGTGTTAATCCCTAATGTGTACCCTATTCCAAAACATTTACATCCTCATCTACAAACACTCCCTGGACGTCTAGGGAAAATAAGTTGGGTGATCTTTAAACACGTATTGCCTAAAAGCCCTGGGGCAAATATTGAACTTGTAACAGCTGTGTGTAATTCTGGGCTGCTACCATAACATTATCAATCTTACTAAAGGCTGATCTAGGACCAGATTATACATTTGAGACATTTTCAACATCAAAGTCAAAGGATAAGAAACCTTATCACAGTTTAAGAGAATAGCCCATCCAAGAATATGGCCTATATAGTTTTTAAGATGAGAGAGAGAATGAGATTCAGGAAATAAAGTATTTCAGATCCCAACTCATGTAGTTTGCAACCCACATCAGCCCCTTCTAAACTCTTGGAGACTCTGTTAAACCATATGCCTTGCGTGTGTCCCGGGAGACAACAGGTCTGATTTTCATACTGATGGAGAGCAATAATAAATCCAGATAATGACAGGCCCCCAGTGTCCGGTCTGGAGCATGAAGTCACTAGCTCTGCTGGTCGGCTACTACGTAGAAACCTAGCGGTGCCAAAAGCCTATGTAAATTACGATCACCAGAATGGCCAAACCCCCAAAAACATTGTTGCCCGTTTTGGGCTCAAAAATGTGTTTCTTATGATCAAGTTCGATCCCCATGATTAATTATGTAAAAGTTATAAATCAAGATATTTAATCAAATTCTGACTGCTACATTTGTCGTCACACAGGACCACGTGCTGACACAAACCAATTACGGGCCAGAAGGCAACGAGGAGGCTCGCACCCTCGTGCCATAGACATTAATGCTGACTCGCTGATCCTTTGCTAGTTAAGGTCACTTTCACCATGACCCTTAGCGATTTGTTGGTGCTATTCAGCCCAATTCAGCAATATGGCTCACTTCAAATTCAAGTACTTCTGGCTTCATGTGCCATCGGGAGTTTTCTATAGGAATACATGGATGACGTCAGCACTATCACTATCTACTGGTTTTAATACCATAGTATGTGTCATGTCCACTCGCCATACATACACCCCATTGGGATTTGTAGTCTGGCATTCATTAAACCAGAAACCCCCTCCTCCTATATATTTTTTTGCACAGTTCCCAGAATAATTGTCCTGATCTTTGTCAAAGGTTGAGAACTTATGTCCATTTTGATGGGCCATTAACGAGTGTCCTCTCCTCCATTGGTGAAACCGCTGATGTGTAGTGTGTACCCAAAGGACTCTGGGCCAATGGAGAAAGATGAGTACTTGGTGTGGAACTGGGAAACAGCAAAGTCGTCCATGTCCACCCTCAGTTCATACCTCTTCCTCAGGTTGATATGGAAGCTGTTGTCCAGTCCCAGCTAGTGCTCTCCTTCTGCATTCCCAAACCCTATCTTGTAGTGACTCCAGGGTCTGTAGAAGTTCACTGTGGTGTCCATCCTTCTCTGGAACACGGTCCACTTCCCACCATCAGTGATCATGTCACAGTATACCTTCACAGCCGACGTCAACCCGATGGGGTAGATGGTGTAGATGCCACAGGGTTGCAGGCACGTGCACAAATAGGACTCTACCTTTGCAGAGCACATGCCCCTTTGCCTTTCCAGTCTCCAATGTGCTCTTTTGGGTAGTGGTATAATTTCCACAAAAAAATGATATTTTTTTGTATATATTTTTTTATCATTGTTGTATGGAACCCACTGACCGCAAGTCGTTGTCAAGTTCACCACCCCCCACCCCGTTCATTGGTTGCACCCAGGTTGTGCATGTTGATCTGCCCTGTACAGCGCTAGCCTGCACCTGGTTTTGACTTTTTCCCAGTCTGTGCTGTACGGAGATTGCGCACACCTGGTATCCAAACATGCATGGGTTGAGAGATGCAGTCACCGGTTGAGTGTGTATAGATAGCTAGCTATCTATTTGAAATTTCAACAGTACTGCCACAGCAGCAAAACATTTGATTAACACTTGATTTAGCCTACATCATCATCACTATTCAGTCTGCTTGGGTTATATGCGCAGCAGAGGGAGGCAGAATGACATAGAGAGGTAAATCCCAATCAGTAAAAGAAATCGAGCTAGCTAACAGCAGATTTACATCAATCTTCAGCATCAATGATCAGCTGATAGCCCATCCTCTTTCCCGATAGCAAGTATGTCTTTAGGAGGCACTGTAACTAGCTAGCTAACCTAAAAATATTTCAGGGAAGGGGTGCCCTTTAAAAAAATATATGTTGCACCTGCCCCTGAAAGGTCTGTGCACAGCCATGCTGGGTTGGCCCATGAGGTCACATGTGTCTGGATGTGTAACTGCATCTGTCCTTTGCAGCTGGGTAAATTATTGTTACAGTAAAAAAAAAAGAAAAAAGGGAAAAAGCATCCATACGTATGAAACATAATCAAGGGGCTTCTCTCTCATTTCCTCTGGGGGGATATGATCCACTGCCCTTCCTCCTCCCACTCATAAACCACCTACTCCCAACGCCAACGCCCCGACTACTTCCAGCACCCACTTCCTTCCTCCTGAACCTGTGGAATTATCTGGTGACATCATCATCATCCACGGGTTCCAGGGAATGTGAGAATAAGACGAAGGGGATGTAAGGGAGGGGGGTGGGGAGGGGGGAACTGAGGAAGCTGGCAGTATGGTGAATTGTTTATTTTAAAACAAATATAGACTGAAGTCCTTATCATGGAATGAGATCATTATCTTTGTGTTGCCTCTGTTATGACAGTAAGAGATAGAGAGACTGTAGGACTAATTCTCAGGGACTTTTGACTGTTATCCTATTAAATGTTGTCCTGTAGGTTACTTCTAGTGGCTGCTGTTGCAAAATAAAGATGTTCATGATCACTCTCAACACTAAAACAAATGTTTTGCTTTCCAACACCAAACTATATGAAAAGTCAGATTATACATGCATTAACTCAACATGATGTAATATGTCTTCAAGTATTTCAAATATCGTTTTTCCTCTCATCTATAATTGCTGTGCTTTTTGTATTTTTTTTCTCTACGATTTATTCAAGGAAAAGCTTTCAAAACTATGACATCTTCAAAAAGGTATTCCTAGAGAAGAACTAGCCATTGAGAAGAAATTAGGAAAGGCAGATGATTTCAAGACACTGCCAAAGACAGAAACAGTGACATGCAGTAATTTGAAGGACACTTTTCAATTGAACGGAAAGTTATTGACAAGGGCATAATTCAGGCCATTGTAAAAAGGACCAAAACGAGAACTGGCATGTCTTCACAGAAAGTAGAGCTCTGAAAAGCAACAGAGCTGGCTTCATTTCTTCTGAGTCCCTCACTGATATGACCCAGAGATGCCGGACAACTCATCTCCTTGAAGGCCACATTATTAAACTCCCCCAAACCCGATGGAGGGGAGCAACAGGCCTTGTGGAGGAACACTGTCTGCATTGAATCTGCACAAAAGAGGATTTCAATGATAAAGAATGAAACGAGACAAAGAAGTGAAAGAAGGGTTGTGCACACACTTGCACAGATACACGTGATCATTATTTTCTGCAAAAGGCACAGTATGAAACTACAAACAAAAATGTGTTGCTGGATGAATAAAACTGTCATCACTAGAGAAACAGAGAAGGCTGTGACGTGACAGGAAGGCACCTCATTGATGATAGCAGATTTATCTCATCTGACTTTCTCATCTCACTCAGAGCCTATTTATCCACAGTGTCCCGTCGCTTCACGTTTCCTCTGGCATCCAGGGCTCAGTGACAGTCCTCTGAGGAGCCCATCACACCTACCTCTTAAGGATCAGACCTTTTACTCAATTTTCGCCCAAAATGACATACCCAAATCTGACTGCCTGTAGCTCAGGACCTGAAGCAAGGATATGCATATTCTTGATACCATTTGAAAGGAAATACTTTGAAGTTTGTGGAAACGTGAAATTAATGTAGGAGAATATAACACATTATATCTGGTAAAAGAAATACAAAGAAAAAAACATGTGTGTTTCTTTTTTTTTTCCCATCATCTTTGAAATGCAAGAGAAAGGCCATGATGTATTATTCCAGCCCATGCGCATTTTAGATTTTGGCCACTAGATGGCAGCAGTGTATGTGCAAAGTTTTAGACTGATCCAATGAACCATTGCATTTCTGTTCGAAATGTTGTATTAAGACTGCCCAAATGTTCCTAATTGGTTTATTAATATATTTTCAAGTTCATTATTGTGCACTCTCCTCAAACAATAGCATGGTATTCTTTCACTGTAATTGCTACTGTAAATTGGACAGTGCAGTTATATTAACAGGAATTTAAGCTTTCTGCCCATATCAGATATGTCTATGTCCTGGGATTTATTTTTGTTACTTACAACCTCATACTAATCACATTAGCACCGACCTCTGTTCCCCCACAGGGACCGTACAGGACCCTGTAGATCAGACAGGGGGTGACTTACAAGGCAACTTGTTCCTAGAACACACACGCAAACACACACACACACACAGAGGAAGAATTATATACCTGAGAACGCAGTCACGGTGTTATGGTTCAGGACAGGTAACGTGTGTTGTGGTGTCACATGGAGAAGACTAGAAGGAAATTTAAAATGAAACCCGTCCTTTATGAAACTGTAACATGAAAATGGAAGACACTGGTCAATTTTAAGTAAAGCAAGTGTATACATGCAGAGTCCTTATATGCCAGATAATTGAAGTCTCAGGCAACTGTCTTAGGGTTCCGAGAATTAAAGAAATGCATTACAAGCTATGTGTTGTAAAATTATATGATGTGATTTATCAGTATGTGAAAGTAAAGATAATATATGTTCTTACTCTTTCAAATTCTAATGTATGACACATTGACAAAAGGTACAGGTCAGCGATTTAACACAATACATTCAATGCCTGCGATCTGGTTGCATCTCACTGAAGAAAAGTGGAAAGTGAGGAACACTGAAATGTAATTCACACCCTTCATCCATAGAAAATGTAAGTCCTGAGAGAACATCAGTCAACTGTAAATCAGCCGACTGAGCTTTTTTTCAGCACGTTTCGCATGGATAGCCTTATTTTCCTTTTTTAGCTTTCACCTTGGGTTTGGAGAAGTATTTTTAGACGACCATTTGGGAAAACAAGGTCTGGCTGCAAGGTAGCTTGGAAAAAGGTTCAGATGGCTGACATTAAGGAAAGAGCTGAGGGGAATGGCCCTGCTTCAACTATCTGACTACATCCTGGCTGACTATAGAGCCATAGTGCTAGATGAGAGCTTCACTGAAGTCCATTTATTATCTGGTATTTTGGGAGAATCTAGCAAAGTGCACAGACAGCTGGTTTAGAGTGCATTATGGGGTGTAAACAACTGAAGTAATGGCAGCTGACTACCGCTATTTGTGTGTTATTTAGTGGCTGAAAGGTTTCTGAGCAAGAAGTTTGTTCATAGTTTGAGGAATGTGCCCAGAGAGAAATTGAAAATCTAGACTATATTACCACAGTAGTTAAAAAATAAACCGATCTTTCTAAAGGTTTTGAATGTGTGTATTTATTATGTGTGTGGTTTCTAACACTTGAAGAGTATTGTGTATTGAATTATCTAATATTTTTTCAGATAAAACTTCAGACTGATATGGATGAAATCCATACCCATCTGTCACAACACCTAATACTAACGTGCACGCGGCCACGACTTCCTCATTTCTACTAATCTCTCAATGATTTGTACATTTTGTTCTATTGGCTATTGGAGCAATTCCTTTTATCAAGGATATTTTTTTGCCAAATCAGGGGAGACCCCCTAGTAGAGGGACCTCCGTTTCAAATTAAAAGCTGAGTTTTGAGCCAAATGCAGACTCCAGTAGTTCAAGATATCAAAACATAACTCATCCATTTTGCACCTCCAAAAATGTGGCCTACTTTTTCTGTTTGAAAGTGTATTCCAATCTCCATAGCAATGATAACTCTCCATGTGTTTTGGCTTGGGTGCTTAGAAAACAGACAGCCTACTCGTAATCCCTAGTGGTGGTTAATATGTAGCCATAATTTCACAGACAATGATTCTCCCCCTCTTACTAGACTAGGGAATGGGGGCGGCTGAGGTCATAGGAAGTCTTTGGTCTAATTGGGATAGCAGTGAGGGAATAGGCTATTCTACTACTGCTGACATGGTTCTGTTTCATCCTGGCCTTGAACACACAACCGCAGTGTGAAACAGTAACTTTGAGGTTCAATGGAAAAGGGAGGAAGGAAGGTTTTCCTCATATCCAGCCCGCCCATGGAGGGGTGGATGATGTCAGGTTGGGTTTCTGTGGTATTGTTTAAAATGCTCACCACCAGGGTCAATAAACGGAATTGGGAGGCAGACAAAACAATGCATTCCAAAACAGGAAGACTGGTACTAACAGGAAATGCCGTTTTTTTTCATGTGTGTGATTTTTTGGACTGTTGAGTTATCAAGGGCTAAAATGACCTTATTTGGTGGTTACAGTATCACCAGTGGTAGAGGAGCTGTATCTTCCAAATTGTGTCCACAGTGTGATATCAGGGAGTTAGTGTAAGGATCAGAGCAAATTATTTACTTGAATGTGGGCCCTGCATGTAATGGTTCATACATGGAAAAACTAAGTACATGATACATGCAACTGCATAAAAGTACAGCATGGCTTAACTTTGATCCTAGAGATCCTCTGTAGCTCAGTTGGTAGAGCATGGTGGTTGCAGCGGCAGGTTAGTGGGCTTGATTCCCAGGACCACCTGTACGTAAAATGTATGCACACATGCCTGTCGCTTTGGATAAAATAGTCTGCTAAATGGCATATATTATTATATTAGAACAACCACTGTTTCTGACATGGGGCGCTACATCAAAGCTTGGCAGTCTGTCTCTTTTGAATAGAGCATTGGAGAGGATTGTCTTTGAACTGCTAGCCATCTGATCTGAAAAGACCCATCCAGCAGCCCAGTGAGGGAGCCATCTCTGGTCTATTCAGATGACCTTAAATGGTATTTCCCATTGTCACAAAGAAGATAAAAGAGGACAGATCTTTTCAGAATTATTCTTGACCATTATTAATTGTCATTGGCTTAGCTCTTGGTCTCTCCAATAAGCTTTTCAGGTAGTTTGCAATGTTGTGCAAAATGTGACTGTGGAGCAGAAAATGGGAGAGATGCTTTTTTCTGACAGTAAGATGAACCTAAATGTCGTCTTGGTAACAGGGACATGTGTTGCCAGAGGACCACCGTAGCCACTATAGCCTTTCTAGATGTACTGTATAAACCCATTGTTATGAACAGACAGGACCTGAAGTATGCCTTCATGTCTAAAATCATTTACCAAAGGGCATTAAAAATCAAACCTTGGCACATCAATCATTCACTATTCAAGGGATAACCATAGAGAATGATAGAGGACTCTAGTGCCCAAAGCATGTTTTAGCATGGGCAGTGCCATTGAGGACATTCACCATTTTGAAGTAGTAAATCCAGTGGGCTTTTTATGGGTTAAGGAAGAATCATATAATTCCATTCAGGTCATCAGAAGGGATCAGCCAATTAATTATACTTGTGAGCAAACATTCCATAACTACAAGTGGTAGTAAATTGCAAACCTTGGCCTTACACCTGTTCAAACAACACACACCAGGTAGAAGTATGCACACTTTCAGTTTGTTTACCAAGTCATAAACGCAGTAGAATAAGAAAAGTGATTACTTCAAATATAGACGGCCTCAATGGCGCTGCCCATGTGCTCACAGACAACATTTATTTTATTTTATTTAACCTTTATTAACTAGGCATAATGGGACATATACAAAGAGAAGTCATCTATCATTCGCTGCTGGTAGCCGAATCAGCTCATTCATAGTTTCCAGCTTTCCATTCACATTTAACATATAGGAATTAGGTCATTTTAATTGTGTGTTTTATACAAACCATGGTGGTAAACACGCCCTCTGTGGCCCTGGGGTGACATGGCAGTAGCAGTGGAAGAAGAGGACACCACCCTTTGTCTGTCTGGCTGTCCCTGCTCTCCCTCACACTGTCTGAGTCTAGGCCTCAGGGAGGTGGGTGGACAATAATCAAAAATGTGACTTAATATAGACCCAGTAAACTTGATGGTGTGCAGTGTTAGGATGTTGATTTTAGGTTGCGGTTGTACTTTGGTGGTAACAAAATTACTATATGACTATGACACGATACTACATGTCTAATTCTAGACCATTCATGACTGCAATTAACTCTAGAAAGTGCATGACTGTCATAAAAAACTGGTTGTATCACTGTGGGAAGACTATCTTTACATTCAGCCTCAATATCCTGTGTTTGTCCTAAACGTTCAAAAAGCGGTAAAAAAGGGAGGCCAGTAACACTGGCACCGACAATATCATGTCATTCTCTTTTCGTTCTGTTGCATTATCTTTATATACAGTGCATTTGGAAAGTATTCAGACCCCTTGACTTTTTCAAAATTTTGTTACATTACAGCCTTATTCTAAAATTGATTCAATAGATGTTGTTCCTAATCAATCTACCCATAATGTGACAAAGCGAAAACAGGTTTTAGGAAATGTTTGCAAATGTGTTAGAAAATAAAAAACTGAAATAACTTATTTACATAAATATTCAGACCCTTGGCTAAGAAACTTGATCTCAGGTGCACCTTGTTTTCATTGATTATCCTTAAGATGTTTCTACAACTTGATTGGAGTCCACATGTGGTAATTTCAATTGAATGGACATGATTTGAAAAGGCACACACCTGTCTATATAAGTTGACTGTGCATGTCAGAGCAAAAACCAAGCCATGAGGTCGAAGGAATTGTCCATAGAGCGCTGAGACAGGATTGTGTCGAGGCACAGATCTGAGAAGGGTAACAAGAAATGTATGCAGCATTGAAGGTCCCCAAGAACACAGTGGCTTCCCCCATTCTTAAATGGAAGAAATTTGGAACCACCAAGACTCTTCCTAGAGCTGGCCGCCCGGCCAAACTGCGAAATCGGGGGAGAAGGGCATTGGTCAGGGAGGTGACCAAGAACCCGATGGTCACTCTGAAAGAGCTCCAGAGTTCCTCTGTGGAGATGGAAGAATCTTCCAGAAGGACAACCATCTCTGCAGCACTCCACCAATCAGGTCTTTAGGTTAGTGGCCAGACGGAAGCCATTCTTCAGTAAAAGGCACATGACAGCCCGATTGGAGTTTGTCAATATTCACCTGAAGGACTCTCAGACCATGAGAAACAAGATTCTTTGGTCTGATGAAACAAAGATTTAACTCTTTGGCCTGAATGCCAAGTGTCACGTCTGTAGGAAACCTGGCATCCCTATAGTGAAGCATGGTGGTGGCAGCATTATGCTGTGGGGATGTTTTTCAGCAGCAGGGACTGGAAGACTAGTCAGGATCGAGGGAAAGATGAACGGAGCAAAGTACAGAGAGATCCTTGGGGGAGATCCTTAATAAATAAAAAATCCTTGATGAAAACCTGTTCGCTCAGGACTTCAAACTGTGGCAAAGGTTCACCTTCCAACAGGACAGCGACTCTAAGCACACAGCCAAGACAACGCAGGAGTAGGGTCGGGACAAGTCTCTGAATGACCTTGAGTGGTCCAGCCAGAGCCCGGACTTGAACCCGATCTAACATCTCTGGAGAGACTTGAAAATAGCTGTACAGCAACGCTCCCCATCCAACCTGACAGAGCTTGAGAGGGTCTGCAGAGAAGAATGGAAAAAACTCCCCAAATATAGGTGTGCCAAGCTTGTAGCGTCATACCCAAGAAGACCCAACAAAGTATTGAGTAAAGAGTCTGAATACTTATGTGAATGTTATACAGTGGGGCAAAAAAGTATTTAGTCAGCCACCAATTGTGCAAGTTCTCTCACTTAAAAAGATGAGAGAGGCCTGTAATTTTCATCATAGGTACACTTCAACTATGACAGACAAAATGAGGAAAAAAAATCCAGAAAATCACATTGTAGGATTTTTAATGAATTTATTTGCAAATTATGGTGGAAAATAAGTATTTGGTCACATACAAACAAGCAAGATTTCTGGCTCTCACAGACCTGTAACTTCTTCTTTAAGAGGTTCCTCTGTCCTCCACTCGTTACCTGTATTAATGGCACCTGTTTGAACTTGTTATCAGTATAAAAGACACCTGTCCACAACCTCAAACAGTCACACTCCTAACTCCACTATGGCCAAGACCAAAGAGCTGTCAAAGGACACCAGAAACAAAATTGTAGACCTGCACCAGGTTGGGAAGACTGAATCTGCAATAGGTAAGCAGCTTGGTTTGAAGAAATCAACTGTGGGAGCAATTATTAGGAAATGGAAGACATACAAGACCACTGATAATCTTCCTCGATCTGGGGCTCCACGCAAGATCTCACCCGTGGGGTCAAAATGATCACAAGAACGGTGAGCAAAATCCCAGAACCACACGGGGACCTAGTGAATGACCTGCAGAGAGCTGGGACCAAAGTAACAAAGCCTACCATCAGTAACACACTACGCCGCCAGGGACTCAAATCCTGCAGTGCCAGACGTGTCCCCCTGCTTAAGCCAGTACATGTTCAGGCCCGTCTGAAGTTTGCTAGAGAGCATTTGGATCATCCAGATGAGGATTGGGAGAATGTCATATGGTCAGATGAAACCAAAATATAACTTTTTGGTAAAAACTCAACTCGTCGTGTTTGGAGGACAAAGAATGCTGAGTTGCATCCAAAGAACACCATACCTACTGTGAAGCATGGGGTGGAAACATCATGCTTTGGGGCTGTTTTTCTGCAAAGGGACCAGGACGACTGATCCGTGTAAAGGAAAGAATGAATGGGGCCATGTATCGTGAGATTTTGAGTGAAAACCTCCTTCCATCAGCAAGGGCATTGAAGATGAAACGTGGCTGGGTCTTTCAGCATGACAATGATCCCAAACACACCGCCCGGGCAACGAAGGAGTGGCTTCGTAAGAAGCATTTCAAGGTCCTGGAGTGGCCTAGCCAGTCTCCAGATCTCAACCCCATAGAAAATCTTTGAAAGTCCGTGTTGCCCAGCGACAGACCCAAAACATCACTGCTCTAGAGGAGATCTGCATGGAGGAATGGGCCAAAATACCAGCAACAGTGTGTGAAAACCTTGTGAAGACTTACAGAAAACGTTTGACCTCTGTCATTGCCAACAAAGGGTATATAACAAAGTATTGAGATAAACTTTTTGTTATTGACCAAATACTTATTTTCCACCATAATTTGCAAATAAATAAATAAAATCCTACAATGTGATTTTCTGGATTTCTTTTTCTCATTTCGTCTGTCATAGTTGAAGTGTACCTATGATGAAAATTACAGGCCTCTCTCATCTTTTTAAGTTGGAGAACTTGCACAATTGGTGGCTGACTAAATACTTTTTTGCCCCACTGTATATATATATATATATATATATATATATATATATATATAGTTAAGTTATAGCCTCATTCTAAAATGGATTAAATAGTTTTTCCCCTCATCAATCTACACACAATACCCCATAATGACAAAGCAAAAACAGGTTTAGATATTTTTGTACATTTATATAAATGTAGAAAAATATCTACACATGTTTTTGCTTTGTCATTATGGGGTATTGTGTGTAGATTGATGAGGGGAAAAAACTATTTATTCTATTTTAGAATAAGGCTGTAACTTAACAAAATGTGGAAAAGGTAAAGGGGTCTGAATACTTTCTGAATGCACTGTATACACACTCCAAAATAATTTACCTTATTTGCCTTTTGCTTATCAGATGTTTACGTTCTAAGTCGGGATATGACAATAATGCAACCATCCCCTTTATGCAGGCTTCTTATGACATAACTAGCAATTAGGAATGGTATGCAGAATAAGAGCCTTTAATTGCCTGGGGTCATAACAACATCATCCCAAAATAAATAGAGTGCTACTCTGTCTTGGTCTCGGCCATAACCGTTTTGGGCTTCGTGCCTTTAAAGCCTTGTTCACATTGGCAGTTTGAAGTGACTCAAATACAATTTATTTGCATATCTGTATGCTGTAGCGTTAAGAGAATCTGTTTTTTTTCTTGAAGACTGGTCAGCCAAAAAGCACATGAATTGGATATTTCAAGCCACATACAAATCTGATTCCTGAGGGGTATTTCTGTCTATAAGAAAGCCCTTTTGTGGGAAAAAGAAATCATTCTGATTGGCTGGGCCTGGCTCCCCAGTGGGTGGGCCTATGCCCTCCCAGGCCCACCTATAGCTACGCCCCTGACCAGCCATGTAAAATCCATAGATGAGGACCTAATTTCTGTAACTGTAACTCAGCAAAATCTTTGTTGCAAAATTGTTGCATGTTGCGCTTATATTTGTTTTCAGTATACATTACATTTTTGTTGATAGCCCCAAGTATTGTACAGTCCTGGCCAAAAGTTTTGAGGATGAGACAAATATACATTTTCACAAAGTCTGCTGCCTCAGTTTGTATGATGGCAATTGGCATATACTCCAGAATGTCATGAAGAGTGATCAGATGAATTAAAGTCCCTCTTTGCCATGCAAAACATTTCCACTGCATTTCAGCCCTGCCACAAAAGGACCAGCTGACATCATGTCAGTGATTCTCTCATTAACACAGGTGTGAGTGTTGACGAGGACAAGGCTGGAGATCACTCTGTCATGCTGATTGAGTTCGAATAACAGACTGTAAACTTCAAAAGGAGGGTGGTGCTTGGAATCATTATTCTTCCTCTGTCAAACATGGTTACCTGCAAGGAAACACGTGCCGTCATCATTGCTTTGCACAAAAAGGACTTCACAGGCAAGGATATTGTTGCCAGTAAGATTGCAACTAAATAAAAAAAAATTCGAATCATCAAGAACTTCAAAGAGAGCGGTTTAATTGTTGCGGAGAAGGCTTCAGGGTGCCCAAGGAAGTCCAGCAAGCGCCAGGACCATCTCCTAAAGTTGATTCAGCTGCGGGATCGGGGCACCACCAGTACAGAGCTTGCTCTGGAATGGCAGCAAGCAATTGTGAGTGCATCTGCACGCACAGTGAGGCGAAGACTTTTGGAGGATGGCCTGGTGTCAAGGGCAGCAAAGAAGCCACTTCTCTTGTGAAAAACATCAGGGACAGACTGATATTCTGCAAAAGTTACAGTGATTGGACTGCTGAGGACTGGGGTAAAGTCATTTTCTCTGATGAATCCCCTTTCCGATTGTTTGGGGCATCCGGGACAAAAGCTTGTCCTGAGAAGACAAGGTGAGCGCTACCATCAGTCCTGTGTCATGCCAACAGTAAAGCATCCTGAGACCATTCATGTGTGGGGTTGCTTCTCAGCCAAGGGAGTAGGCTCACTCACAATTTTGCCTAAGAACACAGCCACGAATAAAGAATGGTACCAGCACATCCTCCGAGAGCAACTTCTCCCAACCATCCAGGAACAGTTTGGTGACAAACAATGCCTTTTCCAGCATGATGGAGCACCTTGCCATAAGGCAAAAGTGATAACTAAGTAGCTCGGGGAACAAAACATCGATATTTTGGGTCCATGGCCAGGAAACTCCCCAGACCTTAATCCCATTGAAGGTCTTGAAAAAAGAAGTGTCAACACTGCAAATATTGACTCTTTGCATCAACTTCATGTAGTTGTCAATAAAAGCCTTTGACACTTATGAAATGCTTGTAATTATACTTCAGTATTCCATAGTAACATCTGACAAAAATATCTAAAGACACTGAAGCAGCAAACTTTGTGAAAATTAATATTTGTGTCATTCTCAAAACTTTTGGCCACGACTGTATATACAGTAGGATAACATGTTTAATTATATGTGATGGTTTATATGCTATTGAAAGTTACTAAAATCACTTATTCAACAACTGTGACAAAAAAGGCTTGGGCTACCAGTGTCAATTCACACTGATTTTATTTGGATATCTTACTGACCCAATCAAATCCACTGAGATGCAACAACTTGTTTCGGATGGTACTGTAACTGTAAATAAATAATGTTATCCATTGTGAGTGTGAGGTTAAAGTTTTGGAATTGGTTAGTCACAGTCTCTTGTAAATAACAGGTTACACCTGGGCCACATGTCACGTGTTAGCCGCTCTGCCCTCTATAAAACCTGCAATTATTAGAGAAAGGGTATAGCTAATGATAGGGGGTATTTACTCGCTTCTATTCACTCCCCCGAACCGATGGGTCAAGCTCAAATAGCTAGTCTTCCTCTTTGACAGAACATATTACAGGAGGACAATACAGCTGGCAGTGAACCGAGATACAAAGCCCTCGCGGGCATAGCGGGTGAGGTGAAACCATGACACGTGCAATTGTGTGTGTGTGTGTAAGTGCGTACGTGTGTGCGTGCATTTGGAGCGGAACGTGGGCCTTGGTATGTGCACGTGGCTGACAGGGAGAAGGGCATCTCTGTCTTTGCCTGTATTTATAGTAGGCAGGGTCAGTTCCTTTGGATGCCCTCCGCTCGCTAACAAACAGTCAAAGCAGGATGCTCTAAGTTGCCACAACAGAACAAGCGGTTTGTGAAAATACAGCAACACAATATGTGTTTATCGTATCTGTTTATCAATAAATCCAATAGAGAATCAAACCACATGCTGTCAATCTTTATTTGCACGAGTTGTTCTTTGTGCTTAAATTACATTAAATCACAGTACATTGCTGACTGTTTGTATAGTTGTTGTGTTTCTCTATTGCAAAGAACACGTGTTGTTTGTCATGCTGAAATGTCAAGAACAAATCAAATATAATCGAATGATAATCAAATGATCCATTCTAAGACTGTGTATTGTATGTGTGCTTTTGTACTGCAAAATGCTAGACCACAAGAGCTAAGAATGGTTCTCTAGCCAGCCAGCAAGATATAAGGGCTAAAATGAAGAGCACATTAGAGTCTCTCCTCTCCTTAGGAGCAAATGTGTTTTTCAATCACTCTAGTCTATTTATAGCCTCTGGAAGTATCTGATTGGTCAATCTTTGCTTTCATTCTCCTCACCCTGACTCCCTCTCTGTTCTTAGGCTGCTAACTGAAAGTGGCACTAGAGCACTGTAAAACACATTGGGTTACATAACAATTTAGTAAGTAAACCCACATGAGGAATATAATTTCACTCCCAGCAAGAAGGTGGTTGGTTTTACTGAAACCCATTGATTGGGTCTTATTTGGAAAGCGTTAAATTAGTCTCTGGCTTTTCCCAGGATGTGGACTGTGCTGGAGGTCCAATATGGAACAATGTACTTGTATACATTTTTATAGGGTTTTGGGCTAACAATGCTCAACAATGGTGACTGTTTTTCAGGACTCATTGGTTGGAGAGACTATCCTGATCACAGTTTCATTTTGTAACAACTGAGTGTTTATCAATGCCTGTATGCGCATGCAGGCCTTGGCCCGTCAAGGCCTATTCCTTCTAAGTGTGTGGTGGCATTTTTCTGCTTCCGTGTTTGTGTTTGTTTCTGTCTGAGTGGATAGTGTTTGTGCATGTGTCTGTGTGTTTGTGTTGGGCTTTGAGAGATTCCTCCAGAGGACACATCACAGTGAGACAGATTGTGCGCACTGTAAACACAGGAGACAGGGGACACAGCAGAATTAAGGCCTATAACTCAGTCCTCTTTGATGCTGATATGGAAATCCTTGTGATAGTGTAACTGCAGACATGGGTTAAATCTTCAATTTTCAAATACTTTGCTTTGCTTTAGACTGTCTAGTGTCAGCGGGCCGGGGCTTACACTTTTTGGTTATATTGCAAGAGGCAAGCTCAATCAAGCACAGCTAAAGTAGTTGAAATGATTTCACATAGTATTTGTTAGAGGCCAGGATTAGAGACATGTGAGAGGAAAAAGCCTCTTTGGAGGAGAAATGTTGTTTTTTTAGAAGCCGGACATCACTCCACAACTACAAAAGGACCAGATGGCTGTCCTTGTGTCACCTTCGAGGCACCTCCTATGATTCCTTGCACTAAATGTATTTTAAAATGTCTCGTTTCTATTGTATTGTCAGAGGTGTGGGATACCTTAGAGACTGATCATTCATGTTTACATTGAGGCACACTAACAAACACTAATAGTTGATTAGACTCCACCAACCTCCATGTAGGATAAGATATGTCAGGAGTGATGGTGCTTGTGAATACACCATTAAAGTATACACTGAGTGTACAAAACATTAGGAACACCTGCTCTTTCCATAACGTAGACTGACCAGGTGAATCCAGGTGAAAGCTATGATCCCTTATTGATGTCACCTGTTCAAACCACTTCAATCAGTGTAGATGAAGGGGAGGAGATAATTTTAAGCCTTGAGACAATTGAGACATGGATTGTGTATGTGTGCCATTCAGAAGGGCAAGACAGAATACACTACAGTATATAAAAGTATGTGGACACCCCTTCAAATTAGTGTATTCAACTATTTCAGCCACACCCGTTGATGACCGGTGAATACAATCGAGCACACAGCCATGCAATCTCCATAGACAAACATTGGCAGTAGAATGGCCTTACTGAAGAGCTCAGTGACTTTCGACGTGGCACCGTCATAGGATGCCACCATTCCAACAAGTCACTTTGTCAAATGTCTGCCCTGCTTGAGCTGCCACGGTCAACTGTAAGTGCCGTTATTATGAAGTGGTAACGTCTATGAGCAACTATGGCTCAGCCGGGAAGTGGTAGGCCACAGAAGTTTACAGAACGGTACCGCCGAGTGCTGAGGCACGTAGCGCGTAAAAATCGTCTGTCCTCGGTTGCAACACTCACTAACGAGTTCCAAACTGCCTCTGAAAGCAACGTCAGAAAAATTACTGTTCGTCGGGAGCTTCATGAAATAGGTTTCTATGGCCGAGCAGCCACACACGAGCATAAGATCACCATGCGCAATGCCAAGAGTCGCCTGGAAGGGGTATAAAGCTCGCCGCCAATGGACTCTGGAGCAGTGGAAATGCGTTCTCTGGAGTAATGAATCACGCCTCACCATCTGTCAGTCCAATGGACGAATCTGAGTTTGGCGGACTGCCAGTAGAACGCTACCTGCCCCAATGCAGAGTGCCAACTGTAAAGTTTGGTGGAGGATGAATAACGGTCTGGGGCTGTTTCTCAGGGTTCGGGCTATGCCCCTTAGTTCCAATGAAGGGGAATCTTAACGCTACAGCATACAATGATATTCTAGACGACTCTGTGCTTCCAACTTTGTGGCAACAGTTTGGGGAAGGCCCTTTGCTGTTCCAGCATGACAATGGCCCTGTGTACAAAGCGAGGTCCATACAGAAATGGTTTTGAGATTGGTGTGGAAAACCTTGACTGGCCTGCACAGAGCCCTGACCTCAACCCCATCAAACACCTTTGGGATGAATTGGAACGCCAACGACGAGCCAGGCCTAATCGCCCAACATCAGTGCCCAATCGCCCAACATCAGTGCCCAACCTCACTAATGCTCTTGTGGCTGAATGGAAGCAAGTCCCCGCAGCAATGTTCCAACATCCAGTGAAATGCCTTCCCAGAACAGTGGAGGCTGTTATAGCAGCAAAGGGGGGACCAACTCCATATTAATGCCCATTATTTTGGAATGAGATGAGCAGGTGTCCACATAAGTTTGGTCATGTCATTTATTTAAGTGCCTTTGAACAGGGTATGGCAGTAGGTGCTAGGCGCACCTGTTTGAGTGAGTCAAGAACTGCAACATTTTCCCTTGTGTATCAAGAATGGTCAACCAACCAAAGGACATCCAGCCAACTTGACAAAACTGTGGGAAGCATTGGAGTCAACATGGGCCAGCATCCTTGTGGAATGCTTTCGACACCTTGGAGATTCCATTCCCAGACGAATTGAGGCTGTTTTGAGGGCAAAGGGGGTGAAACTCGAAATCTCTAGCATATTACTAAATACCAACAATCTCCATCATTTATTTCCTTGCCCTCCATATATTTCCACTTTTGCAAGTGAAACCCATTTTTTCAAGTCAATGGACCTAGTTCTTGCCATGTGTGTTATCCATGTCAGTGTACATTTAGCCTACATTTTAAGACCCAGAGAGCAGTACATGTCCACCGATGGGTGGTGCGGTTAAGCACGCAGCCAAGGTCTGTCAGCTCGCTAGCTAATGTAGGACAGAGAGGGAGAAAATAGCATCCCTGTTGTCACCCCCTCAAACCAGTTGGCTTTGCAGCCACTTGAAGGAACATTACCATGAAAGTAGATTGAAGAGGTTGGAGCAAACTTGAGACCTGTTACAATGGGAAAAATTATATTTGTGAAAGTAGCCAATCAATGTGCAAGTTAGGGGGTATTGTTGCTTGAACAGGTATTTTACAGATGTAAGATCTTAACTTGATCACCCTGTTGCAGGATAACTTTCCTACCTTT
Organism: Brachymystax lenok tsinlingensis; assembly: GCA_030435695.1. NCBI lineage: Eukaryota > Metazoa > Chordata > Actinopteri > Salmoniformes > Salmonidae > Brachymystax > Brachymystax lenok. The sequence goes on along the minus strand of CM059815.1, from coordinate 18,139,963 downwards.
CCACTTTGAAATTGCAGACGTGATTTTCCCTCACAAAAAATACACTGAGTGTTAAAGAAGAATTTCTAAGCCTTGATAAAATTGAGACATGAATTGTGTACGTGTGCCATTCAGAGGAGGAATAGGAAAGACAAAATATTTAAATGCCTTTGAAAGGGGTATGGTAGTAGGTGCTAGGCGCACAGGTTTGAGAGTGTCAAGAACTGCAACTCTGCTGGGTTTTTCACACTTAACAGTTTCCTGTGTGTCAAGAATGGTCCACCACCCAAAGGACATCCAGACAATTTGACACAACTGTGGGAAGCATTGGAGTCAACATGGGCCAGCATCCCTGTGGAACGCTTTCGGCACCCTGTAGAGTCCATGCCCCGAAGAATTTAGGCTGTTCTGAGGGAAAAAGGAGGTGCAACTCAATATTAAGAAGGTGTTCAAAACATTAGGAACACCTTCCTAATATCCTCTGGCGGCAGAAGTAGTACCGGCAAATCAAAACTGAGACCGAGAGACTGAGAATCAGCTTCTACCTGCAAACCATCAGACTGTTAAACAGTCACCACTAGCCGGCCTCCACCCAGGACCCTACCCTGAACCTTAGTCACTGTTCTAGCCGGCTACCACCCGGTACTCTACCGTGCACCTTAGAGACTGCTGCCCTATGTATGTTCATAGAGTCATTGAACACTGGTCACTTTAATAATGTTTACATACTGTTTCACCCACTTTATATGTACAGTGCATTCAGAAAGTATTCAGACACCTTGACTTTTTCCACATTCTGTTACGTTACAGATTTATCATGAAATTGATTAAATAAAACAAATCCTCATTAATCTACACACAATACCCCATAATGACAGTGAAAACAAGTTTTTATAAATGTTTGTACATTTTTTTAAAATAAAAACAGAAATGCCTTATTTACATAACCATTCAGACCCTTTGCTATGAGACTCTGTGGTATATTCAATTGATTAGACATGATTTGGAAAGGCACACACCTGTCTATATAAAGCTCCCACAGTTGATAGTGCATGTCAGAGCAAAAGCCAAGCCATGAGGTCAAAGGAATTGTCCGAAGAGCTCCGAGACTGGATTGTGTCGAGGTACAGATCTTGGGAAGTGTACAGAAAAAATTCTGCAGCATTGAAGGTCCCCAAGAACACAGTGGCCTCCATCATTCTTAAATGGAAGAAGTTTGGGACCACCAAGACTCTTCCTAGAGCTGGCCGCCCAGCCAAACTGAGCAATCGGAGGAGAAGGACCTTGATCAAGGAGGTGACCAAGAACCTGATGGTCACTCAGACAGAGCTCCAGAGTTCCTCTGTGGTGATGGGAGAACATTCCAGAAGGACAACCATCTCTGCAGCCCTCCACCAATCAGGCCTTTTTGATAAAGTGGCCAGACGGAAGCTACTCCTCAGTGACAGCCCGCTTGGAGTTTGCCAAAAGGCACCTAAAGGACTCAGACAATGAGAAACAAGATTCCCTGGTCTGATGAAACCAAGATTGAACATGGAGGAAACCTGGCACCATCCCTATGGTGAAGCATGGTGGTGGCATCATCATCATGCTTTGGGGATGTTTTTCAGCGGCAGGGACTGGGAACCCAGCTAGCAATGAGGAATCGGCCCAGAAGTGGCCCTCTTCTGGGGGGGCGGAACTGATTGAATCGGCCCGGAATCGGGTGTCAGACTCGGCCCAGATTCAAAATAAGTGACTGCACAGAATCGGCCCAAGTATATTGGGCCGTTTCCGTCAACCGACATTTTTACCAGAATCCCCCCAGAAGTGTCCCGATGCAAATTTAAATAAACGTATACAAAATTACCAGATTACTATTATACATTTTACACATACAAATTATACCCACCTACAAAGTTTTTAATGGTGATCAATTGCCTTCAACAAAGTATCAAAATACTAAAATACTACTTAAACAGGAAAGACTTAATTTAATTTTTTGATCACAGAAACAATGAGAAGTAGTTTGATTTTGTCTCTTTAAGATTTTTTAAAGCTATGGTAGGCATTCAGTTTTCTCTATCACTCCTCCAAGGTCTGGTCACTTCTCATTCGCTCTCTACTTTTTCTCCCTCCATCTCTGTCAGGGGCTAGCTGCATCCATCATTTTATGTATTTTTCTATCTCCACATCAGAAACTTCAGAATGGCTGCGATGCACAGCACCTTTGTAAATATTATATAGAGAGAAAATAGAACACTTATTGAAATACTCCCAGAAATGACTCATAGTTTATGCAACTCCCCTATCCCTACAACACTGTTTTATCAATGGCTTTTTGTAAAATATTTCCAGTTCATTATATTCTTCCTGCCTTAAACTGTGATGTAATAATGAACTTCCCAGCTGACAATGAAATTGACATGCTGGCCTGTTTTATTTAATTCACCACTTGATGCCTCTCTGCCCCATGCAGTGGCCTTGAAAGCAAACTTACCAATAACAAAAATTTTAAGGCTAGAGGTTCAAAAGCAGGTTTCCGATTGGCCCTTCTCCAATTCATTTTCATGGCCAGGCCATTTGTAAGGAGTTTTGAGAGGATTCTCCACACATTCTCCTTGGTGGTCATCCCTCCAGACAATCCCAAATATATGGTCTGAAAAACACGCGTATATGATGAATATAATACTAATTTGAAGAAAGCTGGAATGGTACTCTGGGTCAGATTGTGGCTTGGTTGAATACTTTTCAGCAATACATGTAATGATAATGATATCTTGTCGTACCAGGTTCTTTTTTAAGTCTTTGTCAGCATCCTGCCCCCTGTTTGTCTCCGGGCCTCTAGAGGTCACCTGTGTTTCCCTCTGCCTTAGCTCTTCCTCGTGTGTCCTTATTAGTGTTATCCAGTTCACCTGTGCCTTGTTTCCCCTAGAGTATTTTAGCTGTGTTTTTTCCCCTTGTTCCTCACTTGGTTTTTGAGTCTTGGCTATGTGTCTCCTGCTGTGTCCCATCGTCTTTCCTAGTGATCTAAGCTATCCCAAGTAAGCCTTCTAAGTTATTTTTATTTTGTTTTTCTCCCCTCGTGGAGTTCTTTTATTTTTCCTCCTGTTTTGTTTACTTTGTCCCCGTTAGTATTCCTCTTTCTGAGAAGAACTTTTGTTGGACTATTTTTTTTGACCTGCAAAGAAACCTCTCCTTAAATTAAATCTACTTTGCCTGGAGTATTGCCTTGAGTGTTTCATTTGGGTCCAACACTACCTCCTCTGTGGCTAAGGGTAGAACACCCAACTCTCCACTTCTGAGACCTGAGTTCGAGCCCAGCCTGTGACAGAAAACCAAGTCACTCATGGACTCAGAAACACTCAGTTCCAAGGACCTGTTGGCGGTGATGGCTCAACATGAGGCATCTTTCCAGCGCCATGAAGCCGTTCTCAGCCGACAAGAAGAGCTGATGGCCAGTCATTCTCAACTCCTGGCTGATATGATGAGTTCCGTCCGCCAGCTCTTTGAACGCCTCCCTGGTCCTTCCCCTTCCTCCGGTCACCCCCAGTGGCGACAGGCCTTCTCCAGTGGCGGAGCCCCGACTACCACCTCCCAAGCCCTTTCTGGAGATCCAAGTTCTTGCCAAGGTTTCCTCACCCAATGCTCCCTCACCTTTGAGCTCCAACCTCGAAGTTTTCCCACAGACCGCTCCAAGATTGCTTACATCATTACCCTTCTTTCAGACAAGGCGCTCCTGGGCCTCTGCGGTGTGGCAATCCCAGGAGGCCTGTTGTGACTCCTACGCTGCATTCGTGAGAAGAGTTCAAGCGGGTGTTCGATCATCCTGTTAGTGGTCGGGAAGCTTCCAAGCGCTTACTGTCTCTCCGTCAGGGTTCCCAAAGCACGGCAGATTTTGCCATTGAATTTCGGACCATAGCAGCAAGGAGCGGATGGAATGATGAAGCGCTGAGGGTCTGTTTTCAGGAGGGTTGTCTGAGCCCCTTCAAGATGAGTTAGCCACCCGAGAACCAGCTGGGGATCTCGAGTCCCTCATAGCATTGGCCATCCGCCTGGACAATCGTCTGAGAGAGCGGAGAACGGCTCGCCGCCAGGTGTCTCAGTCCCAAGTTCCTCCTGAACAGCTCCAGGATTCCCGGAGGACATGCAGTTAGGCCGCTCCAGGCTTTCTCCCAACGAAAGGGAACGCCGCATGAGGGAGCCGCCGGTGCCTCTACTGCGGGATGCCGCCACCGCTCCACTTGCCCCGAGCTGGAACGCCTGTCCCCGCCCAGCTACAGGAGGGCTGTGATGGGGAAAATTAGAGCTCCTCCTACTAACGCTGTCCTAGCTATTCCAGCCACTCTGTCCTGGGGGGGCCACCAGCATCGGGTCCAGGCTATGATCGATTCCGGCGCCGCAGGTGATTTCCTGGATTTAACCTTGGCTGAGGAACTTAAGATCCCTACCCAACTACTCCCTCAACCCCAGGCAGTTACAGCCTTAGATGGCAGACCTCTGGAACCAGGAGAAGTTACAGAGGCGACTCAGTCCCTGCGACTTACCATCTTTCAACACCAGCAGGAGGAGACCTTCTATCTCATTGACTCCCAGTATCCTATTATCCTGGGTCACCCTTGGCTGTGCAGACATAATCCCCAGATTGACTGGCCCACTGGCACCATTCTAAGCTGGGGTCCCACTTGCCAACTCACCTGCATGCTTCAGAGTCCTCAGCCCCTAGTACCCAGTCTCAAGAGTCTGTTGACGCCTCCCGAGTCCCCAGTGTTTACCATCGATTCAAGGCAGTGTTCAGCAAGTCCCGGCTACTTCCTTACCGCCTCACCGCACGTATGACTGTGCCATTGATCTACTCCTGGTTCCTGCCCTCCTAGAGGTCGGGTCTTTTCCTTATCCTCCCCGAGCGCTCAGCTATGGACACCTACATTAAGGAGTCCTTGGCAGCCGGCATAATCTGTGCCTCTACTTCCCGGCTGGGGCGGGCTTTTTTGTTGAAAAGAAGGACGGGGTCTTAGGCCTTGTATTGATTACCGGGACTCAACAAGATCACGGTTCGGAATCGATACCCCTTCCTCTCATGGCCACTGCTTTTGAGCTGCTTCAAGGGGCTTCCATTTTTACTAAGCTGGATCTCCGCAATGCTTACCATCTCGCATGCGGATCCGGCCAGGAGACGAATGGAAGACGGCCTTCAACACACCCACGGGCACTATGAATATCGGGTGATGCCGCTCGGGCTCACCAATGCCCCGCAGTATTCCAAGCCCTGATTAATGATGTCCTCCGGGATATGCTTAATCGGTTCGTCCTTCGTGTACCTGGGCGATATCCTCATCTTCTCGAGGTCACTGAAGGAGCATGAGGGGCATGTTAGCAGGGTTCTCCAGAGGCTCCTTGACAATCACCTCTACGTTAAACCTGAGAAGTGTGAATTTCATGTTTCCCAGACTCAGTTTCTCGGGTTTATTGTCACTCCCGGCCACCTAGAGATGGATCCCAAGAAGGTCAAAACGGTCCACAACTGGCCAACAAACCTGCCACGGTCAAGGAGGTTCAACGGTTCATTGGCTTTTCTAACTTCTATCGGAAGTTCATTAAGAATTTCAGCTCTGTAGTAGCCCCCTTGACGACGCTTACCAAGGGAGGAGGGACCAAGGTTCACTGGGGTCCGGAAGCAGCAGGGGCCTTCGAGGATCTCAAGCACCGCTTCACTTCTGCTCCGATCCTGGTGATCCCTGACCCAGAAAGACCTTTCGTGGTGGAGGTGGATGCCTCAGAGGTGGGGTGGGAGCCGTCCTGTCACAGAGGAGTGAGGATGGAAGATTACACCCGTGTGCCTTCATGTCTCGCCGCCTGTCCGAGGCCGAGCGCAACTACCACGTGGGGGATCGAGAGTTGCTCGCGGTTAAACTGGCCTTGGAAGAGTGGCGCCATTGGCTTGAGGGGGCTCAGCATCCTTTCCAGGTTCTCACAGACCACAAGAACCTGGAATATCTCCAACAGGCAAAGCGGATGAACCCTCGGCAAGCACGATGGTCCCTCTTTTTTAATCGATTCCAGTTTCTCCTGTCTTACAGACCTGGCACCAAGAATGTCAAGCCGGATGCCCTGTCTCGAGCCTATTCTCCCGAAACACAAGAGAAGCCCTTGGCACCGATTATTCCGAGGTCCAGGATCGTTGCACCTCTTCAGTGGGAACTAGAAAGAGGGGTACGAGAGGCCCTTGTCCATGAGCCCGATCCAGGCGGTGGTCCCGCCGGACGCCTGTACGTTCCTCTCTCTGTTCGGGCCCAAGGCGTCTTGCAGTGGGGTCATGAGTCGCCCTTGACCTGCCATCCAGGTAGTGCTCGCACACTGGAATTCCTCCAGCGGCGGTTTTGGTGGCCGTCCATCAAGAAGGGCGTGCAGGTCTATGTTGAGGCCTGCCCTGTGTGCAACCAGGGAAAGTCTACACGCCAGCGACCCCAGGGACTTCTCCATCCCTTACCTGTTCCTCGCAGGCCATGGTCACACCTTTCTCTGGACTTTGTAACGGGACTTCCTCCATCCCAGGGAAACACAGTCATCCTAGTGGTTGTAGACCGGTTCTCTAAGGCTGCCCGGTTTATTCCCCTGCCCAAGCTGCCTTCGCCAAGGAGACTGCTGAGCTCCTCATGGACCATGTCTTCCGGATATTTGGAATTCCTGGACGTTGTCTCCGACCGAGGTCCCCAATTCTCGTCCCGGTTTTGGGCGGCCTTCTGCAGGCTTATTGGGGCCTCAGCCAGCCTATCGTCTGGGTTCCATCCAGAGTCCAATGGCCAAACGGAACGGATTAATCAGGATCTGGAGACCACCCTGCGGTGTATGGCGGCCAATAATCCTACGTCTTGGGCCACCTATATCATTTGGGCTGAATATGCCCACAACACCCTCCAGTCCTCAGCCACCGGATTGTCCCCTTTCGAATGCCAGTTCGGATACACCCCTCCATTATTTCCAGAGGAAGAGGCGCAAGTTGGTGTTCCCTCGGCCCAGCGCTTTGTCCAACGCTGTAGGCGGACCTGGAAGAAGGCCAGGCGTGCCCTCGCCGGACCTCCCAGAGATACCAAAGTCAGGCTAACCGCCGCCGCCGGATGGCCCCTAGTTTCGAGCTGGTCAGAGAGTTTGGTTGGCCACTAAGAACCTGCCCCTCCGGGTTGAATCCAAGAAGCTTTCCCAGAAATACATCGGCCCTTTTCGCATAGCAAGGAAAGTTAACCGGTTTCTTACCGGTTGGTTCTCCTCGCTCCCTTAGAATTAACCCCACTTTCCATGTTTCTTTACTAAAACCTGTCTTGTCTTCTCCCTTTGCCCCCCCACGCAGACCCCCTCCACCTCCCAGGATCATTGACGGCCAGCCAGCCTACACAGTGCGCCGGATACTGGACTCTCGGAGGGTCCAGAACTCTCTGCAGTATCTGGTGGACTGGGAGGGCTCACGGGCCAGAGAGCGCTCCTGGGTTCCAGCCAAGGACATCCTGGACCCAGGTTTGATCCGAGTTTCGCACCCTGAGGCCAGGGTGTTCTGGAAGGAACGTCAGAGTCGTTCCTAGAGGAGGGGTCCTGTCAGCATCCTGCCCCCTGTTTGTCTCCGGGCCTCTAGAGGTCACCTGTGTTTCCCTCTGCCTTAGCTCTTCCTCGTGTGTCCTTATTAGTGTTATCCAGTTCACCTGTGCCTTGTTTCCCCTAGAGTATTTTAGCTGTGTTTTTCCCCTTGTTCCTCACTTGGTTTTTGAGTCTTGGCTATGTGTCTCCTGCTGTGTCCCATCGTCTTTCCTAGTGATCTAAGCTATCCCAAGTAAGCCTTCTAAGTTATTTTTATTTTGTTTTTCTCCCCTCGTGGAGTTCTTTTATTTTTCCTCCTGTTTTGTTTACTTTGTCCCCGTTAGTATTCCTCTTTCTGAGAAGAACTTTTGTTGGACTATTTTTTTTGACCTGCAAAGAAACCTCTCCTTAAATTAAATCTACTTTGCCTGGAGTATTGCCTTGAGTGTTTCATTTGGGTCCAACACTACCTCCTCTGTGGCTAAGGGGTAGAACACCCAACTCTCCACTTCTGAGACCTGAGTTCGAGCCCAGCCTGTGACAGTCTTGATCTGAAAGTTGACCCTCAAGTCTTCCAGTGAGGACATTGGAAGTCGAAGGTCTGTCAAATCTGGAACCTCATCCAGGGTTTATCTGTTCGCCTGGAGCTTTTGCAGCTGCAACAAAATCAGCTTTTTATGTTGCTTAATCATTTCTATGGAGGTTATGATCTCAAAGAATTGCTGCAAAAATACAAAACAGAACAATGTTGTGTTTTATCCCTCATATTCTTTCAGTAGTTAAAGTTATAAAGGATAATAAAGATAAATATAAACAACATAATCAACGCAATCACATTATAGATCAGGGGTGGGCAACTTTGATGTTGGTGGTGGCCACGATATGTACCTTACATGTAACACTTAAGATCACACACTGGCTGCTGCTGTTGTTGAATGTTTGGCTCAATCCTTGTTGGCCGATCAGAATTCCCAGGTGTCTCTCTTCTGTCCACTGGTATGATAACTGGTGCAGGTGGCAAACCCTTAGAGGTGTTTGACTGGCCCTTGAGTGAAAACTTTTCCATTGGCTCCTCATCCTCACTTTCAGTGGCACTGAATATTTGCATATTTGTGCCCCTGATGTTAAAAATATAAGGTTATTTAACTCATAAGAATGACCAGTGAAGTAAACATATGTTGGATATTTAGGCCATCCACTGAGAAATGTATTTTTTTTAATCATGTTTGTTACAGATTAGACCACAGCCATAGGATGCTTACGGCGAACCTCTTCATATGTGTCTGTAAGGGAATATTTATGTATTGTGTTTAGATTGCAGATACATATTGTTGTCTCAGGAGGTTGATGTCAGTTATAAATAGTTGACTGCAAATATAACATTAACTCACCTCTAGTGTACCTGATGTTCACATCAAACAAGTCCCATGTTTCGTCAGGTGCTTCTTGACGTTTCACTGTCCTTGTGCAGCGTTCTGTGGATGTTTAAGGGGGCCAGTTGGCCATGCCATCCTGGACCCACGATGAAGGCACAACTTCGGTCTCCTTCTTCTCCACGGATATAACGTCCACAATGTGAAACATGCTGTGTAAATTGAGAATGAATATGCATAATTTGTAGTATTGAAATAAGACTCTCATAAGAAGACTATCTCTGCTGACCAGACAAACGCAGGCTGAGGTGTTGATTGTAAACGCTGACCCTCACTGATTCTGAATGTCCCACATTTAGCCCACTAGACTGTGCATTTGTGTCATGGTTATTTTTTAGACATGTTTTACTTTACCATGCTAGTTGGTGACTTATGTATGATCACAGGTTTGTAGTGTATGTATATTACTTAATATTTCAGTATGATATGAATGATGTAGTGCTCATTACTTTAGACACAAATTCATGCACTTTAAAATACACATTTTTATTTAGAATAGTTAAAATACTTATATATTTCACACTTTTTATACAACCATTTACATACTGATGTTACAAAAAGCAATTTCTCAGCTCTGGCATCCAACCAAAATTCAGCAGTTTTATATATTATGTTTGTAAAATACAATCATGTATCTGGCAATATCTGTTAGATTACAGATTGCAGCTGTTAACCTTCAACCAAATGAAGAAGCAGCATACCCACAAATTTGTTTTTAAATGGCAAGAGCACATACTTTAAAAGGCTGTCATATACCTTGACACATTTCAGATTCAAAGACATATCTGAAAGAAGGAAGACTCCCAAATGTGATGATTTAACTCGGTAGTCAAAAAAGTCTGTGACAGAAGTGAACTCATTATATACAACATAGGGATCCCCATTAATCAAAATTATATTTCTAACTAAACCTATACTGTCTTTTCATATGATGCAATTGTCACCAGTGACAACCTTGATGCAGAATTTGGCTATATATATTTCCTTGTATTCACTGACTGGACAGGTAACATGTTGTTGAATAGGACCATTGTAAGAAATGTCACTACAACCATCAGAGGTCATACAGTATGTTCCAACTAATATTCGTCCTATAACTTGTGCCACAGGAAAATGTGGACTTCTAACGATTTTTTAAATTTGACCTAAGTTTGTTTTCAAAGGGAAAACCAGAGATAGTATCAAGGTGACCGTGCTGTTTCACATCATCACTTAGATGTATAAGGCCATGCACATTGTATACCAAATTCTTATCCCCATAGAGCTGGCCAAAGTGCTCCACAAAAGACACCAGCAAAGTTTTAGTAAAGTCACACATCTGAATACATAGGGAAGGACTAGCAAGAATGGATATTGCAACTGAAAGGATCATGAAATTATTGTACACCGGTGCACTCAAAACATTGTACAGCACAGCTGGCCCAGTGTATAACAAAAACTGTCTGAATTCAGTAGCCTTCCACCTGTGTCTTACAGCAACAGCCCTAGGCTATCTTGCAAACTCAGAGGGAGTATAGCTTTTTAAGAGAAAGTAGATTCTGAGACAACTGAGTAACCCTCTGAGATGATAACCGGCATTGAAGTGGACCACTGCTGCCACTCCATAGCTCTAGCAGTTTTCTTGTCACTCCAGGACATACAAGGTGCATGTAGTCATGGGGAAATACCAAAACTAAGTTTGCTTAGTGGGGATGTCTCCTTGTGATGTTCCTCATCAGACTGTGCATTAAAACTCCTAACAGTTCTTAGGGCACATTTAGTCTCAGGAATGGTCATCCTACCTTGAAAATGCAAACCATATGCTGTACATTTATCACACCCAGCATAGCCCGTGTGTGACTTGATGCCTTTGATAAAAGCCCATGCAGGCGCATCACACATTACTGAACTAATTGTAATGAAGTTTGGTTTCCCTTGAAACGTAAAGCCATTGTAATTGTGTGTAATTGTTTTGCTTCCTCCACTAAATATTTTAGATACGCTGCCAATGAATTTGGTTTAGATGTTCCACCAAAAAGTGCAATCAGAAAGGGTTTCTTAATGTTAAATCCTTGTCCCAATATGGGCCACATCTGCATAGAATCTTTTGAAAAGAGGAAGCCCATCAAAATTGAGTTGTAATTTCAACGTATACCTATTTGGGAGTTTCTGCCAGTTTGTCAAGCGTGCCAGATAGAGAACTTAGAATACCAAAGTAAAAAAAAGTGCCACTAGCAACCCTGTCACCTCTGTAGCCTCTGTTGGTATTGAGGAGGGTCCTTGCATATTTTGCCAAGGTTGGATGGTGGAACCTCAGAATCAAAAGCAGGGCTGATAACGCAACTAATGTTATTATATATTCAAGAGCCCAAATCACCAAGTAGCCTTTGAAACGGTCCGTTGGACTTTCAACCTCATCGTCAAACCATCTCGACATCATCACCCTCATCATCAATGTTCTCCTCAGCATCATCAACTTCCACCTTCTCCCTCACATGCAGTGTCTATCAAAGCATTCACAAACAGTTAATCCTCAAAGTCCTGACCACTGAACAACATTTCCTAAGCGGCCTCATTGGACATATAAAATGTTTGAGGAACAGCAGCATTTTCTGCATTAAGTGTAGACTGCTCTTGTTGGATAGATGTCAGAAATCTTGAGATGTTTGCAGTACACTTTCGCCGGATGTTTGACGTCCCACTATACTCTGAATACTTCTCAGTCATTTCTGGCTGACTTTGAGGGCCGGAGCTCTAAAACACACATTGATGAACTGAATTACTAAAGGGCAGCGACTTGCATTAATATTAATTCTTAGGAACCGTAATCACCTTCGTTGGATGAATAGCTGGCAAGCTGCAGGAGGAAGAGCTGGGGCTACTGCTGGAATTAGCTGGCAGGCTAGAGAGACAGAGCAGAGATTTTTAGGTGTCAAACATTCAAAAACTTGTGTCATTTTCAGAGAATACTCACCTTGATTAATTAGAAGAGGTTGGTTAGCCGTTTGCTGTAAGTTAACATCACAGACAACACAATCTGATTGCTGATTATGAAACTGGCCGCGAAACATGTTAGAAATCCCTTAACATTTTATGTGTTAATATCCTACTCAGTCCTAGAAATTAACGTTAGGCTACCCTGCCTTTTCACACTGGTAACTTAAGCGGCAGTAAAATAACTTATTATTACAAAAATTACCCAGTTACTTAATGTCCAAATTGGATAACAAATATTATTTACTGTTGAAATTTAACGTTATATTGTAAACACAATCACAGAAACACATAACGTGAACGTACCATTTAGCAAACGATACCACAAACAAAATATAATAAATAGATTACCTTTAACGTTAGAACTGTCACAAAATAACAATAATTAGCTGGCTAGCTACTTTGTTTCCATCTTAACAAAAGGGGAATCTTCTGTCTTGATGAGTTCTAGTGACAGTGTATGACAGTTGGAATACCAAGCACCTCATTAACTCATGCGCTGGTAGACAGGTTGAAGTAGATCTGCTCGAGTGCAGGTGATGGTCCACCTTGGATGTTTAAACTCAACAAGTAGCCATACTGAATACGCGCAAATGACGTTCAAAGCGGAAATGTAAATGCAGTTTGTCTTCTGTATCAATTCTATTTGAACTACCATTTTATGGAAAAATAAATCAATGATGAAATGTTAATTATCTGTCAGAGAGTAGCCACAACCGGCCCGAGCCACAAGTAATACATTTGGGCCAGATAACTCATTTTGGAATCGGCCAGAGCTCAATCCCCGCATCCTAGCCAGTAATACTGCTGAAGGCAGGCCAGACTCAGACCACATGACGTCGGCCGAGTCTGACTCTCAGCCGGAATCGGCCCAGATCCACTGTGCTAGCTGGGAAACTAGTCAGGATCGATGGAAAGAGGAAAGTACAGAGAGATCCTTGATGAAAACCTGCTCCAGAGCGCTCAGGACCTCAGACTGGGGCGAAGGTTCACCTTCCAACAGTACAACGAACCTACAGTAAGCACACAGCCAAGACAACGCAGGAGTGGTTTCAGGACAAGTCTCTGAATGTCCTTGAATGGCCCAGCCAGAACCCGGACTTGAACCCGATCTAACATCTCTGGAGAGACCTGAAAATAGCTGTGCAGCGATGCTCCCCATCCAACTTGACAGAGCTTGCGAGGATATGCAGAGAAGAATGGGAGAAACAGGTGTGCCAATGTTGTAGCGTCATACCCAAGACGACTCAAGGCTGTAATGTTGCTCAACAAAGTACTGAATACTTATGTAAATGTGATATTTCTTATTTTTTCTAAATATACATTTGCAAACATTTCTAAAAGCCTGTTTTTGCTTTGTCATTATGGGCTATTGTGTGTGTATTGATGAATAAAAAAATATATTTCATCCATTTTTGAATAAGGCTGTAACGTAATAAAATGTGGAAAAAGTAATGTGGTCTGAATACTTTCCAAATGCACTGTGTATACTGTATTCTAGTCATGGGTCATCCTGTATAACTACTGCTGTACACACTGTCCATACTGTCTATATATTTATATACATCATATATATATATTTATATTCCGGTCTCTGACATTTTTCTGGATTATGGGTGTATTGTTTGTTTTGTATTATTGCTAGGTATTACTGCACTGTTGGAGCTAGAAACACAAGCATTTCGATGCTCCTGCGATAACATTATGCAAATATGTGTACGCGACCAAACAATGATTTGATTAGATTTATTAAGGAGTCCAAGGAATAATGATATAATCTAACACAGGCTTGTATCAAACACAAGAAAGTGTGAGACGACAACAAAGAGATACAACGAGAAGTAACCCGCTCAGGCTGCAGCTATATGGGAGTTAACATGGATTTCAGTTATCACGGCAGAGCTAAAGGCTTTTTACCGGAGTGCTGATCCTAGTAGCTGGAAAATTGATAGTTTGCTGCTCTCTACTGGGCAAAGACGATACTAGCTCAGCTGGATTGACTTCTTACAGTACTAAGGCCAAGTTGTCAGCTCTGAGGCTTTAAGATTAATTCCCCACCATTTACACTAGCATTACATTATGATTTTTCACTGTCAAGCCATTGACATGCTTCATAGGTTTGATGTAGTCATTTCAATATTACAGCCGATGATTTAGGAAATCATAGTTGACAATCAGCACTGTGCTGTGATTTGGAATGAGCACTTCACAGCATGTCAGCCATAGTAACCTGCCATGACCATATGGAAACGTAACTTGTGTGTGTTGATACACTCCTAATTCAGAGCATGACATACTTGGGTTTCTGGATTTTACTTACAGGATTTGAACAATTCTAGTCTACAGTAGATAACATGACAGAAGTATGAAGTTCTTACCTCAAAATGATTCTGGAGGTTCTGGAAGTGATGCCTTCTTAGACAGTGATACTCCTGTGATATACTCTTCACATCCTGGAAAAAGACAAGACATGCAGAGCCATTTCAGACATTGTATTGATTGCCTATGTACTGCATGATATTTTATATTACTGTAAAATAGGGTCTACGCGGTTTTGGATAATAGATTATAAAGGGCCAATCTGCTGTTGCTACATCCATTTGTGGACTAATACATTTATGATATGTACCCATTGATTCTTGAACAATATAACTTATAAATGTCTCATGAGCTTAGTTCAACTGCCGTAGTCGTACAGGACCCCAAATATAAGCTTGTTTTACTCCAATGTTTGTAAACAAGGTAAATGTATACAAACACTATATAGCCTCAAAACATGGTTTCAACTATAATTTGAGATGGTCAATCCAATCCATTTATAAAAATTAATATTTCCAGAAATTCTAAAATAGTTTGACTAGCTAAGTGTTGCACATTAGTAGGACTAGTAGGGCCAACCTGGGTCTGAGCATGGTTGCCAGTTTCTTCTATCTTGTCATACTACCTAGGACAGAGTGTAAGGACCGACGCCAGAAATGAGAAGCAGGTACGGGGAGTCAACATTTAATAAAAAACAGACATGAAACAAGACAGGCACAGCGTCAGCACACGGGCAAACAACGACATAGGACAATCAATGCAGCAGCGGGGAACAAAGATGGGGAACTGACAAATATAGGGGAGGTAATAAACAGGCGATTGAGTCCAGGTGATATAATAATATATTGGTCCCTCCCCGTTTTGTTCCTTTTGCTTCTGCTGGTTTCCGTTTGGTTCCTAGTGAATACACCCCTGTGGTGCGTTCAGTTTGGTTCAAGGTTTGGTTTGCTATGTTGTGTGACGGTGTGTACTGAACAACACAAATTCCCCAAAATGGTTTGCACTGTTATACAACAGCCTTGGAAGTATGTTTGCTCTTCATGGGTGGGTGTGGTGAGGTATGGCCTGATCATTATGGGTGTGACCATTTGAAATCGTAAAACTAGTGAGGCACACCATACACCATCTGGGTCATCATTATCACAGCGTTCTTCAACTGGTCGTTCAGTACGGTCTCTGTTGAATTGAACACGTACTGAACGCACCCCAGTGGTGTATTCACTAGGAACCAAGTGGAATTCCAACAGAATGAAACAGGGAGGGCTATAGATTAATATGTATGGATAGAATAGAAACTCTTGTTTTCGATGCATACGTTTTCAGTTTGGAGTAAACGTTTTCCTTTGCAAAAGGTTTTGCAAATGTTTGCTACGGTGTTTGTCTGAATGAATACACCCCTGGACTTGAGTAAGCCAACAAACGCTGATTGGAGTAATTGGTGAAATTAAGTAAATTGTTTGGACGATTTACTTATAGGCTTGAGCTAGATTCACAGACACAGATTAGGCCTGGTCCTGGACTAAAAATCGCTTTCAATGGAGAACCATTGAGAATGCTTTTTAGTCCAGCACTATTTGTGCATAGGAAACTGTCCCATAGTGTATTAAAATTAGGGCTGTGAATTACCAGGGACCTCACGAT
This sequence comes from Brachymystax lenok tsinlingensis, assembly GCA_030435695.1. NCBI lineage: Eukaryota > Metazoa > Chordata > Actinopteri > Salmoniformes > Salmonidae > Brachymystax > Brachymystax lenok. The sequence continues at coordinate 18,124,070 of CM059815.1, read as the reverse complement.
ATGATAGTATCACAATACTTAGATGCTGATACGACATGTATTGCAATTTTCATGATTCTCATGTTTATGATTCTATACAGTATGTCTACTGCATATTTATTGTGATTTGATGTTCCAAACATATTGCTCACTATATGTCTGCAGCAGAGAGAAGAAAGAGAGCATGAGAAAACAGGTTATGATCAGTCAGGGGACTAAATGGCTGAAAACATGTTGGCTCAGTATTTAAAAAGAAGATGGAGAACACTTTTATTGTAAATTAAAACAGCAAAGCAAATCTCTGTCCCATGCGAAATGCGTAGAATTGTGGGAAATTTCCTTGAAAACTGCAACATTTTCTTTCCACCAACAAGAGGGGTGTGAACAGTTTGGGGTTGTTTGGGGGTTTGTTCTGATTCAGAGGGGTTAAATGCGGAAGACACATTTCAGTTGATTGCATTCAGTTGTACAACGCCGATAAATTACATTATCCATCTGGAACTGTCATTCAAGGCAGTTGAGTCCCACCTGTTCAGCTAAAAAAAAAAATAGATAAACTCAGCAAAAAAATAAACGTCCTCTCACTGTCAACTGTATTTATTTTCAGGAAACTTAACGTGTAAATATTTGTATGAACATAACAAGATTCAACAACTGAGACATGAACTGAACAAGTTCCACAGACACGTGACAACCGAAATTGAATAATGTGTTCCTGAACAAAGAGGGGGGAGGGGGGGTGGGGGGTCAAAATCAAAAGTAACAGTCAGTATCTGGTTTGGCCACCACCTGCATTAAGTACTGCAGTGCATTTCCTCCTCATGGACTGCACCAGATTTGCCAGTTCTTGCTGTGAGATGTTACCCCACTCTTCCACCAAGGCACATGCAAGTTCATTGACATTTCTGGAGGGAATGGCCATAGCCCTCACCCTCTGATCCAACAGCTCCCAGATGTGCTCAATGGGTTTGAGATCCCGGCTCTTCGCTGGCCATGGCAGGACACTGACATTCCTGTCTTGCAGGAAATCAAACACAGAACGAGTAGTATGGCTGGTGGCATTGTCATGCTGGAGGGTCATGTCAGGATGAGCCTGCAGGAAGGGTACCACATGAGGGAGGAGGATGTCTTCCCTGTAACGCACATCGTTGAGATTGCCTGCAATGACAACAAGCTCAGTCCGATGATGCTGTGACACAGCGCACCAGACCATGACGGACCCTTCACCTCCAAATCGATCCCGCTCCAGAGTACAGGCCTCGTGTAACGTTCATTCCTTAGGCGATAAACGCGAATCCGACCATCACCCCTGGTGAGACAAAACCGCGACTCGTCAGTGAAGAGCCCTTTTTGCCAGTCCTCTGGTCCAGTGACGGTGGGTTTGTGCCCATAGACAGCGTTGTTGCCGGGGGATGTCTGGTGAGGACCTGCCTTACAACAGCCCTACAAGCCCTCAGTCCAGCCTCTCTCAGCCTGTTGCGGACAGTCTGAGCACTGATTGTGCGTTCCTGGTGTAACTCGGGCAGTTGTTGTTGCAATCCTGTTCCTGTCCCACAGGTGTGATGTCGGATGTACCGATCCTGTGCAGGTGTTGTTACACATGGTCTGCCACTGCGAGGACAATCAGCTGTCTGTCCTATCTCCCTGTAGCGCTGTCTCAGGCATCTCACAGTACGGATATTGCAATTTATTGCCCTGGCCACATCTGCAGTCCTCATGCCTCCTTGCAGCATGCCTAAGGCACGTTCACGCAGATGAGCAGGGACACTGGGCATCTTTCTTTTGCTATTTTTACAGAGTCAGTAGAAAGGCCTCTTTAATGTCCTAAGTTTTCATAACTGTGACCTTAATTGCCTACCGTCTGTAAGCTGTTAGTGTCTTAATGACCATTCCACAGGTGCATGTTCATTAATTGTTAATAGTTAATTGAACAAGCCTGGGAAACAGTGTTTAAACCTTTCACAATGAAGATCTGTGAAGTGATTTGGATTTTTACGAATTATCTTTGAAAGACAGGGTCCTGAAAAAGGGAAGTTTCTTTTTTTTGCTGAGTTTATAAAAAAATATATATATATACAGTACCAGTCAAAAGTTCGGACACACCTGCTCATTCAAGGGGTTTTCTTTATTTTTACTATTTTCTACAATTTAGAATAATAGTGAAGACATCAAAACTAGGAAATAACACACGTGGAATCATGTAGTAACCAACAAAGTGTTAAACATATAAAAATATATTTTAGATTTGTGGTTCTTCAAAGTAGCCACCCTTTGCATTGATGACAGCTTTGCACACTCTTGGTTCTGACTTGGTGTACAGGGTGAATACTGTAAAAACGGCCCATGTTCTGAATTCTGTCACTACAGTTCCAAAGTGCTGAACAAATAGTTATATTGACTACGTCCGTCCTAGCTTGCTCATTAATGTCTTAATTGAAATTATGGATTGCTTCTTATCCGCTCGTCGTCCCCTTATGCAATAGTTTGTACATCTCAATTGTCAGTAGAAACCACATTTGTTTAAGCAATCAGCCGTATCAGCTATGTTTTCATTTTAAAGGCAGTAAATGAGGCTGAATTAACTGTTTCGTTGCCAGACAAGGCTCCGCTGATATCCAGGTGTAGCAGTGGTAAGGTGTTGGGGACTGGTGTTGGGACTCTGCTGTTGGGACAGCTTTATGTAGTCCCTGTTTGTCGCTGTTATAGTGCAATTCATGTATTGTTTAGTGTTGGGTTGTGTATTGTCTTTGCTAAAATAATTTTGGGGAGTTTTCTCCACCAAGATTTACATGCTAAAATCGCCACAGCACCTAGGAATTTTGTGTGATCTGACCTTCTCAAATAGTAAGGGGCGCAACATTGGTTTTAGAAGTGTGTGTGTGTGTGTGTGTGGGGGGGGTAACATATATACTGTACCAGTGAAAAGTTTGGACACACCTACTCATTGAAGTTTTTCTTTATCTTTATTATTTTCAACTTTGCAGAAAAATTGTGACAACATCAAAACTATGAAATAGCACATATGGAATCAAAAAGTAACCAAAAAAGTGTTAAACATATCAAAATATATTTTTGATTTGAGGTTATTCAAAGTAGCCACCCTTTGCCTTGATGACAGCTTGACACTCTTGGCGTTATTGTTCTATAAAGTAGAAAATAGTCAAAATAAAGAAAACCCGTTGTATGAGTAGTTGACTGATACTCCATGTGTGTTTGTGTAAAAAAAAAAAAAAGGGTCCAGTTGGATAAACACTCCAAACAGCCTATTCAACCCCTCGGCAGCGGCCGCATGGTCCTAAGGCACACCGTTGCCTCGTATCACATTCCAATGATAAAACTTGGGTGGGACAAAAATGCAATTTCAGAATGTGGGGGGTACATGTCCCCCCCTTCCGCATTGAAAGTTGCACCCCTGCAAATAGGTACTTGAGTACCCCTGGTATAGGCTATTTGAGTTTGTGGTTGCCGGCAGATTCGTTTTGCGCCAATCAATTTGTTTGCGGCTGCACTACCAGCAGGCAAGCGCACAGAGCCCTAGGAGCACATGTCCTTTAGCCCGCCCATGAAAAGAGTGCAGTTTAGAATGGTGGCGTTTAAAAAAATCTATTTTCTCTCTTGTAACTTTAAATGCATCAATTACCCATCAAAGTAGATCATCTCTTAAACTCATAAATCTTGGGTTTTATCTTGAAAAAAAAAAAGTACACTTGTCAACAGTGAGCTGCTGCACTCATCCTGCATTCACAAGCGACAATTGAGGTATAATATGAAGTGAGCTACCTACCTGCACTGGGCTACCTGCACTGGGCTGTGAGTTTGAAGTGAATACCACCAGTAGTAGGTTACTTTGGAGTTACTAGCAGTTGTTGTCTCAAGGTCAGGAAGAAGGAATGGGGCAACAGCAGGGGTGCTTCAACATTTGCTACGTTGCATGACGGTTTTCACGTTTCCCCAAAACGGTGCGCACTGTTCTACAACAGCCTTTGATGTACGTTGGCTCCCGTTTGGTGGGTGTGGCGAGGTGTGGACTGATCAATATGTGACCATCTGAAATAGCAAAACTCGTGCAGCACACTATATAGTTTCGCACTCTAGGCCATCATAATCACAACGGTTCTATAACGGGATCATTCAGTAGGCCTACAGTATAATTTCCATTTACAGTGGGGCAAAAAAGTATTTAGTCAGCCACCAATTGTGCAAGTTCTCTCACTTAAAAAGATGAGAGAGGCCTGTAATTTTCATCATAGGTACACTTCAACTATGACAGACAAAATGAGGAAAACAAATCCAGAAAATCACATTGTAGGATTTTTTATGAATTTATTTGCAAATTATGGTGGAAAATAAGTATTTGGTCACATACAAACAAGCAAGATTTCTGGCTGTCACAGACCTGTAACTTCTTCTTTAAGAGGCTCCTCTGTCCTCCACTCGTTACCTGTATTAATGGCACCTGTTTGAACTTGTTATCAGTATAAAAGACACCTGTCCACAACCTCAAACAGTCACACTCCAAACTCCACTATGGCCAAGACCAAAGAGCTGTCAAAGGACACCAGAAACAAAATTGTAGACCTTCACCAGGTTGGGAAGACTGAATCTGCAATAGGTAAGCAGCTTGGTTTGAAGAAATCAACTGTGGGAGCAATTATTAGGACATGGAAGACATACAAGACCACTGATAATCTTCCTCGATCTGGGGCTCCACGCAAGATCTCACACCGTGGGGTCAAAATGATCACAAGAACGGTGAGCAAAAATCCCAGAACCACACGGGGACCTAGTGAATGACCTGCAGAGAGCTGGGACCAAAGTAACAAAGCCTACCATCAGTAACACACTACGCCGCCAGGACTTAAATCCTGCAGTGCCAGACGTGTCCCCTGCTTAAGCCAGTACATGTTCAGGCCCGTCTGAAGTTTGCTAGAGAGCATTTGGATCATCCAGATGAGGATTGGGAGAATGTCATATGGTCAGATGAAACCAAAATATAACTTTTTGGTAAACTCAACTCGTCGTGTTTGGAGGACAAAGAATGCTGAGTTGCATCCAAAGAACACCATACCTACTGTGAAGCATGGGGTGGAAACATCATGCTTTGGGGCTGTTTTTCTGCAAAGGGACCAGGACGACTGATCCGTGTAAAGGAAAGAATGAATGGGGCCATGTATCGTGAGATTTTGAGTGAAAACCTCCTTCCATCAGCAAGGGCATTGAAGATGAAACGTGGCTGGGTCTTTCAGCATGACAATGATCCCAAACACACCGCCCGGCAACGAAGGAGTGGCCGTAGAAGCATTTCAAGGTCCTGGAGTGGCCTAGCCAGTCTCCAGATCTCAACCCCATAGAAAATCTTTGGAGGGAGTTGAAAGTCCGTGTTGCCCAGCGACAGCTCCAAAACATCACTGCTCTAGAGGAGATCTGCATGCAGGAATGGGCCAAAATACCAGCAACAGTGTGTGAAAACCTTGTGAAGACTTACAGAAAACGTTTGAACTCTGTCATTGCCAACAAAGGGTATATAACAAAGTATTGAGATAAACTTTTGTTATTGACCAAATACTTATTTTCCACCATAATTTGCAAATAAATAAATAAAAAATCCTACAATGTGATTTTCTGGATTTCTTTTTCTCATTTCGTCTGTCATAGTTGAAGTGTACCTATGATAAAAATTTACAGGCCTCTCTCATCTTTTTAAGTTGGAGAACTTGCACAATTGTTGGCTGACTAAATACTTTTTTGCCCCACTGTAACTCAACGTTGTAGACTACACCGCTCTGTCGTACTGAACGCAACCCAGTACTGAACGCAACCCAGTTCAACCGTTTGTCAGTAGCTAAACAATTTAAATCAACCAGAAAATCTGTATTCTCCAGCAGGTGGTGGTGTTTTGTTTATTTTGCTCACCAAGTAAAGAGTTTTTGTATGGAGATCAAATTTGGTCAAATTTGTCTAATTTGGTCAACAAAATTTTTTATGGTTTATTTGCTATGTGAGGTTAATTTGACCAAATATAAGGACACTTGACATTGGGACAACTTTGTGAAAAAACACTTTCTATCAGCGTTGTCACGAGATGGCTACCCATATTCATGACATGAGGCTAGTAGCATAGCATCTCTCTCTATTGATTACAGGTGGTTGACTTAAACAACCCTCATTGAATATTCAAAAGTGTATTAAAATAATGATATGTATCCACCAATTTTAAAGAGAGGAATAGGCAGGAGTTTGACAGACCACCATGCCGCTTTGTGGACAACGACTTTGTGGACAATGACTAGGCAGGTTTCCATTGACCCAGGTTTGTTCAACAAAAGCAATGTCTCCAAAAACATCCTTGCGACATGTGTAATGGAAACGGCACATATAGGACACATTATTTTTAAGATGTACAACATTTTCATCCGTTCGACAGGTTTCTTTTGTCTAACTTTATTGCAACAAATGATGATGGAAACAACCATGTTTATTGTATGATTGCCGAAGACTTTTCAGTGGTGTAAAGTACTTAAGTAGTATTTTTACTTAAGTCATTTTTTTGGCGTATCTGTACTTTACTTTACTATTTATATTTATTCAACTTTTACTTCACTACAACCCTAGAGAAAAGAATGTTCTTTTTACTCCATACATTTTTCCTGACACCCAAAAGTTACATTTTGACAGGAAAATGGTCCAATTTACACACTTATCAAGAGAACATCCCTGCCTCTGATCTGACGTGCTCACTAAACACATGCTTTGTTTGTAAATGATGTCTGAGTGTTGGAGTGTGCCCCTGGCTATCCGTACATAAAAAAGAAAATTGTGCCATCTGGTTTGCTTAATATAGGGAAGTTGAAATGATTTATACTTTTACTTTTGATACCTAACTTCTTGGGGATTGCTGGGGCACTAGCCCAATCCCGACACTACCAGGTGAAATGCAAGGCGCCAAATTCAAAATCCAACAATTTTATTATTAAACATCCACCAATATACAAGTGTTCCATACTCATCAAAAGCTCTGTTTCTTGGCAATATCACAGCGTTGTCAGATTTCAAAAATGCTTTACGGCGAAAGCAGCACATTTGATTGTTTGAGGGTAGCACCTCACATATTTTTCCCATTACCATAATTTCATAATCCATCACGGCACACACATAACACATTTCACAGCGAAAACAAATCAATTACCTGTTGAAGAACTTCTGCTGAGGTCATCCTAAGTGTCCAACGAAGACAATCCATGGTTCTTTTGTTAGAAAAAGTAATGTATTTTATCCATAAATCTCCATTTGGTTCGCGCGTTATAATCAGAAACGACAGTTTCCACTCCTCTGTTGAAACGTGACGAGAACTCGTTCATCTTATACTTATAAACTTGTCCAAGAACAATCAAACATAGTTTTAAATGTATCCTTAGGAGCACTTTTACGTATATTTACTATTATAAATCTACCGGAATATAAACTGATCGATAAAGACGGTAAAAAACACACAGCGCTTTTGTCGGAGCGGCTGGCTATTGTTGACATAAATGGGACACTTCCTTGTTTCCTCTTATTCTCTGGTCTAAAGCATCCAAAACGAAAATGAATACTGTCTCGAGACTGTTGACATCTAAAGGAAGCGATCGGTACTGCATTCATATGCCCTTATAAGGGCATTTTCATGAGGGAGGGGTTCCAAATGAGCAATGTGTCAAAATCACTTTTTCCAGGACAGAAATTCCTCGGGGTTTCGCCTGCCATATGCGTTCTGTTTTACTCACAGACAAATGGTTAACACTTTTGGAAAATTCTGAGTGTTTCCTATCCAATGGTACTAAATATGTGCATATCCTATTTTCTGGGCCTGAATGGGAGGCATTTTACTTTGGGCACGCCAGGCTCTCCAAAACGGTCACATTTTAAGTACATTTTAGCAATTCCATTTACTTTTGATACTTAAGTATATTTAAAACCAAATACTTTTAGACTTTTACTCAAGTAGTATTTTACTGAGTGACTTTCACTTTTACATGAGTCCTTTTCTGTTAAAGTATCTTTACTTTTACTCAAGTATGACCAATTGTTCTGGACGACTGTGCGATCACGCTCTCCGCAGCCGATGTAAGACCATTAAACAGATCAACATTCACAAGGCCGCAGGGCCAGATGGAATACCAGGACGTGTACCCCGAGCATGCGCTGACCAACTGGCAAGTGTCTTCACAAACATTTTCAACCTCTCCCTATCTGAGTCTGTAATACCAACATGTTTCAAGCAGACCACCATAGTCCCTGTGCCCAAGAACACTAAGGTAAACCTGCCTAAATGACTACCGACCCGTAGCACTCACGTCTGTAGCCATGAAATGCCTCACATCAACACCATTATCCCAGAAACCCTAGACCCATTCCAATTTGCATTCCGCACCAACAGGTCCACAGATGATGCAATCCCTATTGCACTCCATACTGCCCTTTCACACCTGGACAAAAGGAATACCTACATTATGTGGGTATGCTCTTCAATGACTACAGCTCAGCGTTCAACACCATAGTGCCCTCAAAGCTCATCACTAAGCTAAGGACCTTGGGACTAAACACCTCCCTCTGAAACTGGATCCTGGACATCCTGACGGTTCGCCCCCAGGTGGTAAGGGTAGGTAACAACACATCCGCCACACTGGTCCTCAACACAGGGGCCCCTCAGGGGTGTGTGCTCAGTCCCCTCCTGTACTTCCTGTTCACTCATGACTGCATGGCCAGGCACGACTGCAACACCATCATTAAGTTTGCAGATGAAACAACAGTGGTAGGCCTGATCATCGACAACAATGAGACAGGAGGTCAGAGACGTGGCCGTGTGGCGCAAGGACAACAACCTCTCCCTCAACGTGATCAAGACAAATGAGATGATTGTGGACTGCAGGAAAGGAGGACTGAGCACGCCCCCATTCTCATCAACGGGCTGTAGTGGAGCAGGTTGAGAGCTTCAAGTTCCTTGGAATCCACATCACTAACAAACTAACATGGTCCAAGCACACTAGACAGTTTTGAAGAGGGCACGACAAAACCTATTCCCCCTCAGCAGACTGAAAAGATTTGGCATGGGTCCTCAGATCCTCAAAACGTTTAACAGCTGCACCATCGAGAGCATCCTGACGGGTTGCATCACTGCCTGGAATGGCAACTGCTCGGCTTCCGACCGCAAGGCACTACAGAGGGTAGTGCGTACGGCCCAGTACATCACCGGAGCCAAGCTTCCTGCCATCCAGGACCTCTGTACTAGGCGGTGTCAGAGGAAGGCCCTATTGTCAAACTCCAGCCACCCTAGTCATTAGACTGTTCTCTCTGCTACCGCATGGCAAGCGGTACCGGAGCGCCAAGTTTAGGTCCAAGAGGCTTCTAAACAGCCCCTACCCCCAAGCCATAAGACTCCTGAACAGCTAATTAAATGGCTACCGAGACTATTTGAATTGCCCCCTCTTCTACACTGCTGCTGCTACTCTGTTATCTATGCATAGATGCATAGTCACCAATAACTCTACCTACATGTACATATTACCTCAATTACCTCGACACCGGTGCCCCTGCACATTGACTCTGTACACGGCACCCCCTGTATATAGCTCATCTATTATTATTTACTGCTTCTCTTTAATTATTTGTTATTCTTATCTCTTTTAGGTATTTTCTTAACTGCATTGTTGGTTAAGGGCTTGTAAGTAAGCATTTCACTGTAAGGTCTACACCTTTTGTATTCGGCGCATGTGACAAATAAAATTTGATTTGATTTTGGTACTTTTTCCACCACTGATACCTTTGCAGGTGATGATATCACATGCCCCGTGGACCTAAATATAAACTCCACATTAAATTCTAAATGCCAACTGCTTGCAAAAAATAAAAATTTTGCTATAAGAATGTTTATTTGCAGGAAAATGATTGTCCTGACTTTCAAGAATGTCTGAATTGTTTCGCCTTGCTTTTCTGGTTGGCTGGCAAGTTTCACCATCCGATTATTTCAGATCTATAGGAGTGCAAGTGTACCGTGGCACAGACCTTGGTGATATGATGGCACGTGAGATTTATTAGCGTATGACAAATATTTGTGAATTATTGCATTCTATCCATGCTGGCTTTCGCGGCTACCTGAGACATGAAACAGATGCATGGGAAGGCATACAGGTTGTTGCCAATTTATGAATGTGTAATTTGTCTATGGAAACACTTCAACCACTACATTTTTATTCGACACTAGCTAGGTTTTCCTCCATTTGGTGACACATTTTCAAGCAAATATAAAACAAATCTGTATGAAGAAAATGTGCGCATTTTCCCACCAGTGGTGGGTTTCCACCAAACGGACTTGTTGCAGATAGAATAAAAATAAAAATCTAAAGTTCAATGTGTTTCCATTGCATTTTCAACCCTACCGATTTACTTTTGTCACACAAACTGTTGCATTAAATAGCAGGTGTTCCTACTCTGGTCTTGGCACATGTGTTCTAGCCAACAGCTCAAAGAAGTGCGGGTAGACTAGTCTACATGATGAGATTGTTATGGATGAGAGCAATGATATTTTTATTTGTCAAGCATCAATCATCATGCCACCAGAATAAAACCCTCAATATTTATTGGAAAGGAGCATCAAGATCACCGTGCACTTTCACAACCCTGTGAAGTTCATAACTTATTTCATCTGTTGCCCAATAAGCTGAATGGTTTCCCGAGCCATAGCGGGAGGACTACACACACCATGTTCTGGTGACTCCCAATTTTACTTTGATATGATGGTTGTTATATCAATATTATATAATTTCTCGCATAATTAGACACAAAAGGATCCTGCCAAACAAATGATCTGACTGCATTTATAACATCACAGCTGTCATTATGTTTTATTTATTTATATGGTATGACTTTACTTACATTAATGAAACGTGGTTACTGTAGGTTGTGATTATTTTATTTATTTCTGTCCATCTGTTTTTATTGATACAATATAGTTAAATGGAAAGGCCCCCTAGCAGACAATTGTCTTATCTATTTTCTATGAAAACTTTGTTGACAAAAAAATCCCTGGGCAACTTCTTTTTTTTCATATTTTATTTAACCAGGTAGGCCAGTTGAGAACAAGTTCTCATTTACAACTGCGACCTGGCCAAGATAAAGCAAAGCAGTGGGACACAAACAACACAAACAAACGTACAGTCAATAACACAATAGAAGAAAACTTAATGGAAACATAGCTAGTGTTAGGGAGGAGATGGGGCTGCTGCGGTGACCCTATTACCGCCACACCGGCGGTCACGAGTCAATTAGGCTTCTCCAAGCTCTGATGCTGCTGATGGTCATTAGTAGCCCTACCAAAATTGCTAACTGCCTGGTACTCAGCACTCTATTGTCCCTTTAATCACTCTGACATCAATGCAAATGTGTTCGAAAACCTAATCAAACAAACCATTAGAGCCCATGAGCTCATGTTGCGCAACATTTCTATAGGCTGTGCAATTGCGCAAGAAAACAGAGTGATGACCTCTACTAAAAATAGGAGCCTCCCATCAGCTTTCTATAGGCTAGGCCTACTATATTTATTTCTCTACTTTTCTAATATTAAAACTACTTAGGGAGCAGTGGGGCGCTAGCCACTCCCGACACTACCTGGTGAAATGTAAGGCGCCAAATTCAAAATCCAAAAGTTGAAAAACTGCCGTTATTAAACATTCATCAATATACAAGTGTTGCATAGTCATCAAAAGCTCTGCTTCTTGGCAATATCACAGCGTTGTCAGATTTCAAAAAGGCTTTACGGCGAAAGCACAACATTTGATTGTTTGAGGGTAGCACCTCTAATATTTCTGCATTAGCATGAATTCATAAACCAGCGCGGTTCACACAAAACGCATATCACAGCGAAAACAAATCCCTTACCTTTCAAAGAACTTCTGCTGAGGGCTTCCCAAGTGTCCAACGAAGACATCCAATGGTTCTTTTGTTAGAAAAAGTAATTTATTATATCCATAAATCTCAGTTTGGTTGGCGCGTTATGTTCAGAAAATCCAACGTCGAATCGGCCATTGAAACGTGAAGAGAACGCGTTCAAATATACCTATAAACTTTTCTTAAACAAATCAAAGACCAGTTATAATGCATCCATAGCTATCCTTTTATGAATATTAGCGATAATATTTCACTCGGATGGTCACCTATACACCTATACACCTAAAATAAAGTGGGGCGCATACCCAGTCTCGCGCCCGAGAAATCTTGTTGACATCTGAGCTCCCTTGACCATTTCCTCTTCCTATCCGTTTTGCTTACTCTTATCGCTCCCAGACTCTGTATAGAGACTGCTGACATCTAGTGGAAGTCATAGGTACTGCAGTCTCAGTCCTGGTTAAAATAAAAATGAATAGGCAGCCTGGAGAAGAAGGTCAAGTACAAAAAGAACTGCAAATCCGGATGGATTTTCCTCGGGTTTTCGCCTGTTATATCAGTTCTGTTATACTCACATACATTATTTTAACACTCTTAGAAACGTCAGAGTGTTTCCTATCCAATAGTACTAATTACTATTTTCTGGGCCTGAGTGGCAGGCATTTTACTTTGGGCACGCCAGAATCTCCAAAACCGTCACCTATGCAGCCGCTCGCTAAGAAGTTAAGCACATTGTTTATCGTTACAACAGGAGTATAGCCTACCTGGCTGGCATGAAAATGAACCAGGGGAAAAGTGTCCTCCATTCGCTATTTAAGTGCATAGATGACATGTATTATTTTTCCCGCTTCCCCGGTTTAGAGGTATATGTGTAAAGATGAGATGAAATCAATAGTCTGATGGGCGACAATATTAGCCTATCACTTGTGAATTAAATATTACCACTTGTGAGTGATGCCAAGCATAAAAAAATGCCTTTTTGTTGGCAATTATTTCGAATCATAGTCACACATCTCATGTAGCCTAGCCCATAGGCCTATATGTTTTGATAAGGTTTGTATCACAACTAAAGTGGCCAAATAACTTAAAATTAAACACATTAGTCTGCTTTACAAGGGGTTTAGAGCCTAACTGGCACACATGAGCAGCGCGTGAGTTTCAAGTTTTGGGAAGATAATTTTCACCATAAACCTGCACCTTTTATAATAAAAGCATTTACATACATAATTGCATTTGTAGTCACATTTGATAATGGTGTTTTCCACCTAATGGAATTCTTGCGTTCATAGCCCACTGCCATGTGTGCATTGCTGCGCTTATAATGTGAAGAAATATCCTAATAGTTTATCAACATTTTAAGCTAAATGTTCTGATCTGTTGCGTCAGCCACATTGCGTAAGAAATATTTGTTGATGCTAGTGTTTGTATTAATTTGGGATCTATTGCATACCACAACTGTCGCAGACTGTTTGGAATATTTATTTCTCGCACAGAATAGAATAGGTCAACTTTTGTACTATGGTAGATTGACATAGGCTAATGCTTTTGCTGTTTGTTAGGCCTACTCATCTTGTTGGCTGACGAAAACTAAATGTGGACAGTTCTTCCAATATCTTCAATATGCACCTCGGGAATTGGATCGTAGTACGAGCGTAGTTGCATCACCGATGTGTCTGTCTTCACTTGTAGCCTGTGAGAAAGACCCGATCACGTGATGGAGAGGCATGTGAGTGAGAGGTGCTTAGGAGGGCGCAGCACTCAGGGAGAATGGCACAGCGCAATGGCACTCCGGGCCAAGGGTACAATGGCCAATGGGCGCAAAAGGCATGGATATTCTTAGGGTGCATTACGGCCACAAAGGGGATGTCGCCGTGAAATTCGAGGCATTATAAAGTGCTTGTCAAATTGTGAATGAGAGACTGATGAAGTGTGTACAGCCTGCGCAAAAAACAAAGCAGAGCTCATGCCTTTCAAGCGAGTCGCATCGTGCATTCTTACAATGTATTAAAAATCAAACAAATAGCACATAAATTATATTAATAACTCTAAATTAAGTGTGGAAGCCAGGTAATAAAACCCTTTGTGGGGAAAAACTCATTCTGATTGGCTGAACCTGGCTCCCCAGTGGGTGGGCCTATGCCCACCCAGGCCCACCCTTGCCCAGTCATGTTAAATCCATTGATTAGGGCCTAAAGAATTTCTTTCAATTGACTGATTTTCATATATATTTTTGTTCAGTATGTAACTACAAAGTGATGTTCAAGAATTAAAACCTCTTAAGGATCCAACCCTTTTTTTCAATTTTCGCCTAAAATGACATACCCAAATCTAACTGCCTGTAGCTCAGGACATGAAGCAAGGATATGCCTATTCTTGATACCATTTGAAAGGAAACACTTCGAAGATTCTGGAAATGTGAAATTAATGTAGAGAATATAACACAATAGATCTGGTAAAAGATAATACAAAGAAAGAAAACATGCGTTTAAAAAAAGTATCAACTTTGAAATGCAAGAGAAAGGCCATAATGTATTATTCCAGGTTAGGCACAATTTAGATGTTGGCCACTAGATGGCAGCAGTGTATGTGTAACGTTTTAGACTGATTAAATGAACCATTGCATTTCTGTTCAAAATGTTGTATCAAGACTTCCCAAATGTGCGTAATTGGTTTATTAATACATATAAGTTCATAACTGTGCACTCTCCTCAAACAATAGCATGGTATTATTTAACTGTAATAGCTAATGCAAATTGGACAGTGCAGTTAGATTAACAAGAATTTAAGCTTTCTTCCCATATCAGATATGTCTATGTCCTGGGAAATGTTCTTGTTACTTATAACCTCATGATAATCACATTAGCCTACGTTAGCTCTACTGTCCCGCTGGGGGGACACTGATCCCATAGGTATATAATGCTAAAATTAAGCTAATTAATGTAAATGCTTATTTGTTTGTCCTATAAATGTATAGGGTGGTTCTTCGTGTTTCCAAGTCAGAGATGGTGACAGGCAATCGGAAATAAGTTTGAGAGCTCAATATACGTTTTTTGGTTGATGCCAACCTGTTGATAGACCGGGGGGGATTGAAATGTTGGTATGTTCGATAGAAAATTATAGAGGCCTCTAGTGGCCAAAAGGCTGTATTAGCATGGGCAGTGCCATTGAGGGCTTCCACCATTTTAACACAGTCAACTGGGTGGGACTTCCTACTTCATTGGCTGATCCCTCCTGCTGACCCTGTGGGAGTCATGTCAAACCGGGTGGGAGGGATCAAGAGGTATCAGCCAATCGTTTAAAATGCTGTCACAGATGCTATAATAGCACAGATACAAAGATGAGTCCTCTATCTCTAGGGTATGTTCCATGCTGAAATGCATTATTGGTAAAAGGTCTTCAAATAATTCAAACCCCTCATTTATCTGGGGTGTAATCATTATCCCAGAGTAGTGTTTCTATTGAACAGGTTCAGCAAACAGAGGGACCTTTTTCAACAGTTTGGAGTAATGATAACACCCCTGTAGTGGCCAGACAGCGAAGGTTGGGTTGTTCCTACTGCTGCAATTACTAAGGCAATGGTTGCGTTCCCCTGCGCAGATGTTGCATGCATCAACCAATGGTTGCGTGCCACTTCATCAACTGTGTCATCAACTGACTGATCGATACAATGTGGTTAGCTGCTACGTAAAATACCTTCCAGGCGTTGTAAGATGTAGCAGGCATCAGCAACGCCTGTGCAGAGGAACGCTCCACTTGGCATTACTGAGGCCTTGCTAAGTTAGTTCAGTGCTCTGATATGAAGCGAAATCAGTGGCAACATAAATTTAATTTTAATTTAATTTTGAATTTGTTATGGGCAAATTGAATCATTGAGTTCATAAATTGAACTTGTATTTCATTATTTGAAACTCAACTGAATGAATATTCCATTCAGTTTTAACAAGTAGTTTCAATTTAATTGAATATTAAAATTCAATTAAATGTATGTACTCAGTTTCAATATGGTAGATATTACATTCATTCCAGGGTTTGAATGCAATATGCCCAGGGTGTTGCCTATAGTTTTGAATCTGAATTTTAAAACTGAAACTGAAAGTATACATCTTTAAAATTATGGAATTCAAATTCTGTTGACGCTGAAATTGCTTGATACTCTGATGTACTGAATTCAATTATTAGTTTCAGTTTGTTATTTATCATGTTTATTGTAAATTTAGTACTGTTGGTGCAGGCATAGTACTTTTTATTTAACCTTTATTTTACTAGTCAGTTATGAATAAATTCTTATTTTCAATGACAGCCTAGAAACATTTGTACCTTGTCAGCTCAGGGATTTGTACTTGCAACCTTTTGGTTACTAGTCCAACAGTCTAACCACTAGGCTACCCTACCACCCCATGAAGGTATAGTACTTTTAGGGCTAATGCTTTTAGGCCTATTTTATTCTTCACTTTGCAAATAAAAGCGCTCAGAGGTAAATCAAATCAAATCAAATGTTGAGAATGTGAAGAGGAAAAAGTGAGGGATAGGGAGAGAGGGAATGAGAAGAGACAGAAACAGATAAGAGGATCAGTTGATCACACAATGGTGAAATCAAGTTTTTAACAATGCCGTGGTATCAAACGTTATGTGCATTAGTAATACTAACAATAATAGGCCTATATAGTGCCATAATAGGCCTTTTTCTGTGTGTAAAGGGTAGGCCTATTGTTAAATTGGGTCTTTTTTCAGATACTTCCTGAAGTATGCAGCGAATTCCAGCTAGGCATGACTAGGCTGGTATATTACAAAGCCCTATGAGCATGACATCCTGGCATTTAAAGCACACAACATTTAAAGCACAGCCTAGGCCTACTATCCTTGTACATTCCCGTGTGGCTTAGTTGGTAGAGCATGGCACTTGCAAAGCTAGGGTTGTGGGTTTGATTCCCATGGGGGACCAGTGTCAATAAAGATGTATGCACTCAGTCACTACTGTAAGTTGCTCTGGATAAGTGTATCTGCTAAATGACAAAAATGTGTTTAAAAAGTAAATGTACTTAGGATGTTGTATGATCATTTGGATAGAAACTAATGCAGCATTCATAACTAAGGTGGACATTACCAGTTTGGATGCATTCACATGCTTTAAACCTGTTGAGAAATGCTGATTGGCTTTTGACAAGCTGTCATTCAACAACTAAAAGTACATGCTTGTAAAAACAATATTAATATATTGCTTTTTATAAATAATATTGTGTTGCATTTAACTGCCGAAAATGCTGTTATCAAGGTAATTTCCTTAGTAGGTGACGTCAGCATGTGGGAGAAGTTGGAGCTCAGGGATGTAATTACCAGTTGGGGCGTTCAAGTGGATTTTTCCGTCATATGTTACAAATACCACCTTCCCGCTTGGTTATGAATGCAGGGTCAGCATACTCTTTGAATTGAAAATATTCTAAAGTGTTGGCCAACCAAGAAGTCAGCAATTCTCATCTAGTTTCATTAGCCTAGCAAGCTAATAGTATGGTTTTTTTCAACAGCAGTCTGAAAAAATACACCACTACACAGATACATACACACACGTGTGTGTGTGTATGTATGTCTGAATTATATATATTTCAGACATGGCAAACTTTATTGAATAAAAAAATGACGTGAGTAACAAATTATACAACATAATATCCTAATCTGTCTTGTTAGATGGATTTATAGACAGTCATTTGGAAATACATGGACAAAGGGTGCAATTCACAGAATATTTAGAATGTTCAACATCATTTGTATTCATGTGTGTCATGAAGCGGTTACTTGTTTCAACTCCAATACAACTTTCACATTATTAGATGCAGAAATTTTATTCTGCATGTGATTTCTAGTCTCTAATTCCCTGCGCAACTTTACGGTCGTTCGACCTTTTTCCACTCTGCCCAGAATCATTTTGATATAACTAGCAGGCGTAGCAATTTCGGAATCTGTCCTTGTATGATGGCGGACGACGAAAATTTCCACTGGAGAAACCGCAACGTATAGCCTACCCTGAATACTGCAAAAGCTGAGCCTGGGCGGACTAGCCTGCACCTTCGTCAACACAATCATACACTCGGGTTCATGCCGGAAGATGTCAAGGTTGCAATCTCGAAAATAAAGCAGTTTTAGTTTAGATAATTTGAGAATTAATAACTAATTTTTATTTCAAAGCGCTAGTTGTGCAGTCACCTTTGGTGTCCGAGGAGGATTTTGGAGCTCGAGATATCCTACTCGCATGTGCTGCATCATTTTGGGAGGTAACGTCAAACCATTCTTAATCGTTTTTTTCTGATTTAGAAATCCAAAATTTGTAAATTTTATACAGGCCGCGGTTGCTGATAGTTTTCTCGACTCTCTTAATTAGTGAGGGTGTGTGTTTTCACCATTGGTTTTCACGCTAATGCATGTTGGGTGAGCTTTATCAAAAGCAAGGGTGCTGGCTTTAGTTTCCGTCGCAAATAATCTGTTGATTTTAGACAGCGATTTCGAAGAAAGTTTGAGTAAACTCATCTGTCTACACTGGCTAATTAACCCAGTGATACTTTGTAAATTGTAGCATTAAAAGCGCGTGGGGAATGAGCAGTGGTGGTTAAATGAAGGACGAAGAGGAACAATCTGAAAACACAACCTTGCAGCCATGTTTTGGGAATTTTGCTTCAAATTTCTCTCACATTCTATAATCACATCAATTGAGTCGTCAGTGTTTGTTGTGGTAAAGCGAAGGTAGGCTATTTGGTTCCGTTTCAATCGGTCGATATGAAGAATTTTCCCATTTCGAATATAATTTCTACTTCTGTTTTCAAAATGGTTGTAGGATTTAAATTCATTTCATTCTGAAATTGGCGCCACCTGTTGGCGGATATTTTGGGAAATTAAGAAATTCCAATTAATTTGACTTGTTTAAGCATTTTATTCCAACCTTTTAGTTTGGTGACATACACTTTTATTTTTTTTTGTCGAACGTGTTTTAAAAAATAAGTGGGCTACATTGTTAGCCAACGATTAAGTCCCTTGAATGTTAGTATGGACCCTTTAGAGGATAATTAGTAGATTGCACGAGCAGCTCTGTTTGAGTGCATGAAAAACGATTAAACTGATACCAGTTGCAAAATTACTTCCGTTTAGAAACAGATTAGTTCTATCACCATGCGCTCTTTGATGATGAATATGAGCAAAGATCGGACTAGGCTACAGTTTGAATCAGGGTGTGTCAACTCATCTTAACGTCTTAACTCAGTTTGGACTATTTTGTTTAATAGTAACAATATGTCCTTAATTCAAATACTCTAATTAGCAGGCTCCTACTTAAAATAATCAATTATAAATTCATTATCTTACAGTGCAACTGTTTTCTCCAATCATAACTCAAGATCTAGGCTGTATTAATCCATTGTTGATGTTTTGTCATTTGACAACAATGTAGGCTATAGCTTCAAAATCAGTTTAGAACTAATCCTTGTTCCCACAGTTTAGATTTATTTGAGTGGTTACATTTACCCAGTCCCATCCAGCTTTACCAAAAAGTGGCAGGCAGGGCCTGGCTGTTGAAATGGTAGATTTAAGGAGGTGTGGTATATGGCCAATATTCCACAGCTAAGGGCTGTTCTTATGCACAAAGCAATGCGGAGTGCCTGGACACAGCCCTTAGCCGTGATATATTGGCCACATATCACAACCCCCGAGGTGCCTTATTGCTATTATAAACTGGTTACCAACATAATTAGAGCAGTAAAATAAATGTTTTGTCATACTGTGGTATACGGTCTGATATACCATGGCTGTCAGCCAATCAGCATTCAGGGCTCGAACCACCCAGTTTATAATATGGCTTTGATACTACTAACATCCTCTCTGATGTTGATGGTAACTGAAAAAAGGTGTTTAGTAGGCTACCAATAAAGTCACAATCAGCCTAATCTGTCGGCTTGTTGTGCCTTTCCATAATGTTAAAGAAATTATGACGGTGTATGACATTTCTAAGCCCTTAGATGTACATTAGAAGAGAGGGTAAAGAGATGGAAAACACCACTGTACATTCAAGTAAGAGATTCTGCATGTCACCCATTCTGAGATTCTTCTATAAGAATTCCCTTTGCAATAAACAATAGAAATGCAGTGTTTGAAAGGTCAAAGTTGGTCATCTTCAATTAGTTTTTTGTGTATTTTGAGAAATGATAGAGCAAATTCATGGCCTGCTCGAATGGTTGAACATGGTAAACAAGGAATGCACCGGACTTGTTATGCGTATAAACTTAGGGGGGAAGAAAACCCTGACCAAACAAAAGGGAGCGGCACACAAAAGAGGACAAATGCAGAGGTGATACATTTTAAGAAAAGGAAAAACAATCATTACCAATCTCTATGCTTTTTACAATCTTGTAGACACGAAACAATTTTCTGTCTTGCATGGTTTGTCATTGTAAGTAGATCTGGCCGAGACATTTTACTTTGTTAATTTTGAAGCTGACCTTCAGAACTGTAGTATGAATTTGAAGTGTTGGTGGAATTTATTTGGTGTGTATGCTAAATCGGAACCATGACCTTTTCCCTCCACATTCGGTGTAATCAAATGCAGGCTATGAATTACATTAGGAAATTCCATGTTTTTAATGGAAGAGCATGAATGTATGAATGACAGAATGTTGTTTATTATTATTAAATGTCAGAGCAGTCAAGTAATAAAATGCATTTAGGATTTGTTTTGTAGGAAGGTTGCATTGAAGTGGAAGGCACATATAGTACCAGTCTCAAAAGTTTGGGCACACCCACTCATTCAAGGGTTTTTCTTTATTTTGACTATTTTCTACATTGCAGAATAATGGTGAAGACATCAAAACTATGAAATAACACATGGAATCATGTAGTTACCAGAAAAAGTAAAATAAATTGAATATATTTGAAATTCTTCAAAGTAGCCACCCTTTACCTTGATGACAGCTTTGCACACTCTTGGCATTCTCTTATCCAGCTTCACCTGGAATGCTTTTCCAACAGTCTTGAAGGGGTTCCCACATGCGTAGCACTTGTTGGCTGCTTTTCCTTCACTCTGCGGTCCAAACCATCTCATTTGGGTTGAGGTCGGGTGATTGGAGGCCAGGTCATCTGCTGCAGCACTCCATCAGTCTCCTTCTTGGTCAAATAGCCCTTACACAGCTTGGAGGTGTGTTGGGTCATTGTCCTTTTGAAAAACAAATGATAGTCCCACTTAGCTCAAACCAGATGGAATGGCGTATCGCTGCAGAATGCTGTGGTAGCCATGCTGGTTAAGTGTGCCTTGAATTCTAAATAAATCACGACAGTGTCACCAGTAAAGCACCATCACACCACCTCCATGCTTCACGGTGGGAACCACACATGCGGAGATCATCTGTTCACTTACTGTGTCTCACAAAGACATGACGGTTGGAACCAAAAATATCACATTTGGACTCATCAGACTGAAGGACAGATTTCCACTGGTCTAATGTCCATTGCTCGTGTTTCTTGGCCCAAGCAAGTCTCTTCTTATTGGTGTCCTTTAGTAGTGGTTTCTTTGCAACCATTTGACAATGAACGCCTGATTGATGCAGTCTGCTCTGAACAGTTGATGTTGAGATGTGTCTGTTACTTGAACTCTGAAATATTTATTTAGGCTGAAATTTCTGAGGCTGGTAACTAATGAACTTATCCTCTGCAGCAGAGGTAACTCTGGGGCTGCGGTACAAACACTTAAAAGACACACCCTTGTCCACTTACCCTCACCTTATGCCCTTGGGGGAATCCCTGTCGCCATCTTGGAAGTTTGCAATGTAAGCCCCTCAGCCCTCGTTTTTAGTCGGCTTTGCGAGTGTACAATTATGTTCACTCCGGGGCCTGAAACTCCCCATAATTCAGTTCATGACGATTGTACATCCAATAAGAAAAGTCAGCGAAAACTTAACATCAATGGAGAAGTCAACATAGAAGTGTAAGTAAAAACAAATGCAAATACGTTAGAAATTGTGCTACTAATGCAAATGAAGGCACAAACATGTCTCGTTAAAAGTACATATGTTTTTGTTTGGTCATCTTTTGGAAATTGTAGAAATAAATAATTGTTCCTTCCTTCCCTTGCAAGTGTGTACTCGTCAGACGTTATGATACGTCATCAGAAGTGTCCGCTTAATTTGAGGGCTGAGGAGATAGGGTTTGTCTTAAGTGTTTTGACTGCAACCTGGGTCTTCCTTTCCTGTGGCGGTCCTCGTGAGAGCCAGTTTCATCATAGCGCTTGATGGTTTTTGCGACTGCACGTTTTCGGATTTACTGACCTTCATGTCATAAAGTACTGATGGACTGTCGTTTCTCTTTGCTTATTTTTGCTGTTCTTGCCATAATATGGACTTGGTCTTTTACCGAATAGGGCTATCTTCTATTTACCACCCCTACCTTGTCACAACACAACTGATTGGCTCAAACGCATTAAGAAGGAAAGAAATTCCACAAACTAACTTTTTAACAAGGCACACCTGTTCATTGAAATGCATTCCAGGTGACTACCTCATGAAGCCGGTTGAGAGAATGCCAAGCGTGTGCAAAGCTGTCAAGGCAGAGGGTGGCTACTTTGAAGAATCTCAAATATAAAATATTTTAACACTTTTTGGGGGGGTTACTACATGATTCCATATGTTTTGACGTCTTTACTATTTTACAATGTAGAAAATAGTAAAAATAAAGAAACCCTGCAATGAGTAGGTATTCTAACTTGTGTGTGTGTGTGAATTCATAGTAGTTTGACACCTTCTCAAACCTAAACTCTACCCACCCAGGTCACACTGGCTTGCAGAACTCTGCAAGAGGGGAGACTGAGGACTGAGCAGGACAGGGCTGTTTGACCCTTCAGGCACTGATCACCAAGAGGTAGGAGTTCCTGGCCTGCTTGTGAACCAAAAAATATCTGCCACCCCAATTAAAACAACTCAATAGGTCTGGAAAGAGAGATGGACAACGAGAGAGTAAACCATCTTGTCGGTTCATAACAATCCATGAAGGCCTTCCTAGACCATATATCACTAGCCAGGACTTGGTGTCATTTACTTCTATTGTCTAGAGTGCAGTCACAAACATCATGTAGGCATACCTGTCGTTCAGTAGACCTTGTTGGAATGCAGATAGATGTAATCCTTCTGATGTTCTTGCTGAGAGCTGCAAAAGTTAAGCAGTTGTAGTTTTGGGCTTCTGTCCAAATCTGCTAAATGTATCAACATTTACCTTCCTTATATAAGCATCGTGATAATCTCTGAAAATTATATCACTCAAATTAGGGCCAGCAGGATGGTATTTCAGGTTTGGATGGCTACATGAAGAGCTTTTGGCATTTGGGGGAATATGTGCATTCTGGGTATATTTCCCTTCTCTACTTAAAATGAACCTTATTGGTCTCATGAATAATGCACGGGACATTCAATTGCTGCAGCAAATATGATTTAAGGGCCGTCTTTGTGGTTATATGCACAGGGTGTTTTTGTCAGTTTTCTAAATGTTTCAGAGATCGGGTTCCCTTTTCAAAAAATACACATTTTGCAAAGTAAAATCAAATTTCTGTGAAGGAGGGGCGCAAGTCTTCTCTTGCTCTAATGAATCCATAAATCACAAAGGAGCAGGTTTACCAGACCTGCCTCAGACTGCACTGCAATTTAGATTTTCACTAAAATTAAAAAGAATCTGCCAGCGTACAAGGGCTTAGCGGCAGACCGGATGCTGCCCTGAATTAAAAATTTTAGGGCTGCTCTTTCAGGATTTATTTTTGTATAATTCAAGGGCACTTTTCAATATCTAGTTATTAAATTTTAATTCACAGCATTAACATATAAATTGAAAAGGTTTTATGGGGTTTCAGACTGCATGCGGATGTAATTTCAAGAGTTGACACAGTTCTGTTTCTATACCATTCCGGCTAATAGAAGGAAATGTAGAAAAGGGGGTATTCTCCCATTTCTCTGCATTATTGCTTTTTTGAAATCGTTGGTTGGAAGCAATTTTGAGAGACATTACACAGAGGAGGCTAGGAAAATGTGCTTCTGATTTTAAGGAGAGGGGGGAAAGCATTCAGACTTAAATAGGATTTGTTCATTCCTGTGGCTGATAATATTCTACTCTGATACTTCTCTCTGCATAGCAGGAATGTAGCAAACCAATGTATTGAGATCTAATTTATATAAGTATTCACACCCCTTTGCTATGACACTCCAAATTGAGGTCTGGTGCATCCAATTTCCTTTCATCATCCTTTTAGATGTCTCTGCACTCTTGATTGAAGTCTACCTGTGGCCAATTAAATTGTTTGGACATGATTTAGAAAGGAACACACCTGTCTATATAAGTTCCACAGTTGACAGTGCATGTCAGAGCAAAAACCGTACCAGGAAGTCCAAGGAACTGTCCATAGATCTCTGAGAATTGTGATGAGGCATATATTTGGGTAAGGGTATAAAAATATTTCTAGAGTGTTGAAAGTTTCCAAGAGCACAGTTGTCTCAGTCAGTGGGAAATTGAAAAAATTATGGAACTACCCAGACTCTGCCTAGAGCTGGCCATCTGACTAAACTGGGCAAGAAGGACCTTGGTCAGGGAGGTGACCAAGAACCCAATGACCACTGACAGAAGTGGAGTTCCTTGGCTGAGATGGGAGAACCTGCCAGAAGAACCACAGTCTCTACAGCACTTCACCAATCTGTGCTGTATACTACTGCATGGTCGGAACTAGAAGCACAAGCATTTCGCTACACTCGCATTAACATCTGCTAACCATGTGAATGTGACAAATAAAATTTGATTTGATTTTATAGGCGAGACGTAAGCCACTCCTGAGGAAAAAGGCACATGACAGCACGTCTGGAGTTTGCAAAAAGGCATGTGAAAGACTTTGAGATCATAAGGCAAAAGATTCTGTGGTCTGATGAGACAAATGTCAATGGCCTGAATGCAACGTTCTATGTCTGGAGAACCAGACACAGCTCATCACCCGCCTAACACCATCCTTACTGTGAACCTTGGTGCTGGCAGCATCATGCAATGGGGATGCTTTTCAGCGACAGGGACTGGGAGACTGGTAAGAATAGAGAGAACAATGAATGGACCAAATACAGGCAAATCCTTGACTGCTGTTCACCGCCGCTCCCCATTTAACTTAACAGAGCTTGGGAAAATCTGCAAGGAACAATGGGAGAAAATCCCCAAATCCAGATGTGCAAAGCTTATACAGACATACCCAAGACGACTCAAAGCTATAAATCACGGCAGAAGGTGCTTCCTACAAAGTATTGACTCGGGTGTGAATACTTATGTAAATAGTTCTCTATTTCATTTTCTATAAATGTGCACAAATTTCTAAACATGTTTTCAATTTGTCATTATGGGGCATTGTGTGTAGATGGGTAAGAAAAAACATCTAATCCATTTTGAATTCAGGCCGTAACAACAAAATGTGGAATAAGTTAAGGGGTATGAATACTTTCTGAAGGCACTATAATTTGTTCTGGTATTAGCCCAAGGTTCTTTCCACATATTGCCTAGTATTTTTTAAGTATCTTGACAAATCAGTACTGTTTAAAGAAATATGAATTCATTTATTTCCCCTCCAAAGTTGACCTTTCCGACATCGCTAGCATTGAGACTGATTCGCTTAGGGCTGTAGTCCAGCACAATATGTTTAATATCCATGCAATGACATTAACTGAACCACTGCCCTCAATCTTAAGGAAAGCAGTCTATTCAAATGGTTTAGTTTCAAGCTAAACTATTTTCATAACATGCAGTCTCACATACACACAGTGCCTATTGCCCCCAAAAGATGCTGCTTTTATCCAAGGAATTTCAGTTTGTAATAAAATGTTCAGATGACTATTGTATTAGGGCTGGGAATTGCCAGGGGCCTCAAATGTTTTATTTCTTTTGTCAATACATTTTCAGAAGGATCTGGTCGTGTGTGTGTTCCTATTTCATGGAAATCTTTTCCTATCAGCCATGAAATAGGAACATTTTAACCATTAAATATTTATTTTAACGTCTTATTAAATAGGAATATCATCGGCGTTTTGTGTCAAACAAGGTTGAAAAACATTGCCGGGGATCTTTTATAGATACAACAGAAATAATTTATGATCAATGAAAGATGGTTGTTTCACGTTTTCATATCAATGAAATATACAGCAAGCCATTTTGTTTGCAGGGATATCCATTCTATATACATGAAAGTTATACTCAATGGAAACGTTCTATGGCTGCCAAAACAATTAATCGAAATTCTGAGATTCCTGACAGAATTTTACCTAGTTAGAAGCCCAAAGCAAGTATTTGTTCAATAATTTGAATAGGTAAATTCTTCAGTATTCATTTGATTCCATTTTTCTCCTCTCAGGGTGAATTTACCTTTTTTAGTCTTCATTTTAGCAAAACCTTAGTACAGCCCATTGCATGAGAAATGTGCTCAATACCTGACCTTTTGGCCATTGATTGATTTTTCATCCATTTCAACCAAATTGGGGGGTGGGTTTGGGATCAATGCTGCCTTGCCTTCCCAGAATTCATTTGTCAATGTCCATGAATGCTATTTCCAGGCTGTGTTCAGTGTTGTGCTTTCGAACACCATGTTGGAGTGTTAGCTTCAATTCTGTTTCACAGCATTAGATTATTTGGACACATTTTGTGGTATGTTTTTGTTCCTGATATTGAATCTTGGAAAGGATATTGTCAAATTCCATTATGTGAATAGCAAGAGGTCTAAATCCTTCATTTTGAATGTAGATGAAAAAATGTCATGTGACTATCATGCCTCTGTAGTTATGTGATGGAATTATTTGAACAGTGACGAAATGGAATAACCAAATTAGGCCTACATATTTATATATGCAGGTGAAAATAACTCATTGTGTGGCTTATGAGAGAAATTCCCTGAAATGGCACAATGTTTTCTAAAATGTGGTTTGTTTGCTTTCCACCATGAGATTTCACAAGCTTGATTAGATTTATTACATGATGGTTCCAGCACAGAAGAAAACACAAATAGACTGGGCTAACTCACAATTGCATAGCAGCCGACCAAGCAGCACAGCATTACTGCCTACGTGTGCTAAAGGAATTTTGTTGAGAAATTAATCACATTCTGCCATTAGGGTATGAAATCCAATCATGTCCAGCTCACTTTTCTCCTTTTTCCTCTGGGCTGATATTCCCCTCCATGTAGCTTCTTGCCCCCACCTGTTCCTGATGGGGCTGTTTTTGTAAAAAAAAATAAAGGCTCTTGTCATAATTTCCAACACAACATGGCGCATGGCCGTGACACGGCTGCTGCTGAAATGAACACTCAGCCGTTCCCTTCGCTTCCCAAATTAGCTTTTACGGCCTCCAATCTGCCCAGGCTTGTTGAATTGGCCTCTTTTGAGGGAGATTAGAATTTCCAATATTTACATTGTCGGCTAGCTATATTTCTTTGCATGCATCATTTTATCAAGTAGGCTAATAGATGTCTGAGGTGGTTAGTCGTTTTGCATTTATTCTGATGCTATATGAGGTTAGTATAGCATCAGCCCCTTAAACTGTTGCACCCATGCTGATATGAAAAACATGGAGGTTCTGCCTTTGTCCATTTCACTACCAGATTAGGAACGTTTTCTCTACCAGCATTCTCTACCACGACAAACCAATGTAGACTAGATTGCAAAATTAGGAAAGTGGGGCATGAAACAGTGGTGCAGGTAACACCTTTTTTAAATTAATATTTAACAAAGTTGGAGAAACTGGGAATTGTTAAGTGTTTTAATGACTAGCCTACATGCAATGAGCTTCTTCCCTCCTACCACATCATTCTATTGAAAGAACACCCTTTTACGACATTGCCAGCTCTAAGTAACTCCTGACTAACTCATTGCCATCCAGAAATACTCCCTCCACAGCTTAGGAATCTTAAAGTTCTGCACAATTAGGCATATTTAGGGTGACAAACAGAAACATAGCAATGCTGTATTTTTGGGGACAACAGCTGTCCATGTAACTATGATCTGTTTTAATCATTAGTGCCAATGTCAATCAGTTATCCCTTCCAAGAAAAGGTGTTTCCCATGAAAGGTAATTTCTCTTTACACCAAAAATCTGTCATCCTGGTTATAACTCTGTTTTGCTTGGTTGCATTTTACTTTATTCGAGCCCCCTCATTATAGTCCTAGTGTAC
This sequence comes from Brachymystax lenok tsinlingensis, assembly GCA_030435695.1. Lineage (NCBI taxonomy): Eukaryota > Metazoa > Chordata > Actinopteri > Salmoniformes > Salmonidae > Brachymystax > Brachymystax lenok. The sequence goes on along the minus strand of CM059815.1, from coordinate 18,095,980 downwards.
AATGGTACTTACTGTAGAAGGCTATGTAATGTAATTTGAATTTTTCTGGAATTAGAACACCTGGGTGCTGTGGATTTATTGTCATCAAAGGTCACCCATACAAAATGAAGTACTGCACTGTAGGGCTAATAATGGGTAATAATGCATATCTCCCATCTATTCCCCTCCTATTTTGGACAAACCCCATTTGTCACGAGTAATTTTTTTTTAAATGTATTTTTTTTTATGGATGCCAGTTTTAGTTGCCCCCCTGGTTAGAATAGACCTATAGTAATTTCAGTAACAAAATTGTTCAGTACATGGATGTAGACTCGAGAAATGGTATTGAAATAATTTTTGTTTTTTTATTTATTTAACTAGGCAATGTCCTAAATAATGTCCTTGTGGAGACAATTTATAGACCCATTAAATTGCACTCTCTCTCATTGGTATGCTGGACTACCTCTAACTTTTTGATGTACCTTGGTCAGGCATATGGCAGTCAGTGTCAAGTGCCTTTTTTTCAGAGCTCTGCTACCTTGATGTTATCCCTTGCTGTATTTAAACTGCACCCGTTTCAAAGGAAAGCTGCTGTTTCTGGAGAGTTGTATTAGTAATTCTGACTTGTTTTTTGTTTCTTCCTCCTTCTCCTACCTTTTGCCTGGCTGTCTGTTGCACTCACTCACAGCCCCAGGAGCGCTGGCCCTGAGCAGTCAATCATGAGTGCTCAGGAGGTGCCCACCAATCCTGGACAGGAGCAAGTTGATGCGGGGGGTGGAGTCCCAGATGGCTCTTCCCCTACCACCACCGCCACCCTCGCTGTCCCGGTCACGATAAAGAAGGAGCCTGGCATGCAGGGGGCCAGTAATGGGAAAGATGTGCCAGCCGAGATCTGTGTGGTCCTCGGAGGAGGAGGAGGAGCAGCAGCAGCAGGAGGAGGAGGAGGAGGAGGAGGAGGAAGGTCGCGCAATGACCAGACCCAGGGTACGACCCCCCAACACATCACCTCCCACTCCACACACAATGGGCATGTTTATTTTGCATCGCCGTCTGTGCTCCAGGTTGTTGGAGTTTGCACATTTTAGACCATGATGGAAAAACGGGTGATACAAATCGAACGCACCCACACTCAATCATGCACCTGTCGTTTAAACTTCTCCCTCTGTATCTGTCTTCTTCCAAACCTGTGCACCTGCACCCGGCCATGCAAATGTCCTCATCTCAGCCGCTTCCTTTTTACCTAGTCCCAACATCTGGGTTCGTTACACAAAACTGTTTTGCACCTGTCATCAGCTACTTCACCCCTTTCCCAGCCTGCCCTCATTCACACTGGCCTCCTGACACTGAACATTAACCATCTCGGCTGGTATTTACTGCGAAATTACATGCTAGGAAACCGGTACATTTCTGTACCTATTTAGAAGAAAAGGTAATCATTAGGAAATTATGTAGTAACTGTCTGACCATGTAATGTATTGATAAATACATGTGAATCAGGACTGGTCACCTATTTTAGTCTTAAATGATTGCACAAGGTTTGTCTTAGTTAAGTCTCATGTTGTTACACACCAATGATATCGATGCACTTAGCTTTTGCAGCGTTCTCTATTTTTGCTTTTCCATTCTCATACAGGCTCCTACGTTTGCGGGATTTGTGGGAAGAAATACAAGTACTACAACTGCTTTCAAACACATGTCCGTGCACACAGAGGTAAGAAAGGCCTACCCTGAAACACTAAGGCTTCTTTGTGTGATGACATGGGAATTGTTTGATACACTACATGATCAAAAGTATACGGACAACTGCTTGTCGTATATCTCATTCAAAAATCATGGGCATTAATATAGAGATTAATATTGAGTTGGTCCCCCCTTGGCTGTAATAACAGCCTCCACTCTTCTGGGAAGGCTTTCCACTAGATGTTGGAACATTGCTGCGGGGACTTGCTTTCCTTCAGCCACGAGCATTGGTGAGGTCCGGCACTGATGTTGGGCGATTAGGCCTGGCTCGCAGTTGGCGTTCCAATTCATCCCAAAGGGGTTCGGTGGAGTTGAGGTTAGGGCTCTGTACCGGCCAGTCAAGTTCTTCCACATCGATCTCAACAAACCATTTCTGTTTGGATCTTGCTTTGTGCACAGGGGCATTGTCATGCTGAAACAAGAAAGGGCCTGTGATTTTCAAAACATCCAACAAGTTTCTAGCCAGATGGATGGTATTTTATTGCTCCCCACATCTCCGTGAATATCAGTGTTTGAAAATTTGTTTTAGCTTTTGATGTCATTGGGTAGAACCATTTTGCGTTATATTTTGTTCTACAAAACATATAAATGTGTGTTTTTCACATTTAGACACTGGTTTGGTGCTGGAGATGATGAATATGTGGTTGAAAAATGGAGTTGCCCTCTAACTTGTCAGCTGCATTCATCCGCTAATACTTTTCAAGTAGTCTCTACTTTACTTTCTGACATCCATTATCTTTCATTTGATCGATGCCAAATGTTGTGTGTGAGAGATCTGAGTGAGTCAAGCTGTTATAAGCGTTGATGCCACGCCAACAGCATATCTCTTATGCATGTGCCTGTCTATCCCCGCAGAGTCCGACAGCATGCCAGGAGAGGGGCACCACCAACTCCCAACAGTGAGTACACGGATGTGTATGCACACTAGGGTTGTGAACGTTTAAATTGAATAGTTAACGTTAAGAAAAATTCCCTAACCAAAAAACCATGTCGTTGTCGTCCCCCCCACAAAATGTTAATCTCAGGGGTAGTTTTTGATAACTGCACTAACAGGTACACCATCATCCCAAATGGGAAAACATAACAAGTAGGCCTACCTGATAGGCTTGGGCGGTATACTGAGGTATTTGGAAATAGCCATGGGTTTGTTTTTCAATACATTTTAATATTTCTAGTTTCTTTTTAAGTTAATACATGCAGTCAACTTGTGCATACGCTAGGAGAAAGCAGATTGTGTTCATCTACCCCCCAAAAAAGGGTGCATTCTTAATTTTACATTATGAAGCTTACTGTAGTTCCCCAGAACAGTTGAGCCAGTCACATGTGTGTTTGTAAATAGCACAATGGGAGAAAGCAGGAGCAGGTGTGTCCAGCTGTGTAGTGTTAAAATATATATATATATATTTTTTTATTAATAGAGTGATCAGGGACATGCGACTATATCGTTTTTCTTTAAAGAAAATACATTAGTGCAACACATTTGGCAGAAAATAGCATAATTTTCATCCAATGACAACAAAGTGAAACGCTATTTGGCTGGCAGCCACACGTAAATTCTTAATGAATTAGCAAGTTATTTTTTTGCAAAAAACGATGGATGGCATCATATTTGTAATGTTTAATCACAGAAAGAATGTAGCCAGCTACATTTCCTTAAAGTTAATCTTGCATTTTACCGGCAAAAAGTAGGCTGGCTACACCTAGAAAAGTAACTACACGTCAGTCAGTGCTGTCTGCTGATGCTATGCGCATTTGTGAGTTTAGAAGTGCAACTGAAGCATGAATTGAGTCTGATTCTGAGTAGAAATTACAATAACAAGCATTTTACGTCGGCGTTTACAATACGCAGCAAGATATGTTATTTTTATATTATTTTGTGAAAAATGCAAAATTCTGCATTAACGTGACCCCTAAGTTTAACTTGCTAGTTAATAATAAGTGGCTGAAATAATGTGATTGGGCATCATATTGTGTTAGCTTTCTGCTGTGTTTTAGAAGTCAAAGCCCTTTGGATGAGTTATTTGTACAGCTGCCTCTATCTTGATTTATTTTCCTCTCTGTTCTCTGCCTCTGTCTGCTCCTCCCCCATCTTCTCAGAGCAGAGCAGGCAGGCCCGTTGCCTTAGCACAGCATTTCCCAAACATTTTGGTTTTTGCCCTTGCGCTACACAGATGATTTAAATAATCAACTAATCAGCAAGATTTGTTTATTTTAACCAGTTGTGTAGTGCTAGGGCAAAAACAAAAACGTACACCCCTTGGGGTCCCCAGGACCGAGTTTGGGAAACGCTGTTCTATCATTTCCAGACTCCACACAGACACGGCATGTAGCCTACACATGCTGCTCCAGCGACAGTACTGTTCTTCCTTCAGACAAGCATGTGTCTAAACTTTGTTCATTTGCACAACGCCTCGTTCGGACATTTGCAAGCGAATGTGAACTCACAAAAAATTACATTCGGTATGTATACTCAGCAAAAAAAGAAATGTCCCTTTTTCAGGACCCTGTCTTTCAAAGACAATTCCTAAAAATCCAAGTCACTTCACAGATCTTCATTGTAAAGGGTGTAAACATTGTTTCCCATGCTTGTTCAATGAACAATAAACAATCAATGAACATGCACCTGTGGAACGGTCGTTAAGACACTAACAGCTTACAGACGCTAGGCAATTAAGGTGTTATGAAAACTTAGGACACTAAAGAGGCCTTTCTACTGACTGGAAAAACAGCAAAAGAAAATGCCCAGGGTCCCTGCTCATCTGCGTGAACGTGCCTTAGGCATGCTGCAAAGAGGCATGAGGACTGCAGATGTGGCCAGGGCAATAAATTGCAATGTCCGTACTGTGAGACGCCTAAGACAGCGCTACAGGGAGACCGGAAGGACAGCTGATCGACCTCGCAGTGGCAGACCACGTGTAACAACACCTGCACAGGATCGGCACATCCGAACATCACACCTGCGGGACAGGTACAGGATGGCAACAACAACTGCCCAGGAACGCACAATCCCTCCATCAGTGCTCAGACTGTCCTCAATAGGCTGAGAGATGCTGGACTGAGGTATTGTAGACCTGTTGTAAGGCAGGTCCTTATCAGACATCACCGGCAACAACGTCACCTATGGGCACAAACCCACCGTCACTGGACCAGACAGGACTGGAAAAAAGTGCTCTTCACTTACTAGTTGCGGTTTTGTCTCACCAGGGGTTTGTGCCTCAACGGATTCGCGTTTATCTTTGATGGAATGAGCTTTAATCCGAGGCCTGTACTCTGGAGCGGGAATTTTTAATTTTTTATTTATTATTTTTTTATTCATTTTTTTGACCTTTTATTTAACTAGGCAAGTCAATTAAGAACAAATTCTTATTTTCAATGACTGCCTAGGAACAGTGGGTTAACTGCCTTGTTCAGGGGCAGAACGACAGATTTGTACCTTGTCAGCTCGGGGATTCGAACTTGCAACCTAGGCTACTCTGCCGCCCCAATTGCTGTAAGGTTAGTAAGCGGGGATATGCATCTTTAAAATTATATAAGCACATTGTCATTAACAGTTGGGAAAAAGTGTTAATTACAGAAATTATTATAGTAGAAAAGCAGCCACTGTCAATGGCCTACTTGAGTGTCGAGGTCTTTTGCTAATTGAAGGACTGCAAGTGCCATTTGAGTCATGACTCACTACTGAAACAGGTGCGTCTTTCTCATCAAAAACACTTCACCGTTTACTCCTGTTTCAACACAGTGTTATTCCCTTTATAATGGGAGTTGAGACATACAGTTTAACAGCATTAGAAAGCTATATTCCTTCCCTTTTTAACCAGTAGATACCTGTATTTTGCATGTATTTGATTTGTGAGCTTAAACTTGGTGGACAGGCTTATGTCTCTAGACTGATAAATCTGTCGTGATTTGGCAAGGAATGTAGCGGTCGGATTGAAATTGAATGAGACTCGTAACTGAGGGAAAAGAGAATGTAGGGAGAAGAGCTGTGATCACTTGGCTAGGTTTCTTTTTTTGTTGAGTTGCTAATGCACATAAAAAATGGTAGGAACACTGAAGTCAACGTGAATTAAAGGTTGGCTTTGGGACAAAATTTCAGCTATATGTTCAGGTAGCCACAAAGCAGATTCCAGATGCTTAAGCCTACTTACTGTATGACTGACAACGTCATTGTCCCTTACACTTCAGCTCCACTAAGTGTTGTGTTGCTTTGCCATCAGCGTTGTCAATAGCCGTGGGAAGTAGGGTTGTTTTGAGCGTGCTGCAGCACCCCCTGAAAATCAACAAAATTATATAAACTGTAAAAAATGTATTTATGCCTATCGGGTCCGGGTGAAAAGCACCAGGTCTATTTCTGAATGCCTTTACTGTTTTCACCTTTTTCCGATTTACACCAGAGATCTATATATGATGATGAGATGCTCATGTCTCCGCCCTAACAATGGGAGTTGTTGTCCCAAAGGTGGGAAGGCAGGCGACAAGCTTACGTCCCCAAATAAACCCATAGAAACGCATTGGGCTTGTTTTGGACAGATTTTGGCGAGAGTGAAACTTCTCGCTTCCTCTCTGTTAACCTCTTCCAGCTAGGGTCCCATTTTCCAAATTTTCGCCTGTCTGACGTGCCCAAAGTTAAATGCCTACCACTCATGGCCAGAAACTAGGATATTTACATATTTAGTACTATTGGATAGGAAACACTCTGAAGTTTATAAAACCATTAAGATATAGTCTGTGGCTATTCCAGAACAGATTTAGCAGGCAAAAACCAGAGAGATTTCTGTCCGAATTTATTTTTCTGTTGCTCTCCTCTCATTTTGAAGCCCATGTAATATTTTTCTATGGGGAATAGGACCGAGGTTGCAGTACTTATGGCTTCCACTAGATGTCAACAGTCTCTGGAAAGGGTATGGAGGAAAAAGCTCTGACCAGATCCTTAGAGAGAGAGAATTACTACGGTAGGGAAAAAGGTAAACAGGCGTGCACGTTCACGAGCGTGAACGCGCCCAGCGCGACCAACTTTCTTTTCGTCTTTTAACGCTTTCACTTACCGTTCTTGTAAAATATGATCGCTATTATTCATAAAAAGAATACATAAGGATGCATTATTAATGATATTTGATTTGTTTGTGAAAAAGATGAGAGGTATAATTTGAACGCGATCCCTTCACTGTAAAACGGGCGAGTAGACTGACAATGCTTGGTGGAGTAGCTGAACGTAACGTGCCAAAAACAACGGATATTTATGGATATAATTATTTACTTTTTCTAACAAAAGAACCATGGATTATCTTGTTTGGACACTTGGGAAGACCTCAGAAGAAGTTATTTGAAAGGTAAGCGATTTATATTAGCTGTGATATGGATATTTTGAGAACCGAGCTGGATATGAATTTATGCTAATGTGGAAAATATGTGAGGTACTAGCCTCAAACAATCAAATGTAGTGCTTTCGCCGTAAAGCCTTTTTAAAATCTGACAACGCAGTGATATTGCCAAGAAGCAGAGCTTTTGATGGCTATGCAACACTATGCAACACTTGTATATCGAAGTTAAATATTACGAATATGTATTACGAATATGTATTTTGAATTTGGCGCGTTATGTTTGCTCTGAAAACGATCCCGCTAAAGGGATCGGCGCGCTAAGAGGTTAAAACACAGACACGCACACACCAAGCCCCTACCACTCACAACAAAGTTGAAAGATCACTTCTTCACCTCTGACAAGCGGTTTCAGCTCGCTATTTGCATTTGAGCTTTGGTCCAACAGAATCGGTCGTATGGACACAAACACCGAGACATTATTTTACTGTAATAGAGAAGTTAATCTTTCTAACGATACCCTTTTTTATTGGGTCTCAACTCCTTTATATTGCTCGCAGAGCAGACACTACTAAAACAGTAGTATCAAATAACATTGATTCTGGAAAATCAATGCTCAGTTTGTCTTGTGCCCATTGCGGTACCACGTACCGCTAGCAGCATTAGCAAAGGATTCTTATACTAGCTGTCTAGTCTGTTTTTATAAATGAGCAATAAGCATGAAAAACTTTCTATAAGGAGTTGGCAACTCGTTCTCATTCCGAGAAATAAGGTAGTTAAGCCACTTGATTTCAACATCTGAACAAAGTGGACAAGCCAGCATGCTGTTCAAACAGTTGGAGACGGACAGAAGGGTGTGTAAATAGATCCAATTTGGCTAAACTTGAAATATAAAGATAAGCTGGCTACGCACTAGCTCGTGGGCTTGTGCTTGAAAGATTGCTTCAGACCTGTGCTCATTTTCTATTATAATGCCTTCTACAAAAAGTTTGCCATTATTAGTGAATGTGCACTATGCATGGTTCTGGTAAATTTGTAACATAAAGGTCATTTTCGTAGACCGACTTCAAAACCAGATCAGTGATTATTGCAAAAAAGCAGGTTAAACTACTGTATTATGATAAAAAAAATATATATATATATTATGAGGGGGTCTTATGGTTGTGGAAGGCTTATATTTAGCCTAGGTATAATTTCACAAGCCCTGAATTCATTAGATTATTGCTGACTGTTTGAAATGCAGTCTATTTGACCTTTAAAACTACTTAGGGAGCAGTGGGGCGCTCCCGACACTACCCGGGTGAAATGTAAAGCGCCAAATTCAAAATCCAAAAGTTGAATTATTAAACATTCATCAATATACAAGTGTTGCATAGTCATCAAAAGCTCTGCTTCTTGGAAATATCACAGCGTTGTCAGATTTCAAAAAGGCTTTACGGCGAAAGCACAACATTTGATTGTTTGAGGATAGCACCTACAATATTTAACCATTAGCATAAATTCATAACCCAACGCGGGTCTCAAAAAACGCATAAAATTGCTAATATAAAATCCCTTACCTTTTGAAGAACTTCTGCTGAGGGCTTACCAAGTGTCCAATGAAGACAATCCATGCTTCTTTTGTTAGATAAAGTCATTTATTATATCCATAAATCTCTGTTTGGTTGGCGCGTTATGATCATAAAATCCACCGTTGAGTCGCCCATTGAACCGTGAAGAGAACGCGTTCAACCTATACACTTGTCCAAGAACAATCAAACATCATTGATAATGTATCCTTAGGAACATTTTTATGTATATTTACTATAATATTTCAACCGGATTATAAACTGGACGATAGGAAAGGATAAAACCACAGCGTGCGCGAGCCCGCGAATGCGCCTCCTCTTCTGTTTACATCCGATGACTAGTTCGAAATTCTTCTTCTATTACCATCCAGAGCAACCTAACATCACCAAACACTGTCTAGAGACTGTTGACATCCAGTGGAAGCAATAGGTACTGCAATCTTACTCCCAGATATGGCTGTTTTCAATAGGGAGGGGTTCAAAATGAGGCAATGTGTCAAACACTTTTTCCAGGACAGAAATTCCTCGGGTTTTCGCCTGCTATATCAGTTCTGTTATACTTATACAGACAATATTTTAACACTCTTAGAAACTTCAGAGTGTTTCCCACCCAATATTACTAATTATGTGCATATCCTAGTTTCTGGGCCTGAGTGGCAGGCCTTTTACTTTGGGCACGCCAGACTCTCCAAAACCGACACCTCAGCTGCCGCTCCCTAAGAAGCATAGACTCGATATGTTGTCAAAAATACTGCGATACTCAACTGTTGATGCCATCCCTAGTAAGAGAATAGGTCACATCTAAAAACAATTCATATTCTTCCAGTACAACATGCCAACACTACACACAAACAAAGTCGCTGGACCCATAACACAGCAAATCATCCACTGGTTTTTATACCTTTATTGAGTGATATGAAACAAATCTGTGCTGTGCGCTAGGCTATGACCAGCGGGATGTGATGTCATTGAATGCCAGTGTTTGCCACAGACCAGACAATGCGATCTCTGTGTATCCGAATGCAGATAGCTTCCGCTACTCCTGTGACATCTGCGGGAAGAAGTACAAATACTACAGCTGCTTCCAGGAGCACCGCGACCTGCACGCTGTGGACGGTAACTGACTACCTACCCTCTCTTCTCATTTACTCTCCATTATTGCATTCCTACTAGGCCTTTTCTATTCTTTGTCTGTTTGGAATCGAATGGTAGCTTGTTCTGCCTTAGAGCTGGCACTGCAGTCAGCGTTCCAATTACTCCCAAAGGTGTTCGATGGGGTTGAGGTCAGCTCTTTGGAGGCCAGTCAAGTTCTTCCACACCGATAGACAAACCATTACTGTATGGACCCCGCTTTGTAAACAGGGGCATTCTCATGCTGAAACAGGAAAGAGCCTTCCACAAAGTTGGAAGTACAGAATCGTCTAGAATGTCATTGTATGCCGTACCATTAAGATGTTCCTTCGATGGAACTAAGGTGTGGGGGGAACCATGAAAAGCAGCCCCAGACCATTATTCCTCCTCCACTAAACTTTACAGTTGGCACTATGTGTTGGGGCAGGAAGCGTTCTCCTGGCATCTGCCAAACCCATATTTGTCCGTCGGACTGCCAGATGGTGAAGCGTGATTCATCAATCCAGAGAACGCGTTTCCACTGCCCCAGAGTCCCTGGTGATCGCATGGTGTGCAACTGCTCGTCCATGGAAACCCATTTCATGAAGGTCCCGATTTAACATTTATTGTGCTGACATTGCTTCCAGAGGCAGTTTGGAACTTGGTAGTGAGTGTTGCACCAGTTTTTTTGTTTGTTTTCTTTTTACCTTTATTTCACTAGGCAATCAGTTAAGAACAAATTCTTATATACATTGATGGCCTACTGGGGAACAGTGGGTTAACTGCCTTGTTCAGGGGAAGAACGACAGTTTTTTTTTTTGTGTGTTTTTTTTCCCTTGTCAGCTTTCGGTTACTGACCCAATACTCTAACCACTAGGCTACCTGTTGCCCCTTACAGTTGACCAGGGCAGAAATTTGACAAACCAACTTGTTGGAAAGGTGGCATCCTATGACATTGCCATGTTGAAAGTTACTGAGCTCTTCAGTAAGGACATTCTACTGCAAATGTTTGTCTATGGAGATTGCATGGCTGTGTGCTCAATTTATACACCTGTCTGCAACGGGTGTGGCTGAAAAAGCCAAATCCACTAATTTGAAGGTGTTCCAGACCATAGTGGATTGGCTGTTTAATACCTAGCCCTGCCTAGCCTGCTTCCTAGCACCTACTTGAGGGCGACGCTAACGTGGCTATCCAAATTATCGTGTTGTGGAAATGTACTGTACTGCTAATTTGTCCAATTTAGCTAGATGGCTTTGTTGCTAGCTAATTTGTCCTGGGATATAAACATTGAGTTATTTTACCTGAAATGCACAAGGTCCTCTACTCCGACAATTAATCCACACATAAAACGGTCACCCGAATCGTTTCTAGTCATCTCTCCTCCTTCCAGGCTTTTTCTTCTTTGGACTTTATATGACGATTAGCAACTAACTTTCATAATAAGGTGCATTACCACAACCGACCTCAAGTTCATCTATCAATTACCCACGTGGGTATAACCAATGAGGAGATGGCACGTGGGTATATGTTTCTAAAAGCCAATGAGATGGGAGAGGCAGGTCACAAATAAAAGCAACTTCTATTTTAGCGCCTGGCAACGCAGACACTTGTTTGTCCGCGCGAACAGTGTGGGTTCCATGATTGAATAACATGTATGTGTACATTTATTTTGTAACGCAAGTGCATGCGACACGAGCGGTGTGGTCAGCATGTAAGCAAAGGTATCATTGTTGCCCTAAAAAACAGATTTCATTAACTTCCACAATCATGGTTACTGCTGCTTTAAATAAAGTAACCTTTATCAGTTAACTTGACCTCTTTCTCTCCACATATCTTTGTCGCCCCCTCCTCACCCCAGACCCATACGAGCAGGTTGTTCTAGGACCTGTGGAAGACGTCAAGGAAGAGGAGCCAGTGGAACCCTTCCAGAAAGTAGGACCAAGTAAGGCTGCACTGTATGCTTGTCTAGTGTTGCTTGGCAGATTTGGGGTTTGCGATTGGGCACATCGTACTTTGCTTTATATACACTACTGTTCAAAAGTTTGGGGTCACTTAGAAATGTCCTTGTTTTCCATGAAAACAAAAATGAAATGAGTTACAAAATGAGTAGGAAATATAGTCAAGACGTTGACAAGGTTATAAATAATGATTTTTAATTGAAATATGAATTGTGTCCTTCAAACTTTCGTCGAATCTTCCATTTGCAGGAATTACAGCCTTGCAGACCTTTGGCATTCTAATCTGAAGAGATTTCACCCCATGCTTCCTGAAGCACCTCCCACAAATTGGATTGGCTTGATGGGCACTTCTTACGTACCATACGGTCAAGCTGTCCCACAACAGCTCAATAGGGTTGCAATCCGGTGACTGTGCTGGCCACTCCATTATAGACAGAATACCAGCTGACTGCTTCTTCCCTAAATAGTTCTTGCATAGTTTAGAGCTGTGCTTTGGGTCATTGTTCTGTTGTACGAGGAAATTCACTCCAATTTATCGCTGTCCACAGGGTATGGCATGGCGTTGCAAAATGGAGTGATAGCCTTCCTTCTTCAAGATCCCTTTTACCCTGTACAAATCTCCCACTTTACCACCACCAAAGCATCCCCAGACTGTCACATTGTCTCCATCATGCTTGATAGATGGCGTCATAGCACTCCTCTAGCATCTTCATTTTTTCTGCATCTCACAAATGTTCTTCTTTGTGATCCGAACATCTCAAACTTATATTTGTCTGTCCATAGCACTTTTTTCCAATCTTCCTCTGTCCAGTGTCTGTATTCTTTTGCCCATCTTAATCTTTTATTTTTATTTGCAACTCTGCCTAGAAGTCCAGCATCCTGGAGTTGCCTCTTCACTGTTGACAGTGAGACTGGTGTTTTGCGGGTACTATTTAATGAAGCTGCCAGTTGAGGACTTGTAAGGCATCTCTTTCTCAAACTAGACACTCTAATGTACTTGTCCTCTTGCTCAGTTGTGCACTGGGGCCTCCCACTCTTTCTATTCTGGTTATAGACAGTTTGCGCTGTTCTGTGAAGGGAGTAGTACATAGAGTTGTATGAGATCTTCAGTTTCTTGTCAATTTCTTGCATGGAATAGCCTTCATTTCTCAGAACAAGAATAGACTGACGAGTTTCAGAAGAAAGTTCTTTGTTTCTGCCCATTTTGAGCCTGTAATCGAACCCACAAATGCTGATGCGCCAGATACTCAACTAGTCTAAAGAAGGTCAGTTGTATTGCTTCTTTAATCAGGACAACAGTTTTCAGCTGTGCTAACATAATTGCAAAAGGGTTTTCTAATGATCAATTAGTCTTTTTAAAATGATTAACTTGGATTAGCTAACACAACGTGCCATTGGAACACAGAAGTGAGTGATGGTTGATGGTAATGTATATATTCTATAGCCTTCTCCAGCTACAATAGTCATTTACAACATTAACAATGTCTACACTATATTTCTGATAGATTTGATATTTTAATGGACAAAATGTGCTTTTCAAAAACAAGGACATTTCTAGGAGACCCCAAACTTTTGAAAGGTTGTGTGAGATATATATCACACACACACACACACACACTGGTTCTTCCAATAAAAGTTGTTGTACTGCTTGCAGGCTGCTGCAAAATTCTGTGGCATGTTATTTCACTTCTTAGGGATCTGCGCACGAGGTGACCGTTTTGGAGAGCCTGGCGTGCCCAAAGTAAAATGCCTCCCATTCAGGCCCGGAAAATAGGATATGCACATATTTGGTACCATTGGATTGGAAACACTCTGAATTTTCCAAAAGTGTTAACCATTTGTCTGTGAGTAAAACAGAACGCATATGGCAGGCGAAACCCCGAGGAATTTCTGTCCTGGAAAAAGTGGTTTTGACACATTGCTCATTTGGAACCCCTCCCTTATGAAAATGCCCATATAAGGGCATATGAATGCAGTACCCATCGCTTCCTCTGGATGTCAACAGTCTCGAGACAGTGTTCATTTTCATTTTGGATGAATTAGACCAGAGAATAAGAGGAAACCAGGAAGTGTCTCATTTATGTCAACACAAGGGAATGCGCGCTCCCGACAAGGCGTCTTTATCGATCAGTTTATATTCCGGTTGATTTATAATAGTAAATATACGTAAAAGTGTTCCTAAGGATACATTTAAAACTATGTTTGATTGTTCTTGGACAAGTTTATAGGTATAAGATGAACGAGTTTGCGTCACGTTTCAATGGAGTAGTGGAAGCTGTCGTTTCTGATTATAACGCGCGAACCAAATGGAGATTTATGGATAAAATACATTACTTTTTCTAACAAAAGAACCATGGATTGTCTTCGTTGGACACTTAGGAAGACCTCAAAAGTTCAACAGGTAATTGATTTGTTTTCGCTGTGAAATGTGTTGTGTGTGCCGTGATGGATTATGAAATTATGGTAATGGAAAAAATATGAGAGGTGCTACCCTCAAACAATCAAATGTGCTGCTTTCGCCGTAAAGCCTTTTTGAAATCTGACAATGCTGTGATATTGCCAAGAAACAGAGCTTTTGATGAGTATGGAACACTTGTATATTGGTGGATGTTTAATAATTCTACTTTTGGATTTTGAATTTGGCGCCTTGCATTTCACCTGGTAGTGTCGGGATTGGGGCGCTAGCGCCCCAGCAATCCCCAAGAAGTTAAGTGTCATCCATTGTTGCCATTAATGATGATAGTTAGTACTAGTTTGCCCACCAGAGGGCATCTTTGAGAAGCTAAGATATTGAAATTACATGGCGCTGTAGGCCTAAGAGTCAAAGGGAGCCTTGAATAGCACAGACTTTATGAGAGAGATTTTTTTTTAAATGTAGCTTAATTCATTTGATGAATATTGTTTTTTCTAGTCCCAAAAAAAACGAAAATGCATATCTTACTGTAGCTGTTTTAGCGTAACTTCCTTATTGGCGTAAAGGCCTACTTAAATATACAGTATATCAATCAATCACTCATTCATTTGATATACTGTATATTTAAGTAGGCCTTTACGCCAATAAGGAAGTTACGCTATCAATCACTCATTCATACAGTCAAGCATTTTAATTAAAAAACGAAATGACAAAGGGAGCCTTGATTCATTTTACAATCACAGATAAAGTGATTTAATTAAGGGTTTCAGTTAGGAAAATATGGCGCTGTACAACGTGACCAGTCGGAGTAGGCCTAGGCTACTAAGTGACTGCGAGTGAAGAGCAAAATAATACTTACATTTCCACATAAAAATCTGATTTATAAAGACCAGTCCCCATGCTCTGTCATTCAGTGATATTTATTCCTATAGTAATTCGTTATGCATCCATGCAGATGAGGTTCGAAAACAGTTCATTTGGTGGGCTATGCAAAAGAGATGGGAGAATTGACATGCCTCGCAAACATTCATTAATACTGTACATTTAAAGTCCCTAAACTCGGCAAGAGTCTATTGTCCTGCTGAGAGCTCACGTGTGCCTGGAATGGATTGTGACTCAATCTCATTCCTTACCCTTTTCAACGTGTAATTCTCCGCCAATACTGCCTGGCTCTCCCGCCAATGCATCAGCTGTAGCCCGTATCTCTGCCCTCAGAGAATTTCTTTCTGTAGCTTAATTAATTTGATTGATTATTATGATGTTTCTATTCCATGAAAAAACTAAAATACATTTCTTACTGTAGCTGATGTAGGCCTAAGTGTTTCCGTTAGGAAACTATGGTGCTGTACAACGAGACCAGTCGGGAGTAGGCCTAAGCTACTGAGTGACTGCGAGTGAAGAGCAAAAATAATCCTAACCTTTCCAAATAAAAATCAGATTTATCAAGACCAGTCCCCATGCTCTGTCATTCAGTGATATGTATTCCCTATTGTCCCGCTGATAGTTGAAATAAACATCTGCATTTTGAAAGTATTTTTTTTATTTTATTAACGAAATCATTAAGATGTTGAAGAACAAATACTGTACAGTATATGCTTCATCCAACATTTTGCGGTTGCATGACGTTTGGAGTTATAAATGTACTTAATACATTTTTTTTTTTCTTCTCACACCTAGCCGAGCTATTAGACTATCTTTTTGTAAAAGTATGAAGTCTATTGTCCTGCTAATAGCTCATCATGGAATCGTTGTTTGCAGAATTCACAGCCTGCTATGCTTCTGAAAAACAAAATGCCTCCAGCTGTCCATCACTACTGTAAATAAAAAATACAGTATCTACAGTGGTACAAATATATATATAATGGAATTTGATAAGGTTAACGCACATCATTTTCAATTTTATACTAACAAGTGGTTGCCATGTTGAATAATCCAATAATAATTGGTATGACACGGTTCTCGGAACTCATTAAGAGGCGGCTTCTAAATGAAAATACTTGCAGATCAATAAAATGTCCCTGTAGATCTAATTAAATTGAGGTTTTGAGGATTCTAAATTAATATCTAAGGGGCATTTTTCATTAGGGCAAATCTGGTATGTGATATTGAGTTAGATATTCTCTAAGGTTTTACATTTCTAAAGGGGCTTTTATATAATTATAATGCAGTAATAATAATCCCGGAACTCAGTAGCTACTTAATTTCTTCAATATAATCATTAATTCAGAAGGTTAAACCCATAGGTTTTAGGCCTGCAGTAGGTTATAATAATACCTGCCTTCTGGGAAGTCCAAAAGTTATGGGTGGAGTTAGTTAGAATTTTTAAATCAGAAGTATTAAAATCAATGTCAGCCTTTTAAATGCTTTATTATCCAAATGTTTTTAAAGTGGGTGTGGGCGATGGAGAGAAACAAAATGGTGCAGTTTGAGGCCATGAGGTAGAGAGTGATGCGGGTGCTGGATATAAAATGAGTACAAAAAAATAAGGAAAAATTAAGCTTGCAACACGCATCTGATTATTCATTATGAATAGGATTTATTTTGTTTACATTCATTGTAACCACAATGTCACAAATAATTGAACACACACATGAGAAGATTAACTTGGGCAAAACATTGATTATTAAAGACTATCAGAAAGAATGTTGGTACTTATGTATTTTGATCTAAAGCCATGAATGAGTGAGTCACTCACTGACAAATCCTCGCTGGACTCTTTCATTACGTTTCTTCATCACATCAGCAAAAAAGGACTCCGTGTTTCAGAAACTCCCTTTATATAGAGGGGATATCACTATTTCACGCTGGTAAATAAAGCCGTTCTACCTCCCCCTTGTGATAGTGTGGTGCAAAGACAATGTATACACTGTGTGTGTACACACAGTGTATACATCATGTCATTGCACCACACTACACACACAGTACCAGTCAAAAGTTTGGACACCTACTCATTCAAGGGTTTTATTTTTACTATTTTCTACATTGTAGAATAATAGTGAAGACAACTGTGAAATATCACATTTGGAATCATGTAGTAACCAAAAAAGTGTTAAACAATCTAGATTCTTCAAAGTAGCCACCCTTTGCCTTGATGATAGCTTTGCACACTCTTTGCATTCTCTCATCCAGCTTCATCTGGAAAGCTTTTTCAACAGTCTTGAAGGTGTTCCCACATATGCTGAGCACTTATTTGCTGCTTTTCCTTCACTCTGCGGTCCAACTCATCCAAAAACATCCCAATTGGGTTGGGATTCAGTGATTGTGGAGGCCAGGTCATCTGATGCAGCACTCCATCATGCTCCATCTTGGTAAAATAGCCCTTACACAGCCTGGAGGTGTGCTGGGTCATTGTCCTGTTGAAAAACAAATAATAGTCCCACTAAGCGTAAACCAGAAGGGATGGTGTATTGCTGCAGAATGCTGTGGTAGCATGTTGGTTAAATGTGCCCTGAATCCTAAATAAATCAGTGTCACCAGCAAAGCACAATCACACCACCACCTCCATGCTTCACGGTGGGAACCACCCATGTGGAGATCATCCGTTCACCTACTCTGTGTCTCACAAAGACACGGTGGTTGGAACCAAAAATCTCAAATTTGGACTCAGACCAAAGGACAGATTTCCACCAGTCTAATGTCCATTGCTCGTGTTTCTTGGCCCAAGCATGTCTGTTCTTATTATTGGTGTCCTTTTATTAGTGGTTTCTTTGCAGCAATTCGACCATGAAGGCCTGATTCACGCCATCTCCTCTGAACAGTTAATGTGTCTGTTACTGACGCATTTATTTGGGCTGCGCTTTCTGAGGCTGGTAACTCTAATGAACTTATCCTCTGCAGCAAAGGTAACACTGGGTCTTCCTTTCCTGTGGCGGTCCTCATGAGAGCCAGTGTGATCATCAACGCTCTATGGTTTTTGCGACTGCACTTGAAGAAACTTTCACATTTCATAATTTTCTGGATTGACAGACCTCCATGTCTTAAAGTAATGATGGACTGTCGTTTTTGTCTTTGCTTATTTGAGCTGTTCTTGCCATAACATGGACTTGGTCTTTTACCAAATAGGGCTATCTTCTGTATACCACTCATACCTTGTCACAACACAACTGATTGGCTCAAACGCATTAAGAAGGAAAGAAATTCCACATATTTACTTTTAACAAGGCACACCTGTTAATTGAAATGCATTCCAAGTGACTACCTCATGAAGCTGATTGAGAGAATGCCAAGAGTGAGCAAGGCTGTCAAGGCGAAGGGTGGCTACTTTGAAGAATCTCAAATATAACATCTATTTTGATTTAACACTTTTTTTGGTTACTACATGATTCCATGTGTTATTTCATAGTTTTGATGTCTTCACTATTCTACAATGTAAAAAATATTAAAACATTTAAGAAAAATCCTTGAATGAGTAGGTGTCAACACTTGACTGGTACTGTATATTTTTTTTTGTATCTGAAATCTTACTTTTGCAATGTGTTAAGGCAATGTTTTTAGTTTTGTCCTCATTTAATTCTTTACCTCATACTTGCAATGTATTTTGCTCCCAGGATAGGTGTTATTAGTACATATATCATTTCTGAAACTAATAAAATATGATTTAGATTTGTGTAATAACTGTCTATCAATGTCCCAACTACTGAAAATTAAGGAAACCATTTCAGTGAACCACCAAGGATGCTACTCTTACCATTGCAGAATGAGATTTTATGTAATGTGATATTTTAGATAACCACTTTTTCTCATTGTCCCCCACAGAAACGGGAAGCTACGAGTGTGAGTTCTGTGGGAAGCAGTACAAGTACTTCAACCCATACCAGGAGCATGTGGCTCTTCACCAACCAATGAGTAAGTCATCTCACAGGTGTACAAAAGGGACTAGTCGTCTGTTGTAGTCAATAACCTCCATCTCTTACCTATCAAACTCACCGGTGTTCTCAAATCACTTGTGTTATCATTAGTTAATGTAAAGTAATATAATTAACCACTTTATTTGATGATAATGACCGAACTCTTCCCACAGATTTCTCCTTTGATAATATGAAGTCGCCTCGATCACGTGGAAGTGTGGATGGAAACATGGACGTCAGCAAATACAGTGCCACTAAATTAGAAACAGGTATGGAGAACTGACCTGAGATCTGTGCTAACGCAGCTCTCGCACTGTCTCACAACTGAGACTTTCACAATCACTGCGCGTGAACGTATACAGTATAATGTATACCACTTAAAGATATCAACTTTTAGACCATCAAATAGACTTGCAAATTTACCCACATCGTGGGTAGGTTCAATCAAACCACACAAACCGTTAGCTGTAACATTTGTGTAACATCATTTGACATCACTGTAAACCCGCTGATCTATTCCCCTCAGCCCCACCTATTGGTAGCTGGGTAAAAAAAAACAAAAGCAGACATTCAATATTTCTTTGAGCATGAAGAAGTTATTAATACTTTCTGAAGGCACAGTATCTAAACTTGTAGTATTCACGGTCAAATTACCAGGGCTCACATTGATTTTGTTAGCCACTCACTGTGATGTCATATTGAAAACATTTACATTTATCTTTGCCCCATGGCAGAATGAGTAGAATTGCATGAAATTAGTTATACAATTGCAAAATCGTATCGCCGCACCATGGCAAAATGTGTAGAATGGCAGCGAACTTGCTTTAAAACTAACTACAACATTTTCACATACATTTTCTTTTTCTCTCCAATGTAAAGAGGGGGGCTGCTAATGTTTTGCTGGAAAGTTGGGTTGGGGTGGGGATCTGCAGCCCCTCATGAGGAGTTCACATTTCTTTGTAGTCCCCATCCCTGCCATAAACCAGGGCTACAATCTTCTGCCAAAGATGATTTGGCTCTGCTTTGTCTGCTGTGATCCGAAACGCTGCCTTCGCTCCTCTTATCTATCATATCGCTCACCTGATCAGTTCCTATCTCTTTCCACTGAGCAGTTTGTCTATGGAGAGCTATTTAAAGCTTGGCAGTCTCTCCTAGAGCACAAATATGGGTCAAAAGAGATAGTGGAGAGGAGTACTCAGACCCATATTCAAATGCTATGGGTGAATATTAATTTTTACATTTTTTGTGATGAAAAGGGAGTGAATCATCCCAAGGACATGATAGAATTCAATACACAGAGTATAGTCGTCGTTCCGCTATGGATTAGCATTGTGTAGGCTTCGGAAATCATCTCAAAAGTCAAAGTCACCATTATTAGTCAGTTGTACAACCGAATGCCTTCAACCGAAATGTGTCTTCCGCATTTAACCCAACCCCTCTGAATCAGAGAGGTGCGGGGGGCTGCCTTAATCGACTTCCACGTCTTCGGCGCCCGGGGAACAGTGGGTTAACTGCCTTGTTCAGGGGCAGAACGACAGATTTTTCCCTTGTCAGCTCGGGGATTCGAACTTGCAACCCTCCGGTTACAAGTCCAACGCTCTAACCACTAGGCTACCTGCCGCCCGGACTATTGCATCAATATCCCCTACTATTTTATATGTATCCACCTGCTTTTCACCCATGTATTGTCAGTTACTCAAAAAATATAGTAGGTCTGCCTCATAGGTATTTTTTGTGTATGTGGACTAACTGGTTCTACACACCAAGTAAGAAAACTTTTGGGAGCACGCCATGGTTTTCCTTTTTCATTGTCAGTTCAAACATTGTTTATCTTTCACAGACAGTCCCTTTAGTCGGAAAATGGAGAGCAAAACCCAGTCCAGCCTGGTGGACACCAACAGTTCCCAGAACTCAAGCGGTGAGCACTGAGGCACTTCTCATAAGCTGTGCCTATGTGTTTTATGAATGTCTCTCTGCACAGACAATGTGTTCTTACTGAGACCTGAGTAGAACACTGTGGTAGATGGAGAGTGAATCAGACAGGAGTGTGAGTGTTGGTGGTTTAGTGTCCAAGCATATAACCACATTCAAATCGAGGCTGTAGTCTGATTCTCTACCCCTCTCCCTGAAGTACACACTAATTTACTCCCCCTTGTGGATATAAAATTATCGATTGGCTATATGGGGTAACATTCTCTAGCCAATGCTTTACATCAATTTAATGCTTCTAACTCCACAAGGGGAAGAGAGCAAGTGCGCACTCTGAAATGGGTGACAAGTAGGGAATCCTATCTAAAAATCCATGCAGTGTCTGTGATGTCATATTCTCACGCTCTCCCTCAGGTACTCCAAGCCCCCTGGTGGCCGGCTCCTTCCCTGCATCACAGAGTGAGTCCACTTCTCTCTCGCTGCCTGCCTGAAAACACGAATGTGACCATTTCACCCTCTCCGTGTTGTTTATTTTGACCATAATGAGATGCAGCTACTGCCACTGATATTTTCCTACTCACTTGTCATTTCTTATCAGTCTCCCTGTTCATTTGGGCTTGTCACACTTGCACCTCCACTTCGTCAATGTTTGTGACCCTGCGTGAAGGTTTGGATTTGGACAGGTTACTCCATGGTGTATAGGAAGAGACTAGGTTTGCATAACTGTTTTTTTAGTGTTGTCGTGGCAGCAGATGACTTGTACTTTACTTCAGCTGGCCATAATGCTTCTGTGCCCTTCAGCAGTAACCTGTTACTGTTGACAACAAGCCAGGTGGGAAATGTCATGAAAAAGGTATTCAATCAAGCAAGCAATCAAATTATGTTTATTTATTTACATCTTTTTGCAAATGCATTAGTCACAAAGTGCTTCACAACAATCCGGGCCTACAGCCCCCAAAACCCCAAAGACAAGGCGACAGTGGCAGAGACCAAGTCTCTAGGTAGGAAGACTCAATCACTCTTCAATGGCATAGATGGATGATATTAAGTAGGTTTAACATGTGTTTTATATGTGTTAAAATTAAACATCTTGTCACAGTGGCCTAGATCTTGCACCACTCAGGGGATAGACTGGGCAGGTCCACAGTGGATGTGCTCTTGTTACAATACGGGAACCCTTTTTTTTGGGCCTTGTGTTTCTAGAACCCTACACATGTGGCGCCTGTGGCATCCCGTTCCAGTTCTACAACAACCTGCTGGAGCACATGCAGTCCCACGCTG
Organism: Brachymystax lenok tsinlingensis; assembly: GCA_030435695.1. Classification (NCBI taxonomy): domain Eukaryota; kingdom Metazoa; phylum Chordata; class Actinopteri; order Salmoniformes; family Salmonidae; genus Brachymystax; species Brachymystax lenok. The sequence continues at coordinate 18,073,836 of CM059815.1, read as the reverse complement.
GTGAGTTACCTGCACCTCGAGGGATAGATACAGCACCAGACTGGCTGTACCCCCAAAGTGTAACACTAAAGTGTAACACTAGCAGTCAAATGGGTTGGAGAGGGGCTTTCAGCAGAAGTGGAAATGGCTGAATACTTCAGATACTGTCTACTGTATTTCCAACTATTGGAATTGTTTATTCCTTTGCACAAAGCTCAGCCAAATTAGGTGGCCGAAATAGCTGCTGTACATCGCACTCCAAGCTAAAACATATTAATTCCTTTGAGAGAGAAGGGATATTTTCATCTACACTTTGTTTTTTGCATTTTCTAATTTCATTTTTTGCATATTAAATTGAGTATGCTCTTTGTGTTACAACCATTTCACCCCTGTTGTTTTATAATGTGTAGCCACTATTAGAGGCCACCTGTTCGCTAGTGGTTGTTTCCTAACCCTATGTAACTATCTGTTAACTTTCGAGCTAGTAGCTATCTTTTAGCTAAATCCATTGTAGCTCGTTGCTAGCTGGCCCATTTACAATGAATCATTAGTTAACTCCTTAGCCAACCTCTTGTTATTATTAGCAATTAACTAACTTGTCTCTAGTAGCTGTTGACCTTCTCTATCACAGAATGCTAACCCTCTATGCCCCCAGCGGATAATGAGAACCACACCAAAGGGGGGTCTCCAAAGACATCACCGGGCCCAGCCTCACAGGACCAACTGTGGAGGTCCCCCCAGCCCCAGCATCAGGCCCAAGCTCAAATAGTTCAAGTCCAGATACAGGCTCAGCCCCAGCCTACACCGAGAAACCACTACACCAACCGTGAGTAGGCTACTATTCATCATCACTGTCATAGTCATGCTGCTTATAAATGAACACACTTTGGCCACACTGCCTATGAATACACACATTCAAACTTGTTCTCCTCTCTCTACCTCATTTCCCATATTTTCCCTCTATTTTTCTATTTCTCCTTTCACTCTCTCCTCTCTCACTGCTCCTCTCCTATGCCTCTCTCTCTCCACAGAGAACAGTGGTGGACTACCGGAGAAGGAAAGGCAGCAGGTGGCTGAGCGTCTCCTCAGGGTGATGTGTACGGACCTGGGCGTGCTCAACATGCTCAATAGCAAGGACTTCCTGAAGCTGGCCCAGACTCTGGTGGACACGGGTGCCCGCCACGGTGCCTACTCCACCCGCGAAGCCCTGGGCAACATGAGCTCGCTGGCCCTGCGCCAGCTTCCCCGCATGTACAACCAGATCAAGGTGAAGGTGACCTGCGCCCTGGGCTCAAACTCCTCACTGGGCATCGCCGTCACCTGCCACTCCCAGACAGTGGGGCCTGACGCCTGCCTAGTGCTGACAGCCTACCAGGTTGAGGGGTCCAGGCTCAAGCGCTACGTTCTAGGTGTCAAGGAGGCAGACCTGAGGGAGGGACCCGAGCAGGTACACCAGTGGACCCAGAACGTGCTGTCGGAGTTTGTCATGTCGGACATCCGCACGGTGTACGTGACTGAGCCGAGGGTGTCTGCGGTGGGGGTGGGGGGCTCGCCATTGGGTGGAGGCGGGCGGGGGAGGGTGTGTCTGCGATGCGCCGGGTGCTCGCTGGGTGTAGTGGTCCAGGCGGTGCTGGGGAAGCGCAGCCTGCAGGCGCGGGGGCTCCACGAATTGACTGAGCTGCTGGCTGCCTGCCGTGATATTGCTGCATCCACCAGCCTCTCGTTACGTGACGACTCCACCAGCGCCGCCATGGATGAGGGCACGTCTAACCCCTCCACTCCCCCCAGGCCTAGCCCCACCCCTCCCTGCTGGGACCGCACGGCTGAGGCCCTGCTTCAGGTGCATGCCCACTTTGAGCAGATCTGCGAGGCGTACGGGAGGAGTAAGGCCACAGCTTCCACGCTGCAGGGCCTCAACAAACACCTGCTGGGGACGCTGGCCTGCCTGCTGGCCCCTCTGCGCCTGGCCGCCCTGGAGCTCAGCAGTCAGAGGAGGCCCACCCTGCAGCAGGTACTACCTGTCTACCTCCGACTGGAGAAACTGTTCACCTCCAAGGCTGGGGAGGTGGGGACCGCCAGCAAGCTCTGCCACTACTTCCTGGAAGCCCTGAAGGAGAACTTTAAGGTGGAGAAAGCCCACCAGGTAGCCATGGTCCTGGATCCTCAACTGAAGCTGCGTCCTGTCCCAGCCTACCAGCATGAGGAGATCATCGCTCGCGCCTGCGAGATGGCCACAGACCCCCACGATGGGGGGCAAGCCACCAGCGGGGGGTCCGGAGGTGAGGATGTGGATGGACCCTCAACACCCAAACGGCTTCGAGTGAACGTCCCCGGGGGCGGAGTGAACCCCAGAGGGGTAGTAGCCGTGTCGTCGGAGGCTTCGTCAGATGAAAGCCAGACTCAGGTGAGACAGGAGGTTTTCCAGTATCTGGCTGAACCGCTCCTCCAGGGCACCACCCCAGACCTCTTCCACTACTGGAGCAGCGTGGTGGGCGACCGCTTCCCCAGACTGGCACGCCTAGCACTGTGGCTGCTGGCCGTGCCCGCCGTGGGCGTCCGCAGCGAGTGTGTGAGCGTGTGTGAGCAGAGCCTGGCCATGAAGAGGAGACAGCAGGTCACTACAGAGGAGATGAACAAGCTCATCTTCCTGCGCTCCAACATGGCCTGAACGTTAGTCTGACCACCAACGCTGACCTAACCACAACCTCTCCACCAATGACTACAGACCATCTACAGAGGGATAGGGGAACCCAGAGGGGCCATACTCATGAACTTTTGCTTAGAACCAAGGTTTATACCTGTGGTCTAAATTGGCTAGCTGCTAGTGTTTCTCGTAGGCCAACCTGGCACAATTAGCTATGATGCTGAGGACGACCAGCTGAGCACATCATTCAATCCTGTAAAAGATTCTGTATCAGCCAATTCAAATCATTGACAAAGTTGGATGTGATCCAGCACATTTTCCTGAAAGCGTCCTTACCAGAAGTCCACCGGCAAGTTAGTAACTAGCTAGTTCACAGTGTAGAGCATCTAGTTCCTGACAATTGTCACAACTTACGGCGTAGGTTCGAATCCCCCATTGGATGTTTTATTTTATCAAACACCTGGACTGGTTGGGTACTGTTCAAGGCGGCGAGGAATAGGGGGATCTTTTCAAGATTCTGATCTGGTTAGTGCCAAATGCAACAACCAAGAATTATCAGCAGTTGAATGGCTTAAAATTCATAGGATAAATGTCAAGGATGGTAAGGGTGTTGCATATGGTGCTAGCTAGTAACCTCTTGTTCGTTGGGCCTTAAAGATCTCTCTTTCGCTGAATCACTTCTAGCCTAGTCTCGTCCACCAGCCGGCTCTGCCTCTGTCAAACAGTCTGGTTTCACAGCGCCTCAGAACAAGACTTGACTGGAAGACTATGGCAGGAGTGGATGAAACAAGCACTGGTTTTAATTGACTGGTCTCTCTTTCCATCACCATCTAACCTTTAGAACCACCCCCTACATTTTAGACTTAAATGCACGAGCAGCTCAACTAATTTAAAAGGAAGTGAGTTCAGAAAATCTAACAGTATGCATCTTATAAATAGTTTTCACATATAGTAGTTATATTCCCTAACTCAGAATCAACTGGGCTTCCCAAAAGAAATATGGTCAATGTGATAACATTTTATTTTGAACATTTTCAATGCCCCATGTAATACAGCTGTAACGGCTCACTCGCTCTACATATAATTAATTTAGCAGATACTCTTATCCACAGCGACTTACAGTACTGGGTGCATACATTTTTATACTTTATTTTCATACTGGTCCCCCGTGGGACTCGAACCCCAGTCCTGGCACTGCAAGTGCCATGCTCTACTAATCGAGCTACACGGTACCACAGGACCTCTCCCTCCTCGATTTTAACCACACACTTTTCAAGTCCCACTTTATTGCACTGTGTTACCAGGCGAGGTTGCTTCTGACCCTAGACGTCATAGTCAACTTCATGCCTTTACATTATCACATTGCCTTCTTTTCACCATTTCATCCATGGCTTAAAGTTGTCTGACTGTAGTAACTACTTGAAGGACTAAGCTAGGCATACATTAGACAACGATACAAATCTTTACATCGTTGGCGCACTCACATTATGCAAATTGTCTTCATAATCTTGTCACCCTGAAGTCTGTGACAGGTGTGCTCACATTACACCAGTTTGCTCACATTGCGACATGTCTAGACCCCTACCTGTCCTGCTATTTCCAGATGTGTCATAGCCACCTCCTACTTTGTGGCTGTAGCCGAGCAATGGAGGACAAGTTGCAAGTCACATCGTAGCACCCCCCTCACTACACAAGATACGACAGAACATTTTGGGCAGAAAAGTTATCGGGGCCTAAAATGTGGATCGGGAGAGCGTAAAACCTATAATCACACTTAGTTCACCCAATCACATTATGCGACCTACGACATCTTGGTCGGAGCTTACGACATCTTGGTCGGAGCTTACAACATCACGATTTACCTGCGATCCCCCGATTTACCTGCGATTGTAGTGGATCCCAAATCGTGGCAACATCTCAGTTTATATTCGTATGATGTATGGTCAGCTTAAGGCGAGCGTGGCCTCCAGTGGTTGTGTATGGCCTGGCCTCAGATTCGTTCTGGACAATGTTGCAATTAGACTCCACTGTGTTACTGAGTGACTATACTGAATGACTTGACTGTTGGGGTGGTTATGTTTGGGAACTCGTTGGCCTGATTGCCCCTGGCTTGTTAGTGGCATCTTTCTACTTTTTCAGTGTGAGATAGTGTCTTTCAGTCTGGTCCTCCATTGTCTTTAGCCGTGTTGTTTTTAGACAGTCTTCCACTACACCAAACATCACGTGTCTTTATGTACTATGTCAATTTCTCATATTTATTAGTCTTTCTTAGACTTCATTTGTCGTTTGTACTTTTTACATCAAAGATAGACCCATGTGTTAATTTATCCAAAAGCAAATAGTCCAAAGAAACTTACTGGTGTGGCTGTTATGGTTTCATGCTTTTAATTAATGCACTGGATTTGTTTATGATTTTGATTGAAGGATTAAATGTTTTGGCAATGTATGTTCATCCTTCCCCGCACTTGAATTTTGTCTGTCCTCCGTTCAGAGACACACTTTCTAATTTAGGAGTTGAGTTTGTGAAATCTTTGTTGCCTTTGTACAAACTTGCACAATCTAGTTGGAATGTGCATAACATCTCAAATGGCTTGACCAATACTATATTGGAAGTGCGTGTCACACACCGAGGTACATCTTGATAACCTTCCCATTCAGTATAGATAGTTCAGACTTAACTTTCCTCTGTCCAAAGCAATGGTGTGCTTTTTTTACCTCAAGTTCTATGACTGAAGGACATACAGTAAAGTCTCTGGTCTGTCCGACATGATGATTTTTGGATCTGTCCAATATGATCAAATAGTAAGTGTAGCATATAGATAATGGAACTGAAATTGATGTTTTAGTTTTTAAGTGGTCTGTTTTTTTTTTTTTTTTTTAGCAACCGTAGTGAAGGATTTTACCTGTAGATCTTAAATTAGGATTTCAAGCAAAAAATTATCCTGGACATGCAGTCAGTCGTTGATGTCGGTATCTCCAATACTACTACTACGATTGCCTCATATGCTTTCTTTGGTAAGATTAGAATTATTACAAGATATGCATGCAATCAATATTAGAGTACTGATCTATTCTATCATATAAGCCAGTGTGTTTCTTCTAAGATGGAACAGTTTCAGGGGGTTAGAAGTTGCTCCTAGGCACAGATCTAAGATCTGCTTAACCTCCCCAAATCTTAGCTTTAAACATAAGGGGCAAAGGCACAAAACTGACTTAAGCTCAGTCTAGGGGCAACTTCGTCGTACTCCTTTCAGGGGAGGCAGTATGTAAATACAAGAGAACTGCTGTTATATTCCACTAGAGGGAGCAAGTGTTGCAGAAATGGGGAGCACCGTTGATAACACCATACCTCTTTTTATAAACTAGCATTTCAAAGGTTTTGATACACACAACTCAAGCTAAATACTGTTATAGAGAACTAAATTCAAACTTAAAAGAATAAAAAAATTGCTGCTAACTAATGGCTTTGCAGAAACACAGGTCGCAATCTTTTTCCATTGGTTGTTGAAAGAAGATGCTAATGTTAACTGTAAATACAAGATGGCTAACACGAATAGTCTTTCCCTCTTGTTCAGAATTTTAGACTATTAGCAATTCCAATTGAGCATCAATGTTGTGTTTCTTATTTTATGGAGACTTGTCTTTCTTTGTTCTTTTTATACTCTGCTGGGCTGCAAAAAAAAAATATTTCAAGTTTCTTATTTTGATTCCATAATTTGTCTTTTTATCACGCTTTGGCAAATAGTTTTGTTCCGTTTTGTGGATTTGAGTTGTCTTATCGGTAGGCCTAATTTATACTTTTGTAGTGACACTATTTTTATACTACTGATAGGATCAAGAGTCTTTTGTCAGACGTGACAGCGCTGTACAATGTTCTGAAATACATTACCCACTGTAGTATGTGCTGTGTGAATAAACTGGCTGAAATGAACATCAGCCTCAGGCTGTGCGCTTATGTGCAGTGTCCATGCATTGTGTGTGTGTGTGTGTGTGTAAGACAGAAAAGTCTCTTAACACGTAGACTAAGTTAGTTAGCCCCTCCATTCAGATATGAACATGATGAGAGACCGGTGGCTGCTTTTCAGTGGCATAGAAAGAGAGGGCTCCCACATGGAGAGGGAGAGCAAGGCCTTACACAGTGGCTGAGTGCGAGACTGAGGGGGCGAATAGGCCTTACATAAAGGCAGAGTGAGAGAGAAGACTCACATGCAAGGAGAAAGAGAGCGAGGCCTTACAGAGAGGCTGGTTGGTTGGAGGTGCGTGCGAGGGTTCCCCGGGGGCCACTGGTGAGAGGGGGAGTGTGTGTCTCGGCCTGCTGTCTTTCTTCCTCCCTTCGCACCCGGGTCACTGAGCCCCTGAGGCACTGCAGACTGCAGCCATGCAGAAACACCCGTGCTGGTTTCCAAGGTTACTTCCACCACAAGCCTACCCGCGAAAGCTAATTCACAGCACATGCGCCCATCTTGGTCTCCCTTTCTCCCTCCCCGCCACACTGCTGAAGGTGAGTTTTTCCACACCGTTTAACCACAGTTGGATGTTTGCTTAAAGCACAAGTGTTGGGGAAACTCTAATTTTAAGTCCTTTAAAAAGAAAAAGGGGGTGGAGGAAAAAAACTACCCACCACTCATTAGACAATTACGTCCCATTATGTGCTACTGAGAGAAGTTGTTGCAGATCAGCTCTTTCTAGGGGTAGTATCCACATTTCAGTTATCTGCCAAAATAAAGGAACACCATTCTTCCACAAGAAATTCAATAATTTGGTGTTTTGTTGATGGTGGTGGAATACGGTGTCTTGGGCGCCGCTCCAGAATCTCCCATAACTGTTCAATTGGGTTGAGAATTTTTTTATACCATGATGGGATGTTTTAATCACTTAATTAACTCAGGAACCACACCTGTGTGGAAACGCCTGCTTTCAATATACTTGTATCCCTCATTCAAGTGTTAACTTTTATTTGGGCAGTTACCTGTATGTTGTGCACATAAAATGCGTTTTCACATTAATTTTAACGCCTCTATAACCTGTAGCTTTATAACTAATTTAACCGGACTAGTGCTTCATTACATTGGCAGGCAGGGGTCAGTTTTCCAGGACTCTGGGATTGAGGGGTTCCCCTGTTTACACCCTGGGCCAGCAGATGGCAGTACTAGGCTTTTAGCTCAAGCTATTCTTCAGGGGTGAACTGGGAACACGTTGATAGATAGCGCAACTCCAGGTAACCTTTGGCTTTGCTGAGCTGTGCTGTGCATTATGGGGCAGGAAAAGGCGCATGGATCCCTCTCAGACATGCATGTCAGAACTGGAAGCGGGAGGCAGATTTATTGAACAGGTATCTGCTGCCAAGACTGGAGGGCCATCCAATCATAGTTGTTTTGGCTTTGTTTCGCAGCCCCTGTCCAGCGTGTGTGTGTGTGTGTGTTTATTTTATATTCCATTTACATGGAGACAGGAGTGAAACCCGATGAGGGAAGTGTGACGGGTATAGGCACTCCTTCTGTTAACCTCTAGTTAAACGTTAGACAACTTTCTTTCTCAGCCAGTAGTAGTTTGATGAATGAGATTAAACTGATTATTATTGCACCCGGTACCGTGCAAAGTCTAATTAAGTAAGCAGCCCACACACTGGTTCAATCTGATGACTCTCTGGGCATTATGCCATGTCTTCTACAGTACACAACACTACTAGCCCTTCACACTCACTCTCCACCATGGCTGTGCCTCAATAGTATCATGTTCGCTTATTCATCTGCGCTAACTTACTAACACTAACGTGTGCCCCGTTGTCATTTTATAATAAACTGTTAGCCAGATCCTGCATCTCCAGTCAAAGGAGAGGAGAGGCACTTTGACTCACTCCAGGTCACGTCCCAAGTGAACTTCTCGATTGTTACCCAAGCAGAGAGAACCACAGCTTCAGCTTGCGTTCTGTACATGCATCTCATACCATGTGCCTGACAATGACAAGGGTGCTGGCATCTCCACCGGTGCCCACCTGTCCCTAGCTGTCTGTTCAGTGAGCGCAGGGAGACCGAGGGGGACACAAGAACCAAAATATATAGAACTCCTCCTGTCCCTGACAGTGGCAGCAATGCTGTAGTTCTTCTTCACAGGTGCTGACTTTATCCGCGGTGACATGAATGTACAGAAGTGCCAGGGCGCATACACCCCACTGCTGTCAGGTGTCTCCCCTGTTAACACTCCACCTATCCCCCCCGACCTCACAGGCACCCAATGTACCTTCCTGCCTGCTTGCCTGCCTGCATCTCCCTCCCAGCACTCCAACACACACAGAAACACACACACACCTTGGCCTGGATCCAACTAGCTTTTTGCAGACGATACAGTAAGGCAGAAAGATTGCGAATGTCTTTTCTGAAGACACATACAGGCTTTATACTCCTGGGTTACACAGTACTTCTACAACAAATGACAGAAGATGCAGTGTGTTACGCAGTCTTGTCCTATAAGGACACCGCATTCAGGTATCACTGTCATGTTTGCAATAGACACAGTGCTTCTAATAGACACATTGTGCAGGTGTAGCTACCAACACTAATAGCTACTGTCTAGAGAGGAAGCACACAGGTCTATTGCTGTTCAGTGATGAAATACACAGGTGCTACTTTCCCCCATCCACCCCACCCTCAAAACATACAGTATGCCGGTGTTAATATTTCATAGTAAGGAGGTGAGCGGAAGGTGTGAAAGGATGATGTAGTGGGCTTGAGGATGATGACCGTGGTCAGTGTGTGAAGTGAGGTCAAGGTTGAACTGCCTGTCTATAAATATAGCCGTGATCTCTACATTATTAATCATAGACATGATCTGGGGACTCGGGCTAGCTCCCTGCATGATGTCTGACAACCAATGAGAATGTCAAGATAGAGATGATGACAAGGAAGGAGAGCGAGCGTAATTGAGGTCTCCGTGGCCAAAGCTGCACAGATCATATCCCCAATCTTCATCAACATTTCATTTGAAAGTTACCTAATTTCCTACCCTACCCGTGTCACTGGAGGGTGTGCTGCATATGAAATGGTCCATTTTAAGCAAATGTATTATGGAATTCAGCCACTTGGCTTGTAGTGTCTTTCTATGTAGAAAAAAATCTAGGGTAATTGTGAGTTGCTGTCAATGAGTCAAGTTTGACACAACAATGAAAATGCACAAGTATTTTTTACTACTTGTTTTGTTGAGCTATACAGGACTCCTGACATTTTGAAATTCAGTTTTTAAAATGTTAGCTTTTGATGTCATTCGGTAGAAATTTATATTTTCTTCCACAAAACTTTGAAATGCATCGTTTTCACATATGTACACATTGGTATTGGCTGAAGATAATGAAAGTGAGGTTGTAATGTGGAATTGCCCTTCAAGTCTTGATAAACCTTCATCTGACTTGAACCCACGTATGAGCCCCTCTGTCATAACACATCTGCTTTAGAGAATTCAAAACATACATTTTATAAGACAGCAAAACTGAAAGATGACCGAAACCCACTCAGAGCGATTTGTCTGCTTCCGTGATAGCGTCCGTGTTGTGAGGAAGGAAGGCGGTTAATGCCTTCCACCTTTAACTGCCTAGCTCTTGGCTCCCGTCTATATTATGTCATCCTAGGGTCCCGCTTTGGACTCAGCATAATGCAAGTTCATTTTTAATGATTTAGCAATGAGTGGCTTTTCTATTCCGTCATCTTATTTCTCTGATTTGTAACTACTGGTGCTCTGCAATTAATCTTTTGAGGAGCATAATTCATTCTTGGAACGAGAACACTGCCCTCAAAATACAACCTGTGCATTTTGTATTGGCAAAGATGCTGGAAAAACAGCCCTTATCTGGCTTTTCTGATAATCAAAGCTGACAGACCATTTTGATAGTGTTAAGACAATCATCAGAAACTGAAAATTAATCTGGACATAATTCTGTCCATTTGCATCGGCTAGCTCCCCATTTTAGTTAGAAATCTACTTTGATAATGGTGATTTCTGGCTCTTCCTTACATGCCAAATCCTTCCTGTGTGTGTGTGTGATTATCCCATTAAAATCAATGCCTTGTTGGCGATAATGTTAATTTTACACACACTGCAGCTTTATTTGGATTCGGCCTGAGGTACTTACGCTGTACAGAATATCTCTGTTAGTCAAATAGGCTACCAATCTGGGTGAGAAGCACAGCAAGTAAGTGTAAGTGTCTGGAGATGTGGGTGTTATTGCCATAAGGAAATAATTACCAGCTGGAGAGCTAAATCTCCTGTAAGACCCCTTTTTTAGTTCTACAACAAAAACAGAAGGACTCCAGGGCAAGGCAGGTGGATCATGACGCACCGCTCTGATCAATGCCTAGTCCTTGACAATGTCAAGCAAGGCTCAAGTACATTAGGGATCCTAGAGGGAGGAAGGGAGGAGGCCTCTCTCTCCCATTCCCCTGTCTCATTCTATCCCCAGCTCTCTTGTTATACAGTTAGCTGGTATCTGGTTGGTGGAGAGAAAAGGCGGTCTGATCGATCAGGCAGGGGGTTATTGATCAGTGATCCTCTATGGTGACCCCTGACCTTTGACAGCAGCCCCATAAGAAGAATGTTCTCTCCAGAGTGAATGATAGGGATTTGGGATTGTCTGTGGGAAAGACCTGAGAGGACATGTATTTATTGAAAATGCTGATTTAAAAACACAATCTGTCAAAAGAAAGGAAGATATAAGGTCAGTGTTGACCTGGTAGGGATGAGGGGGAGGGGTTTTGTGTGAGTACTGCACATTGATTGGCCTAAATGGAACTGTTTGTTTTTGTTTGGTGCATTTCATTCTGTGGCCACAACAGACAAAGAAATTAAGGATTGCGCCTTTAATGTTACAAATGTCAGTTTGTTCAAAGGTAGTACATTGTAGTCACACAACTCTTCAGACCTGTGGTTTGTCATGGTTTGGATGCAAGGCTGTAAGAAATACCTCAGAGTATATTGTAGATAGGCTATTGTGTTCACTGTTTATCCCTTCCCGCTCACTGCATACTATACATTCCACCCTCATTCAAATACGCTTATTCTTACACATAAACAAACACAGCCTACCAGCGACAACACCACGGATACACAGCAGACGCAGGCATCTGGGTCCAGGCCTGGCTCCAAACCCCTGACCATTAAGAATGCACAGGCTTACATAACAAACCAGGGACAGTGACTTGACTGAATTATTTTGGCACTCGGAGCTCTCAGGTGGCTTGGTGGAAACCTTTCTGCTCGTCTCTTATGCTGCAGATGTTGTGGACAGGTAAGACAGAAATACTGTATACTGGCCAATCACAGTGCTGCTCAGAAATGATGGAATATTGACAGCAATTTAAGTTAAATCATTGGTAGTGAGTACCGCAAACTAAGTCCACTGTTCGCACGCATGCACAAACACACACTGCAATCTGCTGTGCACCTTTACACACTTCCCACGCCCCCTCTCTTGATTTCTATTATTGCTTACGGTTTACACCACCCCAGCCGGTCCTGTAGTACTTGTTCAAATACAGCAAAACAGACACATACGCCACTTGCTCTGGCGCCACTTATGTAATTGGATGCTTTGTTAATAGTTGGCATTCAATTAATATTTTATTGTTAGTATGAAGGGTAAAAATCTCCTGTCGGTCAAAATCCATTGCCTCAAAGATATTGTGCAATAACTCTTGAAGGTATTAAAGGGTCCTTTTGATCCATGTATATTGACTGGCTGACAGGTTCCTGCGTTGAACTCCACCTACTTTTGACAGCAACTGATTTACTAACTTGAATTCTTTCATCTGCTGGTAGACTGCGCACAGGCACACAGTCACACATTCAATTTTGCATATGCACACATGGACATGCTTGCTTTGACAGATGTTCATACTTTATGTATGCACTCTTTCTTCCTGTCACACACGTACAAACACCCATACATGTGTGGCTGGACATGCATGTACACGGACGGACGGGCATACATAGGCCTACTCTCCCTCACACACACGTAATTGGCATCTGCAGGGAGTGGAAACGCCTCTCAATTGTCTGCGTTACATAGATATAACACCTAATAAAAAGCAAAGCGATCACTTTAATGAGTCTGTTTTCTGACATATATTTAGAAAAGGTCAGTGGATACCATGTGGTGACCCTCTCACCCTTGGTGGGTGTGTGTTTTGGTGTGGGAGAAAACATTTGGCACAGAACTGAGGATGCCAGTATTGCAGTAGTACCTCTGTCTTGACCCCAATTAGAACCTATTGTGGTACATCTTATCTCTCTAGTGACTGAGGTTTTCACTTTTAATTGCCTTTGACAGTGTTAGCATACGGCTCTGTGGTTTCCGTTATCCAACCTGATTCATCCAACAGCTTTTCCAACACCCCTGCATTTACAGTAGGACGGCTCATTCCATGTCAGTGGAGATACAGTTGATCATTTTAGCCAAATCAATGCAAATACATAGTTTTGTCTTCTGTTGTAAAGTTGCTCAAGTTTATGGATGTATAATATTTGTTTGGCAATAATTATTAAGATGAAAGGTCAATAAAGGTTATCCAACCCTCAAACTAACATACTTTAGCTGTGAAGCTTCACGTATAGACACACATCCCTAACTTCAGAAGTTAAGGGTAATTTGATTTCAGGTGAAATGTCACATTGTAGATGGCTTTTGCATCTTGTGGTCTTCGTAGGCTTTTCAATTTTTTGGCAGGAAGTCCCATTGGTGAATCCTCATCTAGTTTTTAGACTGACAGAATTGTACAAATTATTACGTCGATCCAGTGAAAGATTTTGCCTTCCCTCAAGCTAGACCTTCGTAATACTATATGTTTGGAGTAAAACCAAGTAATTTTTCATTCAATGGACGATATCCCATTGTAGGCTACCATACATTTTTTCTGAAAATGTTCCATCCTTCCTCACCCAAAGATGGATGAGTCTACTCCAACGTAAAGGTTCCAGAAACCTTCCAAGAAAACGTCCTCCCTTCTCCTTTCTTGGAATGCGTTCAGGTTTCAGCCATCACTCGAGCGAACATGGCCTGTGCCAAATCACTAAGTCTCGGGGGTTCGATGCCTCGACCTGGTTAATGCCACCGCAGAAACCACTCTACTTTGTGCTTTTATGGACAAGCGTCACTGCAACTGTATTTCAAGTAGGCCGACTAATGAGGCTTTTAACCATCTCCATATGGAAGAGCCCTACCGACTAGACGAGACGGAGTATGGGGCAAGAGCAGTGGCAGACGCGTGTGTGCTGCTGACTGGGCCAAAGTTTGACTCTGTGCCCCTTACACATGTAGTTAATTCGCCACAGGCAGGAAAGTTAAACCGAGAGCAAGTCCTTGAGTATTACTGTATCCCATAGAGCACTATGGCGGTAGTGAAGTTGTAGTTTGATGACTAGAAACACGTTAGTTCTGTAGGTTCTGATTTAGAGATGTCACTATAGATACAGTATCTTCAAAGCAATATTGATCAATGATTGGTGAGAAAGTTCCTTTTTAGAATTGGATACACGAGACATTGAAGCATAACCATCAGCTTCCTTTGTTCTTTTGTGTCAACTTCAAACGGCTATCTGTGTTAGGTTTATTCCTGCATGTCTTTTGCCGTCACTTCAAACAAATCATAAATTCATCTAATTTGCACGTCTGGTTACTGTCTGAGGTCAAACAATTTCCCTCAAGGATAAAACAGCAGTGACCCAACCAAGAATCTCCACTCCACCCTGTTAAACTGTGAGCCTAATCTTTGCCCTCCAGTAAAGACCACCTCACTTCTGATGCAATAGGGGTCAAAATTGTCCTCATGGCACTGGCTTGCGAGAGAACTGATGGCTGAATGGATGGAGCTCATTGGATTTGTCTCTATCATGTGTTTGAGATTAGGGCAGCCTGGGAAGAAGTGAGGGTGCCAACAGTTGGGCCTTGTGATTCTGATTAGCTTGTTGATTCAGTGTTGATTGTCCAGGAGCAGAGGGGGCTGGAGAGGGAGGGAGGGAGAGAGGATATAGACCCCCAATAACCAAAACTGTTTTGCCAGCTCATCCTCCAAAGGATCTCTTTTTGTCTGCCTTTTCCTTCTTTCTGCCTTTTTTAAATTTTTGTGTGTCTTTTGTGGTACCTCTTCTCATTTCCCCTCTGCATCATGTCTGTCCATGTACAGTATTTATCTTTCTCTCTGCTATAAGGTGGAGTGTTTTATGCATCAGTCGTGCTTCAGTACCAGTGAATGATTTAAGGAAAGTATGTGGGCCATATTGTGAGGTAGAAGAGTGAGTGTGATTCTCCACTTCACCTGCCAGCTTCAATTCCTTTCTGCAGAGTTGATGTGGACTGAAATGACACTTTGTGTGTTGGTTGGTCAGTTTCCAGAATAGTTTGAGTGATAAATTAGGTGCCCAATGATGGGGCACATAGCAATCTAATAGTGCTTGTAATGAAAATGCATTTCATATGTTATGGGAAGCCAAAATGAGTATGATGGTATGTTTGTGGAGGCTATAACATTAAGTGTAAACTAATGAGAAAATAGAGCAACATTGGGTATAGGAATAATAGCAGTGTTTACCTCAGCATATTATGCTGTCATTGTGATCTGGTGAGCAGAGGACAAAATAAGAAAAGTTGTTTGTAAAAGATGTTGTCAAACATGATTTGTTTCCTTCAAATTGAGTTAGTGAGTGACTAAGCGGAAACTACGATTTCTGTATTAACCTTTAGGATGAGTTGTTGCGATTCGCTGCCAAAAAGCTTGAGCTTGTTTGGATGTGAGCAGGAAATGGGAGAGATATAATGTGATTGGAGTGTAGGATGTCAGGTATTCTCTCTGTGGCAGCCAAGATGAGGAGATGGACAACGCAGTCCCTGTCGCTCTGAGGGTAGCAGCTATGACTAATGGATGTATCGCTTGGATAAGGAAAGGACTGGAGGAGTTTGCGGGAAAAATAATGAGGAATTGGTCAAAGTGAAGGGTTGCAATGACTGCAGTGGGCATTTCCCAGGACTCTTGGGGTATAAATATGATCGTGTGATAGTCATAGGAAATGTCCAGATAAAGTAAAGTAATGAGTCATAACATAATTAGGAGTCAATCTTGAATTGCAGTGGTAAATGCTGTCCCTTGACTTTGACACCATTATATAAGAACACTTTCAAATGAAAATAACTTGTTGGGAAAAAAATCTTTCATTTAACTAAGAAAACAAATGTCCTTTTTATACTGCAAAACATATATTTGTATGCATTGTATAAACAACTGGGGGCTAGCAAATTGTCTTGACCCACTGCTGATGTCTGTGTAGAGATGTGGTGACATGTTCGGATTTAGAGAAATCTATATGATTTTGAAGGCTAAGCAGTGAACAAAAGTATTTAATATACTGTATAGATCAATAAAAGGCTATTTAAAATAGGTCGCATGAGTTAGAATACCTCATGATAAGCTGCAGATCATATTTACCAAGAGTTTATCTATATATTAGCTGTCCATTTACCACCACAAACCGGTGCTGGCACTAAGACCAGACTCAACAAGCTGTATGTATAGGGCCATAAGCAAACAAGACAATGCACATTCAGAGGTGGCGTTTCTTGTGGCCGGTGATTTTAATGCAGGGAAACCGAAATCCGTTTAACCTCATTTTTACCAGCATGTCACCTGTGCTACTAGAAGCGACAAAACTCTAGATCACCTTTACTCCACACACAGAAACGCATAAAGACCCTACCTTAACCTCCCTTTGGCAAATCAGACCTTAACTCAATCCTCCTGCCTACAAGCAAAAAGTACCAGTGACGCTGAATGTGGATGCTAAACTACAGGATTATTTCGCTAGCACAGACTGGAATATGTTCCGGGATTCATCTGATAACTTTGAAGAGTTTACCACATCAGTCACCAGTTTAATAAGGGGATCGACAACGTTGTCCCCACAGTGAATGTGCGTACCCCATCCAGAAGCAATGGATCACAGGCAACATCTGCACTGAGCTAAAGGCTAGAGCTGTCGCTTTCAAGGAGTAGGACACTAATCCGGATGCTTATAAGAAATCACGCTACGACCGCCGAGCCATCAAACAGCAAAGCGTCAATACAGGACTAAGAACGAATCCTACTACATCAGCTCTAACGCTCGACTGATGTGGCAGGGTTTGCGAACAATCACAGATTACAAAGGGAAACCCAGCCGCGAGCTGCCCAGTGACTTGACCCAGCCAGATGAGCTAAATGCCTTTCTATGCTTGCTTCAAAGGCAAGCAACACTGAACCATGCATGAGATTATCACCTGTTCCAAAAACTGTGATCTCTCGTTCCGTAGCCGATGTGAGTAAGCCATTTGTTAACAGGTTAACATTCGCAAGGTCGCAGGGCCAGACGGAAAACCAGGACACGTACTCTGATAATGCGCAGACCAGCTGGCAAGTGTCTTCACTGACATTTTCAACCAATCCCTGACATGGTCTGTGAAGCAAAACTTGTTTCAAGCAGACCACTACAGTCCCTGTGCCCAGGAATTATAAGGTTACCTGCCTAAATAACTATCGCCCCGTAGCACTCGCATCTATAGCTATTAAATGGTTGGTCATGGCTAACATCAATGCCATCATCCCAGACACCCTGGACCCACTCCAATTCACATATCGTCCCCAACAGATACACAAAGGACGCAATCACTGTTGCCCTCCACACTGCTCTCACCCACCTGGACAAAACGAATGCCTATTTAAGAATTCTGTCCATTTGACTACATCTCAGCATTTAACACCATAGTCCCCTCCAAGCTCAGGACCCTGGGACTGAACACCTCCCTCTGCAACTGGATCCTGGACTTCCTGACGGGCCGCCCCCAGGCGGTGAGGGTAGGCGACAACACATCTGCCACGCTGACCATCAACATGGGGGATGGTGTTTGCTTAGTCCCCTCCTGTACTCCCTGTTCAACCACGACTGTGTGGCCGTGGCGCACGATTCCAACGCCAATATCAAGTTTGCAAACGACGCAACTGTGGTAGGCCTGATCACCAATGACTGAGACAGCCAATAGGGAGGCGGTCTGAGACTTGGCAGTGTGATGACAGGACAACAACCTCTCCCTTAACGTCAGCAAGACAAAGGCATGGACTACAGGAAATGGAGAGGCGAGTACGTCCACATTGATGGGGCTGTAGTGGAGCCGGGATGAGAACTTCAAGTTCCTCGGTGTCCACATCACTATTTTTATTTTATTTATTTCACCTTTATTTAACCAGGTAGGCCAGTTGAGAACAAGTTCTCATTTACAACTGCGACCTGGCCAAGATGATAAAGCAAAGCAGTGAAACCAAAAACAACAGTTACACAAACAAACGTACAGTCAATAACACAATATAAAAATATGTACATTGTGTGCAAATGTAGAAGTGGGGAGGTAAAAAAAATATGCCATAGAGGCGAAATAATTACAATTTAGCATTAACACTGGAGTGATTAGATATGGAGATGATGTGCAAGTAGAGATACTGGGGAGCAAAAGAGCAATAGGATAAGTAACAATATGGGGATGAGGTAGTTGGGTGTGCTATTTACAGATTGGCTGTGTACAGGTACAGTGATCGGTAAGCTGCTCTGACAGCTGATGCTTAAAGTTAGAGAGGGAGATATAAGACTCCAGTTTCATTGATTTTGCAATTCGTTCCAGTCATTTGCTGCAGAGAACTGGAATGAAAGGCAGCCAAAGGAAATGTTGGCTTTGGGGATGACCAGTGAAATATACCTGCTTGAGCGCGTGCTACGGGTGGGTGCTGCTATAGTGACCAGTGAGCTGAGATAAGGCGGGGCTTTACCTAGCGAAGACTTATAGATGACCTGGAATCAGTAGGTTTGTCAACGAATATGTAGTGAGGGCCAGCCAACAAGAGCATACAGGTCGCAGTAGTGGGTAGTATATGGGGCTTTGGTGACAAAACAGATGGCACTGTGATGGACTACATCCAGTTTGCTGAGTAGTGTTGGAGGCTATTTTGTAAATGACATCGCCGAAGTCAAGGATCGGTAGGATAGTCAGTTTTACGAGGGTAGGTTTGACAGCATGAGTGAAGGAGGCTTTGTTGTGAAATAGGAAGCAGATTTCTAGATTTAATTTTGGATTGGAGATGCTTAATGTGAGTGGAAGGAGAGTTTACAGTCTAACTAGACACCTAGGTATTTGTAGTTGTCCACATATTCTATGTCCGAACCGTCCAGAGTAGTGATGCTAGTCAGGCGGGAGGGTGCGGGCAGAGAATGCACTTAGTTTTACTAGCATTTAAAAGCAGTTGGAGGCCTCGGAAGGAGTGTTGTATGGCATTGAAGCTTGTTTGGAGGTTTGTTAGCACAGTATCCAAAGAAGGGCCAGATGTATACAGAATGGTGTCATCTGCGTAGAGGTGGATCAGAGAATCACCAGCAGCAAGAGCGACATCATTGATATATACAGAGAAAAGAGTCTGCCTGAGAATTGAACCCTGTGTCACCCCAATAGACTGCCAGAGGTCCGGACAACAGGCCCTCCAATTTAACACACAGAAGTAGTTGGTGAACCAGGCAAGGCAGTCATTTGAGAAGCCAAGACTATTGAGTCTGCCGATAAGAATGCGGTGATTGACAGAGTCGAAAGCCTTGGCCAGCTGCACAGTACTGTCTTATCGATGGCAGTTATGATATTGTTTAGGACCTTGAGCGTGGCTGAGGTGCACCCATGACCAGCCCGGTAACCAGATTGCATAGTGGAGAAGGTACGGTGGGATTCGAAATGGTCAGTGATCTGTTAAACTTGGCTTTCGAAGATTTTAGAATTAACAGGTGTGCCTTGTTAAAAGTTAATTCGTGGAATTTCTTTCCTGCGTTTAAGCCAGTCAGTTGTGTTGTGACAAGATAGGGCTATCTTTTGTATACACCCCCTATTTGGTAAAAGACCAAGTCCATATTATGGCAAGAACAGCTCAAGTAAGCAAAGAGAAACGAAAGCCCATGGTTACATTAAGACATGAAGGTCAGTCAATACGGAGAATTAAGAACTTTGAAAGTTTCTTCAAGTGCAGTTGAAAAAACCATCAAAGCACTATGATGAAACTGGCTGTCATGAGCACTGCAACAGGAATGGAAGACCAGGAGTTACCTCTGCTGCAGAGGATAAGTTCATTAGAGTTACCAGCCTCAAAGTGCAGCCCAAATAAATGCTTCTCAGAGTTCAAGTAACAGACACATGTCAAAGTCAACTGTTCAGAGGAGACTGCATGAATCAGGCCTTCATGGTCAAATTGCTGCAAAGAAACCACCACTAAAGGACACCAATAAGAAGAGACTTGGGCCAAGAAACACGAGCAATGGACATTAGACCGGTGGAAATTTGAATGAAGGGCAATAACATTGTGTGTTTTAAGTAAAAGTGATTTGAGCATTTGTGTCCTCCATTTCAGAAAATCCTAATTCTAACAAATGGCTCATTGGTGGTGTTACTCCTACTGGTGGCACAATGTTGTCATAATGGTAACAAATATTTAGTCATTAAGCTACCATGTTAGTTGATTTAGAATGGGAAGTACCCAAATGCATTTATTTTTTATTTTTACTAGACTAATCTTTCGAAAAGGCCAAGCATAAATGCCACCGTAATTCAAGAGCAACTCTTAGGCGTTAAAACTGACACACCAGACACAATTACAGACACTGAAAAATTGCTTTTCATGAACACTTGTATTGCAAGGAGGTCATTCCACAAGTAGTACCTTTTGTGTTGTGTAATTTTGTTTATTTTCACCTAATTGTAACTTTGTCATAAAGAGCACGTGTTCAACTTCATTACAAACATGTTTTGGGATTTCCAGAGGTTAAATTCATAAAAAAGAACTAAAAAGGTGATTCATTAAAGTTCCAGGGTTGAGTGTAACAAGGTTGACTTTCATTTTAAATCAGCCATAACTCACCTTGTGACCTGGGGTATGGAAGCTTGTTGTGTGCAATTTAATATATGCTTACAAAAAATTTTACTTATTAAAAAATATATTTTGAACATGGTGAAGTTAATTACAATTTGGATGGTGTATCAATACACCCTGTCACTACAAAGATACAGGTGTCCGTCCTTAACTAAGTTTGCCTGGACACTCAACAAACGCTCAACAACTTCACCATGGTAACTTTAAAACATTTAGAGTTTAATGGGTGTGATAGGAGAAAACAACTGAGGATGGATCAACAACAGTGTAGTTACTCCACAATACTAACCTAAATGACAGTGGAAAAAAAGAAAGCCTGTACAGAAAAGATTCAAAAACATGCATCCTGTTTGCAATAAGGCGCTAAAGTAAAATTGCAAAACAATGCAATTTTATGTCCCGAAAACAAATTTGTGTTGGATTTAAGCCAAACATAACACATCACTGAGTACCACTCTTTATATTTTTAAGCATGGTTGCTGCATCACAGCCAGGTCACCCGTGATACAAGTCAGTATTCGACTCCATCCATGTCTGAGGACGTCTGGAGATGACTTGGAAACCGGCAACTAGGGGCAACAGTGAGCGTTAACTTCAAGTAGGTTTTGGTTTTTGTAGGACGTTGGGGACGGGGATGGTAGATAGGCGTAAGCCAAAGGTTTGCATGTTCAAATCCAGCAATAGAAAGTTGTTTTAGAGATTTTCGTTTTAAGCCTATCCCTTACCTTAACCATTCAGAGTTAATGCCTGACCTTACTATTTCGGAGTTAACCTAAACTTAACCATAGAAATGTGGAGTTAATGCCTTAACCTTAAATACTTCAAAATTTGACATCTGGAACAAATTAAATGTTACATTTGAGAAAGATGGATGAACGCGAGTCAGTGAGAGCTAGTTGTGCATCATGTAATGGGTATGCTTGTCATTGGCAAGGACTAGGGCGTTTTTTTAGGATAAAAAGAAACGGAATAGAGCTAAGCACAGGCAAAATCCTAGAGGAAAACCTGGTTCAGTCTGCTTCAACACACTGGATGACAAAATCACCTTTCAGCAGGACAATAACCTAAAACACAAGGCCAAATATACACTGAAGTTGCATACCAAGATGACCTTGAATGTTCCTGAGTGGCCTTATTTTTGCTTAAATCTCCTTGAACATCTATGGCAAGACTTGGAAATGGCTGTCTAGCAATGATCAACAACCAACTTGACAGAGCTTGTAGATTTTATTTAAGAATAATGCAAATATTATACAATACAGGTGTGCAAAGTGCTTAGATTTACCCAGAAAGACTCAAAGCTGTAATTGCTGCCGAGGGTGATTCTAACATTGAGTATTGACTCAGGGGTGTGATATTTCTGTATTTCATTTTCAACAAATTTGCTAATAATTTCTAAAAACATGTTTTCACTTTGTCATTATGGGTATTGAGTGTAGAAGGGTAAGAAAAATGTAATACATTTTGAAGTCAGGATGTAATATAACAAAATGTGGAAAATGTCAAGGGGTATGAAAACTTTTTGAAGGTAGTCAGATGAAATGTCCTGCTGAACTGGCTGCCATTAGATGCTACCCATGCATAACTGACAGCTGTCATAAGCATTAGAAAAGATTAGATATGACTTATGGCTGTATTTTTGTCATGTGAAATGTTTTATTTAGTGTATTCTTAGTTAATATGTAATACATAGTATAGCACATGGCACGGAATTCCCATTTTTCTCCTTCACAGAAATAACCAAATGTTTTATGGCAATTCTCCATGCATAATGGTTTTCATAGAAACATGTATGGCCGTTAGCCCTGGTATGATTTTGTAAGTGACATGGGATTATATTCTTAAAGGCTTTAATGGGTGTTCTACAGCATTACCATTTTTTTTGAAGGATTCAGGTTCTTACAAGGTCCCAGCACGTATCAATTGTGGCTGCAGGTTTAGGACATTCTCATTTCATCGTTAATTACAATTTTTACAACTGGTGTAACATTACCCAAATGAACTGTATGTCATGGAATGACATTTTCACCACATCTTTCCCTAGCGGTGTCCGTGTAATGTATATATTTTTCCTCCTCTGGATCATCCTGAAAAATAGAGAGAGCATTTAGGTTTGCAGTTTACCACTGGCAGATTAAGCCCAGTGCATTAATGGATTATGGTGGACAGTGACTTTTTCCTGTTTGACTTCAGTCAGTTGACCATTCAGTCCCTTGGATTACAAGTATTTTCTCCCAGCAACAGTGGTAGAAGGGGATGGGGGGGATATACTTTAGGCGGCGTATGTGCGTGCACGCACGCACGCGCACACACACGTGCATGCCGCTGCCCATGCTGTCTCTCTCAAAGCTGTCACTCCCCTCCCAGATTGTTCTGCTCCATGCAAGAATTAAGATGTAATCTGGCCATAACAACCCAAATGCCTTTGCGTGCATTGGAAGTTGAATGGTAATGGTAATCTTAACTGCATCAGTTAACCGCATCAGATCTCCCAATATGCTTTTCCAGAGACAAATTATTATGCAATATAAAACCCGCATTGCACCATTGCATTAAATTGCATGATGCTCATTGCTCTGACACAATGTGCTGGATACATGAAAGCATCTCCTATTTTTCTGTAGTAGAGGCAATACTCAGAACGGCAGCATTGTTATTTCACCGTTGACCTAAACTACTATCCATGTAGGAGGGCTATTGCAGGCCAGGGTTGCTAGTTTCAGTTACTAAATGGCACGCGTGGAACATTGACCAACAGCGCCATGGGTTAAGATGGGATGCTATCATCCCTGTATAATTGCCAGGTGTACAGTAGAGTCAATTGTTTGATTTGAATGTGATTGATACTGCATTAGAAGCATGCCTGTTTTTTGGTGGCAAGTTATAGTGAAATTGAGAGGAAATGTCATACCTTCAAGCACACTGCCCCGGTTCTCCCCAGTTGATATATAGTGTGGGGTAAATTGAGCCAAAGGGTTAGTTGAGCCACCCCTTGTTTCTAGGAGAAACACAATTTTTCACGTGACCAAATATTTTGGAAAAGGCCATTTCATGGCGTCTGAAGGAAGAAACCACTTTAGAAAAATTGGTAAGCAAGTTAATAAAAATTAAAAAACATGTTCACAGTCAAATGAATGTATTATAGTTTGATTCTTGTGTCTAAACCAAAGTAGATCATTTTAACCCTCCTGTTGTGTTCGTTTCATGTTATTTCTGTGTTCCCAGTCCAAAATAACCGCCCCATTATAGCTGATTATAAATCCATAATAATACATACAGTGAGGGGGAAAAAAGTATTTGATCCCCTGCTGATTTTGTACGTTTGCCCACTGACAAAGAAATGATCAGTCTATAATTTTAATGGTAGCTTTATTTGAACAGTGAGAGACAGAATAACAACAACAAAATCCAGAAAAACACGAACATTTTTTTAAATTTGCATTTTAATGAGGGAAATAAGTATTTGACCCCTCTGCAAAACATGACTTAGTACTTGGTGGCAAAACCCTTGTTGGCAATCAGAGGTCAGATGTTTCTTGTAGTTGGCCACCAGGTTTGCACACATTTCAGGAGGGATTTTGTCCCACTCCTCTTTGCAGATCTTCTCCAAGTCATTAAGGTTTCGAGGCTGACGTTTGGCAACTCGAACCTTCAGCTCCCTCCACAGATTTTCTATGGGATTAAGGTCTGGAGACTGGCTAGGCCACTCCAGGACCTTAATGTGCTTCTTCTTGAGCCACCCCTTTGTTGCCTTGGCCGTGTGTTTTGGGTCATTGTCATGCTGGAATACCCATCCATGACCCATTTTCAATGCCCTGGCTGAGGGAAGGAGGTTCTCACCCAAGATTTGGCGGTACATGGCCGCGTCCATCATCCCTTTTGATGCGGTGAAGTTGTCCTGTCCCCTTAGCAGAAAAACACCCCCAAAGCATAATGTTTCCACCGCCATGTTTGACGGTGGGGATGGTGTTCTTGGGGTCATAGGCAGCATTCCTCCTCTAAACACGGTGAGTTGAGTTGATGCCAAAGAGCTCAATTTTGGTCTCATCTGACCACAACACTTTCACCCAGTTGTCCTCTGAATCATTCAGATGTTCATTGGCAAACTTCAGACGGGCATGTATATGTGCTTTCTTGAGCAGGGGGACCTTGCGGGCACTGCAGGATTTCAGTCCTTCACGGCGTAGTGTGTTACCAATTGTTTTCTTGGTGACTATGGTCCCAGCTGCCTTGAGATCATTGACAAGATCCTCCCGTGTAGTTCTGGGCTGATTCCTCACCGTTCTCATGATCATTGCAACTCCACGAGGTGAGATCTTGCATGGAGCCCCAGGCTGAGGGAGATTGACAGTTCTTTTGTGTTTCTTCCATTTGCGAATAATCGCACCAACTGTTGTCACCTTCTCACCAAGCTGCTTGGCGATGGTCTTGTAGGTCTACAATCTTGTCCCTGACATCCTTAGAGCTCTTTGGTCTTGGCCATGGTGGAATCTGATTGATTGCTTCTGTGGACAGGTGTCTTTTATACAGGTAACAAACTGATTAGGAGCACTCCCTTTAAGAGTGTGTTCCTAATCTCAGCTCGTTACCTGTATAAAAGACACCTGGGAGCCAGAAATCTTTCTGATTGAGAGGGGGTCAAATACTTATTTCCCTCATTAAAAAGCAAATCAATTTATAACATCACATGTGTTTTTCTGGATTTTTTTTTTTATTCTGTCTCTCACTGTTCAAATAAACCTACCATTAAAATTATAGACTGATCATTTCTTTGTCAGTGGGCAAATGTACAAAATCAGCAGGGGATCAAATACTTTTTTCCCCTCACTGTATATTATCACCTAATGTTGTGTTAGATCTTTTCATCAGTTAAAGTTCTTGCGAACATTACATTTGCTATTGAAGGCCTGTAGGCCTTATTGACCTGAGCTCATACAACTTGTTTTTGAGTAAAACAAAAAGCATAATGCATGGATTATTTTGACTATAACAAATACTCAGATGAAACATTGTGCTATTTATCACAGACTACTTTGTGTCAAAGTTTAACAAGGACTCCTCACCAGTGTCATGATCAAAGATATGATCAAGAGCTTCTCATACAGTATATCCTTTGGTCATTGTGCTGCCACAGAATGAATTGTGAGCAAGGCCTCAAAAAAGCTTTATATACCAGAGCTGCTAGAAAAGTTCTATATATTATTGAAACAATGTTGCGATTGTTTGAGAATGCCAACAGGCGTGGATCGCATGGGGGGAAAGCTTCTATTGGGGAGATGTTCCTGTGGGGGTTGCCATGGAACCCAAGAAGGGTTCACACACACACACACACACACACACACACACACACACACACACACACACACACACACACACGTGAGGGTCTGGGAGAGGAAGTGTGTCCATCTGATGAATGGGCATGTGCCTGAACTCAATTGTATACAGTAATTGTAGTCTCACCCATAAATTTCTAATGACCGGTCATTTTTGACCGGGAACACCACAAGTGTACAAAAGTTAAATTAAACACCCAAAATGTTCTGAAAATATGCATAGTATTTTTACCACAAGTCATGCATATGAATTCAAGATAGTGTTACAGAGCAGACATCATGCCCTGTGTATAAAAACGTAAAACAAGCAATGGTTTAGCCCTCGAGTTTCTTGAGAGAGCAGCCAAGGAAGTGAGAGAAGGGAAGAAGTCTATTTGAGCAGTAACAAGGGATGGAAAAAATAGACTGAATGACACTGAAGAGGTACATTTGACAAAAAAGAAAATTAACATGTACCCATGTACTTGCCTAGGAATTGGCACAATCGAAAACATCCTTGTCCCAGACAAATGGTCAAGAAATGGCAGGGTAAGTGATATTGAACAAAGAGATCTATATCTGAATGTAGGCATACTTTTAAGATATACAGTGCCCTCCGTATTATTGGGAAAGTAAAGCAACTTTTTCTTTTTGGCTCTATACTTCAAAATGTTTTATATTTAACCTCATAGTCATTATTTAAGTACAGACTTGTCGCTTTAGTTTGAGGGTATTTTCATCTATTTCAGGTGAACTGTATTTGTACATAGTCGCCCCCAATTTAGGGGAACAAAAGTATTTGGCCAAATTCTCTTGTGTATTAAATGAGTAAAAAGTTAAATATTTGGTCCCATATTCATAGCACGCAATGACTACATCAAGTTTGTGATCCTACAAATTTGTTGGATATATTTGCTGTGTTTCAGTTTTTTTTTTGCGGTGGGTGTGTGTGATGTGAGTCTAGCTTTCTCACTCATTCACAACTCATTCAGGATTATCCGTAGCCGTGGTAGCATCCACATTTATGTAGAAGTGTTTAAAAACATTCTTATTTACTATAAAAGTGACTTAAATGACACTACATTATTTACCATTAATTTCTATTAGGAACAATATAATAAAACACAACCAAAACAAACAGCAAATGCATCTAACAAATTTGTAGAGTCACAAGCTTGATTTATTCATTGCTCATAATCCAAAGTTTTGAAGTATAGAGCCAAAAGAAGAGAAAATGCTTCACTGTCCCAGTAATTACAGTGGGCCCTGTACAATATATAAAACCCCCATTCCATGAATTAAACTTTGACCTACCAGCACCATCACCCACTTACTTACACCCTGTCCCATATCTGGGTTAAATTGTACCAAGAGACTACTCATTTTTTGTGGGGGAAAAAAATAAGTTGTTTTTAAAACTTATGTTTACACAATTATTTATTTCCAGGATTACACAACATCCTGAAATATATGCAGATATATTTGTTAGAAAGAAAACTATATTTCCCTTGATATATTGATGCTGAATGTAAATTGTTTTTATCAATAGACTCCTCTAAGGAGAGTCGAGTACAGGAATTGAGGTCACTCATTTTTGAATCTCCTGACCCAGACAAAAGATGAAACTGTACTCGCACGTCTCTACACCAACTGCTGGCGTTGTTGATAGAATTGCAGTGCAATCAATGTAAGTGCCAATCTGAGCTAGAGTACAGTAGGTCTTGCAGGCCAAGACCCAGACCGACACAGAACAAGACTGTTTATGAGGTCACTAGACAGCCAGAAGAAAGGGTGTATATATCTAGTGTATCAGGGTTGGAGAAGTAGACACATTATCTGTCGTCTTTGGCTAAGAAGTTTTTACTTAACACTTATTGGTCCACTTTAAACCTTCTCCAAGGGTTGCCCTCTCTCACCATATGTCATGTCCCCTCCCTAAGGCACAAAGGGAAATATGTTGCCACCTTGCCATGACAAAGTCACAACACTGTATGAAGAGTGAGGCAAATATTTAATGTTTGTTCCCTCTTTATGGTAGGTGGCAATTTCCAGCTGTCCAAGCATACATTTGTCACCCTGTGGGTTGTTTGGTGTAAAAGGGGAAACATTGACATTCCTGACTGTCTCTGGGGAGAGCAATGAAAGGGTGCCATAAAACATTGCATTTCTGTCAACTTAGGTGGTGGGAAAATATATTTCCAGCTACCCAGTAAGCACAATTATGTTGCAAAGACATCTAAAAGACATTAAAACTCGCAACAATAATATTCAGTTGTCCAACCAACAGAATAAACCAACAGAGCACTTCAACTACAATAACATTCTCAGTAACGGTTACAGAAAAAAATCATATTGCTATGACTTATGATGTTTATCTACCTTAGTTGAATGCACTGACTAAGTCGCTCTGGATAAAAGGGTCTGCTGAATGACCAACATTTGTATGTAAAAACAAACACTTGCAAAGTATGCTGAGTATTATTCTAATGAGCTCCGCCCCCAAACAAGTACACATTTGGTCGGACCAGACCAAATCTGAACAAAGCATAGATGTCTAGGCTGTTTCACAAGTTTGAACCGTATGGCTCAGTACAGTAGAGTTTTATTCAGTATGGTACAGGACAGAGTTTTATTCAATACGGTACAGCAGAGTATGGTATAGTAGTTTAATTCAGTAGAGTACAGTACATTTTAATTCAGTACATTAGAGTTTAATTCAGAAGGGTAGAGCACAGTACAGTTTAGTTTAAAGTAGGGTACAATACAGTACATTACTGTATTATACAATGGGTGGGTCTAATCCTGAATGCTGATTGGTTAAAACCGCATTCCAGCCGGTGTCTATTCCACAAGTTACCACCGGCTAACTCTGCCGTTGAAATGCCTATTTAATCTGTTCCATCTGACTGCGCAATCCACTGTCTCATCAGCCCAGCCAGTCAATTTATAAACTTGATCTCCACTATAAAAAGTATCTAGTCATTATCTCACATTTCTTTTAGATTAACATTTAGGTTACAACAGTGGAGATTTTGCAAACCTTGCTGTCTGTCTCTATGACATTTAAAAAAAATAAAAATAATAATAATAATATTCAAATTACAGCTGTCTCATACTGCCGGAACGAGATAGACAGGCAGGCTGCGTTTCTCAGCCAGTCAAAATCATGAATCAGTTGGCATCATTTTTATGGATATATACAAAGAAATGTAAATTGAAAAAAGGTAAAATGAAAGGAAGTGCAGCTAGTTTGCAGTCTTTCCAGCTTCAGTTTGAAGTGATTCTGTTAGCTGTGTTGTTGGCTAGCTCCTCTGAACAACAGTGTCCTGATGAGAGAGTACATTTTCTATGCCAGGCGAAATCGTGCCTCATTGGCTCATTGTTATGAATGTATCCAAATAAAAGTCACAGCTTACACAAATGCAGATACTTTGTTGTTTTTCTGGCTGCACTGTTTGAGGTGACTGTAAGTTAGCCATAGTTGGCTGGCTAGCTAGAAAGCAAGGGATAAGAACGTTGCCAGCCAGTATGGCAATGTAACATTTAGAATGACTGAGTCGCGTCCATAGATAAAGAACAAAAATACTGAATGACTGGGTCGCGTCTCTGGCAACTGAACCGATAGAACGAACAATCAGCCGGCTTTGGTAGCAACCCTAGAAATGTGTTGGGACTATATCTTGTGGAAGGATGAAATTCTATGAATACATTTTAATGAAAGGGCACCCTCCTGGCCACTTTTGATGTGGAGTATTTGTACACTAATATCCCACACTTCCTTCAGCAGAGAAGACCCTACCCTTGCTCCATCCAATGATTGCATCTTGCAACTCGCTGAACTGGTATTATCCAACTACTTCATCTTTGAGTCAGACTTTTTCCTTCAAATTCAGGGTGTAGCCATGGGCTCCCATTTTGCCCCAATCTATGCGAACCTGTGTGTGAGACAGTTTGAAGAAGCACTCATTTACAAAACAGAGACACACACCCTACTTTCTAAAATCCTCCTATGGAAGAGATACATAGATGTCTGTGCTCTGGGAAGGAAGTCGGCAGGAACTAAATGAATTCCAAACTCTGAAACGGGAGCTCTGAATACCTCAAATTCACCATGCAGACTGATGAGAGAGAAAAACTACCTGGACTTATAGATCATCAAAGAGAATGATGCATTACATACAGACTTATTCACAAAGCCCACAGATCGCAATACCTTGCTATGTGCGGATAGTATGCATCCTCTTCCCCTCAAGAATGGTCTACCATATAGCCAGTTTTGCAGGGTTAAACAAATCTGTGTCCACCAGTCAGATTTTGACAGCAATTCTAAGAAAATTACAGAAATTCAAATTAAGAGGCTACGAGGACAAAACTCAATGCTGCAATGATGAAAATATCTCAGAAACCAAGAAATTAATTGCTAAAAACTGAACCAAAGAAAAATAACGCAACTGTGTTGTTTTGCTCTAAGTACACCAGGTGTTCGGAGAAAATAAAAGCAATCCTGAAAAAGCACCGGCATATTCTGCAATCAGACAAAATTACACACCTCTTCAAGGAACCCCCCACTGGTGGTCTATAAGCATGGTCGCAATATTGGGGATAGCTTGGTGAGATCTGACCTGCCCCCTGAGCCCACTCAGACACTCTTGACACCCATTCCGGCAGGTAGCCTAGTGGTTAGAGCGTTGGACTTGTAACCGGAGGGTTGCAAGTTTGAATCCCCGAGCTGACAAGGAAAAAATCTGTCGTTCTGCCCCTGAACAAGGCAGTTAACCCACAGTTCCCCGGGCGCCGAAGACGTGGATATCGATTAAGGCAGCCCACCGCGCCTCTCTGATTCAGAGGGGTTGGGTTAAATGCGGAAGACACATTTCGGTTGAAGGCATTCGGTTGTACAACTGACAAATAATGGTGACTTTGACTTTTGAAATGGGAACTACAAATGTGGCTCATGCGCACAGTGCAATAGCACTATAAAAACATCCTTCTTCAAACACCCACATACAGGTCCAAAAATCCCTGTTAGGGGTATCATCTCATGCAAGACAAAGGGAGTAATCTGTTAATGTGAGAACCTACAGTGGGGGAAAAAAAGTATTTAGTCAGCCACCAATTGTGCAAGTTCTCTCACTTAAAAAGATGAGAGAGGCCTGTAATTTTCATCAGGTACACTTCAACTATGACAGACAAAATAAGGAAAAACAATCCAGAAAATCACATTGTAGGATTTTTAATGAATTTATTTGCAAATTATGGTGGAAAATAAGTATTTGGTCACATACAAACAAGCAAGATTTCTGGCTCTCACAGACCTGTAACTTCTTCTTTAAGAGGCTCCTCTGTCCTCCACTCGTTACCTGTATTAATGGCACCTGTTTGAACTTGTTATCAGTATAAAAGACACCTGTCCACAACCTCAAACAGTCACACTCCAAACTCCACTATGGCCAAGACCAAAGAGCTGTCAAAGGACACCAGAAACCAAATTGTAGACCTGCACCGGGTTGGGAAGACTGAATCTGCAATAGGTAAGCAGCTTGGTTTGAAGAAATCAACTGTGGGAGCAATTATTAGGAAATGGAAGACATACAAGACCACTGATAATCTTCCTCGATCTGGGGCTCCACGCAAGATCTCACCCGTGGGGTCAAAATGATCACAAGAACGGTGAGCAAAAATCCCAGAACCACACGGGGACCTAGTGAATGACCTGCAGAGAGCTGGGACCAAAGTAACAAAGCCTACCATCAGTAACACACTACGCCGCCAGGGACTCAAATCCTGCAGTGCCAGACGTGTCCCCCTGCTTAAGCCAGTACATGTTCAGGCAAGTCTAAAGTTTGCTAGAGAGCATTTGGATGATCCAGATGAGGATTGGGAGAATGTCAGATGAAACCAAAATATAACTTTTTGGTAAAAACTCAACTCGTCGTGTTTGGAGGACAAAGAATGCTGAGTTGCATCCAAAGAACACCATACCTACTGTGAAGCATGGGGTGGAAACATCATGCTTTGGGGCTGTTTTTCTGCAAAGGGACCAGGACGACTGATCCGTGTAAAGGAAAGAATGAATGGGGCCATGTATCGTGGGATTTTGAGTGAAAACCTCCTTCCATCAGCAAGGGCATTGAAGATGAAACGTGGCTGGGTCTTTCAGCATGACAATGATCCCAAACACACCGCCCGGGCAACGCGAAGGAGTGGCTTCGTAGAAGCATTTCAAGGTCCTGGAGTGGCCTAGCTAGTCTCCAGATCTCAACCCCATAGAAAATCTTTGAAAGTCCGTGTTGCCCAGCGACAGCCCCAAAACATCACTGCTCTAGAGGAGATCTGCATGGAGGAATGGGCCAAAATACCAGCAACAGTGTGTGAAAACCTTGTGAAGACTTACAGAAAACGTTTGACCTCTGTCATTGCCAACAAAGGGTATATAACAAAGTATTGAGATAAACTTTTGTTATTGACCAAATACTTTCCACCATAATTTGCAAATAAATTCATAAAAAATCCTATTCTGGATTTTTTTCCCTCATTTTGTCTGTCATAGTTGAAGTGTACCTATGATGAAAATTACAGGCCTCTCTCATCTTTCTAAGTGAGAGAACTTGCACAATTGGTGGCTGACTAAATACTTTTTTCCCCCACTGTACATAACACATAGCTGAACACCGCAGCTCAATCAGGTGTAAGAACATTGACTAACTAGTAGCAGCTCACTTTGTTGAAGCTAACCATCCAATCTCCTCCCTCAAATACACAGGCATTGAGCATGTTGCTCAACCAAGGAGAGGAGGTAATATCGAGATCCTACTACTACTGAGGGAGGCCTACTGGATATCCTGTTTAAAACATTGACACCTAGTGGTCTGAATATTGACTTTGATCTCAGGCCCTTATGACCAATTATACTTCTGTGAAGAGGACTTGTAAATGATTGTATTTTTTCTACAGCTTATCAGAGTACACCCAATGTTTCCCCTTTTGATGATGCATGTTATGCATTATGGTTGAACCAAAAGATTACATTTGTTTTATGAAATGGGAAATATTTAAATATATAGGTGAAATTAAATGAAACAATGTATGTTGATGCTAATGTTATGCTAATGCTAATGATAACAATGGCATAATATTTTCAATATGCTGTGGGCTTTTAACAGTTTCACTCATTTCATTCCTGATCAACCTAGCAATTATGACACACCCCTCACTATTGTCATTGGTTGCACTAATTGCACGGTTTGTGTTCATAACCTGGTTCAAGCATTCATGACATTGCCGGTGTTTTCGTCTCTGACCTAACAACACCTGTGCCAATATATCCTCCAAACACCGGCTTCTCGGGCATTATCACTTAACTATACTGTACTCTACTGTATTGAACTGTACTGTATTGTAGCGTACTATACTCTACTTTTCTTTACTGTAATGTATTGTAAAAAAAATATTTTTTAAAGATGTTGGCAATCGGTTGGTGCTTAGTTTACAATTACAATGCCGTTTGCTGGTGGAAGTGCTGAGCATCAAATGGTCAGTTCTACAGCTTTGTTTTAGTTAACCTAATGCACAATATTTTACTACATACATGGAAGGTTACAATACAAGTGGGATATTAAACTGGAATTCTGGATGTAAGGTTTTTAGATGGCTTTGTTGTGCAATTATCAAATCCGGCTTCAGCTACTCTTGAAAGAACATTTTCCAATCCTGGTTGGTTACACAATTTCATTGACTGCTGAACATTTAAAAGTTAAGACATGACATCCAACATTGGTTTCATATATTTTAAATAGGAAATCGTATAGGGATGTTATCCAACTGCATCAAGAGAACTGTTTGATGGCCTGTCACTTACCAGTCTAAGTCCTCTGTTTTGCCTCAGAATCAGTGAAATTGTAGAAAATGTGTTAGATTGTTTGAATTGTAGCCACTAGAGGGATACACATACGCTTTCCAAACTCCGTAAACACCGTCCCATCACAGTGCCATGGAAAAATGGAATTGCAGTGAGTACCTGTGACTTCCCACTTCGGCTGAAAAAAAAATAGCCCGGAACATTCGAAACATCAGTTGCTCGCTCTTAAAAAGACTTTCAGAGTAATTGCTCCTAAAGCAGACGCCCAGTGCTGGCTCTCTCTTTCCATGTGTCTCTCTGTTTCAGGCAAATCAATGAGGATCGCAATGCTTATTACTTCTGCAGCTCTCTCTCGCTTTACAAGATGATGTTGTGCATTTCAACTTTTGAAAATCAAAAAGCAAGTCAAGGAATTTCTTTAATTAAATAATGACAGGTCGGTTTATTTTGACTTATTTTGAATTTTAATGTGTGGCATTTTGTATACTGTTTTGCAGGTTGGATAAGGAAACAACAAAACGGTGTGGCAAGCGTTTGGCGGACAATTGTGGGTTTCTGCGAGTAACTCATACAATCCAAGGAGTGATGGGGGGCACCGTCAACCTCATCCCCCACTCTGAATGAGAACTTATTAGTCATCCCTTTGGTTTAATGAGACCCATTGAAAAGGCACCGTGGAACATATGCATGAATCAAATATTCCTGTGTCCATTGAATCTCTCCAGAAGAGTCTTACTTTTACATGGGCAAGGAAAGGGGGTCGTGGCTTAACATTATAAAGGGGGACATTACAGTATGCTTCATGGGTTTATTTAGACTGAATCTACGGTTTGACAAGCGGCTGTAAAGAAAAAAACTAAACAAAGCGAAACTCGGGAAGAGCATTGTGGACCTACGAATTTTAGCCTATAGTTAAAATTTATTTATATTAATTGCTCTTTTTAAAAGTGGTACCACCTCTTCTCCTGAAAATGAAACTTTGGACTTTTCCCTGGCTGCTTTGCCTGGTGATACTCATCTTATGTTTTGGATCAGAGTGCGGGACTGTCCAGAGAAAGGGGAGATCCAAAAGAGACTTGGTGCGTATCAGGGAGGCGAGAGCCACCTTTCCAGGGGCTTGTGCCACACGTCTGCCCCGGGGCAAACGCTCCTTGCCCGGCTTGGAACGACGGGTACCTCGCCAGCGCCGGCGCTCCTCCCAGGCGGAGGAGAACTCTCCAGGTCGGG
Source organism: Brachymystax lenok tsinlingensis (assembly GCA_030435695.1). Classification (NCBI taxonomy): domain Eukaryota; kingdom Metazoa; phylum Chordata; class Actinopteri; order Salmoniformes; family Salmonidae; genus Brachymystax; species Brachymystax lenok. The sequence continues at coordinate 18,038,856 of CM059815.1, read as the reverse complement.
GGAAAGCTGTTTATTTTACCGGCAGGGGAGACCAACTTCGGCTTAAGCCGGGCGTGGAGATACCGAGAGGAAATTTTACTCTGGAGATGTGGATCAAACCAGAAGGAGGTCAACGATCTCCTACGGTGATTGCAGGTAGCCTACACAACTGTCTCAATTCACAAATTAATGAAGAAATGATTTTATTAGTCTTATGCGACCTAAAACTCAACAGAATATTTAAAAGTTTAGTGTGAAACATGTATATTTTATTAAAACGCACACATGAAGCAATAAAGTAGGCTATGTTAGTAAACCAAATGAAAGTCATAACTCACCTTTAGCTTTGTAGGCTATTGTTGTATATATTTTTTAGATCAAACCATGCACGGTTGTCACAGTAAAACATGCACTCATAAGTGAGTTGAGTGTGAGTTCATTTCAGAACTGATCCACGCCAATGATGTAATGCCTTGAAAATAGCAGTATCAGAGATTTTATACTAGGTTATTCATTCAGTATGTGTATAAAATCCATTAATTACAACGAGGACCTCTAGTAATTTCACCTGTGAAAGAAAATCGTATCTGAGTGATCATACCCAAGTATATGCATGCATAAGCCTATACTTGGGTATGATCATTCAGAGACGATTTTCGTTCACAGGTGAAATTACTAGAGGTCCTCGTTGTAATTAATAGATTTTATACACATACTGAATGAATAACCTAGTATATTGAAAATGTCCTTCTATGAACTTTCATGCGTAAAATAACTCAAATATTGGGTATAACAATTGTAGATAAGCTAGCCTATTTTAAGGTTGTTCGATATTGGCATTTATACTGCATCACTTGATTGACAGGTGATGTCATCGTGCGTAGAAAATGTGTTATTTATGAGGCGTCTGGCTATTTTAAACTATGATGTAATGCTAGAAACGTTGAATTCGTGGGCACGTCACAGCAGGCAAAGAGGGAGAGTGAGAGAAATATGTTTTATTCTGAAGTGACTAGAGACCACTGTGCGTGCCGCAAATCTAAAATGCTTACCAAATCGACACTTCTGGATTGGCTGTGGAGGTTACGAGACCGGAATAGAGCCGCGGAGCGGCGCGCTATGAGCGTCCGATATCCCTCAAACCCAGCCGTAGACATAGGCTTTGCGCGTAACATTAGGTGACTCTAATTTTGACACAATTAACACTAGGTGACTCTAACATTGACAAAATGTAAAACCCTCTAATAGATTGGGGGGTCTTGGCAGTACAGTCTAGAGATTTGAACATGTGGTTTAAGCGTTGTAAAGGGATCGGGGGAGAAAGTAGCCTGCTTCATCCACGCACAACACACCTTGTGAATGTTATGTGAGTAGTCTCGGATATCCGAAACCTTGCGCAACGTAAACTAGGCAACGGCATATAAAAGCCTACATTGTCGGAAAGAACCCGTCTGTAGAGACTATCATGTGAGCGAGCACACACATTATTAAGACACCGAGCTGCCAAAACTATTTAATGTCATTCTGAAATCCACAATGCCAAATCTTTGACGGCATTTCTTTACAATTTAGGCCTATGTACTGTTTATATATTTCAGTGTCTGTGCCACTGCTTCTGATGTAGATTGGAATGAGATTCGATCCCATTGGCTGCCAACAGGGAGCGTAGCAAACAACTGATTGCCTGTGTGCAGATGCGTACTGTTGTAGTCTACACCTTGTGAGGCACTTACCCTTGAGAAGGAAGGGTTTTACGCACACAGACACACACACTTCTGCTAATGCAATCTTGATTAATGTGTTGTTTAGCATAGTATGTTTTTATGATAGACCTGTTATAGTTATTGTACTTAGTGAAGACCTCTCATGGACTGAGACACACATACTGTATATTCTGGTCTACTGCACCATCCCTGTTTTTGCGTGTACCTGTGCGCATGTGTGTTGTGTATTTGTGTCTGGATGTTTGGCTACCCCAGATTTTCCCAAACTTGGTCCTTGGGACCACAAGGGGTGCACATTTATATTTATTGCCCCAACACTACACAGCTGATTCAAAGCTTGATAATTAGTTGATTATTTTAATCAGCTGTGTAGTGTAAGGGCAAAAACCAAAACGTGCACCCTTTGTGTCTCAGAGGACCAAGTTTGGGAAACACTGGTCTACACACTGGTTGAGTCAATGTTGTTTCCACATAATAATTCAATGAAATTATGTTGAACCAACGTGGAATAGAAGTTGAATTGAAGGCTGTGCCCATTGGGTAGGAGTAGAGCTGGGACGATAAACCAATGATTATTAACACCTACCACTTATTGTGAACATTTTGCTGATATCGTTCATTACGATAAATAACCTATAGTGCCCTACTAGAGAAATGTAGAGTTTGAAATGAAATGTTTTCTAGTATGGGTGATGGGACAATTGATAGCTACAATATTTCAAGTCGTAGTAGCAGTAATTAATGGTAATATGTAAAAACATTTTTTTTTTATAAACTTAGTGTTCAATTTATCATTATAGTGATAATTCAGTCAATTTATCGGGATATAGATGTTTGCCCATATTGTCCAGGTCTATTAGCTACACTCTTAGAAAAAAGAGTTACAAAAGAGTTCTTTGGCTGTCTCCCCAGGAGAACCCTTTTTGGCTCCAAGTAGAACTTTTTTGCGTTCCATGTAGAACTACATGGAACTCAAAGGGTTCTACCTGGAATCAAAAGGGTTCTACGTGGAACTATAAAGGGTTTTCCTATGGGGACAGCCGAAGAACCCTTTTAGGCTTTGTGATTCAGACGAATGTTATATCGCTTATATTTGTCACGTGCCGAATACAACAGGTGTAGACTTTACTGTGAAATGCTTACTTAAGAGCCCTTTCCCAACAATGCATATTAACCTCATACCTGTCTTGGCCTATCCTATGCATCTAATTGTATTGTTTGTTTTCATCACATTAAGATTAGGCATTATAATACTTTTCCCAAACACACTAGTCTTTTAAATCCAATTGAGACCTCCCAACAATCCCAGGCCTAAAGCAGTCCCATCCTGTTTTGACCCAGGCTTGTTTTCTACAGCTGTTTCACCCTAGTTGTTTTTACCTTGCTTTTTATCACCATCATTGCTTTTTTATTGAGCGTGTCAACTCACCATTTGATAAGTGAGGGGAGACGAGTAGTACAGTAGTGTGGTATATAATTAGTGTTTACCTTACAACACACACAGGGAGACCTCTGAGTGTGACCAAAGTGACTGGTGGAGGACCAGAGATAACTCCTGTAAAAATGTGTCTGTGGTTCCTTTCTGGTCTTTATTGACTCTACTGCCCAAAACAAGGGCTAGTAGAATACTTAATGAAGTCCAAACTACTTTCACAGCCAGCCAGGTGTTCCAGGGCTCAGGAACCAACATGTATACGTACATATGTTGCATTGCTGACATATGTAGGGCCCACGATGTACGTATGTTGCATTGCTGACATGTGTACAGTATGAAATGTACTTGGTAATACCTGTTTGTTTGTGGTAGCTAGTATGTAACATTTGCTCTGAGAGACAGAGAGGCATTCAAATGATGGGCACTTGCCAGGATAACTCACTGCCTACTGACATGAGGAGATGCGCCTGCTGTCTGCTTACTGGTATCAATCAGTAAGAACAGCTGGGGATTTTAAACTGACCTGTATGACACACACACACTTTGTCATTTGTAATGCAGATGTGGCCAATGGAACTGCAGGATAATGATTCCAGCAGAACCACAAGATTCAGGACCATGAACAGCGCTGACAAAATGAGCATGCGCAAACAGGAAGTAGAAAGGACCACCTAAAAATAAGGGAAAAAAGGAAGCCAGAGTAGATTCCATGGTAGCAGTAATGGAATAGCTCAGTTTTGCGATTTCATTGGCTAGCTGATTTGTGCACTCGTTCAAACACGAGCAAACCCTATACCAACAGTCACTGAGCAGCCTTTCATTTTATAAACAAGGACGAGTGTTGTTGCTTTAGCGTAGCCACTTTGAGCTAACCATCCAGTTAAAAAAAATCTGAGGAACCTCTATAACTTCTCTTCTCCATATTGTGACATGTTGACATGTGGTTACAATTGGTGTCCCGCTTTTGAAAGCTACATAAAGATGGTCTTTAAAGAGGAAGGGGACACTCAAACTTTAATTTAACTTGACTGAATGCTGCCATGTGCTTTACTTCCTCACGGCAGATCATGTCACACGTGTTCTGTGTCATAATGTGAGAGGAATTTTACATCTGACCTTTTTGTCCTTTTACCAGGTCATGAAGGCGTGTCCCGCATCAGAGAAAGGAAAATGCAAGACAGTGGATCAGAGTTTCTCTTCCATGACCAGCTGTAGACAATAAATGCCTGTGTTGGCAGATGCATCAGCAGTGATGCACTAGTGCTATGCAGGTTTTAGTTGTGAGATGATATAACTAATAACCAATGACATATAACCTCTAAGAAGATGTATAACATCTAAGATGACTTAACTACTTTGGTTAAATGTCAACATTCTGACATACTGTATTTCTAATGAGCTAGCTGGGTATTGAACTTGAATACCCACTCTAGATTTCTAGTTATATAATACATTTGAGGAAAGCCACAGGGCATACAGCAAAAGGCTCTCTTGATTTCAGAATTTAGGTTGATTTGCTTTGGTGTTTCTGTTGAGGTAATCTAAGGCTGGGAAATTACAATGTTATTTCCCCCAAGATGTCTGTTACTGTATAGGTTTGACACAAGATAATTTGCATATTACACAATTATCTTTTGAATCATTAAACGTAATGAGGTTTCAAGTTAATTACATTGTTGAAAATGTCTCGAGTTAGTTATAGAGCAAAATGAAATTGACTTGTAATTGACTGTCATTTGAATATTTAATTGAAACCCCCACTGGAGCCTGGTGCGGTTTGGAATTGTGTTTAGAGTCTAAGGATCAATGTACATTTCCAACACGTCAAATACACAGTGTGACGGTCACTTCACTTTGTCTGAACGCAAAGTCCCTTTCCCCGACTTTCAGAGCCAAAACAGTTCAAAAGCACACACAATGTGCTAGCCTCCATTGTTCCCTCTCTCCCTGCTTTTCATCAGATTTCTCTGATGTTTGTTTTCTTTTTTTGTACCCGAGTGTGTTTTCCTTGGGGGAAGACAAATGGCAAGTGCAAGCAAGGTCGCCTTCTAACCTGACATGAATGGCTTTTAGCCTTAGCTTCAGTGTGTGTATGCAAATACCTGTGCGTGTGTGTGTGCATGTGGGTGTGTGTGTGCGTGCGTGCGTGCATGCATGTGTGTGCCCCATCCAAACACAGAGCAGGTTGGGTCTGGAAAAGTGTACTATGTTAGATTAATTGAGCATGGCAGAATTATGACAGCTGTTTACACTAGAAGCCCAACACGCATTTTAGCATACCTTTTAGCCTTGAGTGCACTAGCTGACAGATGGAGGAGTTTTTCCTTCCACTGTAGTGGAAACACTGAGGACTTCACACTAAATACATCTGACCTTGACATTGAACCCCACCAAGCTCTTTGAATGGCTTGGCCATTAGAATATCCCCCTTTCAGCCAATGAGGACATCCTCCTACTTAATGTGCATCATGTTAAAGGGAGTCAAGACCTTGATCGGATTTTAAATCAGCATGATCATATTAATTCATTGAGGAACTGTGGGCTCCCGAGTGGCGCAGCGGTCTAAGGCACTGCATCCCAGTGTAAGAGGCATCACTACAGTCCCTGGTTCGAATCCATGTATCACAACCAGCTGTGATTGCCCCAGCGTCGTCCAGGTTAGGGCTGTCATTGTAAATAAGAATTTGTTCTTAACTAACTTGTCTTGTTAAATAAAAAAGTCCTATATGGAGGGAGTAACAAAGATGAGTTGGAGATGCATTGGATTGCATTGGATACTCCTACTTGGTTCACATTGTATGAAAAAGGCCTGAAACCAGCGTGGGTCTCTTTATTGCATTATGTGGATTCGGAAGGAATGGAGATTCAAGCTTTATTTAACTATGCAAGTCATTAAGAACAAATTCTTATTTACAATGACGGCCTACCCTGGCCCTATGAGACTCCCAATCACGGCCGGATGGGATACAGCCTGGATTCGAACCAGGGACTGTAGTGATGCCTCTTACACTGGGATGTAGTGCCTTAGACCGCTGCACCTCTCGGGAGATGCTTTCCCCCGTGTTTGTACATGTGAGGAACGTATGCCCCTGGCAGTGGTTGTCCCCAAAATATTTTGTGAGCACATGGACTCCCTCATGCTTGAGGGGCTCTGCTAGGTGTTGGGCATGTCAGAGTGCTCTGGTGTATGTGCATAGGCGTATACACATTAACTGTTCACACATGTATGCACGCATGAACACACACACACACTAAACACAAACATTTAGTATTCAGAGATCCCCATGGAAGTGAAAACACATTACCATACTGAACTTGACATACTGTATGCTTTCCAAGTGCAACAGGAAAAAGGTGTTTTGGTGCCTGTAGCATAACAAGGGTTTTGCATAAAACTATGTCTTCTGGATCCCCCAAAATGTTAAAGTGGCCTCATATTCATGAAGTATTTATTGTAAGAGTGAGTCTCAAATGTATGTTTTAGTACATCTACCACATAATCTGTACCCTATTGTTAATGTCTACATCTGATGAATGAGAGAATGTGATTACGTGACACACTGATGCATTTGACATTTTGTTGGATGAATTATAAGAAACTTTACAGTAGTGTATACATTTTACTGTTCATTTTACTGTTTCATTTCAGAATATGTCAAATGAACAGTAAATTGGATAAGGGTGACTCGAAGGCAGACCTCCTAGGAGACAAAGCTGTGAAGCCCCTGAGACAAAAAAAAGAAGGAATAATTGAGAATACAAATGCTGGCTCCCAGTGCTGTCTCTCTGTCCCAGAGGTGATCAGTGAACTATCCAACGCTCTGGCTCTTTCTCCCTATCTGGATTGTGTTGTTCTCTTTAATTTAAGTTGCACTATGTAACTTTTTGGGCGACCTGACCAAATTCACATAGAAATGTGAGTTATAGATCTATCATCCTACTTGAAAGCAAGTCTAAAAAGCAGTAGATTTGTTGTGCTATTTCTATGCTTCCCGTTCTTAAGTTTTGTTTTTGCCTCTTACTTTCGGTTTTGTACACCAGCTTCAAACAGCTGAAACAACAATATTTTTGGTTATGGAATATATATTTCACAGCTGTTTAGATGTTACAATGATTCTCTACATTATGCAAGCTTATTTTGTCACATAACTGAAATTTGGCGAACTATTAGAGTTTTAGCAACCAGGAAATGGATCGATTTCTGCATAGTGCAACTTTAATTGAAGGTGTCTCTTAGGTAACATGCAAGAACATCTGAAAGTCAAAGCTTAATTCTCTCTCTTTCTGTCCTTCTATTCTTTGTCTCTCTCCCTCTTTGTCTTACCATGTCTCTCTATCTCATGTTAACTGATTCGCTCTCTCTGCTCTCTCCCAGGTCTGTATGATAAGTGTTTCTATGCCTCCAGTGACCGTGGCTGGCTGCTGGGCATCCGGGCAGTCAGTGAGCAGGGCAACCGCGACCCACGCTTCTTCTTCTCCTTAAAGACGGACCGTGCCCACAAAGTCACCTCCATCCACTCCAATGGCCAATACCTGCCCAACACCTGGGCCCACCTGGCAGTAACCTACGACGGCCTCTACATGAAACTCTACGTCAACGGCGCCCAAGTGGGCGTTAGCCGGGAACAGTCAGGCAACGTCTTCAGCTATCTAACCAAGAAGTGCAAGGTGCTGATGGTGGGCGGGAACGCTCTGAACCATAACTACCGTGGGGCTGTGGAGAGGGTAAATCTGTGGAGAGAGGCCCGGGGACAGAGGCAGATAATCAGGGACATGCAGGGTCACGAGGATCCTCAAGATGCGCCTCAGCTGGTGATCCGGGAGACCTTTGAGCACCCGGCCAGAAAGTGGCTGACTGTGAAGGATGGCAGCTTCCCCCAGCAAGAGGAGGGTAGCAGCAGCAGGGTGGGGCAGGCTGAAGGAGTAGGAGGAAGTGGAAGTGGAGGGTCCTTGGATACCACCCTGGAACCCCCAACCTGTGGTCAAACCATCTGCGATAACGTGGAAGTGGTGACCAACTACAACCGCACCTGGACCTTCCGGAAACCCAAGACTGTGCGATACCGCGTGGTCAACGTGTGGGACGATGCTGGGCGCAGGCCCACTGTCATGCCTCGTCAGATCCACCTGCAACACCAGGACCTCAACAAGGCCTTCGCTGTCTACAACATCACCTGGGAGTTGAGCGTCCACAACGTCACCAACTCCTCTCTGCGCCACCGTCTGGTCCTGGCCAACTGTGACATCAGCAAGGTGGGCGACGAGGCGTGTGACCCAGAGTGCAACCACACACTGACGGGCTTCGACGCAGGCGACTGTAAGAGGCACCGCAGCCGATGCCCCGAGTACAAGCAGGGCAACGGGGTGTGCGACCCCGAGTGTAACTGGGACAACTTCTTCTACGACAACGGAGACTGCTGTAACCCCAATGTGACGGATGTGACCAAGACCTGCTTCAACCGCTCCTCTCCACACAGGTCAGCTCTCTGTCTCTGTGTTTTTATCTCTGCTTCATGAGTCCTAAACAAAGATATAGCTTGGTGTTAAATTTGAAGAGTTTTTCACAGATCATGCATTGATGTCAAAGGGAGATTTGAATATCCATTTGATACACATCATCAATTTAGGATTTGCCCATTTGTCAGGGACTAGTCAACAGTTTTGTGTCAGAAAAAAGTAATTGTAAGTACTATCAAGTATTATATACACTGAATGCACAAAACAGTAGAAACACCTGCTCTTTCCATGACAGACTAGCCAGGTGAATCCAGGTGTAAGCTATATTTCCTTTTTGATGTCACTTGTTAAATCCACTTCAATCAGTGTAGATGAAGGGGAGGAGACAGGTTAAAGGAGGATTTTTAAGCCTTGAGACATGGATTGTGTATGTGTGCCATTCAGAGGGTGAATGGGCAAGACAAAAGATTGAAGTGCTTTTGAACAGGGTATGGTACTAGGTGCCATGTTCACCGGTTTAAGTGTGTCTAGAACTGCAACACTGCTGGGTTTTACCATGTGTATCAAGAATGGTCCACCACCCAAAGGACATCCAGACAATTTGACACAACTGTGGGAAGCATTGGAGTCAACGTGGGCCAGCATCCTTGTGGAACGCTTTCAACACCTTGTAGAGTCCATCCCCCGATGAATTGAGGCTGTTCTGAGGGCAAAAGTCAATGCAACTCAATATTAGGAATGTGTTCCTAATGTTTTGTGCACTCAGTGTATGTTCTTGACATGGCATTCTGTGCAATCTACCCTCAACAATGTTCTTATTCAATGCTGTGATCCACTGTCAATGATTGTGAGGTTTTGATACACAGTGAGTCAGTCCTACTGTCTCCTGGCTGGCCCTCTTTGAGCAGAGTGTAACTCTACCCCCGGCAGTGTGTGTGTCTGGCCCAGCTGGGTGTTCTCTGGGACTGTTAGTCCAATCTAGCTTTCACACAGGCTCAATCAGCATCACACACTTGGGGGGGCCTAACCAACGAAACACGGGAAGAGCCCAGACAGATCTTTTCATTTTTCAACCTCTTTTCTCTTCCTTGCTCTCTGTCTATACTCTTCAGCCCTAATTAAGCTAGATTGATTGGAGAGCTAGTGAGATTGGAAACAATGACACTCTAGACAGACCAGAAGGAGCAATTAGAGGTCAAGGAAAGCGGCCAGATCACTCTGCTAGTGGTGGTAGGGACTCATTTCAGTGTAGCACTACCTTCGAGAGACATTTTTGTGGGGGAAGTATCTCCCCCTCAGCAGGGCGCCTTTACACCGGTATTGCTCCTCTCTTTAAGCCTCAGGAAGAATGTTATAGGACAGGGGTCTTCAACCTTTTCTTACTCAGGGATCCCCTCCTAGGCAAACCAGCGAACCCAGGGACCCCCATCATATTGCACGTTAGCAGAAAATACAGTACCAGTCAAAAGTTTGGACACACCTACTCATTCTTTATTTGGACTATTTTCAACACTGTAGAATAATAGTGAAGACATCAAAACTATGAAATAACACATATGGAATCATGTAGTAACCAAAAAAGCGTTAAACAAATCAAAATATATTGTAGATTTTAGATTCTTCAAAGAGCCACCCTTTGCCTTGATGACAGCTTTGCACACTCTTGGCATTCTCTCAACCAGCTTCAACTGGAATGCTTTCCAACAGTCTTGAAGGAGTTCCCACATATGCTGAGCACTTGTTGGCTGCTTTCCCTTCACTCTGTGGTCCAACTCATCCCAAACCATCTCAATTGGATTGATGTCGGGTGATTGTGGAGGCCAGGTCATCTGATGCAGCAATCCATCACTCTCCTTCTAGCCTTTACACAGCCTGGAGGTGTGTTGGGTCGTTGTCCTGTTGAAAAACAAATGGTAGTCCCACTAAGCTCAAACCAGATGGGATGGTGTATCGCTGCAGAATGGTGTGGTAGCCATGTTGGTTAAACAAATCACGGACGGTGTCACCAGCAAAGCACCATCACACCTCCTCCTCCATGCTTCCCGGTGGGAACCACACATGCAGAGATCATCCGTTCACAAAGACACGGCGGTTGGAACCAAAAATCTCAAATCTGAACTCATCAGACCAAAGGACAGATTTCCACCGGTATAATGTCCATTGCTCGTGTTTCTTGGCTCAAGCAAGTCTCTTCTTATTATTGGTGTCCTTTAGTAGTTGTTTCTTTGCAGCAATTTGACCATGAAGGCCTGATTCACACAGTCTCCTCTGAACAGTTGACTTTGATATGTGTCTGTTACTTGAACTCTGTGAAGCATTTATTTGGGCTGCAATTTCTGAGGCTGGTAACTCTTATGAACGTATTGTCTGTAGCAGAGGTAACTCGGGCTCTTTCTTTCCTGTGGTGGTCCTCATGACAGCCAGTTTCATCCTAGCGCTTGATGGTTTTTGCGACTGCACTTGAAGAAACTTTCAAAGTTCTTGACATTTTGGATTGACAGACCTTCATGTCTTAAAGTAATGATGGACTGTTGTTTCTCTTGGCTTATTTCAGCTGTTCTTGCCATAATATGGACTTTGTCTTTTACCAAATAGGGCTATCTTCTGTTTACCACCTCTACCTTGTCACAACACAACTGATTGGCTCAAACGCATTAAAAAGGAAAGAAATTCCACAAAATAAATTTTAACAAGGCTCACCTGTTAATTTAAATACATTCCAGGTGACTACCTTATGAAGCTGGTTGAGAGAATGCCAAGCGTGTGCAAAGCTGTCATCAAGGCAAAGGGTGGCTACTTTGAAGAATCTCAAATATAAAATATATTTTGATTTGTTTAACACTTTTTTGCTTACTACATGATTCCACATGTGTTATTTCATAGTTTTGATGTCTTCACTATTATTCTACAATATAGAAAATAGTAAAAATAAAGAAAAACTCTTCAATTAGTTGGTGTCCAAACTTTTGACTGGTACTGTATTTCTTCCACATGTCTGGTCTTATCAGGTGAATGATAATGGCAAGGAGAAGTAATCAACATTTTACCATAAATAGATCAGGTACATAGTTTAAAATTATTTTGTTCTCCCCACAAAATTAGTTTATTCTGTTGTTGCTAGTGGTATTCATAAAAACATTGAAATAAAATGCATATTTTTTTCCACCAGTTTGTTAGGGTTACTGAGAGGAGATGCGGAGGCCTCCACTGCTATAATACCTGCCAGTATGTGCAGGATTCCTACTCTGTGCCATGGAGGATGATTGAGCAGCAGTGAGAAAAACGGTTGAGACCTTGAGGGGCTCCAGTAGTAAAGGGTTTTTCTTGGCGGCCGTGAAACTTGAACACTGAGGACAGAGACATTTTGCAGCGGTTGTAGAGGGTCCTTGTGGTCTTGAATTTCTAGCGGTGGACAGCGTCATACTAAAAAGAGAGGGGGGTGGAAAAAGCCCCAAATAGGGTTATTGTGGGGAATATTTGTCTCTTTCTGATGTAGCCAGATTCAAGGCACTAGGCTGTTTTCTATCATGCTCATTGCAAAGGCCTGGAAGCACTGTCTCGCTGGCACTCTCTGTATTTAAAATGTCTGCTAAACAACTCTGTGTGAGGCGACATCAGAAAGAAGAAGCAGGTGGGTTTGCCATCTCTTTCCTCCCCTCCGTTTCAGTCATCATCACAAAGTCATTCATCAACAGTCAGCCAAGACGGCGTCTCATAGAAATCAGCAATTGGCACACACTTACAGTCCCTTCCATTCAAATCTCCCTGCAGACATATGAAAGATGGGCTCTTAAAAGGGGGGATAAGAGAGATTGAAAAAGAAATGAAGAAAGAGAGAGAATTCTGAAGTTGAAAAAAGAGAAGCTCCCCAAGTGCTTCTTTATTTTGGTTTGATTATGGTATGTCTAGAGAACCTCATGGAGGGCCGCACTACAAACATTATTCGACATTCCTCCTTAATTGTGGAATTCTGGACGAACTACGCACTACATACGCAAGGGAACAATGGCTGTGAGGTACTGCGTTTATTTTTGTAGCCCTCATGCCTGTTACCACTTACTGTGTTTAGGAATCTGGCTATGAGGGGACAGTGGTAGGCCACTCGGCTCAGCAGCTCTAGCTACTCTTCTCTGTAGTCCACAGACAGAGGCTCCTCTGGAAATACCACTGATAATACCAAACAATCCCCTCGCATAAAAGGAAATATTTTGCATTGTTTTCACAGGCCTTTGTTGTTATGCTGTTTTACGGTTGTGCTGATATTTGATGTTATTGTCAGGGGATTTTTCATGGGATGACATTCTTATGTCTGGTCCTGACTGTGCCGACCGGTATGTGAAAATCTGTGGTGAAACAACAGTAAGCATCCTTTGCAGAGAATAAGAGGACATGGTAACTGACAGCTTTCTGAGAAAAATAAACTGATGCTTGTCTTTGAAACACTAAAAGTAGACATTCGATCTTGCCTGGTTGAAAACTGGAAAGAAGTTCAAGTAAGACTGAACTCAATAAAACATTTTTTTTTACCTTTATTTAACTAGGCTGGTCAGTTAAGAACAAATTCTTATTTTCAATGATAACCCACTGTTCCTAGGCTAACTGCCTTGTTCAGGGGCAGAACGACAGATTTTTTTCCTTGTCAGCTCGGGGATTCGATCTTGCAACCTTTTGGTTACTAGTCCAACGCTCTAACCACTAGGCTTCCTGCCGTCCCCCAACGCTCTAACCACTAGGCTACCTGCCGCCCCCCCAACGCTCTAACCACTAGGCTACCTGACGCCCCCCAACGCTCTAACCTCTAGGCTACCTGCCGCATCCTATAAAAATGTATTTCCTTCCATGTAGATGGTCCTACTTAGATTTACTGATCTATCTGTTGCACAGGATCTACACAGGGTTAGAAAGGAGGCCATCACGGGGTGAAGGGCAATTTGTTCCCGTTTGGCCCCTCCGCGCATTACTGTCTCTCTGTGGTAGGTTAATGGCCACACACACACACACACACACACACACACACACACACACACACACACACACACACACACACACACACAGGGCCATTGAGTTGGGTGCTTTACAATCTGTTTTCTAAACCCTAAGCCCTGCGGCCCATAAACCATGACACCCTTGTAAAAGCACCTGTTGGTTGGCCCCAGCCCGGATTAAGTTCACTTGCACTCGTCTTTGTGGGTTCGTCCTCACATGTCATCAGCCGAGCTGGGTGGGATGCTGAGGTGGGGTGAGGTAGGGTGGGTGGGTGGCCCACAGTGGAGGGTGATGGACGTCAATGGGGTCATTGGGTGGAAGGTAGACTCTTGCTTAGAGCGTTGTGCCAGTAACCAAAAAATTGCTGGTTTGAATATAGGAGCTGACAAGGTGAAACATCTGTCACTGTGCCCTTGAGCAAGGCACTTAACCCCAATTGCTCATGGGCCACTGGATAATGGTGGCCCTGGCTGTAACACCACTCCCTGCGGGTGTCTCAAGAAACACATTTCCATTACACAGGTGTGTAACAGGACAAATATAAGCACCCCCCCAAATTACTATTATTATTTTTAATATTATTATTGAGGTCAGGGAGGGGGGTGGAGAGGTGCGTTTCCATCTACCTCCACTGAAGAGGAAAGACAGTTGTAGTACTGTATTGCTATCGCCCCGATTGAGTTAGACGTAAGGGAAGATCACAACAGGAGTTTAATTGATTTGGAAATGCTCCAAATCAGGAGTTGATTTGGAATTTACATGGATGAGATAGTACAGAAATGTCATCCAGTGGCATTCACATGCAACACTGTCATGTTGAATTTGATCTGAGAATGCCAACACATTTTCATGACTGTCCCACCACCTCTGAAACCCCACTTCAAGGTCATGATTGGTTGGTACGGACACACCACCAACACTATTAAGAGTCTCCACTTAAGATAAACAGATGCACTACAAGTACTGGAAACTTTATCATGTGTTTCTAGGTGCAGCCCCAAATTCTATATACTGTACTTTAACTCTAACTCTGGAAGTCCAAGTTGTCTATCTTGGGTGTCCAACTTTTGAATCCTAGTGTCAACACTTGGTCTTACGTAGGTTGTGTCCTCCTTAGAGCGGGAAAAAACACAAAAGATTAAGGATGGAGAAAAAGAGTGGGTCAGTGTGGTAATAACGGCAGGGATGAATGAGGCATTTAGGGTCTGCGGTGTTGACCAAGCCGATGACAGGAGAACTGAGGGGCCCACCGATTTAAAAGTGTTCTTGGCCACCACAGCGTTTCACACTCAGCAGGCCCAGACGTATGTATACGAGGCAAATTCATGGGCTTATATGAATTATATATGGGTGTAAATGGATGAAGTCATAATCTTCCATTTAATATGTATCAGATATAAAAGCATTAACACTGCAGTTTGAGCTCTCTTTGCACCCTGGACTGCCCCAGAACAGATGCCCGCTGACATCTGAATTTAGTGACGTTACGTTTTCCATTTTTTTTGCCTCTTCTCTGAGGCTCTTCTCTCGACTTTTCTGTCTGTCTCTCTCTTTCTATCTTTCTAAGTGATCTACAGTAGATGTTCTTCCCAGGCCATGCATGAAAAGTCTTCAAATGAATGGCAATTTGTGTCTGTCCCCTGTGGCTCACAAGGGGCAATGGACGAAGAATATGGGGCAAGGGGTGAAGGATAGAGGATGAAGGGCAAGAGATGAGGGGGGAGAGGAGCGCTGAGGGGGCTGAAACTGACCCATCAGGTCCTAATTTGGGTTAAACCAGAGACATCCTTAGAGAAGAGACTGGGGGCCAGGAAATGGAGAGTGGGGGGGAGGGAGGATGGAAATAGGGAGAACCGGAGGGAGGGAGGGCGTTAGAGATGGGCAGAGCACAAAAGAGAGAGGGGAGAGACAGGGAAAGTGAGAGTGAGTGTTAGAAAGGGAGAGAGACAAAGTCGATCGCAGGACAGGCCCAAGACTGGAATACTCACTCCCAGAGGCCCCACTGGCTAAAGTAGTGTCAGACACAGTAGCCGTGTGTGGGTAAAATCACTGAGGAGGCCAAATCAAGCCAGTAAAAAAAAAGCCATATTACAACCTACGTTGTGAGAATTGCGTTGTTTGCTCTATAAAGCATTCATTCATTCGCCATCGTGATATACAATTAGGCTGGCTCGTGACAACAAAAAGACAACAGTCACACAGTGGCGTAATAAATTCAATTACACATGTTTGTTTCATCACATAACCAGAGAGCAACATCTGTCTAGTGAAGTCCACAAAGCAGATATTGCATGTAGCAAACAGTTATGACCTGCAAGGTCAAGCAAGTTAATGTTTTCCGACGGTTTACTAAACAACTGCTGATTTAGAACCACAGTTACCACAGAGTCAGCACAAAGACAACAGGAGCACCGCCTCCGCTATTCCAGCACCATTTCAACTTAAACATTTAAACATCATCAAATCAACAAGGCTATATATGCTTTAATACACTGAAAATGAACTTAATTATACCAAATACAATTTAGTCCAATGTTGCTAAATATCATGTGGCTGTCCATGGTACTGATTTCTGTGTGTGCGCACACAAACAAAACAAATGTTTGACTCACCTTACTGTACTTGTTTTTTCCTATTTTGTTGCATTTCAACCTCTAATTTAAATAGATTTTTATTTGGATTTCATCTAATGAACATACACAAAATAGTCGGAAAAGTGGTGCGTGTATATGTATTTACCCCCTTTGCTACGAAGCCCCTAAATAAGATCTGTTGCAACCAATTACCTTCAGAAGTCACATAATTAGTTAAATAAAGTCCACCTGTGTGCAATCTAGGTGTCACATGATCTGTCACATGATCTCAGTATATATACATCTGTTCTGAAAGGCCCCAGAGTCTGCAACTCCACTAATCAAGGGGCACCACCAAGCAAGTGGCACCATGAAAACAAAGGAGCTCTCCAAACAGGTCAGGGACAAAATTGTGCAGAAGTACAGATCAGGGTTGGGTTATAAAACAAATCAGAAACTTTGAACATGCCACGGAGCATCATTTAATCGATTATTAAAAAATATGGCACCACAACAAACCTGCCAAGAGAGGGCCGCCCACCAAAACTCACGGACCAGGCAAAGAGGGCATTAATTAGAGAGCCAACAAAGAGACCAAAGATAACCCTGAAGGAGCTGCAAAGCTCCACAGCAGATATTGGAGTATCTGTCCATAGGACCACTTTAAGCCGTACACTCCACAGAGCTGGGCTTTACGGAAGAGTGTCCAGAGAAAAATAAGCAAACATGTTTGTTGTTCGCCAAAGGCATGTGGGAGACTCCCCAAACATATGGAAGAATGTACTCTGGTCAGATGAGACTAAAATTGAGTTTTTTGGCCATCAAGGAAATGCTGTGTTTGGTGCAAAGCTAAAACCTCTCATCACCCAGTGAAGCATGGTGGTGGCAGAATCATGCTGTGGGGATGTTTTTCATCTGCAGGGACTGGGAAACTGGTCAGAATTTAAGGAATGATGGATGGCGCTAAATACAGGGAAATTCTTGAGGGAAACTTGTTTCAGTCTTCCAGAGATTTGAGACTGGGACGAAGGTTCACCTTCCAGCAGGACAATGACCCTAAGCATACTGCTAAAACAACACTTGAGTGGTTTAAGGGGAAACATTTAAATGTCTTGGAATGGTCTAGTCAAAGCCCAGACCTCAATCCAATTGAGAATCTGTGGTATGACTTAAAGATTGCTGTACACCAGCAGGAACCCATCCAACTTGAAGGAGCTGGAGCAGTTTTGCCTTGAAGAATGGGCAAAAATGCCAGTGGCTAGATGTGCCAAGCTTATAGAGACATACCCCAAGACACTTGCAGCTGTAATTGCTGCAAAAGGTGGCTCTACAAAGTATTTAGGGGAGTGAATAGTTATGCACGCTCAAGTTTTCCGTTTTTTTGTTTCATTTCGTGTTTGTTTCACCAAAAATATATATTTTGCATCTTCAAAGTGGTAGGCATGTTGTGTAAATCAAATGATACAAACCCCCCAAAAATCTATTTTAATTCCAGGTTGTAAGGCAACAAAATAGGAAAAATGCCAAGTGGGGGTGGATACTTTAGCAAGCCACTGCAGCTAAAATGCTTTCTAGCCTAACCTCGCATGGGCAACAATGAACCAGTTAAGTTAGCTAGCTAGTAACATGAGCCTACTAGGCTACATCTAGGCTACATATGGAACTTCAATCTCTCTGGCCAGTGGCACAACATATTAATTTATGATTAGATCGCTGAATAATCATTGCCTGTACAGAGAATTAATTCAAAACCACAAGTCCAAATTCACATCTCCATCCATGGCTTAGAAAAGGGACGATTTAGCAAGCTAGCTACTGCAGGACATCAACACAAGCAGACCAGAAACAGACACGTTTTTCTGAAAATGACATTTTGCTTTGGATGTGATTTGATTGTGTGAATCCAAATTGGCCTCCCTTGGGGGTGTTTTGCTGCACCAGGACAACCCAAAGTTGAGCTCAGCTCAACGCTGATTGGCTAGATCTTTTATAAAAAATATTATCAAGGGTGTCCAAATTCTTGATGGCATCAATCAATGAAATGCTACGGCGACAACGTCATGCTCTTTGCTCGCTCCAGACAGCATCAGATACGTGGGCTACATATACTGAGGCGCTGTTTCCCTCGCTCTGATGATTTCTCCGGTAAGATTCAGCCACTTCCGAATTTACATGAAATTATGAAAACACAGCGAGATGAAAGATAAATTATTTTATAAATTATATTTTTTTATTGGTCAAATATTTGGGGAAGCCTGGCTTCCCTTGGCGTCCATGAAAACAGGCCACTGGTCAGACAGCCACTGCTCCCTCCCCTTTTTCAACAGCCTCCCACTACATCAAGCAGTCAATTACTTCCATACAAAGCTGATCACATGTATACACACAGAAGAGTGCAAATCTATGCACCCTGACAGACACATTTACAGCCGGGCCTGTTTTCATGCAGTCATGCTAAAGCCTGCATCCGTCCATCCAGTCCACATCTGATGTGTGTTGTGTTGTTGTCACAAAGCCAATGCATTAGACTTAATTGAACTCAGTTTAGATGGGTTCTGACCTACAATAGTACTGCTTTTATCTGTTGTTGATTTACTCATCTCGCCATTAAACCCCCCTGACCCTTTTTTCCCCTCATGCACGGCCAAAAAGCCGGACAAATATTTTCCCGAGGAAATAATGAAATTCCTGAAATTATTAGGAAGAAGGACCTTATATCATGTGCTCTCTGTAGGCCTGGCCCCTGTGCGCACCTCCGGTTTCCCACAGGGCGAGCAGGACTTTTCCACTATGCCGCCTCTTATTCCAAACACACCTGGCCCAGACCCCGTCCCAAGAACTAAACCTATACAGCATCCTTATCCTTCCTCACCTACTGGTCTGGACTTGTGGTAGCTTAGCTGGAGGGTGGTAGCTTAGCCTATATTTTATCCACTAAGGAGGTTTTTACGGCAACTTTTATTTCTTCTTCTTCCTTTTACGACGTCCTCATTTGTCAGCATGTTTATGGCTGCCCACTTCACCCTTGTGCTCTGTTGTCCTCCTTCCCCACTTATGGATTCTTTCCCAAACTGAGTCTGAGATCTCTCCTTCGCTTTGCTTTACTAGTAATTTGAAGCAGCTAGGGCTCTCTTTAATTAATCATCGATGTAATTACATAAAATATAACAGGTCTGTTTTCTGCCGTCGTATCCCCCTGCAGTTTTCTGGGGCCTTCGTCCATTACGCCATGGTTTAGAACCAGACATTAGACAAGGAGTCACTTCAGGTGAACTAGTAGGCAACCGTTTAATGTATCTTCCTCTCTGCTGACTCAGAGTGTGACAACAGTGTGCCAGCTTGAGAGTTGATTTCTGATGCTGTATTGTACAATGGAGTTACTCTGGTTCAAACCGGTAGTTGTTCAAGTATATCTTGTTATTCGTACACATAAACAACTCATATACATTGGGTGAAAAAGGGTCAAAGTGAATCAAAATGTTAAATGCAACCTGTTCTACTTCATGTTTGTCATTCTGAATTGTGATGATACATTAGAGTTTTTTCAGTTCACCTCCAGTTGCCCTGTGTGTGTAACACAACTGTCTCTCTTCGCAAGACAGCTGACAAATATCAACTGAAGAAACACAAATTTGTAACATATATATCTCTCTCATCCAAGAATTCACTGATCTCGTCAATAGGATTTGCCAAGACCACCAGCTTGGCTTTTGGATAAGGGCTTTTGACAAGGGCAGAAGGAAGGGGACTGACAGTTTCATGGTGTTGGACTATGTGTTCTCATTTATTCCCTGTCCACTTCTAGCATAGTATTAGCCAAGCACAGTAAACACATCTCATTCAGACCTACTCCACTGGTCTCTTGACTACCTGCCTACATTCTGTCTCAATCTGCCTGTCTAAGCTCCAGGACTTTTCTATTCTGAAATGATTTCACTACCTCTCTTCTTAACGGTCTTTTGTCTGAAATGATCACATTTTTGGGGAAATATCTTTGCTCCACTAGCTATTGTGATGTGAAATGAACTGGCTCTTGTTCCTACATTTGTTTAAATCTCTCTCGCTCTCTCGCTCTCTCTCGCTCTCTCGCCCTCGCTCTCGCTGTCTCTCTCTCTCTCTGGTCTCCAGAGCCTATTTGGATGTAAAGGAGCTGAAAGAGATCCTGAATCTGGATGGCTCCACTCACCTGAACGTCTTCTTTGCCAACTCGTCTGATGAAGATCTGGCCGGTGTCGCCACTTGGCCGTGGGACAAAGAAGCCCTAACACATTTGGGTAAAGACAGACACACACTCCTCCTTCTCAACAGCCCCCGTTGTTCATTAGGAGTAATTACAGTGTGAGCCCAGAGCAGTCTCTCCATCTCTACCTCTGCTCTGACAGGGAGGAAGGTGATAATGAAGCTGTGTGGGTCGATGAATAATGCATTATCTCAATCCTACTCCAGCTTCCAGTACTTTCTAGTGTGAATAGGTGTTTGTCTGTGTCTGCTCTCCATTCATAGGTGGTATTGTTTTGAACCCCTCCTTCTACGGCACATTTGGTCACACCCACACCATGATCCATGAGATTGGCCACAGTCTTGGGCTGTACCACGTGTTCCGGGGGATCTCTGAGATTGAGTCGTGTAACGATGCGTGTCTGGAGACTGAGCCCTCGTTGGAGACAGGAGATCTGTGTGAAGACACTAACCCCACGCCCAAGTACAAGCACTGCAGAGACCCTGAGCCTGGCAACGACACCTGCGAGCGTCGCCACTTCACACACACACCATACAATAACTACATGAGCTACGCAGGTGAGATTGCTAACATACAGACACACACACACGCGTGCATACACGCACGCATGCACACACAGACAAATAAAAAACATAAAATGACATACAAACACGTGCACACTTTCTGACACGCATGAACAGGCACAGACACATGCGCACACACAGAGATACATCATACAAACATGTGCCGATGGTCCGGTAATCCATCAAACGCTGCAGTCCCATCACTTTAGAAATAAACACACATGACATAGGAATGTCCTACTATACAGTATGCTGAGCCAGTTTCCTACAGCAGGAAAATAATCCTGCAGCAACAGAAAATAATGAATGGACATTTTTGAAGTGGTTGATACATTTTTCACAAGGGAAAATCAAGTGTGAATTTTCTAAATTTTCTAAGTGGAAATTACAAACTTTAGAAGCCTTAAATACACTACACATTTTAAATGCCCTGCAATGCAGGAAAGTTACGCTGCAACAGGGTGATCAAATTAAGATCCTACATCTGTGTAGACATCGCATTGGAAAAACACCCTGGGTAAATTCTACTGTATGTTCAGGTGACTGACCTGTGGAGACTGTACGAGTATTGCTTCCCTTAACAACATTGCTACAGACTCTGTAGATACAGGCCCTACTTCCTTCTGTACGTTTACAGTATATGTACGTTACTTCTCAGGCATTCCCTAACCATCCCCTATTGGCTAATTCAACCTATTAACCTGTATTCTGCTATAAAATATAACGAATTTTAAATCCTACTTAAATCCCATGAATACATAATCTACATCATATTAAACTGTTTCTGATCATGTCTTCCACATAGATGACGACTGTACAGACTCTTTCACCCCCAACCAAGTGGCCCGGATGCACTGCTACCTGGACCTGATCTACCAGACGTGGCAGCCCGCGTCCAAACCACCCCCTGTGCCCATGGCGCCCCAAGTGGTGGGGCAGGAGCACAACGCCATTACCCTGGAGTGGTTCCCGCCAATCTCCGGCCACTTCTACAACAGGTGAAATGAGCTGGACGAATGGGGCAGGCAGCACAGTCAGGGTCTTTAGAATTGACTTCCACTCTGCAGAGTACTGGAGATATTTTGGACAAATGGGTTGACTGTCTGTTTTGATTGCATCAAAATTAGCACCTGTCTGTCTATTGGCCTGTATTCAAATGAGTGCCAGTCCAATTAGACTGTATCTTAATGAGTGTGTTTTATAAACTGTATCTAAGTTGGTTGCTGTGACTGTCTGTTGGTTTCCTAGAGAAGTGGGATCAGTGTGTGACAAATGCACAGAGGGCCGGGTCCTGCTGCAGTACGCATCTAACTCCTCATCCCCCCCGACCCTGCGCCCCCTCTGGACACTGGAGCCCCCGCGAGGCCGAAGGTAAGACAGCTCTATCCTGGCTTATTTATTACCACACGTCTGACTGACTGACCAACTGACAAACTGACTGAAAGCACTCCTCGCCTCTCTGTTTCACCACTGAAACCTCTGTAACCTTCAAAGCTCAGTGCACGTCTCCTACTCACTTTACCCATTCATTTACTTTTACTCTCCTGGAGTCTAACCACCCTACCCCAGAACATGCAGTACATACAGTAGCTACTGTAAACCACCCACCCTGCCTTGTAAGGCAGGCCCACCCACCCCACACGCATTCTCAATGTATCCCCACCCTGTCAATAACACACCTGAACTTCTTCCCTCTATGAATCCTCCATCTGTCAAAAATCCTCTTCCCTCCTCTTTCTCTTACTGATAGCATCTTCACCACATCAGGAACTCTCACTACTCCCTCTAGGCTAGTATCAGGCTCAATTTGGCTTCTGTGTCAACTCTCAAACTTGCAAATCATTTGGTCGCTGAGTCAAGCCCCAAGCATGCAAATGATTCATCTGAGTCACGGCCCTTGACACGAGCTGAGGGACGCAGAGGGAGTCAAAGTTGAGCCAGTTTTCCCAACGGAATGGAGATTCCGTATCCCAGAAATACCAAACGTGGGCTCACAGCGACAGGCATGGTGGGAACTGGGAAGAGCTCTCCATGGATCATGTCCGTGACATAATTTCTCCCATTTGTTATCAGGGAAAGTGAGTACAGTGAAAGCTTAAATCAACAGAATTCCCGAAATAGGATGCGTTTTTCTTCCCCTCTCTCCTCCAGCTCTTGCAGAGGATTTTAGAACAACTGTAGAGGGACCAGCGTTAGGGAGGTGGAATTTGGTCTTTATAAATAGTCTGCACAGCTGTGCACCTCTGACCGCTAGCTGGCTCTGGCATCTGCAGTATTAAGCATTGTTCAGAGTGTGTTGGAGTGTGTTTCAATGTATCAGTGTGTCAGTATATCTGCCATTATTATGCCATACTGCGTCTAGAGGAAGTTTGATGGCTAAATACACAGCTGATAATATCTGTACATCAGTCTATTCAGTCTAGCCTAGATACGGAGATACAGAGGTATTAAAACTCTGTCCTAGGTCCTCTGATAAGAAATAAACTGATAAGGAATAGATTATCCCTACTGTGTTGGTATGTTGATAGAGATGCCAAGATGGTACAGTTTCCCAAGCTTCAAAGTTAATCCATTGTTATTCCATGGTCTTTCAGGGTCAGAGCTGGAGTCTGTAGAATCCAGTGAGATCTGATCAATCTGGCAGCTGACAGCACATGGCTAATAATGAACCCAGTGACTCATTGGAATGGGGATCAGACCGCCATTAGTGCTGTGTCTGTGTGCATGTGTGTGTGTGTGTGTATGTGTGTGTGCGCGCGCACTTGCGCACATGTCTGTGTGTGTGTCTGTTTGCATGGTCCTTGCTCCACACAGGCTACAGTGTGTGTGTGAGAGGCAAGTCTGGGCTTGTCTGCGGCACTGTGTGTAAACCTCACTGTTTAGAAGTGCTCCCTGTTAGCAAGCAGAAGATTCCCACTCCCCTGTTTACGCACCGATGCTAGTCCATCACAGGCTGCTAACAGCTGCATTTGTGTGTGTGTGTGTGTTGTCTCTATGGCAGCTTATGACAGTCAAGTAACCGCCACCCACAGACATCCCGGCAATGCAAGCATGCAGAATGCCAATGCCATGAGTCTGTGTATGTGGGCATGTGTTAGCGTAGTGTGTATGTGTGTAGTTGAATGGGTGGCTAAGAGGATGAATGTGTATTGTGTGTGTGTGTGTGTGTGCGTGCGTGTAATGGACAGTGGGCATGTCCAGGCATGTGTTTGTGAATAGGCGTGTACAGGCTTATATGTGCACGTTTGTGCATGTGTGTCTGTAACACGCCTGACACCTGTCAGTCCCATGGCTCGTGCTCCAACACTTCTGTAGCTAGGAAACCCTGGCGTGGTCAGAGAGAGAGCTGGAGCACCCCTCGTAAATCTTTACTGCTCTAGACCCAGGAGAAATATGGCTGGGGGAAGAGAAAACCAGACGATGAAAAAAGAGAGGGAAGAAACCATGTGGAAACCACCCAAGATAGTTAAGCGAATTGCATGTGGTTTGTGACATTCACGAGGAGGATCCTGCAGCTGATTGGAACCAGGAGTGTGTGTGGATGGACGTGAAGGATCTGAGATGTGTGTATGCAAATTCATGCGTGCACACATGTATAGGTCTCTGTGTGTGTGTGTGTGTGTGTGTGTGTGTGTGTGTGTGTGTGTGTGTGTGTGTGTGTGTGTGTGGAGCGGGTTTGTTCAATGAGGGCATTGTAAATTGTCTGTGTGTGTGCACATGGCATTTTTCTGTGTGCATATTTATGTGTATATGTGCTTGCTGCACCAAGCCGTGCATCGCCAAGTGTTCCTGTCTGACTGGCCCAGATGTCGGGCCATGCTTTCATTAACAGCGGCCTCCTTTGTAGGCGGGGCAGTGTCAAGCCTCACTGCATTATGTGATGCTGTGTGTGTGGTGAGTGTGTGTGCTCTCTCTGTCTGTCTGGGAGAACAACACTCACTGGGCTATACTCCATTGCTGTCAGGGCTGCACACTGCAGGGACTCAGGGCGACAGGGTTCAGACACAAAGTACCTGAAGAGAAAGAACAGCTTCCCCTGCTTTATCTCCACTAGCACTTTAATGATAGTCATGAGATAATGATTTGGTGATGGAGAGGGATTGGATAGAGACATGGATGCACACAGAGACTTACAGAGCTGCATGTACTGTACGCTCACATACTCACAAACACACTTATTCTGGAGAATATCAATCCTGACATGCGCTACCTCAGTTTAAGGGATGCTCCCTTAAGGCAATACAATACAAATGACAGATCAGCCAGAAACTTGGCCAGGTCCTTGTTGCATTGTGTATGACGCAAAATATTGGAAAAGACTCCCGTGCCGCATGCCCGATTGCATTGACGGATGACCTGTTCCATCTCCAAAACTGTCCAATCCCTCAGTAGTATCTTTTCAAATCCAACAATGGTTTTACTGCTGCAATGCTCCAAATGTTCCAAAAGCTACTCACAGCTTTTAGAATGTCTTAATGACATTGCTTGTTTCTCTTGTTTGGCTTCTTGGCAAAACTCTTAGCAATAATGAATCACAGTGGAACCTAGAACCCAGAACGTTCCAATTCAGCGTTCCGGTTCATTTCATTGTATAATGTCACAGGAATTCTCTTCGATATCCTATAAAAGAGTTGCACTATATAAAAGCATCCGCGCGCCAGGACGAGGTTGTATTTTTTTTTCAACATTGGGATGTTGAGTGGAGGCCAGCAAGGTTGATCTGGAAAAGAAGGAGAGGAGTGGTGGATGTGTGCTGAAGGAAATATCTGCAAACTCCCCAGGCGAGGGAGACGAGAGGAGCCGGACTGTCAGAGTCACCACCCCTTCTTCAGGCCCTCTGCTTTCCCCATCACTCACCCTTCCCACCACGTTCTCCATCCCTCACCCCTGTCACCCACGGCAACGGTTTAGACTGCAGATATCATATGCAGAGAGATGGAATGAATGACTGAGTGGCGTTTATTGGCCTTCTAGGCTATGAGGAATCGCTTGATTGATTTAATGTATCAATTGAAAAATATATGCTGTCATGCAGCTATGACTGTGTTCACACAGATGACACAGTAAGGCTCTCAAGGGACAAAACACAAGTGAGTAAGACATATTTCCATTGTAGTTCCTCTCATGCCCTCTAGTTAGAGGTCATGGCATGAATTCAAGTAGCGAAAGTTACTTCAGTGCAAGTCAGTCAGTCTGTTGTGTGTTTGACTCCGTTCCATGAATTCCATTCCAGCCATTACAATGAGCCTGTCCTCCTATTGCTCCTCCCACCAGCCTCCTCTGAGGACAATGGTTACTTCAGTGCAAGTCAGTCAGTCTGTTGTGTGTGTGTGTTATAAAGAGTGTGACGTATGACGGAGAGGTAGGCCCCTTTCTTAGAAAGCAGAGTGCATGCCCGGACATATCCCTCTATGTTTATCTATCCGTATCCCAGTTCATTCCAGTCCCCTGTTTCCAGCGCTCCACAATTCCACACCGTCTGATTCCCACATGACGCCGGAGGGCGAAACACTACACATTCAACCCTACTGCAATTAAGCTGGAATTCCTCCAAATGTCTCTTTCCTCCTTTCCTATAACAAGCGATCTCCTAGACAGGTTAATACCCCCATGGGATTAGCAAATCAAGTGAGAAAGCAAGGCCTCCAATTCAAAGGCCAGGTTTGGATTGTCTGAACACCTTGAGGGCCTTTCAGCAGCCTGGGAGGCAAGGCTAGGTCAAATGCTTCAGAGCAGTTTTTATACCAGAGAGTAGATTTAACCCCAATGAAAAGGTGCTGTCTTGGTTGGATTTTAAGGATAACGTCTGTAATACTCAAAATTAGTGTGCTGGTAATTCTACAGTGTTGAAAAACAGACATGGGTCTTGCCAAGGTTGCGTATAATCTTTATGCATTTTTTTTACTTACTCTATAGATGATCTTATGATGGATGACATCCCCATCCTGTCTCATGGTAAATCTGGAACCTCTGGTATCCGCAGTAGGAGTTCTAGAACAGGAGGACAGCCTATCATAACAGCTGACATTACAAAATATTTTCAGTGGCTAAAACTCCTTTCCTCAAAAAGTCAATGAAAAACTCACCACAGAATGTGAGGGGCACATTATGAGAGAGAGGCTGGGTGCAAAACTCTGAGTATCTCAGTTCCTCAGTTTCTTTTCTCTCCTTTTTTTCAAAGTTACCTCTACTCTGGCCACACACACACTTACAATAATAAATGTGTTGAGATAATGTGGCCTGGAAACCGAATTCAGTGCTCACTTGATTAAACACTGGAATTTTGTGCGGTGCCCAGAATTGAGGTTAGCAAATGGGTTTGTCGGTTGCCAGTTTGGAAGTGCACAAAAGGAAAACAGGGAGAACACAGTGTCTTCCATAACGCTGGCTTTTCAAAGCGCTTGATGAATGTTGGTATACGTCACTCTGGATAATACGAGGTAGCTGTGGACTCCAAATATGGCTGGAGGAGCGCTGTTTGGTGTTGTAATGACTGCCACTGAAGTGAGAACCCTGTGCAGGGCCTCTCTCAAGAGGAACACAGGCAGCTTTTCTGCTGCCTCCCCTGCTTTACTGACAATGAACTCAGTCCCGTGTCTGTCGCATGCAGTCAATTGCTGAGAAAAGCCAACAGCTCATTCAGCCCTGATACTTCACCTGTAACAACCATTTGTAGTCAGTCAGACTACTGTTCTATATATATTTTTTTCGACATGCACCTGCAGCTCTTCCATGCATACAAACAAATTCAAACAACCAGTCATGGTCATGTTTGCAAATGCAATGACCTAACCTTTGTTTTCTATTGTATTTAATTTTCTCTGATATGTGTTGGTTGTTTCTGAGTGTGTATTTCCTTTATAGTTGTTTATATGTGATCTCTGATCTGCTGTACCTCTGTCCTTTTGACCCCCAGGACCTCCAGACGTGGAGCAGGCGTGTGAGCCCAGCGTGCGCACCTGGAGCCCCAACGCCGGCATCGAGCAGGGGGCCGTGGGGATGTCCGAGTGCCCACTGCAGGGCTGCATGCTCCAGCTAGAGTTCCCCCACCCACTGGTGCCCGACTCCCTCACTGTGTGGGTCACCTTCTTCAGCCCAGAGGAGACAGCCTTTCCTGCCATCCACAACATCCTGCTCCTGACCGTGAGCGGAAACAACCTTTCGTTGGGCCCTAGTAACGTGTTCTGTGATACGCCACTGACGCTGAAGCTGGACGTGGAGGAGGAGGTGTACGGTGTGCAGTTCTTCACCATGGAGCAGCACCTGGAGATTGATGCTACCCTGCTGGCGTCTAAGCCCAACTGCCTGCTGTGCCGCCACTGCCAGCCGCTCCACCACCGACTGCTGCGCCAGCCACCATTCTCCCATGCCCTCCACGGTGTGGTGTTGAACGACCATGCCAGGCGATACACTGACAGGTGAGGGACCAGACCGGGGTGGTTAGCGGTTTACTGTCAGTTACACGCGACTTTGAATGTCTTGACTGTGTGGGTTGTACTGTATTGGCCTAACGTAGGTTAATGATTGCTGGATTGCTGCGTTCTCTGCTTAATGGGTTAAAAATTGCAGAGTAAGCATTATCTCTTCACACTGCCAATTAATCTGATCTTGAGCCCAATCTCCTCACTGACCCTGGGTCGGGAAAAAAAAATGTATTTTTGCACCAAGTTGATCTTGGTCAGGGGGTGAAGCGGAGCCAAAGTTAATATGCTGAGGCAAGCGCTGCAGCTGCAGGCTGATTTAAGCCTGGGCCCTGCCTGCCTGCCCGCCTGCCTGTGTCCAGAGGGGCAGCTGGTGTGGTCTTCTTGGCCCATGCTCTGTCTACCCCAGCCAGGCACCAGAGATCTGGGCTGTGGGCTCCGTATATCTCCCCTCTGGGATGGGCCTCAGCCTACCTCCCCTCTCTCTGGCTCTCTGGCCAGTCCAGTCCTGGGCAGAGTGATACTTGCACCGGTAGAATTAAGTGTTTTTGACGATTTTGACGATCTCAGAAATGTTTTGCAGTTAAATCGTATGTATTTTGGGGTCGGAAGAAAAGTCTTTTAAAATCCCAAATTAGAAACCTCTGTGAAAATGTTTCCTATAAAGATAAATGTCATGATGTTTCAATGTCTTGGTGGGCCACCACCAGTTTGATGGTTTCAAATCCACTGCCCAACACCCACTTCTCGAATCAAAGGTCATTCATTGCTAGATACATTTTTGGGGGGGAGTTGCTGGGGAAAACAAATGTCTTGTTTATGGCATTATCTGTGCATGGTGGCAGAGTTTTGTGCTTTACTTTCATGGAATGTGCTGACTAGATAGAGGTAGCACTCTCCGTAGCGTTGCCATGTGTTGTGCAATTTCACTATCATGCTGTCAGCATGGTTCACATAAGAAGGAAAGTGGATGATAAGACACGATAGGGTGAGTATGCCTGTTATGCAAAATAGAGAGGGTATGCCTGCGCGTAGCACATCATAATAACACCTTGTAATAAAGCATTTATAATGGATTAGTAAATAGTTTATTCATGTATTAATCATTACTCCCTCATTTGTAAATGTTAGTAAGCTAGTTATTCACACATTCATAAACACATTTTCAAGTATGTCATAATGTTTCATAAGATCATTCATAAGATGTTGACAATATATCCTTATAAACCAGTTACTAATCATTAGTAAAGTATTTTTCCAGTTTCTAAAGTGAGGAATATTTATACTTTATAAATACTTTATAAATGTTTTGAATGCACAGTGTCATTTCTCACAAAAAGATGGACATGTCATTAGTAGACATTCCAGCAGTACCTGATGCTCCATCATCAGGTCCTGCTCCGTCCAAGGTCTCAAAATGGCCCCTGGAACATATCAATGGTTAAACAATAAGCACACAATACAGAGGATGTTAAAGAAAACATATTCAACATTTCATTCCAAAACAGTCACACCGTTGTAGTAGTGTGATGTGGAACTTCATACACACTCTATGCTGAGTAAAGTAATGTTTTTCTTCCGAAAATCCTTACATTACTGTTTATTGGCAGTGACTTCTAACAAAACCAAAGTGTGGATTGCAGTCACTCCTTCGAGCAGTTCATAGACTGCTTATGAAGTAAGAAAGCAAATATCTGAGTACCTGATTTTGCTGAACTATCCTAATTACATTTAAAGAGTTACTACCATTAAAAGACCAGTAAAAGGGCAGCCCCAAAAAATGGTATGTGGTTAAAAGACTGAAGCACTGGAAGCATTTAAAGGTTATACATGTAACATTTATATCTGCAAATACCTCTAAATGTCAATCACATATCAGTAGTAATGAAGGGATAAACATCCATTTGAGAAAAACTTGCTGGTCCCGCCAGCTGTTGGGTGCAGGCCACATCTCCCTGTTTTATGATTCATTACAACTCTTCCTCACGTCCTTGCAACAGTTGTTTTACAACAGTTTTTGTTGTAAACATCCTGTGTTGTGTGCTTATTCTTTTACCATTGATACCAGGCTATTTTGAGACCTTAATAAATCCCCTTATGGTCTAAGGGTCTGGGATGGCTTTCTACTAAGCTAACATATAGAATTGTTTTAAGATGGTCATACTAAGGACCATTTAGAAATTGGATTTTTGAATTTTAGGACCCCTGTAGGTATCAAAAAAAATATTAAACAAAATTATTTGAAACATTGAATTTGGCCTTACTGCTATTAGCCCCTAGAAACACATTGAATAACAGATTCATACATGGAAAAAAGAGTCCGAAAATAAATCAAAAGGAGTATGTTGTGAAGTGTCTGTCCTTTACCTGAGAGATATAAGAAAGGCCCCCCAAAAAATACAGTGGAGTTATCCGTATACCTTTGACGTGTAAATGCCCCATTCCCTTCCATTCATTTTTCATCCCGTTACCGGTTTACCTTCAGATGAGTCCTGTGACACTTGTGGGGGTCGTAAAGAAAATGTCAAGAAAAGCAAAATGGAGAGAAAAACGGAGAGCAAAACGGAGAACCTCTGGCCAATCAAAATAAAGTATAAATAGCCCTCGCTTTAGATTAGACCCCTCAAAAATACTTGACTAATGAGTAGTAAATAGTTTATAAGGACCTATGTTAAACATCTTATCAATGATCTCATGAATCATTATGACATACTTTAAAAGTTGTTATAAATGTGTGAATAACTAGCTTACTAACATTTACAAATGAGGGAGTAATGATTAATAAATTATGAATGAACTATTTATTAATCCATTATAAATGCTTAGTGACAAGATGTTATTGGTATGTTCTTCCGCATGCACTGGTGTACATAGTGGCATTGTGGCCACAGCAATTGCTCTTGGAGCTATGAAGCTGGTAGAATGTCAGTTGTGAGTGTCTATTGGTGGTGCATTGTGGTCTATGGTCTTGGTGCATTTCAATGGTTTTGGTGGATTTCAATGGCCTTGGGTGGATCTTTATGGTGATGGTCAGTGTTGGCTTACTCTTTTGTTTTGTACGAGGAGTTTGACGTCTTTCCCAGAGAGAAAGGTCCAGGTCAACCCACAGCAAAGGATTCCTCATCATAGGAGTCAATCTAACACACACACCCACACACACACCCACACACACACACACACACACACACACACACACACACACACACACACACACACACACACACAAATTAGATAGGGGTGGTTGAAGAACAGTTTGGGGTCACCCAGATCTTTTGACATGTTTTGAAGTCGGCGGAAGTGTTGTGGTTGACCCATAGTTTTTCTGCTGGAGTGTTTTGATTGACCCATGGCTAGTTTGCTGGATCGTCATGGTTCACTGGCTCCCCAGGCCTGTTTCCATAGACAGAGGGCTGACCTCCCACACTCAGCCCACTGCCCTTCCCCTGAAATGGGGCACGGAAAGGGGAGTAGAGGCCTCCCTGGCTCCCTATTCAAGGTTGGATGTATGAGAGGGTGAGGGGTGGGAGGTCAGGCAAGTGGGGGTGAGATATGAAGGGGTGAGCAGGGGGTGGGATGCAGATGAGAGGGAGAGAGCTGGAATGTTGGACTGGTTGGGGGTAAACCATGGAGTGGTTAGGGGTGGGCTGAGTGGAGGGTTAGTGGGGTGATGGGGTGACCCTAGCTTTCTGAGACCCCCTGGCCCATAGGCTAATCCTCTCCCTGACCTGGGTCCTCTGGGTCCTCTGGCCTGTCAGGGTCTCAAAATCCATTCAGCTCCGACGTGACGGGACCCCCCAGCCCGGGAGGGAGAGGGCAGCTGCCCCCTACGCTACCCTTTTCACTGGGACCCCTTCCCCCCGTTCTGGCCTTCTCCTTCACACGTATATCCCCTATGTACTCCTATGCTCTTACCCCTGTGGCCCCATGGCCCTGCTCCTCTCCTGTCAATTCCACTGTTGCTCTAGCCCTGAGAAGACAACCCCTTCACCTCTACTCAGAGAACTCTGTTGTTTTCTCAGCTCTGACTGCTTGACTTGTAGGTTTTCTGTTTTCTTTTCGCCAGCAATACCAGATTGGGGATGTAGAATACACTTCCTAGGTATTTGTGAGAAATGTCTGTGTGCTCCAACGGTAATTGTTTTAGATCGCCTCCATGTGCGGATTATTTTCGGGGAGGTTTTTGGTTTTGTTTGTCACATATGCGTGCAAACATTTCAGACTTTTTTTTCCTCCATGGCCTAAACCCATTTTGTCAAGAGCATAATACTGTGTATGGTTTTAAAGACTCTGTCTACTGAAAATAAAACATACCACACCTAGTGGTTAGAGCATTGGGCCAGTAACCGAAAGGTTGCTGGATCGAATGCCTGAGCTTACGAGGTAAAAATGTACAAATCTGTCGTTCTGCCCCTGAGCAAGGCAGTTAACCCACTGTTCCACGGGCGCCGAAGACATGGATGTCGATTATGGCAGCCCCCCGCACATCTCTGATTCAGAGGGGTTGGGTTAAATGTGGAAGACACATTTCAGTTGAAGGCATTCAGTTGTACAACTGACTTGGTATCCCCTTTCCCTTCCCCCTCTCTTTTTCACCTCTCTTCCTCCTCTTCTCCTCATAACACATTCTCTCTGTCTCCATGGCCCCCTCCACTCTCACACAAAGCCCCACTGTGCCCTGCGCTCCCTCCGCCATCCTCTGCCTGCTCTCTGTCCATAAGGAGCAGCATTAGCACTGAGCCTTGCATAAGCTCTCTAATATGAACCATAATGGTGAGTGGCACACAGAGGAAGTGGAGGAGGCAGCAGCGGGTCCCGGGATGTCTGGATGTCTCACCCTCTGGACGTCCCCTCCCAACCCCAAGAACAATTTCTCTAAGAATTACAACCGGATTTCCCAAGGATTAAATTGGGCCAGGTCCAAAAAGTGGATTTAGAGGGATAGTTAAGGTGGAATGTTCAGGAAAGGGTTAAGTTTCTCTGTGGGAAGCAGAGAAACCCATTTTACTGTAAAGCGCTAAATTGAAGTTTAAGGTCCATGCTGGTAAGATTCTAAAGGTTGTTATGATAAAGAGGTTCCCTGTAGGGTTCCCACAATGGAGCTCCACAGGAATCTGCAGCCTCAGACTTGGGTCAAATATATACCGCATTTCAAACACTTTAAGGAACATGTATAGGGGATTTAAGGTAAAATGACTTAGCACTTTTTGTTTGACAACAATGTTTTCCATTGTTATTATTTCCATTACTTATATGTCTTTGCTGATATTCCTACTTTGGCACTGTTCCATATGTTAGGTTTACTCTCCACTGTCTGATTTGGCAGAATGAGTGCACCACTCAGCAGTGAGTCATTGACGCTAGGAAAGGCCAGTGGAGCTCCTCGCTAAGTGACGTGTCAACATCTGAACCATAGGAGTGATGGAACTTCTCATACGTGTCATCAATGTGAGACAAACTGTTGGTTGACGGGGTGTCTAGTCTGTAGCTTGTTATTGTGCTGTATTGAGGTAATGTCTTATTCCTTATACTATAGAGGAACATATATTGGATCTTATGATTCAAGAAAAGAGATAGAATAGGCACTGCCACCAACTCCTTGTGACTCTGTCTGAGGCTGTGCTAATATGAACATTGTCATTTTACATTGTAGAGTTGCAGGACATTGAGTTAGGCTCATTGTACCAAAGAAAACAACATAATAATGTAAGTCTGAGAGGTCTTATTGTGTAGCACTGGAATTTGTTGAAGATTTAATAGGCAGGATACCTCACATGTATGTCAGCTGTCACCATGACAAAAGGTATATTGCTTTATTTATTTATTGTATTAAGGTTTCATCTAAGAATTTCTCCAACATCTTAGATTTTTCTGGCCTTTTATCTAGTATATTTACGTCACAAACACACACACACACTCACACACACTCACACGCACACACACACAAACACACTTCCGCATGCAATCAGGTGGTGATATCAAAAACACCTTTGAAAGGCATATTACTGTGCATTGTGCCAGACTCTAAGTCTGTGGTGAGATAAGGTCTCTAATCTCACAAGGGCCTTAGGGAAGAATGTCTGGACGAACTGAAATGGAAACCGCCATGATGAAATCTTATCACGCGACAAGTTGTTGGCCGTAGAGTAAAGACTTTGGAGTGGCATGGAGTATAGGAACTAGGCTTATATTGTCCCAAGAATGCACATAGAATGTTTACCTACACTGGAGCTCAGTGGATGACTACAGGCTGAAATTAATCAGTTGTGTTGTTCACAACAGCAATTTGTGACGATGGTATAGAAGTCAACGATGGTATAGAAGTCATCACAATACTTTTTAGAAACAAAGATATACATTGTTCTGATTACCTCTAAACAAAATATAAAGGCCCCAATCTGTTGAAGTCTTAGTCCCGCAATGTCATAAGGTGGTTTAGTGAGCTCACAAAAGCTCTTTTGAAGCCCCAGGTCTGTCTGGATGGATCAGTGGTCCAGAATAGTCTCTATGTGACCGAGTATCAGCCCAGAGTAGAGGGGCTCACAGGGCCATAAACCACATATCAATCACCTGAATGTGTGTACACACATACACACAAATGCCTGAACCACTTCCCATCAAGATATCAGTGCTACAGATTGCCTTGAGTGATGTCAGAGTTTCCCCTTTCAACCTCTCTCCCCTCTGTGTCATGACAAAGGTGCTCTTCTTATGTAGGTCCCCTCGGAGTATATTTCACATGCAAGTTATTGTTCCTGGTGGCCCCTGGTGGCCCCCGTGTCTGTTCAGCCTCTCTTGACACTATTTGAAAAATGTTTTCTTTTCCTTTTACTTCCTTTTTTCCATTATCTACTGCATCCCAACGTTTTTTCTCTCCGTCCTCCTCCTCTTGCTCCTCTTTCTTTTCCCTTCAAGACTGAGGAGCATTTGGAGATGGGAGGCCGAGAGTGGTGGTTGATCTTGGCAGAGGACATGAAGGAAGCCTCATGTGACCTGTTGCTCTGATATGAGACGCATAATAAAAATCACCAGAGGTTTGTGACGTGGCTCTCTAAGCAGCGAGAATAAGTCGTCTGCCTCTCTGTCTCTCTGTCTTGCACTGTCATTCTCTCTCTCCCTCTCTTTTGCTCTGTCTTTCTCATCTTTCTGTTTCCCAGCCATCCTTCCCGCCGTTCCAGCCGCTTGCCTCCTCCCGCATGGGTAACGTCCATCCGTCAGGCCCCAGCGAGAAATCATAGTGTGTGTATGTTTCTTGCCCTTGTCCCATCCCGGGCCTGGCTTAGCCTATCACCCCCGGTGTTCTTTTTGTGACAGATTTGGAGGAAGGGGAGAGAGAGGGTCAAGGTGCTTGTTGGCGGCGTCACTCGTGCCGTCGCTCCTTCTGCTCGCTCATGTGTCCTCCAGGCTCATGTCTCCCACAGCTTTCCTTTTCCAGAGGCTTGAATAATTCAATTAAGACTAAAGGATATTTGAGAATGACCCCGGAGTTGCCTCGAAGCGCGCCAAGACTGCGGAACACTGTGTAAAACAGAGCGGTAGGTCAGGTCAAACATCCCCTTTGATTGTTGATAATAATCCAGTCAAAACCCAGACCCTCAATCTCCTTCCTCACTCCTACACAGCACCGGAGAACATTTGTAGGCCATACCTGCCTTTGTGTGTGTGTGTGCGGGTGTGTGGGTGTGTTTCCATTCTATCTGGGGCAAGACAGCCAATTGGAACCCCATGTTCTCTCTCCTGCTGTGGGGGAGTAGGAGAGTGACCGGGTCTTTGGGAAGAGAAGGCATGGAACACATTTCATACTGAAAACCACCACGGTAAAAAAGGCTTTCCTGCAGTAAATCTTTTGACACATTTCGAAGGCACGGGCTGTGTGTTCGGTCGGTGTGCTCTGTGCTGTGCATATGTGCGTGCAAGAGTGCATGTGTGTATATCTGCGTCTGAGTGTGTGTCTTTGTCTGCATTGCGCCTCTGTCTATGTGACTGTGTGTGTGTGCGTCTGTCTGCGCCTGTGCCTGCAATGAGCCTCCATCTGTGTGTGTGTGTCTGTGTGCATGTGTCTGCTTCCCTCCAAGTGTGTTTTATTGGATGTGAGCAACCCCATTCCCAGCAGTGTCCCGGTCAGAACAGAGCTAAATCGATGCATAAAAAGGCAGCCCGGGCCATTCATGTTCAGGGCTCATTTGAATGATTTGTTTTGCCACTTAATAAACGTGACTGCTTCCCTGGCCATTAGTGCCGACACCTCCTAAGTCTGCCGATGGAGGCTGGAAGAGAAGGGGAAGGGAAGGGGCGAGGAAGGGGAAGGCTCTGGCCTCGTGTGAACCCATCTGTGAGTGTGATGGATGCCACAGCCATTGCAACGGCTCTGGAACACAGGGCGCTACAGTGTGTGTGTGTGTGTGTGTGTGTGTGTGTGTGTGTGTATTGTTTTGTTGTCGGGGTGTTGCCCGTAATCAACAGGCAAGGGCTTATGTTTCCCAGAGGGGGATAGACGTAAATGCTAATAATGAGGGAATTGTGTGTGTTTTTGTTTAACTATCCTTGTGGATACCAGAAGTCCTCACAAGGATAGTAAAACAAGGAAAATTGGGAACATTTTGCCAGTCCACATGAGGAAAAATATAATTTTAGGGTTAGCGGTTAGGGTTACAATTAAGATTAAGGTTAGGGTTAAGGGTTAGGTATAGTTTAGGTTTGATTTGGGGTTAAGGTCAGGCTTATGGGTCAGGTTAGCGTTAATGTTAGGGTTAGATTTTGTATTTTGGATGGGAATCAATTCATTGGTCCCACAAGGATAGCATTACAAAACTGTGTGTGTGTCTGTGCGCGCGCGCGTGTGCGTGTTCTTTTAAATATCTGGCAAGGGTATGGAGTTGGTTGTAATACTGTGTGTTTTTCTGTTAGTGAGTGATTGAGAGCACGTGTGTTTTTGTGAGTATGTATGCTTGTTTGTGTGTGTGTCTGTGTGAGCTCAGAGGTGTGAGTAATACCAAAGAAATTCTGAAATGAATTGGACTTGATGGTCTATGTGGTTCTATTAACTGGCATTCTGTAACATCTTCCCTGTTATTCTGTCTCCTGGAAAATCCTCTCCAACATGAACCAGCAACTCTCATGATGATAACTGACCATTAAATCAAGCACAATCAAAACCAAGGCCAACCACATGCATACAGTATATCTCCTGATTCCCTTGGCACATTCATTGTAGTGTGTCCAATCAAAAACTCATCTTTTGACCAATGGGTAAAATAATATGTTAGTTGTGTAGATAATTATCTAAGAAAACCAATGGTCCAAACCTCATGTCTCTATCATAATCCGTTCAAAACAAATTGGAGTGTCTACCCTTGTAGGATGGCCAGGATTAGGGTGACTAAATCAACAGAGGCCAGAGAAATAAAGTTGTAAAAGATCTGGAAAATAGCATGGCGTCAACTAGGCTGGATGCTGTGTGAGAATTAAGGCTTACCGTTGAACTCGTCATCTTTCTTCTCAAATCCGGAAGACATAAAACTATATAGAGGTAAGATAGATATCGATTTTGAGACGTGTATATGTAGAATTTTCATATTTTAGTCTACCCTATTCATATTAATGTGAAGTTCCTGTTATTTTTAGAAGAATTCTCACAAAAACAAGCTTTTCTCTGAATTGTCAATGGAGCACAGAGCGTACAGCAAGCTTTTTATTTTCAAAAGCTTTTACATTTAATTCAGGTCGTGTCATGCTAATTTTGCTATTTGCAACCCTTGGAAACAACTTGGAAGACGACGACCACAAAATGTAAAATCCTCAAAAGTTTCAGCAAGAAAGCTGCACCGCTTTGCCAACAGAGCTCGGTGCTATGATCGCGTGCATTATGTTACGAATTCCGACTTTTTGGTTACAATGTTAATGATACGTTAGAGAAAGACCCCACGGAACAATTCAGAACATGAAGAATCATATTTGTCTTGAAAAATGTATTTTATAATATAAGGAAGTGAAATGCCATCACCACTGGGCAGAGTGGGTGGACACCCTATTTATTGTGTCGTAGGCTACAGTGTTGAGATATCCTGCTGGCTCGGACCGCAGAGAGCACACTGATGCGGAGCTATGCAGCTGGATGTTTTTTTAACTCCCATCTTGTTTTTGGCCTGCGCGGGCCATATTGTATTACACCCAATGAAAGCAGTGCTGAAGCCCCTCGACAGATGTTTGTTTGTGTCCAAGTGTCTTCGGAGTGGGGCGGAAGGAGAGGTGTACAGCTGAGTATACTGTGGCACACATACACACTCACACATACTACACACACACACACACATAAACAGACCCACACACATGCTGCGGTCACAGCGACCAGCACGTCTTGACCTTTTGTTCGAATGTGAACTCACTCTGTCTGTCTGTGTGGAGCGGCTCCATAGATATATCACTTACAGCACAACATAGTGGGAGGGGGAGAGGCAGGAACCCATACAGCCAGTAGGGACAGAAAGTTGAGGTGTGGAGAAAGAGTGTGTGAATACTGTGCTATTTTCCTGAAAATACTGCAATTGAAACCTACTGTAACAGTCATACCCTGCTCATTGATCAATCAATCAATCAATCAATCAATCAAATGTATTTATAAAGCCCTTTTTACATCAGCCGATGTCACAAAGTGCTGTACAGAAATCCAGCCTAAAACCCCAACAGCAAGCAATGCAGATGTGGAAGCACGGTGGCTAGTAAAAACTCCCTAGAAAGGACAGAACCTTGGAAGAAACCTAGAGAGGAAACAGGCTCTGAGGGGTGGCCAGTCCTCTTCTGGCTGTGCCGGGTGGAGATTATAACATAACATGGCCAAGATGTTCAAACGTTCGTAGATGACCAGCAGGGTCAGATAATAATAATCACAGTGGTTGTAGAGGGTGCAACAGGACAGCACCTCAGGAGTAAATAACAGTTTGCTTTTCATAGCTGATCATTCAGAATTAGAGACCACAGGTGCGGTAGAGAGAAAGTCCAAAACAGCAGGTCCGTTGACAAGGTAGCACGTCCAGTGAACAGGTCAGGGTTCCATAGCCACAGGCAGAACAGTTTAAACTGGAGCAGCAGCATGACCAGGTGGACTGGGGACAGCAAGGAGTCATCAGGCCAGGTAGTCCTGAGGCATTGTCCTAGGGCTCAGGTCCTCTGAGAGATGAGAGAGAGAATTAGAGGGAGCATACTTCACACAGGACACCGGATGAGACAGGAGAAATATTTCAGATATAACAGACTGACCCTAGCGCCCTGACAAATAAACTTTTTCAGCATAAATACTGGTGGCTGAGACAGGGCCAAACAGGCAGGATATAACCCCACCCACTTTTTCAAAGCACAGCCCCCACACCACTAGAGGGATATCTTCAACCACCAACCTACTACCCTGAGACAAGGCCGATTATAGCCCACGAAATCTCCCCCACGGCACGAACCCGAGGGGGGCGCCAACCCAGACAGGAAGATCACGTCAGTGACTCAACCCACTCAAGTGACGCATGGAAGAGCACCAGTAAGCCAGTGACTCAGCCCCCGTAATAGGGTTAGAGGCAGAGAATCCCAGTGGAGAGAGCAAAAAGGCGGTTCGTCGCTCCAGTGCCTTTCCGTTCACATTCACACTCCTGGGCCAGACTACACTCAATCATAGGACCTAAAGAGATGAGTCTTCAATAATGACTTAAAGGTCAAGACCGAGTTTGCGTCTCTCACATAGATAGGCAGACCATTCCATAAAAATTGAGCTCTATAGGAGAAAGCCCTGCCTCCAGCTGTTTGCTTAGAAATTCTAAGGACAGTAAGGAGGCCTGCGTCTTGTGACCGTAGCGTACGTGTAGTTATGTACGGCAGGACCAAATCGGAAAGATATGTAGGAGCAAGCCCATGTAATGCTTTGTTGTTTAGCAGTAAAACCTTGAAATAAGCCCTAGCCTTAACAGGATGGAAAAAAAGCTGTCCTTG
Organism: Brachymystax lenok tsinlingensis; assembly: GCA_030435695.1. Classification (NCBI taxonomy): domain Eukaryota; kingdom Metazoa; phylum Chordata; class Actinopteri; order Salmoniformes; family Salmonidae; genus Brachymystax; species Brachymystax lenok. The sequence goes on along the minus strand of CM059815.1, from coordinate 17,998,508 downwards.
AAATATTCTTGATATGTTCGTCAAAAGAGAGATCAGGGTCCAGAGTAACGCCGAGGTCCTTCACAGTTTTATTTGAGATGACTGTACAACCATCAAGATTAATTGTCAGATCCAACAGAAGTTCTCTTTGTTTCTTAGGACCTATAACTAGCATCTCTGTTTTGTCCGAGTTTAAAAGTGAAAAATCTGCCGCCATCCACTCCCTTGTCTGAAACACAGGCTTCCATGGAGGGCAATTTTGGGGCTTCACCATGTTTCATCGAAATGTACAGTTGTGTATCGTCCGCATAGCAGTGAAAGTTAACATTATGTTTCCGAATGACATCACTGAGAGATAAAATATATAGTGAAAACAATAGTGGACCTAAAACGGAACCTTGAGGAACACCAAAACTTATAGTTGATTTGTCAGAAGACAAACCATCCACAGAGACAAACTGATATCTTTCCGACAGATAAGATCTAAACCAGGCCAGAACTTGTCCGTGTAGACCAATTTGGGTTTCCAATCAATCCAAAAGAATGTGGTGATCGATGGTATCAAAAGCAGCACTAAGGTCTAGGAGCACGAGGACAGATGCAGAGCCTTGGTCTGACGCCATTAAAAGGTAATTTACCACCTTCACGAGTGCATTGATCTGAGACTTGACGTATAGAGCCTCCATGGACCTCTCTTTGTAGGTTACTGGAATTTGTTCTCATAGGGCTGAACTCAAACTGTTGCGTAAAACACACATTTTGTCAATGGGACGTGTGTGGAAAATCAAGTGGGTCTGTGCACACAGATCTTAAGTTAGGATTCGTCCTTAAATTCTCTTGGTTTTTCTAGGGCCAATAGTCTTGGCCACTCTATCACTACTCTAGGTCAGTGGGCTAAAGGTCTATTCTCTGTGTGTGTTTTGTAGAGATGTGGTGCCAGCTGAAGGCTTATTCTCTGTGTGTGTTTTGTAGAGATGTGGTGCCAGCTAAAGGTTGCTCCCCTGTATGTGTGTTTGTGTGTGTGTGTGTGTGTGTGTGTGTGTGTGTGCATGTGCGTGTGTTTCCATTTTATCTGGGGCAGGACAGCTAAAGTTTTCATCTGTGTGTGTCTTTAGGGATGTGGTACCAAGCAGTGTGTACACCTACCAGGTCCAAACCATCTCAGCCCGCAGTGAGAGTGAACCCTCCCCACCCCTCACCCACCAGCTTGGGGCACCATACTGCGGAGACGGACGCATCCAGAGGTAACGTGTGTGTTTGCATGTCTGCGTGCTTGTGTGTGAGTGTTCTCCCAGTAACAGTCTCCTGTCTGTCTGTCTCTCAGGGCCCAGGGAGAGGAGTGTGATGATATGAACTCTATGAATGGAGACGGATGCTCCAGCCAGTGTAAAAAGGAGCCCTTCTTCAACTGTGTCGGTATGTCCTCCTCACCAGCATCAATATGTCAGAATAGAGACATTTTAACCATTGTAGTTATTTGTCCCTAAAGCTAAAATATTAGTTTTACGGTATGTCACTTATGGTGACATATTTTCTAAATGTCACGGACACACAACCAATCGAATACGAATAACCGTTATTTAACACAGTGGCTGGTTCTATGACTCAAAATGAATAATGTCCACAATTGACACAGTATGCATGCTTCAAAAGGTGATTAATTGGTAAGACACAGAAGAATACAATTTCCATCCCCATTGAGATCTCTATGAGGGCGGAACTACGCAGACACATTTTGCTTTCCATTACAATTTGATGATTTCATTGGTCCCTTGAACTTAGCAAGGTTCTTTTGATTGGCCAGCTGTTACGGCAGTTCCTGTGCCTCTTATCGGTAGGAGGACTCTCCAGTGTGTGTGGTTGAGAGGCGTATGAGTTGTGGGGAGATGTGAGTAACATGCTAGTCACACGCTGGCTCTGTGAGTGACAGCGGCGAGGCATTCACTAGTTTTACGTCTGTGTCTGGGACTTGTCCAAGGGCTTGATGCGTTTCTCATAGGAGCAGATGCCATTGTGTATCATGGTCATGTTGATGTCTCGCTGAGAGTCTGGAAAGGATTGTCGTTTGAAGATAGAATAAACAAATTCATTCAGTGGATTGGATTCTCTGGCGTCCTCGTCAGTCACTGTTTGGTTAATAGATGGATTATTTCCTGTCCTCCTCCGAGTGACTCTTTTTCTCTTCCTCTCCCGTTTTTTCACACAATAAAAAGTCCCATTGTGTCAAAGCTGAACTCGCCTCGTCGACTGATGTGTTTGTATGTGCATGCATGCACATGTTTGCATGCACGTTTGTGTGTGTGTGTGTCCCACAACCCCTGTCAGATCGCTGGCCGGCACGGCAGCATTGTTTTCTGTTAACCGCAGCGCTCTGGGATATGTGTGTGACTGCCTGACATATTCCTAGTTTTTGTGTGGAAATCGGACACTATAATGAAGGGACCTTCTGTCTGTCGGTCTGTGTGTTGAACGAGCGGCTAACACAGAGCATGGTGCAGCCTGACATGCTCTCAGGCTAGGGAGAAGGGACAGATACTGTACACATACTGTTGCCATAAGGGAATAAATTAAATGTGTATAGGCTGAGCAGGGAAGTTGACTGGGTTCCCTTGTTGGATAGAGTCATGGTACTGCTTCACAGAACAGCTCTCGTTCTCTCTGGCCTCCCCTCTCTTTATCTATCTATTCCCAAAGTTATTCAGCCTCTTTATACCTCCTTGTTTTCCTCTGTAACCCTTTCTTTCTATTCCTCTCTCTTCTGGTTCATCAATTTTATCATTGTTTCCCTCCTGAACTCAATCACCTCTTCTTTCTCTCTCTCTCTCTCTCTCTCTCTCTCTCTCTCTCTCTCTCTCTCTCTCTCTCTCTCTCTCTCTCTCTCTCTCTCTCTCTCTGTGTTTTTCACTTTCATTCAGTTTCTTTCTCTCTTCCTCTCACACCTTTTCTCTCTCTACCTCTCATTCCCTCTCACTCTCCATCCGTTTGGAGTGGCAGGAGTGCATTCTATATGCCCCCTTTGCAGCCCCTCGTTTTAACATCGTCAGAGCAGAGTAAAGCACTAAGCGGAGCAGAGCTGGGGAGGGCTGGAATTTCGAGGAGGCCCAGCCTACTTGGCACGGAATGCCGCCTTCCCCCTAACTGGAACCCCGACACTGTGAGAGCACACGCACAACCCAGCCTCCTCTAGCCCAGCTCCAGCCCCAGCTTCAGCCCCAACTCCGGGTGGGATGTCTGGAAAAGCCATACTGGTGTATCCTCCTGCCTGGTCTCTCTCTACCAACTCTCTCTCTCTCTCTCCCCCTCCTCTCTCTCTAAATAAAACAGAAACGATCCTAATCTGTCAAGTTCATCAGATAGTGTTACGCTCCTGGAGGCCCTACTCTTTCCCAGCCTTCCCCTGCAGGGGAGGGCACCCTTTGAGTGTTACTTTATTTATGCAGACATCCCATTTCTGTCAACTGAAACAAAAACAATGATTGGAGACAAGCGAGGGAAAGCTTGAACTGCTGAGAGGGCAGAGAGGGCAGACATGTTTACACTGTGAGAGGGGAGGGGGAGGAGGTGAGAAGAGGAGGAGGGGAGAGAGATGGATTTTAAAATACTCCCCCTGTTGATACATTGTACTCTTAGAGAGAAACTGATGTTAAGGTGTGCAGCAATGGAGTTGTATCTTGTGGGATGTGTTTGCCACTCACTGTTGGTCAGTATCTGAGAGATCTGTCTCTGTGTTACCCAAGATGCCTTGTGTGCTAGAGGAAAAAGATCCCTTCGATAATGGACTCGTCCACTTACCAGTTCTCAAAGCACACACTCTAACACATATTTATATATATGCCATTTAGCAGACGCTTTCATTCAAAGCGACTTACAGTCATGCGTGCATACATTTACATATGGGTGGCCTGGGGAATCGAACCCTCAACCCTGGCAGTGTAAGCGCCATTCTCTACTAAGTGAGCAACAGAGGACCACACAGTCAAACATTAAAAGTGTGATAAATGTACCTGTATACTGTATCTCAACTTTGTAAAGTGTGGTTCTTCCTTGTGACACAAGGCCTATCAAAAGAGTTTTAAAACCACAAATAGACCGAAAGTTCTGAAAAATCTCTAGATATTTATTTTAAAACAAGAGTATAAAATACCAACCACGCTAAAAGGGCTTATTTAAACAAATAAAAGCTTTTTATCCTAAACAGATAGCATGCCTAGCTTCCTCTATCCACATATGCTCCTCTATCCACATATTGAATGCTCTCTACCAATAGTTTTCGGACCTCATGAATAAAGCAGGAATAATCATTGAGGTGTGGTACAGTAGTGAGTGTGGGCTAAACATCCAACACAAGACAAGACAATAAACCAAGACAAGATCAACTATTAGCAAATGTAGTTGATAGCTAAAGTGCAATGGATAAGCTATGATATATATATTGCGAAATCTGGGCCCAGTTTTCAAGTTCATTCACATAAACACATTTACCTCCACACAATCCAAACGGTTTAAGAGCGAACATTAGGTTGAATCTCTTCACACTTCTCTCTTCTCTCCTTCCCTCCAGAGGAGCCCAGTATGTGTTACTTCTACGATGGTGACGGAGTGTGTGAGGACTTTGAGCGGGAGACCAGCGTGAGGGACTGTGGCCTGTATACCCCCAGTGGCTTCTTGGACCAGTGGGCCACAGCCGTGCAGGTGTCCCACCAGGAGAGTCTCTACTGCCCTGGCGAGGTGGCCGCCGGCTACCCTGCTGTCACTAAGGTATTTCCTTAATTATAAAAACTGTTTTTACCCCTTTTTCTCCCCAATTTCGTGGTATCCAATTGGTAGTTACATTCTTGTCCCATCGCTGCAACTCCCGTACAGCCTTGGGAGAGGCGAAGGTCGAGAGCCGTGTGTCCTCCGAAACATAACCCAGCCAAGCCGCACTGCTTCTTGACACAATGCCCACTTAACCCGGAAGCCAGGCCGGGCGCAATGCACGCTGACATGGTCGCCAGGTGCACAGTGTTTCCTCCGACACATTGGTTCCTCCGACACACTTAACCCGGAAGCCAGCCGCACCAATGTGTCGGAGGAAACACTGTGCACCTGGCGACCATGTCAGCGTGCATTGCGCCCGGCCTGCCAAAGGAGTCGCTAGTGTGAGATGGGACAAGAACATCCCTGCCGGCCAAACCCTCCCCTAACCTGAAAAACGCTTGGCCAATTATGCACAGACCAATGGTTCTCCCGGTCGCGGCCGGCTGCAACATAGCCTGGACTTGAACCCAGGATCTCTAGTTGCACCACTGCGCCACTTAGGAGGCCCAGATACTTCCTTAATGTACATCCTTAATCTACACCACACCACAGTAGGGCACTCAACAGAAAACATTTTAAATACTTTGCAGCAAAATTGGTGTTTGTTATTGGACAAGTCCAGGTAGTCCCTTCCTTTTTCAGCACCAAGTGGTTTTAACAGTGATGGTAGCATGTTTAATGTGTATATGCCACCTCACATTACCTTGTTGAATAGTTTTGGTCTATTTATTTAGCTACTTATGAATGTCTGTATCTGTTACTGTGAGCTGAGTCTATGTTCAGGGGCTTGCAAGGTCACAAAGACAACGGATGTCTACACTTCACCTTGACAGGCCCCCATGATGTCAGCATTTTGTTTGGGAAGTTTATTGCGCTTTCTCATCTCAGAAGTCTCCAGCTTTTATTTTTTTTGGGGGGGAAACTGAGCCCGAAAAGCTCTTGAAAACGTTATCTGATTCATTTTTGGCCCCGGGGTGTTGTAAAGAGAGAGCTGTCTGTTGTCTGAGGTGAAGTTTATAGCTTTCATTAATGTAATGCTTATGGAGGACAGGAGAAGATATCATTGATTTCACTCAGAGACTCTGGGGCCATTGATCTGTTGCTGTCTTGGGACACAGGGAATCACTGAGTGCCAAAAACACACTACACAGAGAACAACTGCATTAGGTTCTGTCCTATTGAACCTCTCTCTGCTCTACAGGCCGTTACCACACTGTTATTAGATTGGATTTAATGATTAACAAAGTGTTATTTAATTGGAGGCAGGCTTATTTAAGGACCCCACCAAAGGGCAACGTAACTCATGTTCTAGAGCTGAAAAGCTTGATAAGGTTCCACCTCAGGAGAATGACGCAGGTTACTTATACATATTAATGAATTGGGGGTGGGTAGAAACGTCGTGGTGATTTCTCCCTTCAAATAGGGCACTGACAGCTATCAGTGTAGCTAGCTAGCATGCTAACTTTATCTCGCTAGCTAGCTGTCTTGCTAACCTTATCTAGCTTGCTAATGTTATCTGTTGTTGCGGTCTTATTTATTTTTACTACACCATATTCAAAAGATTAGCCAGCTTGCTAGGGATATGGCTGGCTATGGCTGGAGCTGGGTTTGTCATAAGCATTTAGGGAAAACTATGCCAACAGATGGAAACTAGTATCTTTGACTTCACCATCTATAGTTTTGGCATTTTCTATAAATTGTGACTGTGAATCAGCCATAGAAATAGTAATAAGATGCATCTCTGGTAATATGGATAACTGTTGAAAGGTTGACATGCGTTTTTCTACATTGTATTGGACACGGACGGTGCAACCTTTGGTAGGTAGGCTGCTGGCAGGCTTTGGCAGTGCAGAAAAGCCAAATCAGCCCGTGCTCATAGTTCTCATAGGGAAAGTGAAATGATAGTCTACAATGACTTTGCTCAAGATGCACACAGCAAATATATTTTTTATTTCACCTTTATTTGACCTTTATTTTATTTTAACAGTTGAGAACAAGTTATCATTTACAACTGCGACCTGGCCAAGATAAAGCAAAGCAGTGCGACACAAAAAACAACACAGAGTTACACATGGAATAAACAAATGTACAGTCAATAACACAATAGAAAAAAATCTATATACAGTGTGTGCAAATGAGGTAAGATTAGGGAGGTAAGGCAATAAATAGGCCGAAGTGGTGAAGTAATTCAAATTGAGCAATTAAACGCTGGAGTGATAGATGTGCAGAAGATGAATGTGCAAGTAGAGATACTGGGGTGCAAAAGAGCAAAAAACATAAATAACAATATGGGGATGAGGTAGTTGGATGGGCTTTTTACAGATGGGCTATGTACAGGTGCAGTGATCTGTGAGTTGCTCTGACAGCTGATGCTTAAAGTTAGTGAGGGAGATTCCAGTGATTTTTGCAATTTGTTCCAGTCATTGGCAGCAGAGAACTGGAAGGAAAGGTGGCCAAAGGAGGAATAGGCTTTGGGGGTGACCAGGGAGCGCGTGCTATGGGTGGGTGCTGCTATGGTGACCAGTGAGCTGAGATAAGGCGGGGCTTTACCTAGCAGACTTATAGATGACCTTGAGTCAGTGGGTTTGGCGACGAATATGAAGTGAGGGCCAGCCAACGAGAGCATACAGGTCGCAGTGGTGGGTAGTATATGGGGCTTTGGTGACAAAACGGATGGCACTGTGATAGACTGCATCTAATTTTCTGAGTAGAGTGTTGGAGGCTATTTTATAAATGACATTGCCAAAGTCCAGGATTGGTAGGATAGTCAGTTTTATGAAGGCATGTTTGGCAGCATGAGTGAAGAATGCTTTGTTGCGAAATAGGAAGCCGATTCAAGATTTATTTTTGGATTGGAGCTGCTTAATGTGAGTCTGGAAGTAGAGTTTACAGTCTAACCAGACACCTAGGTATTTGTAATTGTCCACATATTCTAAGTCAGAACCGTCCAGAGCAGTGATGCTGGACGGGCGGGCAGGTGCGGGCAGCAATCGGTTGAAGAGCATGCATTTAGTTTTACTTGCATTTAAGAGCAGTTCGAGGCCACGGAAGGAGAGTTGTATGGCATTGAAGCTCGTTTGGAGGTTAGTTAACTTCTTAGGGAGCGGCTCCCGAGGTGACGGTTTTGGAGAGTCTGGCGTGCCCAAAGTAAAATGCCTCCCACTCAGGCCCCGAAAATAGGATATGCACATAATTAGTACTACTGGATGGGAAACACTCTGAAGTTTCTAAGAGTGTTAAAATATTGTCTGTGAGTATAACAGAACTCATTTAGCAGGCAAAAACCAGAGAAAAAAACATCCGGAAATCAGTTTCTGGTGACCTTTGGCTCTCTTAGACACACTCCCTATTGAATCAATTTGTTACCAGGACTGAGACTGCAGTACCTATGGCTTCCACTAGATGTCAACAGTCTATATATATATATATATATATAAAGCCTCAGTAAGCAGGAAGAATAGGTACAGGAAATGGCCAAGGTAGCTCAGATGTCAACAAGTTTTCTCATGCGCGAGTCTGGCTGCGCGCCCCACTTTATTTTACTTATATAACGTTTAGGTGACCATCCAAGTGAAATATTATCACTAATATTCATAAAAGGATAGCTAAGGATGCATTTTAACTGGTATTTGATTTGTTTAGGAAAAGTTTATAGGTATATTTGAACGCGTTCTCTTCACGTTTCAATGGGCGATTCGTCGTTGGATTTTCTGAACATAATGCACCAACCAAACGGAGATTTATGGATATAATACATTTTCTAACAAAATAACCATGGATTGTCTTCGTTGGACACTTGGGAAGCCCTCAGCAGAAGTTCTTCAAAAGGTAAGGGATTTGTTTTCGCTGTGAAATGTGTTTTGTGTGAACCGCGATGATTTCTGAATTTATGCTAATGTTAAAATATTGGAGGTGCTACTCTCAAACAATCAAATGTTGTGCTTTCGCCGTAAAGCCTTTTTGAAATCTGACAACGCTGTGATATTGCCAAGAAGCAGAGCTTTTGATGACTATGCAACACTTGTATATTGAGGAATGTTTAATAATTCAACTTTTGGATTTTGAATTTGGCGCCTTGCATTTCACCGGGTAGCGCCCCACTGCTCCCTAAGTAGTTAACACAGTGTCCAAAGAAGTGCCAGAAGTATACAGAATGGCGTCGTCTGCGTAGAGGTGGATCATAGAATCACTAGCAGTAAGAGCGACATCATTGATGTATACAGAGAAAAAAGTTGGCCCGAGAATTGAACCCTGTGGCACCCCCATAGAGACTGCCAGCGGTCCGGACAACAGGCCCTCCGATTTGACACACTGAACTCTGTCTGAGAAGTAGTTGGTGAACCAGGCGAGGCAGTCATTTGAGAAACCAAGGCTGTTGAGTCTGCCGATAAGAATGTGGTGATTGACAGAGTCGAAAGCCTTGGCCAGGTCGATAAATATGGCTGCACAGTATTGTCTTTTATCGATGGCGGTTATGATATCATTTAGGACATTGAGCGTGGCTGAGGTGTACCCATGACCAGCTCCGAAACCAGATTGCATAGGGGAGAAGGTACGGTGGGATTGTAAATGGTCGGTGATCTGTTTGTTAATTTGGCTTTCGAAGACCTTAGAAAGGCAGGGTAGTATAGATATAGGTCTGTAACAGTTTGGGTCTAGAGTGTCTTCCCCTTTGAAGAGTGGGATGACCGCGGCAGCTTTCCAATCTTTGGGGATCTCGGACGATACAAAAGAGAGGTTGAACAGGCTAGTAATAGGGGTTGCAACAATTGCGGGGGGTAATTTTAGAAAGAGAGGGTCCAGATTGTCTAGCCCAGCTCTTTCAGAACATCAGGCTATCTGGATTTGGGTGAAAGATAAATGCAGTAGGTTTGGGCAAGTTGCTGTGAGGGGGTGCAAGCTGTTGACCAGGGTAGGGGTAGCCAGGTGGAAAGCATGGCCAGCCATAGAAAAATGCTTATTGAAATTCTCAATTATCGTGGATTTATCGGTGGTGACAGTGTTTCCTAGCCTTCCTAGCCTCAGCTGGGAGGAGGTTCTCTTACTCTCCATGGACTATACAGTGTCCCAGAACTTTTTGGAGCTTGTGCTACAGGATGCAAATTTCTGTTTGAAAAAGCTAGCCTTTGCTTTCCTAACTGCCTGTGTATATTGGTTCCTATCTTCCCCGAAAGGTTGCATACCGAGGGGGCTATTTGATGCTAATGCAGTACGCCACAGGATATTTTTGTGCTGGTCAAGGGCAGTCAGGTCTGGAGTGAACCAAGGGCTATATCTGTTCCTGGTTCAATTTTTTTTTTATGTGGCATGCTTATTTAATATGGTGAGGAAAGCACTGTTAAAGAATAACCAGGCATCCTCTACTGACGGAATGAGGTCAATATCCTTCCAGGATAACCGGGCCAGCTCAATTAGAACGCATCCATTACGGATGCAGGCAGTGAGGCAGTGATCGCTGAGATCCTGATTGAATACAGCAGAGGTGTATTTAGTTGGCAGGTTGGTCAGGATGATATCTATGAGGGTGCCCGTGTTTACAGATTTTGAGTTGTACCTGGTAGGTTAATTGATCATTTGTGTGAGATTGAGGGCATCTAGCTTAGATTGTAGGATGGCCGGGGTGTTAAGCATGTCCCAGTTTAGGTCACCTAACAGTACGAGCTCTGAAGATAGATGGGGGCAATCAATTCACATATGCTGTCCAGGGCACAGCTGGGGGCAGAAGGTGGTCTATAACAAGCGGAAACGGTGAGAGACTTGTTTCTGGAAAGGTGTATTTTTAGAAGTAGAAGCTCGAATTGTTTTGGCACAGACCTGGATAGTATGACAGAGCTCTGCAGGCTGTCACTGCAGTAGATTGCAACTCCGCCCCCTCTGGCAGTTCTATCTTGTTGGAAAATGTTATAGTTAGGGATGGACATTTCCGGATTTTTGGTGGCCTTCCGAAACCAGGATTCAGACATGGCTAGGACTTCCAGGTTGGCAAAGTGTGCTAAAGCAGTGAGTAAAACAAACTTAGGGAGGAGGCTTCTAATGTTAACATGCATGAAACCAAGGCTTTTACGGTTACAGAAGTCAACAAATGAGAGCGCCTGGGGAATGGGAGTGGAGCTAGGCGCTAGGGCCTGGATTAACCTCTACATCACCAGAGGAACAGAGGAGGAGTAGGATAAGGGTACGGCTAAAGGCTATGAGAACTGGTCGTCTGGTGTGTTCTGAACAAAGAGTAAAAGGAACAGGTTTCTGGGCGAGGAAGAATAGATTCCAGGCATAATGTACAGGCAAGGGTATGGTAGGATGTGAATACAGTGGAGGTAAACCTAGGCATTGAGTGACGATGAGAGAGATTTTGTCTCTAGAGACATAATTTAGACCAGGTTAGGTCATGTGTGGTAGGTGAAACAAAAGGGCTCTCTAAGGCATATTGAGCAGGGCTGGAGTCTCTACATGAAATAAGACAATAATCACTAACCAAAACAGCAATGGACAAGGCATATTGACATTAGGGAGAGGCATGCGTAGCCGAGTGATCATGGGGACCAGTGGGAGGCGAGCTGGAGACACGGCGATTCAGACAGCTAGCGGGCCGGGACTAGCAGGCTAGCAGAAGGGCTTTAGGGGGACGTCGCGATGGAAGAAGCCTGTTGTAGCCCCCTCGGACGGTTACGTCGGCAGACCAGTCGTGTTGGATCAGCAAGGCTCCGTGTAGGCAGTAAAACGGTCCAGGCCAATTGGCAAAATATGTATTGTAGCCCAAGAAATTGGCTGGTCCTCTTCAGCTAACTGTCCGATATGCTCTAGACAGCTAGCGGGCCGCGGCTAACAGGCTAGCGGATGGGCTGTCAGGGGGACGTCGCGACGGAGGAACCTGTTGAAATCACTCGGGCGGATTACGTTGGTAGACCAGTCATGGTGGAATCAGCGGGGCTCCGTGTCGGCAGTAAAAGGGGTCCAGGCCAATTGGCAAAATATGTATTGTAGCACAGTTAGTGGCTGATGGACCTCTTCAGCTAGCCGGGAGATGGGCCTAGTACAAGGCTAGTTCCAGTTGACCCGGTTAAGGTTAGCTGATGATCGCTAGCAGTGGCTAACTGACTATTAGATAGTAGCTAGTTAGCTGGTTAGCTTCCAATTCTAAAGTATAGAAAAATCCATACCACATTGGGTGAGGCGGGTTGCAGGAGAGTATGTTGAAACTGAGGTTAAAAATAGAAAAAATATATATGAAATATATACGAAGGAAAAAAATGATATATACACGGGACACAACAAGACAAAGACAAAGACGTCTGAACTGCTACGCCATCTTAAGAGGGGAATGACATGTAACAACACCCTGAGCACATCAGACACAAAACACCAATACAAATGTGACAACAGCACAACAAAATAGATAAACAAGTTCCTTGAATTTTCTTTCACAGCTTCCTTTTCATTATAGGACAGACACTTGTGGTTTTTAGCTGCACCAATCAAAGCAGTGGAGTGTGTAGTGAAACAGTAGTGAATGGTCAAAACCATTCATCTTGGGGTGACGGAGGGAGAGGGGTTCCAAAATGAAATCATATCACGCAATTTTACAATTTCTAAACTTTTCATATATTTTAATACAGACTAGCAAAAGAATTATAGCAAATTGACAAGTTATGCAACAGATTATGATAATTTTCTGGTTAAAAAGTGGAGGTGCAAAAACATACGTTTGAATTTGCTCCGTGGCCCAAGTGGACGCACGGCTGTTTGGCTCAGCTCAGTCGCAAAGAGGAACTTTGCAGCTGTTTCTGATTAATAAACAATGTCATAAACCCAGCACTGAAATGAAATTTAGTCTGGAAATTATTTTGACAGTATACCATAAGAAAACACACGGCATTGACACGATTTCCATGAATGTCCCACTTTGTATTTCCCACTTCAAGCCCAAATATATCATACTTTGACTAAAACAATTACTCACTATGTAGGTTTCCACCCAATTGTCAGGCGATTTTCATGCAAATATTCAAAAATCTGCATAAACCAAATATGTCAATTTTCCCACCAGTGATGTATTTACATAAAATGGATTTATTGCGGATAAAAGTCTGTGCATGATGACGTAGTGCACAAAAAAAGTTAAATTCCCATGTACTGAATAAAATATACAAGTTTAATGGGTTTCCATTGCATTTTCAACTCACTGATGGTTTTGTCAAAAACATTTTTGCGTTATATAGCAAATGTGCCAAAAGCTCATCACCTTGCACTTTCATCACCTTGTGAAGTTCATCATCATTTATTTTGTCTATAGCCTAAGAAACTGTATGCTTTCCCGGGTCGCAATGAGGAGGACCACGCAACATAACATTACTTCGATATGATGGCTATTATATCAATATTTTTGCGTAAGTATTTCCACTGATAAAGAGTGGCGTACGTCCCACTGAAAGTATTGGGACTGGAAGCACTACAGCGTGGTCCTTTGCAGCTCAGTTGGTAGAGCATGGTCCTTGTAAGGCCAGAGTAATGGGTTAAATTCCTGGGACCACCCATATGTAAAACGTATGCACGCATGACTGTAAGTCGCTTTTGGATAAAAGTGTCTGCTAAATGGCCTATATCAGATCTGTTTTTGCACAAAGAATGTAATTTAGTCTACACAGTTTTTTCAATACAGAGAAAGGTGGCCTCTCAATACAAGTGTTGAGATACTTTTGTGACGTCAATGTTCATACTATCTAGACAAGCTCACAGCTCGATGCGTGTGAGAGAGGAGACAAAGTGTGTTCCCACCAATGTAGTTGCATAAGAAGCTATTTTCCCTGAAGACCCAGCAGAGCAGCACACGTGCTCCATAAATGATTTCTACTGTGAAGAACACAGTGCCCTGGGTCAGCTTGAGATGGTATCACTGCCAAACTGCAAGGCCACCTACCGTAGGCTACACACACACCATCACATACACACACACTGTACGCATACACACACATACAACAACATCTACAGCTATCCAGGAACAGCAGCAGCTACAGTAACAGCATGTGTTCACCCTGAGTTATGGACCTCGTGGTTTCAGTGTTTTAAAACACTCGGATGAATAATGCTGGGTTTAGTTGGGCTCATCTGACATGCCTTTACTATTGATCGTTACAGTAATGCCTACTTTTCAGCACATGCCTTCTCAACCTTCCCTCAAACTCCCCGTGCCCAGCTCCTGCCGCACCATTAGGGAGATCCTTCATCCAGACGTGGCACGCACACACTCTATTTGATCCTGGCCTGTGTGCTTAGAGATAATATCTCCCCAAGTCAAGATGACAATAAAGATGTCTCCCAAAATTACAGTACCCAGCTACCTCTTTGTATGGACTGCACTCCCCACACACACTATCCCCTGCTTTTCGTTCTCTCCCCCCCAAAGGTGGGCACAGGAGATGACACGCTCTGATTTCCTGTCTACTGTAACCAGAGCAGCTAGGGTTTATTGGTACCAGAAGCGACTTCCACCGACTCGAGTTTGCTCGTTAAAGTTTTCCTTCCATGCAAGGCTGATTGGGGCACTGTCCACTTCTGCTTCCCGCTGAAGGTTGCTACTGCACTGTACCGAAGCAATGTTGTTCACCCTTAACTATACATATAGGGGTTTTATGGCAATGTTATATGCTGTAACTAGATAGTTACACACAGGTGTAACAGCTACTTTTCCAGCGATGTTGCTGATACATAGACTTTATTTTCTTTCCTAACTTTTCAATGTTTACTGTTTAGTGCAATTTTCACTTGGCCATAACAGGTTTACCAGAAACCTACAGTTTCCCACTGTACCATATACAGTGTATGTACTATCTACGCTTTGAGGCTGAACTTCACATGTCACGGCTCAGAGCTGTGAGGTCATGGAAACGAGTTTGGAGCATGGAACCATGGGCGCTTCTGATCTGGGTCTTCAGTGGTAAACAAGGGCAAGGGCCGCCCACCAGCCAGCAACCCCAGTGCATCGTGGGTAACTATGTTTGATGTCAGGTAGTGTGGCTGATGGTGGAAGGCTCCTGGCAAAAAAGAAAAACTCTTGTTGTTTTCTACCACGCTTGTTGTGTCCCCCACCGTGGTCGGGCGGTGTCGGGCCGGGTGGGGTTTCAACATTTCAAAGCACAGGGAGGCAGGGTGTGCGGGGACCAGAGGGAGAGAGCTAGTGATAAGGATCTGTCAGGATGCATGAAAGGAACAACAGACGTATGGAAGACGAAGGCACTTGGGATGAGTTGGACCTGGTTATTCATGGAATCTGATGTGGACTGGGGTTACGGAGGATGTATCTACAGGCAGGCCAGATGCACACAGGCGAACATATGGTTAGATGCAGTAAATTCATTTCTTATAGGAAGTTCAGGGAAAAGTTTTGCCAAGCAGGTTGATGGTGGATCATTCTCATCCACACATCTGCACCACTGAGCTAACCTCTGACAGCTTCCTCCTTCCAACCCTTTGGGTGAGCAACAACCTTCCAGCACCAGGCCATACATAAGCACATAAGAAACATTTCCCCTGAAGACACATGCACTGTCTGTCAGTCTGGCCGTCAGGGCCAAAACCGGCCTGAGAAATGATATAACGCAGCATGCAAAGCCTTGTACTTAGGAACAAAAATATACACACTGCCACTGTGTGTAACAGCTGAGAGCTGAGTAGCCTGCAGTCTTTCTTCTTTCAAGAAGAAATCAGCGATTCAGAGTGACACGCATCTATCAGAGGGCCACTGAGCGTGGCTACCGGGCTCGCCTGTTGACTTTTATAGCCCTGCGCGCTGTCAGAGGGCAGGGCCCACGCTCTGTTTGATTTTCTTTCCTAGTTTTTTTCTTCTCGCCGTCAGTTTTATCATAACGGTTGCACAGTGTGCAGATTGTGCAGGAGGGGAACTTACTCCATCCAGAATGAATGTGGAGGTGGCGCTCCATTGAGATGTCTTGCACTCTGAGAATGTGCAAAGGGCACACGGGATGGAGGGACAGACAGAGAGAGACAGAGTGTGAGAGAGAATAGGAAAATGAATGAGGCACAGAAATAGGATGTGAGACAGAGACAGACAGAGAGAAATAGAGAGCAGGAAAGAGCGAGAGAGACGGACAGAGACAAAGAGAGAGACGGACAGAGAGACGGACAGAGAGAGTAGGAAAGAGCGAGAGAGACAGACAGAGACAGAGAGAGTAGGAAAGAGAGAGACGGACAGATAGAAAGAGAGAGTAGGAAAGATGCATAGAAAAAGAGAGAGTAGGAAAGGGAGAGAGAGAGATGGACAGACAGAAAGAGAGAGTAGGAAAGATACAGAGAGAAAGAGAGAGTAGGAAAGGGAGAGCGAGAGACGGACAGACAGAAAGAGAGAGTAGGAAAGAGAGAGAGAGATGGACAGAGCAAAAGAGCAAGTAGGAAAGAGAGAGCGAGAGACGGACAGAGAGAAAGAGAGAGTAGGAAAGAGAGACAGACAGAGAGAGAGAGAGAGACGGACAGAGAGACAGAAAGAGAGAGTAGGAAAGGGAGAGAGACAGACGGACAGACAGACAGAAAGAGAGAGTAGGAAAGGGAGAGAGACAGACGGACAGAGAGAAAGAGAGAGTAGGAACGAGAGAGACGGACAGAGACAGAGAGAGTAGGAAAGAGCGAGAGAGACGGACAGAGAAAAAGAGAGAGTAGTAAATATACAGAGAGAAAGAGAGAGTAGGAAAAGGGGGAGAGAGACGGACAAAGAGAAAGAGAGACAGACAGAGAGAAAGAGAGACGGACAGACAGAAAGAGAGAGTAGGAAAGAGAGAGAGAGATGGACAGAGCAAAAGAGCGAGTAGGAAAGAGAGAGCGAGAGACGGACAGAGAGAAAGAGAGAGTAGGAAAGAGAGACAGACAGAGAGAGAGAGACGGACAGAGAGTAGGAAAGAGAGACAGACAGAGAGAGAGACAGACGGACAGACAGACAGAAAGAGAGAGTAGGAAAGGGAGAGAGACAGACGGACAGACAGACAGAAAGAGAGAGTAGGAAAGAGAGAGAGAGACGGACAGAGAGAAAGAGAGAGTAGGAAAGAGAGACAGACAGAGAGAGAGAGAGACGGACAGAGAGACAGAAAGAGAGAGTAGGAAAGGGAGAGAGACAGACGGACAGACAGACAGAAAGAGAGAGTAGGAAAGGGAGAGAGACAGACGGACAGAGAGAAAGAGAGAGTAGGAACGAGAGAGACGGACAGAGACAGAGAGAGTAGGAAAGAGCGAGAGAGACGGACAGAGAAAAAGAGAGAGTAGGAAATATACAGAGAGAAAGAGAGAGTAGGAAAGGGAGAGAGGGACGGACAGAGAGAAAGAGAGACGGACAGAGAGAAAGAGAGACGGACAGACAGAAAGAGAGAGTAGGAAAGAGAGAGAGAGATGGACAGGGCAAAAGAGCGAGTAGGAAAGAGAGAGCGAGAGACGGACAGAGAGAAAGAGAGATTAGGAAAGAGAGACAGACAGAGAGAGAGAGAGACGGACAGAGAGAAAGAGAGAGTTGTAAAGAGGGAGAGAGAGAGACGGACAGACAGACAGAAAGAGAGAGTAGGAAAGGGAGAGAGACAGACGGACAGAGAGAAAGAGAGAGTAGGAAAGGGAGAGAGAGAGACGGACAGACAGAGAGAAAGAGAGAGTAGGAACGAGAGAGAGCGGACAGAGACAGAGAGAGTAGGAAAGAAGCGAGAGAGACGGACAGAGAAAAAGAGAGAGTAGGAAATATACAGAGAGAAAGAGAGAGTAGGAAAGGGAGAGAGCGACGGACAGAGAGAAAGAGAGACGGACAGAGAGAAAGAGAGACGGACAGACAGAAAGAGAGAGTAGGAAAGAGAGAGAGAGATGGACAGGGCAAAAGAGCGAGTAGGAAAGAGAGAGCGAGAGACGGACAGAGAGAAAGAGAGATTAGGAAAGAGAGACAGACAGAGAGAGAGAGAGACGGACAGAGAGAAAGAGAGAGTTGTAAAGGGAGAGAGAGAGACGGACAGACAGACAGAAAGAGAGAGTAGGAAAGGGAGAGAGACAGACGGACAGAGAGAAAGAGAGAGTAGGAAAGGGAGAGAGAGAGACGGACAGACAGAGAGAAAGAGAGAGTAGGAACGAGAGAGACGGACAGAGACAGAGAGAGTAGGAAAGAGCGAGAGAGACGGACAGAGAAAAAGAGAGAGTAGGAAATATACAGAGAGAAAGAGAGAGTAGGAAAGGGAGAGAGAGACGGACAGAGAGAAAGAGAGACGGACAGAGAGAAAGAGAGAGTAGGAAAGGGAGAGAGCGAGGCGGACAGAGAGAGAGAGAAGGAAAGAGAGAGAGAGATGGACAGAGCGAGAGAGAGAGTAGGAATGGGAGAGCGAGAGACGGACAGAGAGAAAGAGAGAGTAGGAAAGGGAGAGAGAGAGACGGACAGAGAGAAAGAGAGACGGACAGAGAGAAAGAGAGAGTAGGAAAGGGAGAGAGAGACGGACAGAGAGAAAGAGAGAGACGGACAGAGAGAAAGAGAGAGTAGGAAAGGGAGAGAGAGAGACGGACAGAGAGAAAGAGAGACGGACAGAGAGAAAGAGAGAGTAGGAAAGGGAGAGAGAGACGGACAGAGAGAAAGAGAGAGACGGACAGAGAGAAAGAGAGAGTAGGAAAGGGAGAGAGCGAGGCGGACAGAGAGGAGAGGAAGAAGGCAGACAGTGTTTCTTTGTACTGTGTGCTTTGCTTTCGTCACCAGCTCTATTCCCTTCACCAAAGACCTCAGACAGTTTGTTAAAGGATTATGTCTGCTGTCAGTTTGATCCTAGTGAATAATGTCTACACCCAGTAACACAGGGAGGTGCAACGCTTTAGATGTGCATTTTATGGAAAATGCCATGGCTTAGAATTAACATTTCAGGACAAATAATGGACGCTAATGCATAAATTGGCCAAATCCCAGTTTCACACCTCAAGGACAGCCCTTATTTAATTATTTTAAACAGATTCAAAGTCATCACAACTCTGCTTTTTTATTTAATTAAAATACCATACAGACACGAGATATAATTAACTTAAGCATTTAGACAATCTGAGGGTTGATAAGCGTTAATGATGATACAAATCTGCCTCCTTGCACATTTGAAATGTGTTTCTTGGCCAATTCATCTGTACTACTAGCTTCATCTTTCCATTGAGGAAGTGGTACGATGTTAGGGTTAGCCATGTATAGATGCATATAGAAGACCAGTGTTTGAGGGACTGCTTTTGGAAGTTTACGTACATAAACATATGTTTTTTCTTTCCCGTGGAACACATGCAAGCACGTTCACACACACACCACACACGTCACATAGCGTCCACACAGTCGGCCATGCTTCATGTAGGATTATAGTGGTGGTCCCCAGAGGATTCAATGTACCACTCCTGTCTTTGTGCAGCACAACATAATGTTCACACAGTAACACCATGGGATATTTATTTTAGCTGGGTTAATTGGTGAATTGGGCTTAGCGCTAGCAACCAGCAACGCATATTACAGTAAACCATTTAATGGTGAGCCAGGTGATTTCTCAGGGGATGGATGCTGCCCAGCAATCTCTGACGCAACCCGGACCAGAGCCCTAGAGAGCTCCAGTGTTTTATCATGGATCACAGGCAGACTACAGGATAACATTGGTAGCAGTCCTCTCACGCCGCAAATAATCACCAGCATATGATGCTGAACCTAGGTGTTTAGAACGTTAGACCATGTATGTGCACGGGAAGGGAGCTATGCATAGAGATTCCTTCTCGCAGGCAACTAAGACAGTGTGGTCCCTCAGGTAACTCACCATTTACTAGAAGAGGAGGAGAGAAGAACATGAGAGAAGAGGAGGAGGAGGAGTAGGGGAAAAAAGCGTATGGCTAGTAAAAACAAGGAAACAATCACCGTAGTTTTGTTCCGAGTCCCAGAAGTGCAGTGTGCGCAGGCAGCAACACACACACCAAAGCCCATCCAGTAGCTAACAGCTCTGTGCTCTTGGTGAGGAACTACAAGGAAGGGCATGTTTCCCTCGCACTATAAACCCACTCCAAACCACACTCCTCGTCAGGCTTGCGGCCAGTGACATAAGCATGTGGTAACATTAAAAAGGCCCCGAATGGCGTTCCGACGTTCTCCTGTTTCAATTATCATTAAGGGGACCATCTGGAAACCCCATCAGGTCGGGTTCTGGAGGTATCAGCAGCCCTCATTTACATTTCGAGCTGTTAACACGTAGGTTTTGGCCGCAGGGACGAGTGTTGGACGTGTTGAGTGAGGGACATTTATGTGCCAGTGGCAGCCTGACAGAAAAGGCCATGCCCGAAGAATCCTTCGCCATTCTGAAACCATCTGCGATCTGCTGGTTGGCCTGGCACTGGTGCACCCACCCACCCTGGTTCTGTGGTCGCAGCACCAGCCACTGCTTAGGTCTTGACAGATGAGATCAGGGGAGTAGGTAGACCACACTATTACTTTGCCCTCAGCTCACTCGCTGGGCTGCGGCTAGAGCACGGCCTCCTCTCAGTAGGCCGTATAAGCCCCGTTATTAGCTCAGTAGCCAATGGGACGGTGTGCCTGGCGGTAAGGGTGGGGCCGGGGAGACGTTTCTCCTCGGTGACAGGACATTACCTCACACGTCAGGCGCTTACCAGCATTCCGCTAAATAATGGCGGTTTGAACCTCGCACAGGACTCGACCCGCAAATGTCTCACAGATGCTCGCTTCTTCCGCCCTGATGGAGCTCTTATTTATGCTAACTTTCACAAAACAAATCGGGGATGAAGAAAAAAGAAAAGAAAAAGAAGCCAAGCAGCTGTTTACTGGATGTGTTTCGATGAAATAAATAAACACATTTGGGAGCCGTGGCCAAATAAGAAACATCCGCTCCCCAAATGTGCCGTAATGTGTGTTGAATCCAGTGTACTTAGGGAGGGGCAGCCGGACGTAGAGGAAACCAGAGGTAGTCAGCTAGGGCGGACAAGCTCCAACAAACGCCGTGTTCCAAAGCTGCACTTTTCATGACCAATCCTGAGAGGCCAAACAGGGTCACCCCTCGCACTGAATAGGCCTTTCATAAGCTACGCAGTACACAGGAGCAGAATATGGACAATTCTGTTGAGAAGCAACATAGATGTTTATGGCTTGATTAGATGTCATTCATACTTATGAATGAAAATATTTGCAGAGAAGTGTATACAAGCATGGGCTTTTTTCAACTCATGAACTGAGTCCCAGAGATGCTGCATGTGCTCTCCTCTGCAGGATGGCCATGAGGTTAGAGAGAGAGAGGAACTGTGAGATCACCCTGCAGCCAGTTAACATATTGTGAGTGGGCTGCTCTTGGGTGGCTGAGGTTACTGTGTTGGGTTTGGGGTTACGCTTGGGGCCTCTCCCTCTCTCTCTCTTCCAGCTAGCCTGACTGTGTGTTTATAGCTATAGACCTGGGGTTGGGGTTGGGGCCCTCTCTTACATCTTGACTGTGTGTGTGTCTCCTCCTAAGGCTGAGGTTGGCATTGGGTTTTGTGTTATGGTCTGGGGCCTCTCTCTACTCCCAGCCTGGCTGTGTGTGTCTGGTTGTAGAAGTTGGGTGTTATGGTCTGGGGCCTCTCTCTACTCCCAGCCTGGCTGTGTGTGTCTGGTTGTAGAGGTTGGGTGTTATGGTCTGGGGCCTCTCTCTACTCCCAGCCTGGCTGTGTGTGTCTGGTTGTAGAGGTTGGGTGTTATGGTCTGGGGCCTCTCTCTACTCCCAGCCTGGCTGTGTGTGTCTGGTTGTAGAAGTTGGGTGTTATGGTCTGGGCCTCTTTCTACTCGCAGCCTGGCTGTGGCTAAGGCTTCCTTCTGCAGAGGTGATCTAACTTCTACCACTGGCATCCGATCTGCACCGCAGCGGGAAACGCCATGGTAGAGGCAAATTAATCAATTAAGACCATCATTATGTCTCTGTCTCTGTGGTTTTTCCCCTCTCCCTCCTCCTTCTCTCTACGTCTTTCGTTTAGTGGGGGGATCATTGTGAGAAACGGTGCTTATAGGCAGTCTGTCCTATTTGCTGCATCTGAGCGGAACCCTGCTCCACGCTCTCTGTCTCTCTGTCTCTCTGTCTCTCTGTCTCTCTGTCTCTCTGTCTCTCTGTCTCTCTGTCTCTCTGTCTCTCTGTCTCGCTCTGTCGCTCTGTCTCGCTCTGTCTCTCTGTCTCTCTGTCTCTCTGTCTCTCTGTCTCTCTGTCTCTCTGTCTCTCTGTCTCTGTCTCTCTGTCTCTCTGTCTCGCTCTGTCTCTCTGTCTCGCTCTGTCTCTCTGTCTCGCTCTGTCTCGCTCTGTCTCTCTGTCTCGCTCTGTCTCGCTCTGTCTCGCTCTGTCTCGCTCTGTCTCGCTCTGTCTCGCTCTGTCTCGCTCTGTCTCGCTCTGTCTCTCTGTCTCGTTCTGTCTCGTTCTGTCTCTCTGTCTCTCTCTCTCTCTCTCTCTCTGTATCTCTGTCTCTCTGTCTCTCTGTCTCTCTGTGTCTCTGTATCTCTGTCTCTCTCTGTATCTCTGTCTCTCTCTGTATCTCTGTCTCTCTCTCTTTCTTTCTCTCTCACTTTCCCTCTCTCTACCACCCTGAATGATTGCCCTGGCTGCAAGAGTCTTCAAATGGAGCCTTCTCATGTAGCTTGCTAAAGCGTGTGGGTTAGGGCAGCCAACATGCATCTTGGGATCTGACTGGTCTAGACTGATATGACTGTAGGGCCAAAGGGGAAGCAGGGCTCTCTACTTCAGCCAGACTGGGTGAACCCCTCCATGGAGGAGACAAACAGGAGAATGGCCTCTCTCTCTCTCTCCCTCTCTCCCTCTCTCCCTCCCTCCCTCTCGATTCAAGGGCTTTATTGGCATGGGAAACATATGAAATAAACAATACAAATTAACAGTAAACATTACACTCACAGAAGTTCCAAAAGAATAAAGACATTTCAAATGTCATTGGGGCGGCAGGTAGCCTAGTTGCAAGATCAAATCCCAGAGCTGACAAAGTAACAATCTGTCGTTCTGCCCCTGAACAAGGCAGTTAACCCACTGTTCCTAGGCCGTCATTGAAAATAAGAATTTGTTCTTAACTGACTTGCCTAGTTAAATAAAGGTAAAATATAAAACATATATTATGTATATATACAGTGTTGTAACGATGTGCAAATAGTGAAAGTACAAAAGGGGAAAATAAATAAACATAAATATGGGTTGTATTTACAATGGTGTTTGTTCTTCACTGCTTGCCCTTGTGGCAACAGGTCACAAATCTTGCTGCTGTGATGGCACACTGTAGTATTTCACCCAGTAGATATGGGAGTTCATCAAAATTGGGTTTGTTTTCGAATTCTTTGTTGATCTGTGTAATCTGAGGGAAATATGTGTTTCTAATATTGTCATACATTAGAGGTTAGGAAGTGCAGCTCAGTTTCCAACTCATTTTGTGGGCAGTGTGCACAAAGCCTGTCTTCTCTTGAGAGCCAGGTCTGCCTACGGCGGCCTTTCTCAATAGCAAGGCTGTGCTCACTGAGTCTGTACGTAGTCAAAGCTTTCCTTAAGTTTCGGTCAGTCACAGTGGTCAGGTATTCTGCCACTGGGTAATCTCTGTTTAGGGCCAAATAGCATTAAAAACAACAGCGTGTATCTGCAGACCGGGGGCTCAGTGTTATCTGCTGTGCCACCTCTCGTAAGCAGACAGCTGGTCTGAATTAAGGACCGATGGAGGAGTAGAGGGAGGGGGGGCACAACAGTACAGATCTTAGAGCACCTTCCCAGCTGTTGCTGCTGTGTGGTTCAGGGAACCTTAGGCTTTAGGTGTTTTGCTTGTAACTTGCCGTCCCTCCCTCCCTCCTTCTGTTTACTTGTCTAGCAAGCCCCCCTTGATGTGACAGTAGAAGGGGTCTGCGGCCACATGGCCTTGTCTTTAGGCTGCTACAAGGGTGAGGAAACCACAGAGGGTTGACAACACTACTCTCACGTCTTTTATAGGGCTTTTTTTATTTTCTTTCTCTCTCTCTCTCTCTCTCTCTCTCTCTCTCGTCCTCTCGTCCTCTCTCTTGCAACACAGAGACCTAAAATAGTCTCTGGGACTGTCTTTTGTCAACATCTCGTGCGATAATGTTGTAGCAATTCAGTTGATCGGTGCGGCAGAGGACTTTTTTACTGCCATAACAAAGTGAACAAAAAGGCTCTAAGTTTAGACCTAAGTGTTGTTTCTTCTTTTTCCTTTCCCTTTCCCGACGTGTTCTCTCAAGCTGCGGTCTCCGACGATTTATTGTCCGGCATTTGTTTTATTGGTTTATTTTTCCCTGTGTGTTGCTTATGTTAGAGACCTTGCTTGGCTGCTCTGTTGTGGTTCGCTCCGTGATGCAAGGCCCCTGCTATGTGGTCCTCTGTGGGCTCCTGCTTTACAACCCCATCAAACCCCCAACCTTATACACACACATATGTATACACACACACACAAACACACAAACACACAGGGTCAGTCCTTGGGGGAGGTTGGGGGTTGTATTTACAACCTCTTAATGACCAAATCAAATGAATGATCAATCTTACTTGGAGTAGTCTGACTCTTGCCATTGTACAGGAGGGGGCAGGGGAGTAACAGAACTTTGGAGGCTGATGAACCCTCCTACCGGCATTGCTCTTTGTAGGTGTTTGCTAGAGGGCAAGCTTGACGTGCAATTACAGTGTGCTAGCTCTGTCTGTCGAAAACTGTGGGGTGTTATAAAAACACCCGAGGGGGGAGGACTCAGTGCTACCTGTGTTTACATAAATAAGTCATTGGTTGGCTGTCACCTGTGCAATATTCACTCGCCGCTTCAGTCTGCAGCAGGGTGAGGAGCCATAGCAACTCTCAACACAAGACATCAGCAGTACCCCAGTGCATTGAGAGGGAAGCACCATGAAGAATATTCACAAACAACAACAGATACGCACAGGTAGCTGGGTCTTTGTCACCTCAGCTCCCTCCTCTGCCTATCCATAACTGTCACCTCGGCAGATCCAGGGGACAGATAGATTTCCCCAAGAGCTTCTGGGTAGTTTCCACCACTGCGTCTGGTTCGTCTAGCTCTGGGTGGACGTCTCTGGTTACAGGTGTCTGATTTCACTGGCATTAGGCAACGGGCAAAACTGTCTGTCCTTGTGCCTGTGTCTGTACACTCTCCCCCTAGGTAGGCAGGTAGCCTGGCGGGTAGGAGCGTTGGGCCAGTAACCGAAAGGTTGCTGGATCGAATCCCAAGATGACAAGGTAAACATCTTTCGTTCTGACCCAGTAAAACCACTGTTCCCCTGGGTGCCGAAGATGTGGATGTGGATTAAAGCAGCCCCCCGCACCTCTCTGATTCAGAGGGGTTGGGTTAAATGCGGAAGACACATTTCAGCTGAATGTATTCAATTGTACAACTGACTAATGTAGGTATGCCTACCTTGGCTCCCGAGTGGCGCAGCGGTCTAAGGCACTGCATCTAAGTGCAAGAGGTTGCCACTACATCTGGATGTGATTAGGAGTCCCATAGGGTGGTGCACAATTGGTCCAGGTTTGGCTGGGGTAGGTGTCATTTTAAATAAGGATTTGTTCTCAACTGACTTGCCTAGTTAAATAAAGGTAAAAAAATGAAATACCCCTTTCCCATTGCTATCTCTAACATGGTTCACCAGCTTCTACTGGTCACAGATAACCTGTCTTCTGTGAAGAGAAAAAGCAAACAACACAAACAGCCTCCCATCTATGCCTGTCCCAAACTAAGCAGCTCTCATACAGAGGATGAAGTAGAGCTGTCAGATAGAGGCATGGAAGAGTCTGAAAAACATTAAAGATAGAAGAGTTAGAGGTGGGATAGAGAGAGAAAGAGAGCCAAGGGATTGAGGGATATAGTGGTGGAGTGAAAGATGAAAAGGAGTAATAGAGAGTGAGATATTTAGAGAGAAAGAAAGAGAGAGGAACTGAAGCTCCCTTCTCCCTAGACTGCCTGTTTTTTCACAGCGTTAACTTGCTTAGCGTGTTACACTGCCCCTCCATGTGCTCCGTATCAACTCAGCCTTGTTTTCCCTAGCAACTTCCTCACACTATTACATAAGTCCAGGAATTACCTTGTTGGCAGGGCTTTGAACACATCTCAACCTTCAAGGCAACAAAATAACAAAAAAATCAGAAAAATACACTTTCTAATGATGCCAATTCACATTGATTTGGTTCATAGTTTGCATGTTCATTTTCAGATTATCTTGTTTCAGAAAAAGAAGCAAAGATTATCTGACATTTTCAGAAACATTTTGTTTCCACAAAATGTGTGAAAATTCTATGTACAAATGTGAAAATATTTGGTGTCACTGCCAATATTAATTTCTCTCTCTGTCTCTCTGTGGCTCTGTGTCTCTGTCTCTCTGTCTCTCTGTGTGTGTTATCAGACATGCCAGTCCAAGGTGTTTGACCTGTCTGACGGAGTTTCCCAGTACGCCTGGTTCCCCTGCAGAGAGACCCTGCAGTCCTCCTGGTACCCCCAGTACTGGCTCAAGGTAGGTCACAGGCCAAAGGTTAGAGGTCAGAAGTCATGGGATATGGGTGGGTAAAGGCTGAGACTGACCCCTGTGGACTCAAAGATTTATTTTGAAGATTTGTGCAAAAGCTGAAGTTACATAAACATATATCCAGTTAGTAATATGCCCTATATGAATGTGTTGAGAGTTTAGGGCACTAAATGTGAGTGTTCCCTTCTCGCCCAGGCCTACTTTTCCCACCCTATGGTGGCTGCTGCTGTGATAATCCACCTGGCTGCAGACGGGACGGGCTACATCGACCAGACACAGTGCAACATCACCGTTCAGCTGGTGGACACCAAGGAGGTCATCCATAGCTTGGGTCTGTAGATACAACCTATGGAACTGTGGAAGCGTGGAAAGATCTCTTAAGAATCTCATATGAGCTATTTCTCTAACTTTCCACATCCCTCTTTGTCCCTCCTTTCCCTGTCTCTCTCCTTCCCCCAATCCCTCTCCCTGTTCCCTCCTTCTAGGTGATTGGCGTCTGAGCTGCAGAACCAACCCTCTGGTAATCCCAGTGAGCCATGACCTGAGCGTGGCCTTTTACCACACCAAGGCCATTCTGGTCGAGTTCCGCTCCCACCTGGTGGCCATCTCTGGCGTGGGCTTGCGCTCCTTCCAGTTCTTTGACCCAATCACCATCAGCGGGTGCCAGAGCAACGAGATCTACAACCCCATGGGTCAAAGGTGAGGAGGGAGCTGGGGGCGCAAGGGGGGAGACACACAAAAGATCACTGTTATGCATGTAGAAGTAAAAGTGTAGAGAAATGTTAAAAATGAGCATGTGTATAACTGTGCATACACACACTTGCATGCGCGAACACACACGCACACACACACACATGGGTGCACACACACACAGGCCTCAGAATTTTTCAGGGGGCTGTCATGAGAAAAAGGGCCATTTGAGGCTTTGTTGTTTGCCAGTGAAGCAAACGAGAAAAGCTAATTGGATGAGGAGGATTGAAGTATCTGCTCTCGATAGGAAGTTGTTTGATGCCACAAACAAAGACAAGTTGCCCTCCTCAGAGTTGTCTTTGGCTCTGTGACCCATACCACTGAGCTGTCAAACTCAACAACTCACTTGGTGTTATTCAGCTGATATGTGTTGTGGCAATTCTTCGGTTTCCTATAGAACAGGGATGGGCAGCTGGCAGACCCCTTTTGTAGGCCTGTGGATGAATTCACAAGGTGCAAACACAAGGTGCAATCTTAAAAATGTGGTTGTGCATCAGCAGTTTTTTCTCATGTCATGATTGACAGTCACTCAATTAGCCCAGGTCAGCTATATATTTTTGATTGGTAAGTTAGTCTAGCCAGCTATCTAAACTTGTAGTAATCACGGTCAAATTACTGACACTGCGGGCTCTAATGATGAATTCAGATTTTTTTTGTGGCCCCCACCCCATCCCTGCTATAGAAGATTTAAGTACTAAGTTCTGATGTAGTAGATTTACTTTGTGAACATTCTGGATGCTCTGTAGGCTAAAAACCAAAACCAACTAGCATGCCAGACCTGGAGCTGTTTTCAAGAAAGAAGTCCTCCCTTGTCCATACAAGTTTGAATCAATAGTTTATTAACACCATTGTAATCGATTACATGCAAGAAACAAAATCAATCAACTATATCTCTCTTGTGGAACACATTTGATCTCAATGAGACAAAACCTGGGATAAATGAAGGGTCAAACCACTCTAAAAATGCACTAGTGCACTTTTCATGCCCTTCTGTTGCGCTAAAGCTGGTTGCATCCCTAATTGCACACTATTCCCTACATAGTGCACTATGTACCCAGGTCAAAAGTAGTGCACTACTTTTGGCATTTGGGACGCAATCCTGGATTTTACTGTTCCAGTAGCAGAGCTTTGGTGGAAGGCTGGCGGCGGGAGTTTCCATGCCGACCCAGAGGAACAACGCGTTCATTATTAATTAGTTATTGCCTAGTATTACGGCTCCTTGTATTGACATATTTGGGGTTTGTTGTGCTCAGCGGCAGCCGTATCCAAAGTGTAAATATGATCTATTTGGCGGCTCCCTGCTTCAACAGCTCCCGCCTGAGCCTCTAGAAGGGATTTAGTGCAGGGAGTCTTAAGCTAGAGCATTTCTCCTCCTCTTACTCCCTAACCTTAATTTGTCCTCCTCCTCATCCTATTCCCTATCCTCCTCTCTTCTCCTCCCTCTCCATCCTTTCCCTTATTCCTCTCCTTCCATCTCTCTTCGCTCCCTGCCTTCTCCCTCTTCTCCTCTGCTTCCTCTTCCTCAACTGTGTTAAGCTGTCTATAAAGCCTGTTTCTTTCCACCGTCTTAGCTAAGGATCCTAAAATGTAAACACTGTAGCTCAAGCAGGGAGTTTGGATTTGTTGTGAGTGTCGGTTTGTGTTTGCTCTGCCTTTTCTCTATACGTTTAGAGCTCTCTATACGTTAGGCTTTCGGAGTTTGTTGTTGAGGTGGAAGGAGAGAGAAAGAGGGAGAAAAGCACTACATTTACGTTTTAGCAGACGCTCTTATCCAGAGTGACTTACAGGAGCAATAAGGGTTAAGTGCCTTGCTCCACGGCACATGGCATATTTTTTGTCAGCTCGGGGATTTGAACCAGCGACCCTTCGGTTACTGACCCAACACTTAACCTGTAAACTACCTGCCACCCACTAGAGGGATTAGGTTTGTGAGAGGGAGATAGAGAATGATAGAGGTACTGAAAATATGACAGATAGTAAGAGTGAGAGGAGGATATATGATGCAGAGAAATATAGAGACCAATACATTTTGAGAGAGAGACCTAGAGAGAGAGAAGAGAGAGACCTAGAGAGAGAGAAGAGAGAGACCTAGAGAGAGAGAAGAGAGAGACCTAGAGAGAGAGAAGAGAGAGAGGGAGATTCCAGTCATGTAGCACAGTAGAGTTTAATCATACATCCTCAGCTGTGCTTTGTTTCTAATGTCCTCTCTCCTCCTCGTCCCAAATGGCGCCCTATTCCCTACATCGAACTACTGGTCAACAGTAGTGTGCTGTATCGGGAATACAGCAGGCAAACTGTTGTTAAAGACAGCCTTGAGGGTCCCGGCATTCCTAGAACATTAAAGTCCTCTGACTGCTACTAACGTAGTGCTTGGCCAGACTCTCTCATTGTAGTCTGCTCACAATATCCCACTTCTCTTAATCCATTAACCACACTCCCACGTGTGTGTGTGTGTGTGTGTGTAGACACACACACACAAATCTGGACGCATACACTGAAAAGCATGCCTACTACTTCTCTCTGACCATATGTGAAACATTTCTAGATTGATTAATTCTGATTTTTTTTCACAATGTTTGTGTCTTGTGGGCTTTCAAATACTGATACAGTCCTTGTAGCTGTGTATCTATCTAGCCTACCCAGGGCTACAGTACACCTTGTTGATAACTAGCTACTACTCCACCAAACCTCAACCCAGTCTGAGCGGAGCAGCTAGCCCCAGAGAATCTTACAGCAGCCCTATACTGTAGTGTTCTGACTCAAGACATTCACTCATCCCATTGTGTTGCTGGTTCTGGTAGCTTAAATCTGTTTAACAAAGTGTATCTCTATGGAAAGAGGAGATATAGCACATTCTATAGATAGCTGTGTGTTCTCCATGCTATAATGAAGACATACTGTACTGGATGACGTCAGGGATGATGTTCTGTGGGCATTGATTAATTGGTTGCGTCCCAAATGGCACCCTAATCCCTATATAGAGCACTACCTTGGACTAGAGCCCTATGGCTACCCTTTGGGCCCTGGTCAAAAGTAGTGCACTAAATAGGGAATAGGGTGCCAATTGGGACGTTACCATGGTTCCACTTCTAGGGCAACTTGAAAATAAAGAAGAGCCGCACACTCTAGGAGCTCAGATGCAAAAAAATATTTTATGTCTAACGTTTCGACAGGCAAGCTGTCTTCATCAGGGTATAATCACAAACACTGCGGGATGACTCGTTTATATAGTGTCAAAGGACACACACAGGTGTCCTTTAATCATGGCCAAGTGTGGCCTAATATCATTGGTTAATTCTGAGATATTAAAATGGCATACAAAGAACATACAAAAAACAAATGGATAGCATACGATCAAAGATTAGATTTAGGCTACATAAGCCTACAAACAATCACAATGGCAAAGTCACAATCACAAGAATGGTTTCAGATCAAAGTCTATGTTGAGACCGAAGGGAGCGAGGGTCTTTAAATTAAAGATCCAGGCAGCCTCTCGTTTAACAATAAATTGTCGAGGTCACCCCTCTCCTAGGGAGGGTGACATGTTCAATGCCAATATAACGCAGAGATCAAATCAGTGGTTTGCTTCCAAAAATGGTCCGCAACTGGGTAAGTCAAGTTTTTGCACCTAATGGTGCTACGATGCTCGAGATGCGTACTTTTAATTCACGCTTTGTTTTACCCACATCATTTTTACCACAAGGACAAGTTATAAGATAAATAACTGCCTTAGTGGAGCACGTAATAACACCTTTGATTGGGATCTGTTTCCCTGTTTGGATGTGTTTGAAGGATCTACATTTATAAGTACCATTGCATTGAGCACAGCCATTACACTTGTAGTTTCCATCCAGTAGGGGCGCAAATAGACGCTGTTCAGGAATATCTTGGGGTGGTAAATCAGAGTTTACCAATTGGTCTCTGAGATTTCTGCCCCGCGAGAATACGACCAAGGGAAAGTCCGAAAACACATTACTGAGACTATCATCGGATTTTAGAATGTGCCAATGCTTGTGAACGATTCCCTTAATTTGTTCAGAGAACTTTGAATAGCGGGTGGTTAGAACGCAAGAATGCTTATTTTTATGAGACTGACCTTGAAAAAGGTCATGTCTCGTTTTGTTTAGAATTTTCTCAATGGCAATATTAATCTGATCATTTTTGTACCCCCTCTCCTTGAACTTTCTTTGCGTCTCAGCCATATTTCTGTCTAAATCTGTTTGCCTTTTGCAAATTCTTTTGATTCGACAGAATTGGCTGTAGGGCAAACTATTTTTCAAGACGAAGTGACAACTGTCAGCCCTCAACAAACTGTTACGATCAGTAGGTTTCCTGTAAAGATCAGTGCACTTCTAGGGCAGCCAGGTGAATGCAGTATGACAGTGTGGCAGTGTGTGTTGAGACATTGTGGTGGTGTGGTTGTGGTTGTGTTGAGGCAGTGTGGTTGTGGTTGTGTATAGAGAGTGCGGTTGTGTGTGTGTTGAGACAGTGTGGTTGTGTGTGTGTTGAGACACTGTGGTTGTGTGTGTGTTGAGACACTGTGGCTTTGTGTGTGTTGAGACACTGTGGCTTTGTGTGTGTTGAGACACTGTGGCTGTGTGTGTGGTGAGACACTGTGGCTGTGTGTGTGGTGAGACAGTGTAGTTGTGGTTGTGTTGAGACAGTGTGGTTGTGTTGAGACAGTGTGGTTGTGTTGAGACAGTGTGGTTGTGGTTGTGTTGAGACAGTGTGGTTGTGGTTGTGTTGAGACAGTGTGGTTGTGTGTGTGGTGAGACAGTGTGGTTGTGTTTGTGTTGAGACAGTGTGGCTGTGTGTGTGTATTGAGACACTGTGGCTGTGTGTGTGTATTGAGACACTGTGGCTGTGTGTGTGGTGAGACACTGTGGCTATGTGTGTGGTGAGACAGTGTGGTTGTGGTTGTGTTGAGACAATGTGCTTGTGTTGAGACAGTGTGGTTGTGGTTGTGTTGAGACAGTGTGTTTGTGTTGAGACAGTGTGGTTGTGTTGAGACAGTGTGGTTGTGTTGAGACAGTGTTGTTGTGTTGAGACAGTGTTGTTGTGGTTGTGTTGAGACAGTGTGTTTGTGTTGAGACAGTGTGGTTGTGTTGAGACAGTG
Source organism: Brachymystax lenok tsinlingensis (assembly GCA_030435695.1). Taxonomy (NCBI): domain Eukaryota; kingdom Metazoa; phylum Chordata; class Actinopteri; order Salmoniformes; family Salmonidae; genus Brachymystax; species Brachymystax lenok. The sequence continues at coordinate 17,966,351 of CM059815.1, read as the reverse complement.
TGGTTGTGTTGAGACAGTGTTGTTGTGTTGAGACAGTGTTGTTGTGGTTGTGTTGAGACAATGTGCTTGTGTTGAGACAGTGTGGTTGTGGTTGTGTTGAGACAGTGTGTTTGTGTTGAGACAGTGTGGTTGTGTTGAGACAGTGTGGTTGTGTTGAGACAGTGTTGTTGTGTTGAGACAGTGTTGTTGTGGTTGTGTTGAGACAGTGTGGTTGTGGTTGTGTTGAGACAGTGTGGTTGTGTTGAGACAGTGTTGTTGTGGTTGTGTTGAGACAGTGTGGTTGTGTTGAGACAGTGTGGTTGTGTTGAGACAGTGTGGTTGTGTTGAGACAGTGTTGTTGTGTTGAGACAGTGTTGTTGTGGTTGTGTTGAGACAGTGTGGTTGTGTGTGTGTATTGAGACAGTGTGGCTGTGTGTGTGGTGAGACAGTGTGGTTGTGGTTGTGTTGAGACAGTGTGGTTGTGTTGAGACAGTGTGGTTGTGTTGAGACAGTGTTGTTGTGGTTGTGTTGAGACAGTGTGGTTGTGTGTGTGTATTGAGACAGTGTGGCTGTGTGTGTGGTGAGACAGTGTGGTTGTGGTTTTGTTGAGACAGTGTTGTTGTGGTTGTGTTGAGACAGTGTTGTTGTGGTTGTGTTGAGACAGTGTGGTTGTGTGTTGAGACAGTGTGGTTGTGGTTGTGTTGAGACACTGTGGTTGTGTTTTGTGTTGAGACAGTGTAGTTGTGGTTGTGTTGAGACAGTGTGGTTGTGGTTGTGTTGAGACAGTGTGGTTGTGTGCTCTGTTGAGACAGTGTGGTTGTGGTTGTGTTGAGACAGTGTGGTTGTGGTTGTGTTGAGACAGTGTGGTTGTGTGCTCTGTTGAGACAGTGTGGTTGTGGTTGTGTTGAGACAGTGTGGTTGTGTGTTGAGACAGTGTGGTTGTGTGTTGAGACAGTGTGGTTGTGGTTCCGTGTGTGTTGAGACTGTGGTTGTGTGTGTGTTGAGACAGTGTGGTTTTGTGTGTTTGTACTTTATATTGTACTGTATTGGTGTTCTACCCACTGTGAATTTAAGTTGGCTGTGTCTGTCTGTGGATGTAGCTACACTGTGATCCTGTTTCTTATTTGTATGTTCTTCCCTACTCAAGTTGTATCCTATATACTGTACAACATACCCCATTTGGGCAGTATATATTTAGCTACTATGTGCATGATTATACTGGTACTAAATAATTCACCCATGTGTTTGTGTGTACCCCTTCCTTCTCTAGTTGTGTCCATTACTCATGTGAGGCCATCGACTGCCAGGAGCCGCTGCTCCGCAATGCAGAGCTCAAGTGCAGCAGTCTGGGCTTCTTCAACGGAGCTCGCTGCACCATCACCTGCAACTCTGGCTACGTCCTGCAGATCCACAGAGACGATGACATCATCAAGACCCAGGTATACACACATACATGGCAGACACACACACACACACACACACACTAGCCATTTTCTTCACCTGCAACAGCAGCTTGGCACTGTAAACCCACTGGGAGGATGACATCATGTCAAGCCCAGGTAGCTAGCTAGTGCTGCACTGTGGAGAGTAGACGCCTCCTCCTTCCTTCTCCCTGCTTTATACACACACACACAGACACAGATGGACAAAGGCACATGCGCGTTCACGTATACACACACACACACACAGACACACACGCTATATATGTTTAGTCTTTCTGCGCTGCACCATCACCTGCAACAATGGCTATGTGTTTCTGCTCCACTGGGACGATGACATCACCAGTTACTTTCTGCTCACTGCGCCCCCCTTCCTCCATCCATCCATCCCTCCCTCTCCGCCTGCCTGCCTGCCTGCCTCCTTCCTTCCTTCCTTCCTTCCTTCCCTCCTTCCTCCTCCTCCTCCCTCCCTCCCTCCCTCCTCCCTCCTCCCTCCCTCCCTCCCTCCCCCTCCCCACTCACACAGTGAAGTCATCCTCACAGAGCACAGACAGCACACAACAACTAGACACAGCACTGTCCAGATACTCCATGTCTTTCTAATGTCTGTATATGTGTGTATTTTAATGGATATGTATGTGGTGTTTGCTGAGATGAATTACACTGCAACTACTTTTCATTACGACACCGTGTAGCGGTCAACGTATGTCATAGGGTAAAAGTTACCCTATGACATACGTGTTAACATTTCTCACATTACTGGAGTAAGAGCTTTCTGGTTACCAAGACGTCTCAGCATCCACTTCATGTAGTATCAACCCCCACACACCAGACACTCAACAGATGGGGAGCACAGATATTGGCACACAAACACCAAAACACAGAAGCATGCAGACACAAACCACCCCAAACAAACAATTTAGTTCACAGTCAACCCATTCACTCCCACAGAGGGCTCATAGTTAGTTAGTTCACAGTCAACCCATTCACTCCCACAGAGGGCTCATAGTTAGTTAGTTCACAGTCAACCCATTCACTCCCACAGAGGGCTCATAGTTAGTTAGTTCACAGTCACACAGTCAACCCATTCACTCCCACAGAGGGCTCATAGTTAGTTAGTTCACAGTCAACCCATTCACTCCCACAGAGGGCTCATAGTTAGTTAGTTCACAGTCAACCCATTCACTCCCACAGAGGGCTCATAAAGACAACAGCACCAACACTGTATCCCTCTCCCAGGCTCTGTTAACAGACCTGCAAGCTAATCAATTAATGCTCCCTTAAACACACACCCAGAGAAAGAGATGTTTGTTTATTTTTCCCTTTTGTATTTTAACTATTTGCACATCGTTACAACACTGTATATATACATAATATGACATTTTAAATGTCTGTATTATTTTGTTTATTTCACTTTTGTTTATTCTTTTTCACTAGCTTTGGCAATGTAAACATATGTTTCAGAGAGAGAGAGAGAGAGAGAGAGAGAGAAGGGCCTTCTATGCCATCAAAAGGCACATACAATTGGCAAAATATACTTGCATCAGTTATAGAACCCATTGATAAACTCCCATATCTATTGGGTGAAATACCACATTGTGCCATCATAGCAGCACGATTTGTGCCCTTTTGCCACAAGAAAAGGGCAACTAGTGAAGAACAAACACCACTGTAAATATAACCCATATTTATGTTTATTTATTTTCCCTTTTGTACTGTTTGCACATAATATGACATTTGTAATGTATTTATTATTTTGGAACTTTTGTGAGTGTAATGTTTACTGTGAATTTTTTGTTTATTTCACTTTTGTTTATTATTTAGTTCACTTGCTTTGGCAATGTTAAATGTTGAAATTGAATTGACAAGAGGGGGAGAGCCAGAGAGAGAGGGTAGGGAGGGAAGAGCCAGAGAGAGAGAGGGTAGGGGGAGAGACAGAGAGAGAGGGTAGGGGGAGAGGGTGGGGGAAGAGACAGAGAAAGAGGGTAGGGGGAAGAGACAGAGAGAGAGGGTAGGGGAGAGACAGACAGAGAGAGAGAGGGTAGGGGGAGACAGAGAGAGAGGGTGGGGGGAGAGAGACAGAGAGAGAGGGTAGGGGAGAGACAGAGAGAGAGGGTGGGGGAGAGAGACAGAGAGAGAGGGTGGGGGGAGAGAGACAGAGAGAGAGAGAGGGTGGGGGAAGAGACAGAGAGAGAGAGTGAAAATCTGTGGTTTTAGGTTGTGTTCGTACATTAAGCCAGAGGAATGATCCATGAGCTAAATGAGAGAGGGAGCGAAAGAGAGAAAGATTGTTTGTTAGAGAGTGAACACAAAAAAGAGTGAGAGAACGCAAGAAGACAGGGAAAGAGGAAGAGAGAGAGAGAGAAATGAGAGAGGTTGAGTGAGCTGTATAGAAGGATTCAATGAATTATGTACCGGGGCACTCCCTCCTGTTTGTTCTGGCTATTAACATAATGGAGCACCACCTCAACTGGTTTTATGTTGGTGAGGATGCACATGTGGAAGTGGCTATGGTGGAGGATCTGACTGGCGCAGGGGGCGGTGGGGAGCTTACTGTACACACACACGCAGGAACACACACACACACTTGTTCTTTGTGTGTGTGTGTGTGTGTATGCGTAATCAGATTTATACTCTACATATCCATATGGCTCTCTGCTTGTGTGTATGATGTATTTGCGGTCTGGAACTATTGACACCCTTGATAAACATGAGTCAAAAAGACTGTATAAATCAATAATTTAAATACTGAGCTATATTGTATGCTCCAAAAAATTGGGAAATTATATTATTTAATACTAATTAAATTGCTCAGATAAAGATATTTTGTTTAGTAAGTTTAATTTGTAAAAAGAAATGTTACGGTAGGGTTAAAAAGGATTGACAGCCCTGTTTTCAGTACCTCACCGAGGATAACGGAGCTGAGCCTGTTTCTAGAACCCTTCCAGATCCTTGATATCCTTCGTCAGCGCTTATGGACTGTCCTCTTCTGAATCCTGCCTTTTTGGAGAAAAAAAATATAACCTGTTAAACAAAACCTATTTCTCTGAGAAATTGTATTAGTATAATTAAAAAAAAAATTGTATGCAATATAACTCAATATTTGAATTATTTAATACAGTCATTATTGCTCATCTTTATCTAGAGTGTCAATAATTTCAGACCTGACTGTATGTTGTTTCTCTATTAGCATGTCAACACTACATCCAAATGCGTATGCACCAACACAAGCATGGTACGGCTCATTTCAGTTGAACAGCATGTTGGTGTATGCAAAATGGCCCATTTGGGACTCAAGCTGTTCAGATCTATTACACTACCAGCCTACGATTGTGTGTGCATGTGTCAACTCTGAGCGATTCACTTCATTACCATCTGACCATCACACTTGTAACGGCATTACATTTGATTGACAGGTCATAATGTTGATTAATATGTCAATGGTAACTCTCTTCGGGATGAAGGATTGAAGGATCTCCTTGAGAGGGTTAGTGTGGGGGAGAGAGAAATAGAAAGAGACAGAACTTCAGCTCACTTCCCTCCCTTTTCGTTACTTGGGGACAGTACAACGAGTTCCTCTCCTCTTTCTTCCCTCCTTTCACCCCCAGTCCCTATAGTCTATGAGGTTGAAAAGTGCAGCGCAAAGCACAATCCTATCTCCTTTCATTAGCCGATTACATTCTTGCTTCACCGGTGTCAAGGTGGTTCTGGGAACTATCAAGGTGGTTCTGATGCTATCTCCAAAACAATCTGTACCCCCACGTCTATTTGTGTATTTGAGGTTTTATAATGCAATCCGTTTGTGTCCCAGATGTCTCCGAGGAAAGCCTGTGTGTGTGGTGAGGGGGTGGGTGGATTGTGCATGTGAGAGAGCGAACAGCAGACACATTGTAGCCTTTCGTGTGGACACGCTGCAGGTCTCAAGGCGAGTGGCGCTGAAAGGTCCAGATTTTATCTACCCTGGGAAATGTAGCGCTTTAAATTGAGTGAGTCTCAATGTGTTTTATGAGTTGACAAGGTCAGGGTGCTGATGATGTTTGACACCTGAGGGTGTGTTTGTGTGTTAGAATTAGGGCCAGTAGTGTTTTCTGATCAGGTCACATGGTCAAGGAAAAACTCCTGGACTAACTATTAAGGCAAGATGAACAACAAGACAAATGACCACACTCTCAACTGTTTACCTGACATGGCACAATGCTTCCAGGTAGAACACACACAATAACATACAACTGTCTAATACTACTAGATGTAGATGTTTTTTAGGGAAATGCAGGTGGTGATTAAGATGAGGATCAGTGCAACAAGGAAACATCACTCGAGTATCTGCTTGAAGTGGCTACATAGTCGTGTCGGAGATGCCAGCAGTACAGTTCTGTGTTGTGTTACAAAATTCCAGTAACTTTCCCAAAAATCACAGGTTTTCCAGAAATCCCAGTTGGAATATTCCTGGAATCAGAAGTGAATGGAAGCAGGAATTCTGGAGCAGGAATGGAAGCAGGCAAACTTTTGGAAAATTACCTGAATTTTTCAACCCTAGTTCTGTATGATCCTAACTGAACTCTAAACAGATAGTGTTATACTGTAAGAAGTGTCATCCTGAGTAAGGTGAGGTGGGTTGAGATGAAGAAGGTTGGAGCTGTGTGTCTGTCTGGCTTGAATTAGGCCCAGTAGCCAGGGGTTGTTAAATCCACTCTGGAGGAGAGTCAGGCAGCCGTAAAGATTTTAAAGAAGGAAACTCCACATACACAAACTGTATACACACTTGAGCATACACAGTCATAAACACACACACACCGATACACAATTGGACCCGTCAACACCAGCTTTTAGTCATAGTATGAGTGTATACCGTGCATTTGGAAAGTATTCAGACCCTTTGACTTTTTCCACATTTTGTTACATTACAGCCTTATTCTAAAATGGATTAAATAATTGTTTCCCCTCATTAATCTACACACAATACCCCATAATGACAAAGTGAAAACAGGTTTTTAGACATATGCTATTTGAACATGTTTGGATACGATTCTGGTGTATCATATAATAGAAACAATATGAAAGATGGAATCGTATGAGAGAAAGAGAAAAATATGAGACAACAGATCCATAACTTTACCACAACCCAGCTTGTGAGCTTTTAACCTTGGCCACACTTTAAAAATAAGCATTAATATATACTACCGTTCAAAAGTTTGAGGTCACTTAGAAATGTCCTTGTTTTTGAAAGAAAAGCCATTTTTTTGTCCATTAAAATAACATCAAATTGATCATAAATACAGTGTAGACATTGTTAATGTTGTAAATGACTATTGTAGCTGGAAACGGCTGAGTTTTTATGGAATATTTTAAAAGGCTAATTGATCATTAGAAACCCCTTTTGCAATTATGTTAGCAAAAGGGTTTTCTAATGATAAATTTGCCTTTTAAAATGATAAACTTGGATTAGCTAACACATCGTGCCATTGGAACTCAGGAGTGATGTTTGCTGATAATGGTCAAATATACGCCTATGTAGATATTCCATAAAAAATCTGCTGTTTCCAGTATTTCTGATCAATTTGATGTTATTTTAATGGACAATGGATGCTTTTCTTTAAAAAACAAGGACATTTCTAAGTGACCTCAAACTTTTTCTATTGTAGTGTATGTAATTAAAGGTGAAGAAACCCATATACAGTTGAAATCAGAAGTTTACATACACCTTAGCCAAATTCATTTAAACTCAGTTTTTTCACAATTCCTGAAATTTAATCATAGTAAAAATTCCCTGTCTTCGGTCAGATAGGATTACCACTTTATTTTAAGAATGTGAAATGTCAGAATAATAGTAGAGAGAATGATTTATTTTAGATTTTATTTCTTTCATCACATTCCCAGTGGGTCAGAGGTTTACATACACTCAATTAGTATTTGGTAGCATTACCTTTAAATTGTTTAACTTGGGTCAAACGTTTCGGGTAGCCTTCCACAAGCTTCCCACAATAAGTTGGGTGAATTTTGGCCCATTCCTCCTGACAGAGCTGGTGTAACTGAGTCAGGTTTGTAGGCCTCCTTGCTCGCACACACGCTTTTTCAGTTCTGCCCCAAATTATTCTATAGGATTGAGGTCAGGGCTTTGTGATGGCCACTCCAATGTATTTTGGGCCATTTAAACCATTTTCTTATGTTATAAAAGGTTAATTAAATACAAAGTGTTACTGTTTGAAAGACAGTGTGTCTTTGAAATCATTACTAAATTGCCGTCCAAAAATGACGCCTTATTTACAGCAGGAATGCATGAATCTTATTGTGTCCTTAATTCACTGCTGCTGCTAAGTATCGGCTGTAAACAGAACAACTCCAGCTTATTGTCATTTTTTATGAACAACAGACCGCATGACCATAGAATCATAAGGTTTCTGAAATAATTGGCTTTAAAGTTTAAACCTTCATTGGTTTGAATGGTGTCAGCAATTTTTATCTTTAAAAAAAAAAATACTTAACAACATGATTGGGGTTTAGAGTACTACATAGGCTAGGTAGAGAACATTGTACAGAACACGGCTATGTCAATAACTACATTTAGACAAAAAAGCAAATAGAACCTTGTAATTTCAAGCACTCAATAGAAAGTATTTGTGTGGGTACATGCGGTTGTATTTATCTGTGTGTGTGTGCGTGCTTGCGCTGGTGCGTCTGCCTGTTTCTGTCCGGCTGTTGTCTCAGTCCAGCGGCTCTTCTGAATAACAGTGTTCGCTGAAGCGAAAGTTGCCAACATTCTACGCAGTTGGTATTCCGACCACACAATGCTGTGCTGGGATCAAAACAGGCCATGAATCCATCCTCCCCATGTGGAGTTGGGGATAATCCCCTGTGTACTGGCTCTGGTGGAAAGTGTCCCCTCCCCTGTTCTAAATGTGGTTTGCATTAGGATGATTATACAGTAGTTGGATATCAGCTCTGTTGACTGGATTCTCATCAGCAGTTACCTGAGCCGCTGACAAATCCCAGTCAGTTAAGTCAGTGACATTTAAGAACTGCTTGGCTCTGTCGTGTTACAATGACTTGTTGAGCAAACACTAAATTGACGGACATACTGTATTTGTGTGTCGTCTTGTTTGTCTGTGTGAGTGTGCGGTATGTACCATACTGGGTGGGGTTGTGTGTGTGTGTGTTCGTGCATGTTTGTGTGTATTTGCATGCTAGTGTATGTGTGTATATGTGAGTTTGCATCCATGTGTGTCTTGTCCCAATTTACACTGTTTTTCTAATGTCTCCCCTCACTCCAGTCGGACTCAACAGTGACCATCACCTGTGCAGATGGAAAGTGGAATAAGCAGGTGTCGTGTGAGCCCGTAGACTGTGGTCTACCAGACAAGTACCACGTCCACCCAGCCAACTTTAACTTCCCTGAGGGAACTACCTATGGCAAGAGGAGCACCTTCCAATGCAGGGAGCCTGCCCAGCTCGTAGGTGAGTGGTTTGGGTTTTGGCTGTGTGAAATGAATTCAGAACAGCTAATGTATTCTACAGTATTGTTCTTAGCTGGCAGATTCATGGGATATCTTTTATATCCCTTTCATATTATTTTCTTTGTTCAACTATTTGTCTCTCCAATTTCCCACCCCTCTCTCCCTTTCTCTCCTTCCATCTCTACCCTGTTTATATCTCTTCCTACCTCACTACCTCTCCCTTCCATTTCCCCTTCTCCCATCCCCCTCTTCCCCCAGGTTCTAACAACACTCTGACGTGTCTGGAGGATGGTCTGTGGTCATTCCCTGAGGCGCTGTGTGAGCTGCGCTGTCCGGCCCCACCCCACGTGCCCAACGCCATGCTGCAGACCAAGCGCTGCAACGACACGGGCCTCAAAGTGGGCTCCCTCTGCAAGTACAAATGCAAGCCGGGCTACCACGTCACCAACAAACCCAAGAGGTGACCAACCACCCACATGCTGTTGTGAATATAAAGTGACTCACAGTCGGGGTCAATTCTATTTTAATTCAAAATCCCGGACTCAGTTCAATTGACTGGGTTTGAAATGGATTTGATCCAATTGATCCTGTCCAACTCTTTACTTCACTTATCCCATCCTTTTAACATAGAGCATGTCTCTAGTCTTTGTCCTGTCAATTAAGTTCCACTCATCTCAACCCAAGAAACTTTGTCTTGGTCTTTGGCTTTGTCTAAACTCCTATCCCCTCCTTATCTCAGGCGAGCCTTTAAGCGTCAGTGCACAGAGGACGGCAGCTGGCTGGAGGGGGCGTGCGAGCCGGTGACCTGTGACCCTCCGCCTGCCGTCTTCCACGGCATGTATCAGTGCACGGATGGCTTCCGCTTCGACAGCACCTGCTGGATCAACTGCCCCGGAGCCAACCACACGGTGAGACCGCTGCACGCCGCTCCATGCAAGCAGGTCTGTCTCTCTCTACTCCTCCTCCCCTCAACTGCCAGTGTCTGTCTCTCTGTTGAGCTTTCTGTCTATGGAGCTGACTGTTTGTCTGTCTGTGGGGCTGTCTATCTGTCTGTAGGTCTGTGGGGCTTTGTACTGTTTGTCTGCCGAACTGTCTATCTGTGTGTTTTTGTGTGTGTGTGTGTGTGTGTGTGTGTGTTTTGTGTGTGTGTGTGTGTGTGTGTGTGTGTTATCTGTTATCTAGTTGGGTAGCTAGCTAAATAGCTTGCTGTCTGTCTGTCTGTCAGCTTTGCCTTGTCTTTTGATGTCTTCTTAAAACATTGTACTGGGAAGTGTCTTTGGGAAGTGTAAGAGGATAATGTGTTAGGGAACAGGAGATGCGAAGATCAACATAATGCAACATACAGTACTGTATGACACACACATATTAACACAGACTGCTTTTCACTGCATTGTCCTTAACCTGAGGATCTCGCAGTGTGGTAGCCTTTAGTGCAGAATTGTGTGTGGATTAGTATGTCCTGGTGTGTGTGGCTGGATAATAATGAGAGGATCAGAGGGTGTTAGGTCCAGCGTTTGCATGTATAATTCATGAATCTCCCGTGGGCAGATTCTGCGTGTAGACCGAGAGGATCTGCCAGGACCGAGAGGATCTGCCAGCATTGGGAGGGGTGGAGACTTCGTTTTTTGCCAGAACTCTCAATTTCTAACACGTATGAACACAGAAGTTAATCAGGCAGCTGACCAATTTACACTTGATTTTACTTCTGGTTTAAAAGAGTGAATGTTTCATAGACAGAATTGATTATCCCTCTCTCACCTTCTCTTTCTCTCATCCCCCTTTCCTCTCTCCTACTGCCTCCCCTTTCTTTCTCCCTCTCCCTCTCCCGCTCTCCCCATCAGTCCCATTCAATTAGCACAGACAGTTATTAGATTGACATTGATTTTCTAAATAGTTGTGCCACAGACAGATTAATTAAGCCCTTTAATCCTCCTTGACTACAGCTCCTCAGATGATTGTCAGATAAGAGTACTATGTTTCGTTATGGTACGGAAGGTGGTTCTTAATGTCCTTAATTTGTGTGTGTGTGTGTGTGTGTGTGTGTGTGTGTGTGTGTGTGTGTGTGTGTGTGTGTGTGTGTGTGTGTGTGTGTGTGTGTGTGTGTGTGTAGCAGGGGCCTAGCACCAATGTGATCCGCTGTAGGAAGGATGGCAACTGGACTGGCTCCTTCAAGCTCTGTCGACAGAGCACGGGACAGTGCTCCCTACCTCAAAACCTCAACCCCAGCATACGAGTCAGCTGCAAGAAAGGACATGGAATAGGTCTGTATATGTGTGTGACATAGTAGAAACCATATTATACACTATGTTTGTCAGATTATAGAGAATCACTAGGGGCCTTTAGGTAAAACTTAAGAGACCTTGATGTAACAAATAGATGACCAAGTGGATATGAAGTAAAAATTGTATGCGTCTTTAAATAGGATCAAAGGCCATTTTAAAAACCTTATTTGATGTGTGTACAGTTTGTGCAGACACTGATGATGTCATTGGGTTTGTTTTCTAAAACACACACACAGGTGAGGAGTGTGACCTGATGTGCAAGGACAGTAACAACGACGTGGTGATCCTGCCTAGCAACATGACCGCAGACAGCGTACTCAAAGAGCACTGGAGAAACCCACCCAAAGTCAAGGTGTGTGTGTCTGTCACAATTCCCACAGACGTACTTCACAAAGCACTGCTGCTCATGATCTGTCCTATTAGGAATTTGACACTGTGTGTCTGTATCCTGGTAGTATTATGAACTACAGAAGGACCAAACCCTTCACACCTACTGTCTGTCTGGCCAAAGCATCTTGGTTGGCTAGACACTGGAAAACAGATGATAGTGGTAGGAACAGACAGATAGACAGAGGGATAGAAAGAGACAGAGAAAGACAGAACGGGAGATCAATATAAGAGGAACCCCCTGCGAGAGTACACTCAAAGAAAACAAGTTGCAGTGCACACTGGGACATGAAGTGTTGTGCTCCCACACTCGGCGTAGTCCAGCACCACCCGCTAGAGTCTACCCCGGTTACATTCAATTACCCCTCTATTACCAGCACAGGCAGGCATGTCCCAATCAACACAATAACCACCGCGGCTTGGACGAACACAGGCAGATCCCAGCCAGTCATCTCTGAACTCATGTGAACCACAGCCAGCGCTGGGGCCAAGTCGTAAAAGTTCAAAGCTACGTGTCGTCAGTAATCACTATAATTTTAGAAATGACACCATTAGAAACCCTAATAGCCCAGCTTGATTTAGATATACTTGACAGGGATATTGTATTGATTCTTCCCTGATTGCTTAAATTGGTAGTTGCGATTGGGAAATAAGGGCAGCGGGCAGTTAACAGAAGCGTACTGTAAACGTTGTGTAAGCGTTGTCCCCAAGGGGCCGCAATTCACATGGAGAGTAATGAAATACACAACGATAAGTACCATAATGTCGCTGTATCTGAATGTGTTTGTCAGAGAATTCCACCGCTTCCTCACTTAATTGAACTCGATTTAAGTCATTGGGACCCAATTATTAAATTACAGTTAAAAGCCGTTTTGAAGGTTTTTAGCTGCAGTTGGATGGACCTTAAATAGGGCTAGGGGCTAGGGGCTAGGGGCTAGGCTAGCCAATGAGGGCCTTGGGAGTTAGGAGTGAGAACACAGTTTTTTTCTGGGGGTGTTTTGTTTTCATTGCGAGTCTCGCCGAGTCAGCCGTTTGTGGCGGTACGGGGGAAATAAAATGATCTGTTTGTAATTGATTTGTGTAATTGATATGATTTATTCACTGGGATAATATTAGTCTGGAAACGAGGCAAGAGGGGGAAAGGGAGACAGGATTAATTGGGCATCGAGATGTTCCACAGGGGTTGGATGAGGAGAAATCAATAGGCTGTTCTAGTGTGCTCAGCAGCTTGTGCCTCTGTGCCGGCCCATGTCAATCGATGCATGTGAATTCTTATGCAACCTGTTCCACCTCTTTGGCTACCAGACAAGGAAAATCAAATCAAATGTTATTTTTTACAGACACATGGTTATGTTAATGCGAGTGTAGCGAAATGCTTGTGCTTCTAGTTCCGACCATGCAGTAGTATCTAACAAGTAATATAACAATTTCACACAAGTGTAAAGGAATGAATACGAGTATATAAATATATGGATGAGCAATGGCCGAACGGCATAGGCAAGATGCAGTAGATGGTATAGAGTACAGTATATACATATGAGATGAGTAATGTAGGAAGGATGTCAACTTTGGGGATGTCCAGCTTCTAAATTAAAATGTCAAAAAGTGTCAACTCAACCTGTTCCATCTGGGATACGCTACTGTGCAAATCAAACACACTTCTGAAAGCGCTATCTGGAAATCCACCCTGGTATCTGCAAATGATTGTTCTCAGATGAGTGATACTTACCAAATGTGATCCATACCACCTACAATATCACGAGAACTCAATAGTAGACTGATTATGAGAAGTACAGTATATTTGCATAGAGAACCATCAAATATTTTTTGATTCAAATCACTAATAACCCATGATTAGATGCTGTGTTATTATTTTCATAACATTTTACCTTAAAAACGCCATCATTCTACTCTAGATTCACAACAAAAAATGCATCCGTTTTTTTAGTGTTCCACATGTTCAAGAAGAACCTGCAGAACCTGAAGAACATTTCCATATGTGCTGAGCCAGGGGGTTTGGCCTCTTCATCACTAATAGTGATGTATCACCCTTCCGACCCATTCGTTGTGGGGTTTGACCCACTTAGGCTACCATTCTCCTCCTCTCGCTCACTCTCTGTAGCACGCTTTCCCTGTATCAGCAGAAATGACACTGCTACCTTTAGAATCAGTCATTTTTTGTGTGAATAATATCTATTAGGGACATGACCTCACTGTGCAAATAAGGATCTATTTTGGTGGGATATCAGTGTCTCTGGGGCAGGTGCTGGGGCGAGGATCCCGTGCTCGGAGGTGTTAGGCAAAGCCATGATTGTGAATTTTGTTGATTTACGGCCAAGCAAGTTTGCGGAGGACTTCATCTTAGTGAACATTTCATTTTATTTAACTAGGCAAAAATATCAGCGAAAAGTTTTAAACTAAGTCTCTCTAGCCCCCACTCCTCCACTTTGCAGCTGTAGAGGACATTTACCAAAGTTGAACCACTCTTACTGTGGTCATCCAAACTGTGGGAGGCTATGACCCACCCCACCCATCCCCTCAGTGAGCATTCACTAAGGCATGCTGGGAAAGGAGTGTGCTGCTACCCAGTACCCAGCTGTCCTCAGATGCTCTGTTGTTCTTTCTCTCTCTCCGCCGATCCCTCTCTCTCTGCCCTCTCTCCCGTCTTATTTTTTCTGCCATTGATTTGCTGACGGCACTGAAATGAAAAATACCCTAGTTTGCAGCAGCGAAAAAGCGCTTCAACTTGTGTGTTATTGGGACACAGCAGGGCTGGGAAATAGTGCTGCGGCGGAGGTCAGCCAGTCCTTTGCTGTGGATGGCACTTTTGATCCGGTCTGCACCGGGTTGCTTTTGCCTCACTGCATGTACAGGATCTCCTTCGTCTGGGGGCATCATGTTCCCCTGAAAACCCTCTCTGGTCTCACCCGTTTCACACAGACACAGTCTTGTATACATTCTCCCAGCCTGTGCACACACACACACACACACACACACACACACACACACACACACACACACACACACACACACACACACACACACACACACACACTACTTTCAAATCACCTCAGAAGGCCCCTAGAACTTATTTTCTCCATTAATCCCAATGAGAGCAGACAATGAAAAGAACAGTGCAGATTCCACACATACTGTGGGAATATTTGAGAACACGTTTCATATTCATACATACGGTGATGCAATCTCCCGGGGCCATTGCCCTGTTATGAAAGAGCACCTTTATATAAGGATCAAGTTATATCATGTCAAGTAGATTTATTCAGCAATCTGTGGTAATCAATCAAAAGCAGGCTTCACCACCATTGGAAACATTCATGCATCCATTCATATGGAAAATACCAAGGACTCCTCCTCCTGAATATGGAGTGAGTTAAGGTGAACAACTTTTAGTAAGGAACCTGGCCGTTCCGCTGGAGTGTTGGCACCCTAACCTCCTTTTCACAAACCAAGGAGAGAAGATTTACCTGTCCACATTGTGTGTCCGAGATCAAAGGAAACGCAGTAAGCTTTATCCAAACAGACACACATAGCGTGGCAAGAGAGGGAGAGAAAATAATGATTTACAACAAAAGCTGTTTGATTTAGGTAAGCTAGGAACGTTGGAATGAGGTGGAGGCATGACGTGGTTGAGCAGGATAGGTCTAGTCAGCTTCAGTCGCTTTGGTAAAAACATCTCATTGTAAGGTATTTCAAGGTATTTGACCTGTAGAAACACTTGTTGGAACTCACCTTTGTGCAAGTGAATCAGCTAGGAGTGTAATGTGATTGTGGTTGGGATCAGACGTCACTGCGAGTCGGATCTGTTGAAACAAGGCACAGAGGTGGCAGACTTCAAAGAGCCAACCAACCATCATTAGACGTGGACTATATCCTCCTCACTAGCTTCATGACAAGTTTCCATCTGTTAACGCCCCCTGCGAACCATTGACAATATCAATATAGCCTTTATATTGTATAGAGAGATATGTATCAGTTAGTTGTAGGACCAAGGTTATGACCTGAGTCTGGCATTGGAAGAAAGAGAGAGAAAGAGAGGCAGCGGTAGGTGTTTTTATGCTTTCTTTTTTGGAGTTCTTGCCAGCGTTCCTGTCAACGTTGGCTGGTGGAGACTGTGTGTGCAGCCTAGTCTTGCCATATGACTCCTTGTTTATGTTTGTGTGGGTTTTAGGGAAAGACAACACAGTGATGCATTCACAGCAGCCGGCAACAACATGCCGTTCCACATGTACTTTCACTCCACAATCTAATATTGAAAGCAGGAAAAAGACCTTTCCCACCATAATTACTAGTACTACTACTACTACTATGGATACAATGTCCATCCTTACAACTATAACTTACAATCTGTCATTTATATTTGAATCAATATATCTTATTCCATATCTCACAGATTGACAATTCATCCATATACAGTAGAGATATTTTGAGTGTCTGAACCACTTTTGACTGTTTTCTTTTTGTCTCCTTACAGAATGTAGTGTGTACAATGGGACTGAAGTGGTATCCACACCCAGAGGTGCTCCACTGCATCAAAGGATGTGAGGTAAGAACTTCTAGAGCTTTCTGAGGATAGTAGTTTATCTGTGAGATAAAGGTTTCACCTGAGATAGAAGAAATGGGGGAAGGGCCTCATCTGTGTGATTAGGATGTGAGGTAAGGGCTTGAACTGCATGAGAGGAAGTGAGGTAAGAGGACATGTCATGCCTCATGGAGGCCAGTGGTGATGAGGAGAGGTGTGAGGAGTATAAACACTGTAACAGAATATATACACACGATTAAGTGCTCTGATAACAAGGGCTTCTTTATGTAGTTGTAACATATCCTGATATGTTCTAACATGTTATCAGATCAGACATCACCTTCCGTTTCCAAATATGTTGCTTTTTTCAAGTTGTTCTACTCCCCGTGGAGTTTGTGCAGACACTAGCTCGGCGGGAGCTGTCAAAATCTAACACTCAGTCAGTTGTTTCAAATGGAGCTGGACATATAAGAGAGATCAGGCCTGGTCATGTTTTAAAGAGTTGGCAGCCATTACTGGCTCTTACCTGGAACTGACTAGCACTCACACAGATACAGACACAGATACAGACACAGATACAGACACAGATATACACACACACACAAACAGACACAGACAGACAGACAGACAGACTGAACTGAACTGAACTGAACAGACTGGCCTAAATACAATGCCAGCCAGGTAGCTAGCTAGCTAGCTATCAGAAAGACATGCCTTTTTATAGCAGGCGAGCTCATTCGGGAGAGGGTTGAAATATAACATTGTTTCAGAGCATGTGTAGCTAATTGTTCTCTCCGGGGAGATGTGCTGCTCTTGTGACGTCAGTTACCGTGGATACCGGCACAAGCGTTGTCAGTGGAAGGCAATTAGAGGCAGGTTTGATTCATGTCGTCTCCGAAATGAAACACTTTACCCACATGGGGACCTGGATCTGTTTCAGAGAATCCCTCTGTTAGAGAAGAGAAGCAGGAAAGAAGTGATACTGGGCTATAGCTTTAACACTTTGTCTACACACCCTATGTAGCTAATATTGTAGTATGCCAATATTTTCAGATCAGATATGTTAACAAGGCGTGTTCTTTCCTCAGGCAAAATATATATTTAGATTTGACTGTGATAAGCTATGTATTTAAATGTTACCGTGGTAAAGAAAGTATCCCCCTTCTGCTCGGTGTTGGTAAAAGGTTGATGTCATCATTCACACAGCTAAAGCCAATTGGATAACCAAGGGAGGGGGTCTACCCTCATAAATCACATGATTGGAGTGTTTCTTAGCCTCATCTAGTTTATGGTGTCCTCACATTGATTTACATGTCTGGACCTCTCACCACTTAAAAAGTCACATTGTGTCACAAGTGTAAATTATTCTCCAGATTAATCAGCAGATCCAGCGCACAACATCAAAAATGGCACTGGGTGAGATGGGGACAACACAAGTTTACAAGTTTAAAGCTGCAATATGTAGCTTTTTGGGCGACCCAACTAAATTCACATAGAAATGTGAGTTATATTCTGTCATTCTCATTGAAGCAAGTCTAAGTAGTGGTAGATCTGTTCTATGTGTGATATGTCTATCCTTCCTGTTCTTAAGTTTAGTTTTTGCGAGGGTGACCTGATTTGTAACTATTAATTTATTTGGGTCAAAAGGGGTTCCTTTTGTCAAACAGATTTTGAACCCTAAAGCATGATCTAGAAGAGGACAATAAATAGAAAACTAATTTGGTTAGGGTGCAGGGGCAACTTTACTTCATCTTGTCTTCAGGAGATTTTATTGTTCATTTAGTCTGATCAGTGGAACAATTCTCATTCTTAACAATGGGCTAAAATATAGGGGTAATTACTGTGCTTGTCAGCAAGAACACTACAGTTATTCCCCACTATTTTTTATTATTCCACTTCTTCCCAAGTTTTCCAATGTAATCACATATTGAAAATCTGATATGCCTAACTTGTGTCTTTCAAAATGTATTATATTAGGATATGCTTTTTTGCAGCCATTCATGGAGAGTTTTGAATAAGTTATACAAATAAGCAATGGATATTAAATTGTCCAGGAATCAAATATAATTGTTGATATTTTAATATTGTGCCCATGCTAGGCAGAGATGGTAGGGGGACTCACAACTCATAAACACATCATATTTTCTATGTAAGTAAGATGATGGCAAGGATCTTCATCTTGTAGCCATAAACCACCTGCATGTTGATATTCATTAGACTTTTCTTAAAGGTTGAGTGATTTAGAGAAATTAATTGTTATAACAAGAACATTTTCAAACACCCAGCACTTCAGGGGAGGCCAACCCTTCTGGAGAGCAAGCAGGGTTTTCTTCCAGACCTATTTTAAAGAAATACTTTACCCAAATTACAAAATGTTTGTTTCCTTACCTTGAAAGCAGTCTATATTTACCCACTGCCATCAACCATTATTATAAACATTTTACTTTAAATTACATCCCCCAAAAAGTCGTTGAATTTTGAGTGCTCATTTATTGTTCAAAGCATCCTGAGTACACCTGACCTGTGGTTTTAATGGTCATGCGCCTAAGCCATGTCAAAATATGTAGAATTGCAGCAAATTAGCTTTAAAACTAAAATGTTCTGTCTAAGGGTTGTGCCAGGGGCAATGAAATTCACATAGCAAATCTCACTCCATGCTTTCTTCAAAAGTTGGCAGCCCTGAATACAATATGAACAAAATCAAACTTAAACTAATGTAGAGCACTTAAGTGGGATAATCAAACACAAATAAATCAGAGGGAATCAGTGGATTTCTCATCTCTATGTTGTCCACATGTGTAGGTACAGTACACTGTATCGGTTGTTGATGACGTCCTGCCTCTTATTGTCTCCTCTTGTTTGTTGCTGTCTCTGTCTGTCACAGCCCTTCATGGGAGACAATTACTGTGACTCGGTCAACAACAGAGCCTTCTGTAACTACGACGGAGGGGACTGCTGCCACTCCACCGTCAAGACCAAGAAGGTGAGTTACATCTGGACCTGGATTCACTAAACCTAATCAAGACAAAATGTCTTCTTTTTATCTGCCTTTTGAACTTAAGTTAGGATAAGAGTTAAGTTAGGATAAGAGTTAAGTTAGGATAAGAGTTAAGTTAGGATGAGAGTTATGTTAGTATAAAATATGTTGCTTCTCCTAAACAAAGTTCATGGGAATAATCTTAAATGTATTATTATGTTGTCACTGTGGCTACTGAGATTTATTTGAAATCTGTTGTGAACTTACGTTTGCTGCCATGTATTTTTGAACTTGACATTTTGAAGATAAGCTACATAAAGCTTCCCTTGTCTGTTGCACATTGACAATGCTCAGTTGCCCAGCTTTAGGGGTTGAGGGTTTTTACTCCACTAGTTGGTGCTCATGATTGTCCTTTGCCACCTCTCTCTATGATCCAGATAAGGTCCCCTTCCGCTATGTGAACAATACACAGCTGTTCTGTATACTCTGTGTTTCTCTAGCTTGCTGTCTGTGTTGTGGTCTTTTTCCCAGGCTGTGTCTGGCTTTCTGGCTGGGTTAGAAGTCTATCATAGTTCCTCTGCCTGAGTCTGTACTATTATCTGTTTCTCTGGCTCCTTCTGTTCCTCTGTGTATCTGGCTGGGTTTTTACTGTAGCATGTGTGTCTGTCTGTTTGTCTGGATCCGGAGTCTCTTAATTTCCTGCTGGGAGGCGTGCGCCTGTGTCCCCTCTCCCCAGGGTCCAATCAGAACGTGTGTGATTGCTTCTGTTCCACCTTCACTGTTTCTCCCTCGCTATTTTAACGTCAGCTTTCCACAGTATCAGGGTTAATCAATGTTTTATCCTCACTGTTCTATGCTTCCCACCATTCCACCCTCCCTGTTCCTCTCAGGCTCCTCCACGTTGGCCTATTCCACTCTCTCTGTACCTGTTGTAAAAAGGAGTAGGTTCTTGGCTTCTGTTGTGTAGCCAACCTGGTAAAATAAAAAGTCATTTGTAAGTCAAAAACTAAGAGCCAAAACTAGGATCAAGCCAGAGACAGTTGCACCGTCTATGTTGCACCCCCCCACGGTGTGTTCCGAAAGACTGCTGTTTGTTGACTAGCTGCTTTGGCCCATTGACTGGCCAGGGCTTCCAGTAAGAAGCTGTTCAGCAGCATCAGGAACAAGTTGTCTTTCACAAACTCTCTGTCTCTAGATATGGAAAACCGGCAGTAGGCATGGACTGACTGGTATGTATCTGATAACAAATGTGTCTGGTATCTGTTAACAGAGCAGTAGTAGTATGCCAGTCACCAGTCTCATGCTGTTGCCTACTTGGGGATGTTCCATCATTCTTACTGGAATGTTTTCTGTCCATTTCCTTTCATTCAAGTCAGTCATGTACTACTGTATGTTCAGACATGTTGCCCCATAGAAACAGGCTTTGTTTTTGTCCTTCACTCATCTGTTGAGTATTAGTACAGGAATAGGGGGTTTTAGAGGGTTTTTAGAGTCTTAAGTCCATAATTGAGGGTAGAAAGACACTGTCACAGTGTGGGATGTAGCCACTGTAATAAACAAAAATACAACTCCTACCAACAATTGTTAGCTGCATAATATTGGACACTTTGGTGGTTAGTGTCCTTGGATACCAAATACCAGACAGACACCAGACAGACACCAGACAGACACCAGGCAAAGGAGAAGGTCTTTCTCTGAGAGCGCGTGTCTCTGAACGTCGGCCATTTCCGCTGAGCTGCAATGATAAGAGGATCACCTGGGCTCAAGCCCCAAAGCCATGCGCTACTCCCAGGCATTCAGCCTGGCAGCTGTTGAAGCAAACACTTCAGCTGGTATTTCAAAAGTGACTTCCCTGGAAATGGTTAGGATTTGGGAAAGATAGAGAAAATTGCTCTGAAATAACCGATCATAATTTGATTTATCGGCTGCCAGGAGAGAATGGCGAAAGAGGTTACCTGAGTTGAAGACATGAGAAGGAAATATACAGAGGAGAAATGAGTCTGACAGGTGGGAGAGGCATCAAACAGTAGTCCATTGAAAATCTTCACATTTCTTATTGAGAATGTATGAGGAACTCATCCATGAATATAGAACATGTGGCATCTAAATTCAGTATAAAGACTGCTCAGAAACACCTTTTAATCTGACTCTGTGAAAACAGTCCAGACCTAAATGGTGTTTCATGCATATGGACTGTATTGTTGTTTCAATAAGCGTGTAGAAGTGTAGCTGGCTGTTGTTGTTTTTGCCTTCTAGAAGTGGTTGTTTTTCATGTGAGGCAGAGCTCACCCTGACCCTCATCTCTGTCTGATCATCCCAGCCCCAAACAAAACAACACGACAATGACAAAGTAACTCAGACCTCTTTTTACGACAGTCTCCATCTATTCTGCCCACTCACTGGTGCCACACAGACACAGTCAGTCAGTCACACACTGTTTTCCTGCTTGTGGGAAGTTAGTGTTGTTGTTTCAGCCACAGGCAGAGATTCCATCTAGAGAGCTGCATTCCCGCGGGTATCCCATGGGACATGCGGGCCCCTACAGAGCATTGCAGCACGGTTGGCATTTTCCATGCTGTGGGAGGGAGTGGCGGTCAGACAGACCACTTTGAGATGAAAATATGTTTTTGTCCCGCAGATTATTTCTGAACAGTTGTCTTTTTGTTTTGTATGTGTGTGTGTGTTATCTGATGTATTAAAGCACCTCGTTGTCACACTATTCTCAAACTCACATAGGATAATGCTGCTTCAAATTCAGTAACATACCTCTCTTGTGTTGGGCGTGCGAGATCAAATGCGTCTATATGTGTGCTGCAACATACATACTGTATATGTGTGGTCCCAATTAAATAGCCTGTAGACTAGGCTATATGGGCAGAGAAGTACGGCTATGATAGGGTTTAGTTTAGACTCCGACATTGACTGTAAATAAATATTGATAACTCAATATTGCTCGCAGATTGTTGCGCTCCTAAAAGTTATGCAAAATGTAGCTCAAGTCAATTAACTGTCAATTCAACTATATTTTGTTCCAACTTTTTTCTTTTTCAAACCACATCTACCTTTTGGCTGATATATAGATGAATAATACTGATAGCCTAATATAATGGGCCACGTGAGTATCTCTGGTATTTTTACCTATTTCTTATGCTATTTTTTGCGCATTTTGATCTTTACTAGCGTGGGAAAATTGCTGGGACAGGGAATGCAAAGCGAGCTTCTACATACACCTAAAATAACATTTTGGGACCAGTCTGCAGGAGCTGGTGGGAATCAGACATGAAGTCAGAGTGAGCAGGCGGGCGCAGGATGAAAAGCAGCGGGATTGGGCGGGAGCGTGATGAAGTAATCAGTCCTGCACAGACTTCTAATTCCATCCCTTCATGTTGGGAATATAGGGAATATATAGGCTGTAGTCTAGATGTAGAACACCAGTGTAACAAGGGGCTGGGAATATAGGATGTAGTCTAGATGTAGAACACCAGTGTAACAAGGGGCTGGGAATATAGGCTGTAGTCTAGATGTAGAACATCAGTGTAACAAGGGGCTGGGAATATTGGCTGTAGTCTAGATGTAGAACACCAGTGTAACAAGGGGCTGGGAATATAGGCTGTAGTCTAGATGTAGAACATCAGTGTAACAAGGGGCTGGGAATATTGGCTGTAGTCTAGATGTAGAACACCAGTGTAACAAGGGGCTGGGAATATTGGCTGTAGTCTAGATGTAGAACACCAGTGTAACAAGGGGCTGGGAATATTGGCTGTAGTCTAGATGTAGAACACCAGTGTAACAAGGGGCTGGGAATATTGGCTGTAGTCTAGATGTAGAACACCAGTGTAACAAGGGGCTGGGAATATTGGCTGTAGTCTAGATGTAGAACACCAGTTTAACAAGGGGCTGGGAATATTGGCTGTAGTCTAGATGTAGAACACCAGTGTAACAAGGGGCTGGGAATATTGGCTGTAGTCTAGATGTAGAACACCAGTTTAACAAGGGGCTGGGAATATTGGCTGTAGTCTAGATGTAGAACACCAGTTTAACAAGGGGCTGGGAATATTGGCTGTAGTCTTGGTATACATCGTCTTTGTCAGGAGAGAGGGCTCAACAATATCAACAGTTTAGACAATTATAAGGTTAGTGGAGGGACATCATTTGATCAAATGACTTATAAACCCCATAAGGTCAGGAAAGGGTGTTTGTAGTACTTAGTGAGCTAGCTGGGATTGTCAGAGGTCAACGGAAACCACCAGCACCCCCATCTCTCCAAACAACCTTGTCTTTGTTATTGCTTTGGGTATCCCACCTTACAGCCATGGTTTATTACCGCCATGGTCTGCACTGCTGTGAAGGGAACACCACACACAGAGAGTGAGAGTGAGCATGGTACTGTGGAGTCTGGCAGCCCACACTGTGGCCATAGGGAGAGTCCCCAGAAAGGCACTCTGGAAACCACACACGCACAGTGACACACAGTATCATGCACTGCCACAACTTGTTGTGCCTGTGGGGGGAGTGACTCAGCTGGAATCCTAGGCAGGGTTGTGACACAGCCCTGCCAGCCGGAGATACCAGAGATAACATCAGAACACCCCATCCTCTCCTCCACTACTCTTTTCCTCCTTCTCCTCCTCCTCCTCCTCTCCTCCTCCAGGCAAAACCTTCACAGCTTTATTTCCCCTGTTCTTTTCTGTTCTTTCGTGTGAGCGCGATAAATGAAAGAGAAGAGAAGGGGGAGGCTGAAGTACTTCCCCGCCACCCCATGTTTGTTTTTGTTCCTTATCGCCCCTCTTTTTATTTCCCTCCTTCTTTCTTTCTCCTGGAGATTTGCGTATTAAGGAGTTCTGGATGACTTGCGGTGTATTATTCCTCTCAGGGACTTTGAAGGTGCGAGGCAGGCTGCACGTAAGGTCACCACAGGATCCCCCTAATGACTGCAAGCTGTTGGCAGGCAAGGTGGGAGGAGGGGAGGGGAGGGAAGAGGGAGGATACGGAGTATAACTGAGGCTGCCTGCCTCTCTGCCTGCCTGCCTGGCCGGGCTTGTTACGTTTCTCCCAGAACCCCATAGAAATTGGGAAATGGAAGCCACCAGGCATGTCAACCCTTCCTCACCCCTCCATGTTCATAATGTCGCTGTTTGTTTTTGGTATTGTGGACTGGGCCAATTTGATGACTTAAGTGAACTTTTGGGAGCTCCCCCACCCCAGTGTCACGGAACTCTTCCTTTCCATTGGTTTATTTACTGAGCCAGGGCACTTTGCTCCTCTCCCAAACATGCACTTTGCAGCCCGTGTTTTTTTTCTAGACATCACTACTACTGACTGTTGCTGTGTTTACATCTAACTCTAACTTCTACAAGTTCCACCAGGGCAAAACTTCAAACATACATACCTTTTGAAGTTTAAAGAAAATGTTGGTACACCAATTTAAAGAGAAAAAATTCAGCTAAATAAATATGTCAGGCCAGGTGAGGTTTGTTCAGCAAAAATGAACCACATTTTTTGTCACTCTGCTACATTTCTACACAAACACCCATTTAGACTGGCACAGCACACCTTTACAAAATGGTAATAAACTGAGATAGTCAAATAAGCAATACAACAACTTGTTTTTCAAGTATTTTTTTGCTTTTCATACACTTTCTGTTTTTTCCCATAGAAATGGACTTCTCAGATCAGGAGTTCAACCAATTAGCACAGTGTTCTGGTTCTGGGATGCTGCATCCCTTCTATAATCCTGTAAATGTTGTTCAGTTTATATCAAGCAGTAATGATTGAATCAATGACCTTGGAGGTGTGGAGAGTAGCAGATATATCCTGTTTGCTGTCTTGGGTATTATCTTTTCACACCCGATGACGCACCTGGATTGAAAAAAGTGTATTTATCCATTGTTTATTGGTATGGCTACTACTCATCTGAGAATCAGATCATGATATTCCTTTACTGCGTCAAAGTGAGCTGTACGTGGAAGTTTACCCAGCCGGATAGTGGTCAAAGGATTAAATTCAGGCAATAATAAGGCCAGCCTTCCATGGCCATTCTTCTGTGACCCACCTTGTTCAGGGCTAGGCTGCAAATACACAAGGTTCCACTAGTGCCTCTTACTCTGTATCCCTTGTAACCTTGAAACTGATCATTCTGGGAAATGACATGATTGCATAGAACACAACTTCCTGGGATGTTCTACTGTGAACCGGTTCTCAGAACCAATAGACTGCTTTCCGATTGATTCTCAATGGAAGCTCTGAGCATCACTGAAGTGTCTTTGACTGAACTGTCTTGTGCTCTCAAGTCCTTGGGCATCCAGCCCCATCGCGCCCCATTCAGTTCCACAGCGGTCACAGCGTATATTGGCTAACTGCATGTAGAGAGTGCGCTGCATCAACAGCTCTTATTTTTAAATATCTGAGGGCAACCGAGTTTGACTTCTGGTCCCCATGCCAAGTCAATTAAGGGGAGAGAAGCAGTGGCGGGGGACCAGGGCCCAGCAGTGGAGCAGCGCTAGAGAGTTCTGGTCAGCAAGCATTAAGTGTTGGTTTTGTACCTGCCTTTAAAAAAAAAAGGCTTAATTATCACCGTATGTCTGCCCTGCCACGCAATGTTTACGGCAATAAAACCCAATCCCTAAACGAGCAGCTCAGGCCTTCCAAATAGTTTCCTTTAATCCTGGTCTTTAAGGGGGAGAGGAGGTATGGTACAGACCGGGAATGGGGGAGAGTAGGCACCGTGTCAGTGTAGGAGTGGAGGATGGAGGGGGTTGTTGAACAAAACAAGCGTCTGGGAGGTGGGAGGATGGGGTTTCTCCACAACTGAGTAAAGGTAGTAACTCTCCAGGGGAAATACGCTTCCCGCAGGTTTAGGAGCCTCGGCTGTTTGCTCACGTCGAGTGCCGGGCGCTAGCAAAGTCAAAACCTGCCCTCCTTTCTCTCTGGAACTTTCTTTATCTTTCTTTCTCTCTCCCTCTTTCTCTCTTTCATGCACTCTCTTTCCTGTTCTCTCTTTGTCTCTCCCTCTCTGTCTTTAATGCTCTTTCTCCCGCTCTATCCCTCTTCCATGCATACTTTCTCCCCTCCCCTTTCTCCCCCTCTCTCTGCCTCTCTTCTGCATTTGTTGTTATAACAACATCTATCTGGTGTGCAGTGGAGAGTGATCACCAGTGGTTCTCATTGGAATAACGCAATTAGTTCTGGTTTGTTTTATCTGCTTGCCTGTGTTCATATGAGCCGATGTTATGTGAATATTAATGAGAGAAGGGATCTTTTCCATATCATTACACTCAATGTGTTTAAATACCAAAAACAAAGCTTGATTCCAGATGTGGGATTCTCTTTTTCCATGATCTGTGGATGAGAATGTAGCTTCCATCATGACACATATTATATTCTGTTTTTATTTACTGAATTTAATGCATGCAATATGTCAGTGACCTCTTCAATCATGGATACCATGGATACCTCGACCTGTTGAAAAGTAATAGGATGTTACCCAACAGGGTTGGTTGTCTTGTTGTTTTTAAGGGTGTGTGTGTGTGGCTGGAGAGTAGTCCTCCCCAGCCCCAGACACACTTTCCTAAACTGAGCACAGACTGAGCACAGACTGACACACACATACCTGGGGCCTGGCGTGATTGTGGCCTGTTTCTGGAGGTGGCGGTCAGGGGCTCACACATGCCTGCTCCTTCATGGGGGCTTTCATATTGCTGTGGCTGTCCTCCTTTCTCTGGCCCTGGGACTTCAACAGGGCTCCTGGCCCCCACTCGGCCCCTGCGACTGCCTCGTTCCCAGTCACCCTCGGAGAGCCCCGATCAGGGCCAGATGTGGCAGCTGATCCAGCCACCCTGGAGGTCAAGGTCACAGGAAATCATGCCAAATTTACCAGCCACCATCTCTCTCGACCAGATAGAGAGATAAACACACAGAGTGAGAGGGAAGAGGGAGGGAGGAAAGGGTGTAGGTTTAGGATTATGGGAGAGAGGGATTGGGTGGAATGGAGAGATAGTAGAAAGAGAAGGGGGCTAGACTGACAGCGAGAGGGGGAGACCGAAGGGAGAGAGAGACACAGAGAGACAGAGTGAAAGTGTGAAACAGACAGCAGGAATGCAGGAGAGCACAGAGAGGAGGGGGAAAAGAAGGAAGAATTGGAGCAGGGTGTTTTTTGCACCATGCCTGGCTCTAAAGAGGCACAGAGGAAACGCTGTTCATGCGATTGACAGCTGTTTCTGAAGTGTGTCCGGCCTATGCTTGTAAAGTCGTCACATGGGGAGCCCGTTTTCTCAGAAGAGCCTGGCACTGGCCGCCCAACCCTCGCCCATTAGGAAATCCCTCTCACAAACAACTTGGTTTAATACCCCATTTCAAAGACGGACCTGCGTCATCGTGCCTCAGCCACTGGTGCACTCTCCCTCTGTCAGCCCCAGGGCCCCCGATGTCCACTCTACAAACCCCATGCCCCCAATGGCCCTGGAGGCCTGAGTCCGAGGGCCATTGGGGACACTGTACTGTACAGTATATACCACCAAGGCTTATCACAGCATTGTAGACCATAGGGGAAAGTCTTGACTCTTGAGGGATCCTTCAAACCAATAATATTCTGAGGAATCTTACCCATTTGCTGTACTGTATCTCCTTCTTACCAGCCAATGAACTAGCTAATTGTGTTGGCCCATGACTCAGTGATGTTATTACCGTAATCAGGGTTTTGTTGTATGTTGCCGTAACAACAAATAATTCCACTTTCAGATAATTGGAAGATGAGACACTGACTGCTGAAGTCTGAAGTCCCATACCAGCCAACAGCCTTCCTAATTGTGCTAGCCATTAGACCTAATAATTCTTAATGACTCAGTTTATTTGTTACCCCGTTGCTGTTTTATTTGTTGCGGTGGCCAATGTTTATCTAGCGTCACTGCTCTGGCCCTTCTGTCAAAGCCACTAATAGTACAACGAAACACAAGCAGCAGACCAAAATCCGTCCAATAAGCCACGGTGGGAAGAATGCAGATATACTCTGGTCTGAATCCTCCAGGCACTCGCTGGAGCCACATGTGTAGTTAGTTTCAAGTGACTGGGGATACATTGTGTGTACCCAAACAGCTGAAGCAGGCCCTTGGAGAAGCAACACAGCAGCAGCTGGTGCTGTTGACGCACCGCCGACATGCGCCTGTGACGTCAAACGCTACACAGCGACGGCCAATGGTATGCCGGGGCTATTTTGAATGTGCTTGTGGGCACTCACCACTTCTTGGAGAGTTGACACTTCACAACACTCGTAGTACTCCTCCATATGGCACGATGGGATTGGCTGGCAGCAGTTGGCTTGTGTTGTTTGTCAAGCGGCGTTTCCCGCTAGTGGTGTCGACGGCGAGGCATCTGACACTTTTACCACTTTTGTTAATAGGCTGTTTAGGACTGTATCAGCCCTTACACTGTCACAGTCCTCCTGATTGTGTTGGAACCATGGAGAAATGGAATACAGACTGAATCCTATAACAAGCTTTGTTTAAAGAGGTTTCATTGTATGTGTCTCTGTGTGTCCCCTCCAGGTGATCCCGTTCCCCATGTCCTGTGACATACGGGAAGACTGTGCCTGCCGAGACCCCAACGCTCCAGAGAAAAGGAAAGACGAGCACGTCCACTCTCTGGGGTGACCCTCCCTCTTCGCCCCCCACCGGATTCCCAAACCCTCGCCCCAAAACTACCGACACCCAGACCGAGGGAGACCAGCCCTCCCCCTTTTCCCTCAAATCCTCCACATGCTGCTTTACAGGAGTACCTCTCCACCCCGTACTGCACCCCCCTAACATACGCCTGTCTCCTCCTTCTCCACATTGGGAAAGACCTAGATGAACAGACCAGTCTAGAGAGGCTATAATGGAAAACCCATTTCTCAAAGAAAGGAACAAACCTGCAAATTCACCAACCACCAAAACTTCTACAGCAAGAGAAAAAAGTACCGAAAGGTTTTTGAATGAAGGAAATGAAAAATTTACAAAAAACAAAACAAACCAAGCCTGGATAGCATGCCTTTTTTCAGTTTTGTGTCAGCTTCTGTGTCCTTTTCAAATGACATTGCCGTATAATCTCATTATTTCCTTTTAGACCAAAGGAAAAAAAAAAACTGAGCGGTAAACGTTATCCTTATGGAATCTTTTATTTTTTGGGTATGCTGAAGTCATCAATGGTGGCACTGAATGACAGGCAGAAGAGCTATTGCCAAAATAACTGATAGTATGAACACACTTGATGTACCCTCATGTTGTATTACTCCAGAGCTGGTGTGTGTTCCTGAAGCCAGCACAGCATAGCGATCAGGCTGACAGTTTGTGCCCTCTGCCTTCTCTTGGTGGAAATGCATTTTCTTGTTCTTCAGAAATCACAGGTTTAGAATCTCTGCTCTTATACAGATGTGAAATAGGAAAGAATAGGCTTTGATGGGGATATAGGCAGCCATATTGGTAAAGAGATTCAAATCAGAGAGGTCTAACTCAATATATCTAACATATAACAGGAAATTAAGACATATTACAATGCCACAGGAACAAGTGAATTTGGGAAAGAGGTAGAGTACTTATGAACTTTAAACCGGTTAAATAGGGCTGCAAAAAATGAACCAGTTGTGTCAGCATGGCTGCTGCTGCTACGTTTGCTGCTACTTTGCCATATGACCAGCTCTGCAGACTATTACTACCCAGTAGAGGTTGGACGGAGTCAGCCCCGTCTGCCTTAACGCTTACCTCCTAACATCATCCATTAGTGGACACTTGTTTCTGAGTATACAGTACACTCAACTTAAACCTAGAATAAAAACTCCTGCAACACTCAACTTAAACCTAGAATAAAAACTCCTGCAACCCTCAACTTAAACCTAGAATAAAAACTCCTGCAACATTGCAAAGGGTTAGTAGAGGAACAATGCAGTTGCAATAGCCTCAAAAAACATAACACCTCACATTTCCATTTCTCTGTCCTTAGTTTCTCCAGTCCAATAAGTCTTCATAGACAAATAACCTATCTGAAAATACACCAGAAATGTATCCAGTCTTATACCAAAAGCAATGTTGACGCAATACAAAATCCAACACATATTACTGAATTTAAAATGACTTCAAGAATGTAATTGACAACACAGTTATAACCTCTTGAATGTAGTCAATGTTTATTCACAACTACACCCTCAAACTGTTTTCAGCAGCATAGCATAGCCTTGATTTCAATAGGCATTGTTCAATAGCACATACACATACAAACAAATAGGAGGCTTTCCTCATTTTAGTATAGATGGCATCTGGATGTATTCATTGTCAACAAGTAGCCTTTAGTGCAGCAGTAGTAGAAGTACACTATATGCCCAGGACACTGTTGTCTTGACTTCTCTTGAGCCCAATGGCTTGACAGACTGCATGTGTTTAGTAGCCCAGTTTGGCCTTTTCTTACCTCTGCAGTAATTTGTGCTGAAGGTGCCATCCCTGGCACTTTGTCAGTATTGTGACATTTGAGCGTGTGTCCCCCTTCCCCCCATCAACCACACAACCACCTTTACTTCAATAGACTTATGGCTGCTATTCTGTGCTCTGAACTTACTCATCTCCTTTCATAGCCCTTGAATGATACGCCCATCAACATATGGTGATGAAGGTTGCTTCATGATTCAACCATCGCTGGGCTATCTGGTTAAAACTCTATACAACCAATAACTTTATACCCCTCATAAACTCTCTCATCTGGTATGGACCAATGGAATGGTCCCTCTGACTCATCACCCTAGGCTGCTATAAGGCATTCCAGAATATTCCCATACACCGTTCTGTCCAATCACAGGTCTTCATAGATACAGACTGGTTAGAGAAATAATAGGACAATACCACGTCACATAGTAAAGTAGGGAGACATTACAACGTCAAATGTAGAATGGAAATATACAATTTTCAGTGTAATACTGCTTTTTACGTGAGAAAAGAAAACGTAAAATTGATCTCTTGTTTTAATTTTTCTAATTTCTATTTTATTTTTTACAAAATGTTGTCTTAGTTAATCAGTATTTGTATTATTGACCTCAGTTACTGCACTTTTTAGTTGCCATTTAAGAAGAAAAATATATAATTCAAACCGTTTAGAAGCTGCTATTGTCAGAAAGGTGATTTGATAAAGTGTGTGATGTTTTTGGTCATTGGACTCCTACGATATTACTATTAGCTTTCCTGTGATTAGTGTCTTGTATTCCCACTAGCTTTGCACCTGATATTATCAAGCCCAGTAGGAAGCCAGTGTCAAATATGATTTGAACATTTATCATAGACTTTCTCGGATTTCGTATCCATTATCATATGATAACGATATTATTGTATCAAGGCTATTTAACCTGGGACATTTTTTTTATGTAGGTTCAAATATCAAAAAGTCAGATGTACACATGTTGAAATATTATACATTATATGTAAGCATTTACATATTTTGTGTTCCTCCTGGTTAGGGGACAAGCGTTTTATTTTCGCTCCATGGTTTATGTAATCCACCATCTTATGTATTTGTTGCAAATTGTGTCGTGGTAACCATGGAACGTCAAGGAGAATGGATAACTAAATGAAGAAACTACCAAAAAAATGGACTCTCGAAAGTTTTAGATCTTTCAGACTTTGAAAACCTGAGTAACGCAACTGTCTGGACACTACATTCATCATCAAAAAGCCTACATCCGCCTCGACAATTGTGCATTTAAAACTTTATACGATATATATCCCTGGTAAAATTAACTGTATTATGTTGATATTATCAAATGGTATGTAATAATACTCCCTATACTGCTGCTTTCATTAGAGATATTACCAGTAGGGAGAGATGCAACAGCATTCACTACACAAAGCCAACAACAGTACTGTGGATCATCATCACCTGCTAACACTCACACAGGATTTCTGAAAAGCCATCCATGGAATTCCCCAAGGGTTATCTTGTCATTGGACCCTCCCTTCATCCTCAAACTGGACAAACATTACAGGCTGATGACCAGTCATCTTGTTCATCACCCTTTCACTCATCTACAGCTCCTCTCTTTGTCGCCGTCTTGTGTCGTCATCCTCATCAATGTTATTAAAAAGTCTGGAGACCAGAAACGGTAACTCTCGGAGAGAGGGATATAAGAGTCTCTACAGAATGTGACTGCTTGTGTGTCAACCTGGACACGTTAGTTTTCTGTTGTGCTCTCTGTATTGGACAAGGTACTGTTCCAAAGCCGTAAAGCCAGGATGTTATGAAATGAAGTTTGTATACTAGAACATCACCTCTACTGTAAGCCACCACAGGATCTCTTTGCTGTACCTCATGCCTGTAATGTTTGCTGCTTCTATATTTTGGTAAATTAGTCATTTTTGCGTCTCTTAGCAATGGTGTAAATAGTAAAACTATTTATTAAGAGTGTTATACTTTTTTAAGTTATATTTAATGTTCATGTAAATTATTTTTTACATTTCTCTTATAAACAGACATATTGGTTGTGAGTTAAAAACTGTTGTCATTTTATTTCTGTCCCAATGTCGTCGTCACAAAGCGTTGGTCAAGGTTTTTGTCTCATTGGTTGTCTCATTGGGCACTACTTTCGTCCAATGAGGATTTACCACATGTTTATGTAACTGAGTGCAGTGCACAAGTATGTGTTTTTTTATTACAAATCCAGAATGTACTGTCATTTGTTTTTGTTCGTTCATTAACTTTCAAATGTAATCCGAATTTTCTCTGAAGAGAGAACCTATATCATGTTGAAGTGGTTAGATCCATACTCAATTAACTCTGAGGGCTACCGTGAGGACAGAATATACACAGCCATTCAGAACAACCAGTGGTAGGCAGGCAGGGAGCTGCAGAGGATGAGGAGGAGGGGGGAGGAGTAATCAGCCAGCCAGTAGTGCCCCGGGTGGGGTGAGGGAGAGGGGGTAGAGTAGGGGATGGGGTGTGATGGGTGAAGGTGGACTGCTTTTCCTGGCGGGCCTGGGTATTTGTCCAGGTGTGAAAACTGTGTACACACAGAGCTGCCCCTGGGCCAGCACTGACTGGCAGCAGGCCGAGGCCGATGAGTCAGACTTTCTCCTGGAGGTGGCGGGTGTTCTCTGAGGGACTCCCCTCCTGACACGCCGGGCCATCCGTCACTGTCACGGTCAGGTCGGATAGGGAATGCGGCGGTGGTAAGGTGGGCCGCATGGAAGACCAGGGAGGAGGGAGGATAGGAAGACTACCTAAGATATGAGCCCTAGTGCAGCAGGCTGAGGAACATGCCCTTCCTTTCACTCTCAGACCAGAGGAGTATTTGAAATGCATGGCAGAGTCTGCTTCAATGTCTTTCCATAGACAACTTCATATAGTCCATCTTATTGTGGATGGGAGGTGATTCTCTCAAATCCAAACTAGCTACATACCAGCCATGAGAAGCCTGGGTTTTGGTTAAAAACAGTTGGGCTTCTGTGGCATTAGCTTGCACTGCTAAAAGTGGTATCCTTTCTGCCCCTGTGGCATCCCACCATAACTTATGGGAAGCAATGGAGACAGTGGTAGCCTAGAAGTTTCTGGCTGTAGCCCTTGAGTTCGTGGACAGACAGTTGTGGAGAAAACACTGATGTGCCATGATGTTCTTATTTTTGTTTTCTAAACTTCACTCATCAAGTACCTTTCACAGGCTCCTGGTTAAAGAATGGTCCACTTGTGTTTGTTTCTCATTCCCATGTTCAGTAATAAAAAATGAATGGTCCTTTTTATGTGGGAAAGTATCAAATTGAGTATATACATATTATGTGGATATCTAGTGGTATTATTGCAATGTTTCGTACCCGATTGTTCAGCAAAAATATTTTAAGATGTAAATAATTTTATTCTATGATGATTGTATTTGCAAAACCATGTATTATCTGTTTGGGGTGGCTCTTGGATTTAAATCAGAGACAATTTAGGAAGATACATTGTGCAATGTGTACCATCGAAGTACCACCTGAAAGAAAAGAAATACGCAGTGGCTGCGGATCCAACTTTTCTGGACCTTTTGTCCCAAGCGCTAAAGGTCCCGAAGCTTCTGCGCATGTGCAGGATTTTCTACTTTACACAGTTTCCGCTTTACTCATAGACAACAGGTTACTCTCATTTAATAAAGTTAAACAAAGCTGAATCAATGTCTGCAAGATTACATAATGATAGTATTCAACAGAACCAAATATATTAGCACAATATAACATTACACTGTAAGACAAAAAAAACACTTGTTTCTTTACCTCTACTTTAGACACACATTTTAGTTGTCTCCAGCTTTTCAAATTTCTCACTGTCAATCTTTAATGATATGTTTTACTGGTGAAACATCCATACAGCATCTGCATACAAAGCATTTGATCTCAATCAGTTTCATGGGGATATGCATTTAGATCTCGAGTTATACCCTGTTGGAAGTCGCCTACAGTGTTGTTTTGAATGATGTACAGTGAGCGAAATTTAGACCAGATGGTGTTAACAAACTGTAGCATAGCCTACTTGTGTATTTTGCCTAGTGGCATACGCTGTTTAATTTTGGACCCATGAGAGAAAAATGTGACCATTCGCACAATCATCCTAAAATTTCATAAGATATGTAGTGTTTTTGTCTTGCAGTAACATAGGTCTACTATCCTATTAAATGTGGTTCTGTTATGTAGAATACTCTCATTATGCGATTTTGCAGACAGCTTTGATCTAACTTTATTAAACAAGCACCATTCTCCAGAGTAGCCCGTTCTCTACGAGTAGAGCAGAGACTGTGCGTAAATGAGAGAATCCCGTACATGCGCAGAAGCTTCAGGACCTTTAGCGCTCGGAAAGAAAGGTCAAGAAAAGTCGGATCCGCAGCCACTCTGGGAAGAAATTACAATACCCATAATGCTTCACAACACTTGTCATCAGCAGTTATTCATTCATAAAGGCTCTACACAAACACTGTTGTCAATTGTCTAAAAAACAGTCTTATATGAAATCAAACTTAATTTATTTGTTGTCAAGATGAATAAAGCATCATGTGGTCAGTTTGTGGGTCTCGGAGCAGTCAGTTGAAAATAAATTACCAAAATGTTCCTTCTTTTTAGAGTGTGAAAACAAACAAAACAAGAGCAAAGCATTCATTTGAAGAGAATATTTAACATGTTACAACACAGAATCATTCAAGTCTGATAATAAGAATAACAGTGAACACCATTCCCCTTGAACTCACCCTCAGACTGAATGGCACCAACCAAAAAACAACTTACATATCCTTACTCCTTCCTCTACACCACAGATGTTTGCTTACCCGTTCCTCCCTTGCCTTAGAGTTTGAACTGAAAAGACTGTAAAGGTACCCATCAGCACCTCTCGCTCTCTCTCTCACCTTCCCTCGCTTGCAGCACCCACTCTGTTGGGTCCATTCACAGTACACAGTTTTTCAGGCACATACAACACATCAGACTTTTGTTTCAGCAGATGATTCCTCGTATTCTTTTTTTTTCACAGTTGCTATTACATTTTCGGTGCTCTGGTACATGGCAAGCAGGGGTCTAATGATGTGTACTATATTTTCATAAGTATGGATCCTCATTGAAGATGAGTATCATTAATTTCCCTGTCATGTATTATATAGAAATAAAACACTGGTTAAGTGGATGTAAGCCAAGGCAGTGTTGTCAATTCTTTGTCCTTTACACGAGTTTTCAATACAATGGAATAGAATGCCCAATTTCTACACATAACCTGACTTTTTCCTTAACATGATAACTTTGGGCTCTATTCAGTCTGTAAAGCGGAAGGGTTACAGATTCCAGGATATAAATTTAAAGGTAATTTCTGATTGAGCCGACATATTCTGCTTTTACCGCAAACGCAGTCTCCACTAAAGCAGGAACATTGCCTTTACATTTCAGTCACGCTGCAAAGCTGAACTTCCGCGATGCTGATTGAATAGAGCCCTTTGTCCAATAGTACAGATGACTTTACATAGCCAATTCCCTGTAGATAATACTACAAGCCATGTATTGTCTGACCCCTTGATGTTTACCTGAAAGTGCATTGAAGTGCTACTCACCTGGCTATCCTCACTTTGATTTTATGGACATGAAAATGTCAAAGCTACTATCAAAACAGTAGTAATGAAGTACGAATCCAAATGTAAGGCCCTCATTGATTCCTTGACATGGAAACCTGAGCGTTGTTCCTGGCACCCCAGAGACATGAATGGCCTAATTTGTGAGAATGAACATTAGGCTACTGAGTTTTAAAGCACAGTTAATGTTGCATGAGTGGAAAGAGACTGGACCTGAGTGAAGGAATAGTTTGTGTAGAGGAGATGGAAAAAGAGAATGTTTCCCGAGAGAGAACGAGAGAGAGAGAACGAGAGAGGGAGAACGAGAGAGGGATACCTTCAGTAATATTATTAACTGGCATTAGTCATACCTTATACTTGCTCGTTGCCACAGGGACTTATTTCCCCCGTGGAAATGAATGTAAATATTTTGTACGAGGTCCACTATTGGCGGTGAAAAAAAACACCAGTGCATGTTGTTACTTACCTACCGTAAGCAGAGTGAAGGGCTGGACGATGTAGGAAAGTATTCACAGGTAATCCTGAGGGACATTACATACAAGTTCCCATTCATTTGCAGCTGTTGTTTTTCAATAATTCCATATGAGAATGCAGGTGTTTTGAGTTCATAATAATCTTTACATTTCTCTTCAGCCCATGGAGTGTGGTATAGCCTATACCGCAGATGTGAATCATTTGGTTAAACAGAGCTACTTTCTCCTTCTTGTCCAAAAGAATGCGGATGCTTGTGGTATAGTATTTAATATTTCACATTCTCTCGAAAAAAGACAATTAAAGACACATAATAATACATATGTTATTTACAATTTCATATTTACAATATAATAATTTACTATCACAACTGATATAACGTGAAATGAAAATCAATAAAAAAAACAATGAGTTGGATTTTTATGTCCATGGCTCTTGAGAGATGGAAAGTAAAGTAAAAGTTTCCTTGAGGGAAGGGATCCTAAAAGATCCATACGATTAAACATGATTCCTTTATAGCGTTTCATTATTCATTGGCATTCACCTGCCATCACTCTGCAATCCATACATTTAGCATAAAATCTTGATATCATTTGGAATATTTTCCTATGAAAATGTTTTATTTTATTTTTTCTTTACCTATATTCACCAGTTGACCATATTAATGGACAATTTTTTAAATATGGATTTTCCCTGCGGTTTAGGAGCTCTCTGCCTTTGTCAACATCTGAGGAGATAAACAACAATAAACAAACAAACAAAAAATTAAACACAGCTGGTTGAGGACTTTTCTAGCTGCAAAGCATTACTCACACATCGTACGGTACAGCTGATGACATCACAATCCGTCACAAAGGATTTCTCTGTAGTCTTTATTATAAACACTGTTGTCTGCATTAAAAAGACTACATTATTGTAGTGGTGATATGCTTAAGTATTACAAATGAATAAAATCGAATCAAAATGATAATACAAATCTAAACGCTCTCTTTCCCATCTCTCCAGCCAAGAGGAGAGACATACAGGGAGTGTTTTTTTTTGTTTGTTTGTTTCCCTGGTACGCTTCCAGTCGAAGAACCATGAGAAACTGCAATATTACATTCAGTATTTTTTTGCCAACCAATTTGCTCTGGGTTGAATGATAATTTACATGCTCACATCGCTCCTCCTCATTGATAGTAGTAGTCGCTGGCATGTACATCCAAAACGTCTTTCCTCTTCAAGCAGTTCTTAGCACTTTTTTCAAAAAAGAAGTTGAGGG
This sequence comes from Brachymystax lenok tsinlingensis, assembly GCA_030435695.1. Taxonomy (NCBI): domain Eukaryota; kingdom Metazoa; phylum Chordata; class Actinopteri; order Salmoniformes; family Salmonidae; genus Brachymystax; species Brachymystax lenok. Next base: position 17,928,490 of record CM059815.1, on the reverse strand, counting down.
TGTTTGACAGTAGTTCTAACAATGTCAAGTGGGGTTGAGGTTTCAGGGCTCTCCTGGTTTGGAAAAATACCAGTCAGTGGAGAGACCAGAAGCAAGGAGGAGGCGGCTGTCATGGTGTCGTCGGGCAGCCTGTCTCATCGGAGCTTGGCGTTGCCGTATGTGCTGCGTTGTACTGAGATCAGTTTCTCCATGCAGGTGGTGCGGGTCTCATGGAGGGAGCCATGCCACACGTTGCTGGTGGGTCGAACCTCCTCACTGCGACAGAACACGTAGGCCATGGTGTCGGTGCGGCTCTGGATGTAGGCGCTGTGGAGCAGGGCACGGCAGTACCGGCTGATCCTCTCCACTCTGCGCAGGATCAGGTGTGCTTTCCTAGGGGAGAGAAACACAGTCATGATTAGTATTATGTCAGCATCAGCAGCATTGTCATTTTGTCATTATTTATTTTTATGGTGGTATAAATATCGGTACACTTTACAGATCTGTAATAACAGGACAATAACTATGGCCATTACCAGTAATTACCAATAATGTGGAATCAGGGCCGGCAAATGGAGGATTTAACATCCTATATACTATGTACTGCCATTTATCCCTAATTGCTCCAGGGGCGCTGCTTTGCCAGCCTGTGATGTGCGTGTGTGTGTGCGTGCGTGCGTGTGTGCGTGTGTGTGTGTGTGTGCGTGCGTGTTAGGTTGTGTACTGTGACGGCAATAAATCAAGAATACCTGTGCAAATGGACCAATAACGTAAGTATTGTATATAAATATTCCACACCCTAGCCCCCTTGTTCAACAGCAATCTAGTAACCGAGCAGGTTCATTCATGTGGTTATGTATCTTTTTGCAGGTTTGATTGAATTCCAGACTAGAGTAGGGAGGTCTGTCTCTGATCTGTGTTGGCAGCCTGCTTATGTTCCTCGCCAGAGGGGGGTATGTTAGAGGCCAGGTCAATGTACAGGACAGGCAGACAAACTGCTGTAAGCAGACACACGTGCATACCAGTGGCGGTCGGTGCCGTTTAAGATGAGGGAGGATGATTCTTTTTTTAATGAGCATGCCCTTATTTCTGTTACAGCATATTGGATGGCTGTCATTCATATTCCATTCACCCAACTCAAATGTAACATTGATAGGTTTAGGCAACTACATGACACATTTTTCCTGTACCCATCATGAGATTGAAAAACCTAGCCTATGAATGAGAGAGAGAATTTTGAGTAATCAAGGTGACATTCAATACCGCCTTGCACACTCTTGCCTGCATCTAGCTGATCTAGGGAGTAATCATCACTTCTACTGGACACATTCTGGTATTTTTATCCTCGTTTTGTTCCGTTTCCATCAGTTTAAGAAACATTTTATAACAGAATCGGCAGAATGAATACACCCCTATATATACAGTGGGGCAAAAAAGTATTTAGTCAGCCACCAATTGTGCAAGTTCTCTCACTTAAAAAGATGAGAGAGGCCTGTAATTTTCATCATAGGTACACTTCAACTATGACAGACAACATGAGGAAAGAAAATCACATTGTAGGATTTTTAATGAATTTATTTGCAAATTATGGTGGAAAATAAGTATTTGGTCACATACAAACAAGCAATATTTCTGGCTCTCACAGACCTGTAACTTCTTCTTTAAGAGGCTCCTCTGTCCTGTCCACTCATTACCTGTATTAATGGCACCTGTTTGAACTTGTTATCAGTATAAAAGACACCTGTCCACAACCTCAAACAGTCACACTCCAAACTCCACTATGGCCAAGACCAAAGAGCTGTCAAAGGACACCAGAAACAAAATTGTAGACCTGCACCAGGTTGGGAAGACTGAATCTGCAATAGGTAAGCAGCTTGGTTTGAAGAAACAACTGTGGGAGCAATTATTAGGAAATGGAAGACATACAAGACCACTGATAATCTTCCTTGATCTGGGGCTCCACGCAAGATCTCACCCCATGGGGTCAAAATGATCACAAGAACGGTGAGCAAAAATCCCAGAACCACACGGGGGGACCTAGTGAATGACCTGCAGAGAGCTGGGACCAAAGTAACAAAGCCTACCATCAGTAACACACTACGCCGCCAGGGACTCAAATCCTGCAGTGCCAGACGTGTCCCCCTGCTTAAGCCAGTACATGTTCAGGCCCGTCTGAAGTTTGCTAGAGAACATTTGGATGATCCAGATGAGGATTGGGAGAATGTCATATGGTCAGATGAAACCAAAATATAACTTTTGGTAAAAACTCAACTCGTCGTGTTTGGAGGACAAAGAATGCTGAGTTGCATCCAAAGAACACCATACCTACTGTGAAGCATGGGGGTGGAAACATCATGCTTTGGGGCTGTTTTTCTGCAAAGGGACCAGGACGACTGATCCGTGTAAAGGAAAGAATGAATGGGGCCATGTATCGTGAGATTTTGAGTGAAAACCTCCTTCCATCAGCAAGGGCATTGAAGATGAAACGTGGCTGGGTCTTTCAGCATGACAATGATCCCAAACACACCGCCGAACGAAGGAGTGGCTTCAGAAGAAGCATTTCAAGGTCCTGGAGTGGCCTAGCCAGTCTCCAGATCTCAACCCCATAGAAAATCTTTGGAGGGAGTTGAAAGTCCGTGTTGCCCAGCGACAGCCCCAAAACATCACTGCTCTAGAGGAGATCTGCATGGAGGAATGGGACAAAATACCAGCAACAGTGTGTGAAAACCTTGTGAAGACTTACAGAAAACGTTTGACCTCTGTCATTGCCAACAAAGGGTATATAACAAAGTATTGAGATAAACTTTTGTTATTGACCAAATACTTATTTTCCACCATAATTTGCAAATAAATAAATAAAAAATCCTACAATGTGATTTTCTGGATTTCTTTTTCTCATTTCGTCTGTCATAGTTGAAGTGTACCTATGATGAAAATTACAGGCCTCTCTCATCTTTTTAAGTTGAAGAACTTGCACAATTGGTGGCTGACTAAATACTTTCTTGCCCCACTGTAACTCCTTGAATATAACTCCTTGCATCAATGCGCTTTCCTCCCCTCTGTAACAAGACAAAAAAAACTTTCCAAGCCAAACCTTCCATTCATAACCGCTATAACCGCTACACACAGCCTACATCATTGTCACGTCATAGTCAACATAGCTACTAGAAGTAAAGCGTTATTAAACCCACTAGCTACAATCATGCAGTACAGTGTAGCTAGAAAGCAGTTTAGCAGTTACATCGGTGGGCTCCGGTGGCAATAAATGAATGACTTGGAAGAGTTACAGTGTTGGATAGCCATAGCCAGCTAGCTAACATAGCATCTCGCTCTGCTTGAGCCGGGTGTTTGAGTAGGTTAAACTAGCTAGCTGCATTCTCTAGCTAAGTGAAAGTTTTGTAAAAAAATACAACCAAATATAGCTATCTCTCTCTTTCTCCTCCTCTTGCTTCTCCTTCATTTTGGAATAATATTTTTTTTTCAAAACTGTTCAACTATTCTCTTTGAGTCAACTACTCACCACATTTTATGCACTGCAGTGCTAGCTAGCTGTAGCTTATGCTTTCAGTACTAGATTAATTTTCTGATATTTTGTTTGGGTGGACAACATGTCAGTTCATGCTGCAAGAGCTCTGATAGGTTGGAGGACATCCTCCGGAAGTTGTCATAATTACTGTGTAAGTCTCCTAAGCCTCCTAAGTTTTGTAACGAAATGTATGTACCCAGAGGAGAACAGAAGCTAGCTGTCCTGAGGCTACACCATGGTGCTAACCTACAGAGTGCTGCTGAGGCTACTGTAGAGCTTCAATGCAAAACATGTGTGTTTCCCACCTAGAAGCATGGAGGAAGAGGTGTGATGGTGTTGGGGTGCTTTGCTGGTGACACTGTCTGTGATTTTTGTTATTATTCAAGGCACACTTAACCAGCATGGCTACCACAGCATTCTGCAGCGATACGCCATCCCATCTGGTTTGCGCTCAGTGGGACTATCATTTGTTTTTCAACAGGACAATGACCAAACACACCTCCAGGCTGTGTAAGGGCTATTTGATTAATAAGGAGAGTGATGGAGCGCTACATCAGATGACCTGGCCTCCACAATCCCCAGACCTCAACCAAATTGAGATGGTTTGGGAAAATTTGGACCGCAGTGGAGGAAAGGTAGCCAGCAAGTGCTCAGCATATGTGGGAACTCCTTCAAGACTGTTGGAAAAGCATTCCAGGTGAAGCTGGTTGACAGAATGCCAAGAGTGTGCAATGCTGTCATCAAGGCAAAGGGTGGCTACTTTGAAGAATCTAAAATGTATTTTGATTTGTTTAACACTTTTTTGGTTACTACATGATTCCATATGTGTTATTTCATAGTTTTGATGTCTTCACTATTATTCTACAATGTAGAAAACAGTAGAAATAAAGAAAAACCCTTGAATGAGTAGGTGTGTCCAAATTTTTGAATGGTTCTGTAAATGCATTAATGATCTGCATGTAACTGTGGCAGTAAGGGGAAACACTGCATGAAACCTTTACTCTTCAGTTAACACACAGACACACACTCTTCCTCCCTCCCACACACACTCTCTGTGTCTCCCTCATAAACACACCACTCTCTCTCTCCCACAAACACACTGCTCCCAACTTAAAAGTTTTTAGGTACCCAACAGACTGTAAGGGGCACCGGAAAGAGACCGATTTTTGATAGTTACGGCTTACATCAGGCCTACATGAATCTTACCTTTGAAGCACATTTCATGAGTAGCCAACACTTTTCCTTTCTTACTGCGCCAATCAAATATGCCTAGACCTACTGTCAAGTTACCAGGTTGTTAGCTAGCTAGGTAACATGACTGAACAATGTTGTTTGTTATCAAAACAATAATTAGCGGCCTGGTATTAGTTTAAAATGGCCCCAACATGTTTTGTGAAATTATATCAAATGCGAGCGAAATCGTGCAGGAAGAACAAAAAGGTAGCTCCGGTAACGAGTCATATGTTTTTAACCGTTTGAGCTAGAGACAAGTCGTTTTCTTTGCTATAAAGCTGCAAGCATGACTGTCACGAAGCATTGCTGCGTGGCAGAAAACTTGCAAAGCCTGTCAGAATGGCCTGTGCTCTTGGTTATTTGGTTATAGGAGGGATGAACTTTGCTCGCTCTGCATGCTGCTGTATCAAATGTAACAACAGAAGACTGATCACGGTCTGCATCCCCGCTCGCCATCACGGCTAAATGATATAAAAAAACTGACAGAGAAATAGATGCACAGAGAAGTAGGTGTGTGATGGTGGAAGGGGCAGCCAGGTCACCCGTGATACAAGTCAGTATTCGACGTCCATCCATGTCTGAGGACGTCGGGAGATGATGTGGACACCGACCACTAGGGGCAACAGTGAGTGCTGTTACCTTCAAGTAGGTTTTGGTTTTCCTAGCGCATTGTGGACTGGGATGGTGTATGGGCGTAAGCATCTGCCTCTGATTCCAAAGGTTGCAAGTTTGAATCAAGCGATATAAAGATGTTTTTGATTTCTGTTTTAAGCCTATCCCAAACCTTAACCCTTACCTTAACCATTCTGAGTTAATGCCTAAACTTAACCCTAAACTTAAAAATTCAGACTTAACGCCTAAACGTAACCGTTGACACATCGAAATCTGACGTTTGCATCAACTTTTAACGTGAGGCAGAGCTAGCTGCATTCTCAAATACTTCATTCTCAACAATGAACCTCTTCTGTATGTGTGTAAGGACTTGAATGTTGACACAAATATTACTAATATCAGAAAAAGAGAGCTTTAAGGAGGAGGCATGTTCCATTTGTTTGGAGAAGTGGATGTCTGTTAAGCCTCAGCATCTGTTTTTGGTTAAGCTAGGAGCACAGACAACCTTTTTTCTTCTTTCTCTCTTCAAATTTCACTGCCTACAACAACATAACACCAAACATATGAGCAAGTGGGTCTCAAGTGCAAGTGGGTGAATTGAGGACTGGGAGTTAAGAGTATATATACTCATCAAGACAGGATCCCATTGGAGATCATAACTCACAATTCTCCTAAAGTCCTAAAGTCCTACAGTACCAGAGTCCTAAAGTTACAGTACCAGAGTCCTAAAGTTACAGTACCAGAGTCCTAAAGTTACAGTACCAGACAGGCAAATCTGCCAGACAGGCAGATGTATTCATTAATCTTATCAGGATGGTGTTAGATGATCGTACGATTGTGAATAAAGCCCATTTGTTTCATCCAATAAATTGAATAGCGTAACATACACCAGTAGCACTGTTCGAAGAGAATAAAACACACAATATGTGTGCAAAACTGTTGCTTCAAAAGAAATTACTGAATATTAAGATATATGGAAACTTGACCAAAGTAGAAAAACAACCTGCAATCATATTAAGCACAATCGACCTAATGCATGACATAAACACTGTACCGTACATGCATGGTGAGAGAAAGAAAAAAGTGCAGTTGTGCAACTGTGGGAGCTGACTATGACAATGCTATCGGTTGGTGGCTGGGTCTCAGTGTGGCTCCGTCAGTCTCCCAGGTTTCCTGACATAGTGAGTAAATACTGAGTGCTCACATTTCACTTGGCCACACTGTTACCTTTTAAAAAGGCACCACCGATAGAGCCGGCTCATAAATTACCCCAACAAGGCCTTGCCCTGCCAATTTCAGGCAGTAAATAACCCTACACTGTCAGTCATCCAAATGCCTTCTCCAGGACTCCGATGTGCTCCCTATTCAACCCCTCGGTCCCCGCAATGGCTACCTTCCTCTACCCCAATCACAAAAAAACGATCTTCCTTTAAGACAAACTTGTTCCACATTTATGATATTATTTATGGCTGCCGGAGAGTGCTTCCAGGCAATGGGGGTGGACAAAACAAAACACGGGCCTGAAACTTTAGACCCAATGTTGCCATCATTACAAAACTATTGAACCGCTGGAGTCCTAACCTGGTCAGACTCACATGCCATGGATTTCTTTTCTTTTTTCTTTTATAAGTTTCTGTCCAAATATAATTTTTTTCGTCCTGTAGACTATGTGTTTCTCCATCTCCATATCATGCTAATGTCCCCTGTGTCTATTCACATAAAACTGCTGTGTCGGGGGTGGTCTGTTTCGGGGGGCAGACCGAGGCAGGGCTCTGCAGGAAATCTTTATGAGAATGAGGAGGAAATGGACTTGGAAGTTTAGTTAGTGTTAGTTGACTGTCAAATGTAGTGTTTGGCTTGGCGTAAGAGTGGTGTTTGGCATTGGGGCTGTAATTCGAAACAAGTATGTAACCTTATAGTCAAAGCTGACCTTACCAATTCGCTTCCCCAAATAAACACTTAAAAAAGGCTGATTGCACAACTCGGCTTCTGCTGACAGTACAGAAGGCATGCTAAGACAGGAAAACCCAAATGTCCTAATCTTCAAAAGACATTGGGGACATCTATTGCTTTGTTTTGTTACTGATACTAGTTATCAATCAAGCCAACAGATACATAGAATAGTGTTGATGGATTTGGACACATTAAAAAGTAATTTTAAAATATGTCATCTTTCAAAAATTCTGTACTGAGACTATTGGTAGAGAGAAAAAAAAGGATTCCACTTTTACATGTCTGTCGTATACTTCTCCTTTACAAAACAATGATATTACCAGAAGTGAGAGAAAACTATTGCCTCATTACAATGCCAACCAATTACAGAGCCCAAGATGGGTATGCCACATTGTTTACATCTATCTATATTCTCTGTCTCTTTGTGTGTGTGTGTCGGTGTGTGTCGGTGTCGGTGTATTGGCTTTACTATCCTTGTGGGGACCAAATGTCCTCAGGGGTTAGGGGTTAGGTTTAGGGTTAGAATTAGGGTTAAGGGTTAGGTTTAGGGTTAGAATTAGGGTTAGGATTAGGGTTAAGGTTAGGATTATGGTTAAGGTTAGACTTAGGGTTAAATTAAGGGTTAGGGGTTAGGGAAAATAGGACTTTGAATGGGAATCAATTGTTTGGTCCCCACAAGGATAGTAAAACAACGTCTGTGTGTGTACTGTGTGTGCGTGTGTGTGCATGCATGTGTTTGCACGCATGTTTGTTTGTTTGTGTGTGTGTGTGTGCATGTTGTTGTGTTAGTAATGTTGTAATAACATTCCGAGACATGCCTGGTATGACATTAAATCCATTAGTGTGGTGATACCCTGGATCCCCAGACAGTCCAGTAGATAATGCCTGGTCTTGAGTGCTACCATCTACCTATTGTTTTCATCTAGAGGAGAGTGAGCCAGACACGACCAGCCAAATGTGTATTGAATCCCATCCAGCAAATACATTATACTACCCATTCTGGGCCCAATCCTGAGAACACACATGCAGTCGTAAACACAACCCATAAGTCTTACGTAGATCTCACATCAAACAACTGTCTCATCTACAAAAAAATACTGGCTTCTCTTTGGCTCCAGGAACCACTGCAAACTCTTTGAAAACACTTGTAGAAAACCAACCTGTAAATACCCCAGTGCAGGTTGGATTGAATGGAGACCTTGGGCTCAGTCTAGTTCTCCAGCTCTTTGTGGGTAAAGAGTCTAGTGGTTGTAGCACAGGGGAATCAGAGCAACGCTCTCCTGACGTGGTTATGAAATCATTCCTGAGTTTACTGGGGGCTTCAAGCCTTTACAGGTAACCAGAGAAGTTGGTTTTATGAATGAGTTTTCCACACTATACACAAAGAGTGCATTCCCTATTCAACGCAACACTCGTGAACTGCCAACACCGGAGCGCTTCCATTCGCTAGGGTCCAAGACCATTGGCTACATCCTAGGCTCCCTTGTAATAATAAAGCTGTAATTTGTAGACTTAGCACTTGTGTCCAGTCACCAAATGGGTACAACATATGAATAAGAAGGTAAATGAGAGGAAATAAAAATATCTGATGAACTTGAGTAAACGAAAACAAAAATATATGGTCGCGCCGTGTGGATTCTTTTATGAGATTTATGTCCTTATAAGATGGTACTCCAATGGAAGAAACCTGGTCATGATTGGTTTTATGGGCCAGGATTTGCAGTGAAAGCCTAAACCAATATTTTGCTGTCCAAAATTACTGCTGACCAGGGTGTTTGTGTGTGTGTGCATGTGTGTGTGAAAGAAAGAGAGTGTATGTGTGCGTGTTTGTACAGGCATATGTGTGCGTGCGTGTGCGTGTGTGCGTGTGCGCGTGTGCGTGTGGGTGTGCATACTTGTCTGTAAGAAAGAGTTTGCATGTGTTTGTGTGTGCACGTATATTTGTGTGTGTGCACATATGAAGACATACTCATGCACATGTATGTCTATGTCTATGTCTATGTGTGTCTACAGGCGTGATCCACTTTTGTGAAGATGGATGAAGAAACAGTGGAGCTGGGGGCGGCGCTGAGGAGCAACATGTGAAGACACGTTTACTCGGTGCTCAGATCCAGGGCTAACAATGCACTATTAATACTTGACCAACACCTCCCCCACCGTGTTAATTTTTTAACATTTAATTTGGAATCGAACCCAATTTACTAATCTGGCTTTTTTTCCTGAAATTCTTGGTCTTTCAATCATAAAATGACGAGACAACAACGGCCACGGGCCACAAAGGAGCAGGCCTCTGCTGAAGCCTCGGGCTCACCTGACACGGACTCTGATCCCCGACCTAGCCATGGTAATGGCGTCTATCATGAAATCTGAACAGACTGTGCTGGCTAAGGTGGAGTCACTATCCACTGACCTATCCTCACAAATAGCTATTCTCGCCACGAGGTCAACATAAAGATCGACTCCGTTAACGAAGATTTGGCGAGACATGACACCCATCAGAATAGCCTGGAAGATGGTGCAAATATTTACTCCGACAAAGTGGTGACACTGGAAGAGCAAGTCATCAGATGTCGTCAAGCTCACTTCCAAGGTTGAGGACCTCAAGAACAGACAGAGCCGGAGGAACGGTCGCATTTTTGGCGTGAGAGAGGGACTCGAGACCGTAGGCGGAATGCGGCCTACCCTGTCCATAGCTAAACTGCTACAGGAAAAAGAATACATTGTCGTGCACCTACATCCACAGGAGGACAGGCGACATAATACTAACTAGCCATTGTGGGCTCATACTGTGACCCTGAAATAGCCGTGCTAACGCGACCAAGGACCAACTAGTGAATTCATATCTTGATTAGAAATGTGCCTCCACCCTGACGCGCCAAAAAAATTATATTATTCATTACTTAATGTTATGAACAATGATGGTATGTATAGGGTGACATGTTCTTACAAGGACAATATAGTTTGAACAGTATTGTATTTACAGTACAGTCGTGGCCAAATGTTTTGAGAATGACACAAATATTAATTTCCACAAAGTTTGCTGCTTCAGTGTCTTTAGATATTTTGTCAGATGTTACTATGGAATACTGAAGTATAATTACAAGAATTTCATAAGTGTCAAAGGCTTTTATTGACAATTACATGAAGTTGATGCAAAGAGTCAATATTTGCAGTGTTGACCCTTCTTTTTCAAGACCTCTGCAATCCGCCCTGGCATGCTGTCAATTAACTTCTGGGCCACATCCTGACTGATGGCAGCCTATTTTTGCATAATCAATGCTTGGAGTTTGTCAGAATTTGTGGGTTTTTGTTTGTCCACCCGCCTCTTGAGGATTGACCACAAGTTCTCAATGGGATTAAGGTCTGGGGAGTTTCCTGGCCATGGACCCAAAATATCGATGTTTTGTTCCCCGAGCCACTTAGTTCCTGGATGGTTGGGAGAAGTTGCTCTCAGAGGATGTGTTGGTACCATTCTTTATTCATGGCTGTGTTCTTAGGCAAAATTGTGTGTGAGCCCACTCCCTTGGCTGAGAAGCAACCCCACACATGAATGGTCTCAGGATGCTTTACTGTTGGCATGACACAGGACTGATGGTAGAGCTCACCTTGCCTTTTTCCGGATGCCCCAAACAATCTGAAAGGGGATTCATCAAAGAAAAGGACTTTACCCCAGTACTCAGCAGTCCAATCTCTGTACCTTTTGCAGAATATCAGTCTGTCCCTGATGTTTTTCCTGGAGAGAAGTGGCTTCTTTGCTGCCCTTCTTGACACCAGGCCATCCTCCCAAAGTCTTTGCATCACTGTGCGTGCAGATGCACTCACACCGGCCTGCTGCCATTCCTGAGCAAGCTCTGTACTGGTGGTGCCCCGATCCCGCAGCTGAATCAACTTTAGGAGACGGTCCTGGCGCTTGCTGGACTTTCTTGGGTGCCCTGAAGCCTTCTTCACAACAATTGAACCGCTCTCCTTGAAGTTCTTGATGATCCGATAAATGGTTGATTTAGGTGCAATCTTACTGGCAGCAATATCCTTGCCTGTGAAGCCCTTTTTGTGCAAAGCAATAATGATGGCATGTGTTTCCTTGCAAGAAACCATAGTTGACAGAGGAAGAACAATAATTCCAAGCACCACCCTTCTTTTGAAGCTTCCAGTCTGTTATTCGAACTCAATCAGCATGACAGAGTGATCTCCAGCCTTGTCCTCGTCAACACTCACACCCGTGTTAACGAGAGAATCACTGTCATGATAATAATTTTTTTAATTTAACTTTTTTTCCATTGCTTTTGTTTCTATTACTGTTTTTATGTTTTTATTTCCTATTTAACTTACTTTTATAGATGCCTTGGTGGGTGGGTGGGTGGGTGGTTGGTTGGTTGGGAGGGAGGGTGGGAGTTGATGGATGGATGGATGGATGGATGGGAGAATAAGGGGTTGGGGTTGAATAAAGTAAAATAAAAAATATTAAAGAAACTGGAGCTACAGTAACAGACAAATTAAACTTATCGCCTTCATGTTACAGGGTTGGAAGGCAGCCATTCTCAGATCTGCTGGAATGGAAAGATAAAACAATTCAGAAAACTGAAGACGATGGTGAAAACGATCATGTGGTTTTTGTCCAAAGGCCGCCCTAGAACCCCAAGCCATTCTTGAGAATGTTAGTGGTTATTGCCGTTTTACTTCATGATCATTAACACTGCAGTTCTGCTGGCTCAGATAGGTCAACTTAGACCAGTAACATATTAAGAATCTGGACCAATAAGGTTGATTGTTTCTTATACTTGAAATCTGTGGGCCAATGGGAGAATCTCTTACTAATGAAGTATTTCACCTGAGCCACAAGAAGAAACTTTTGGACACAGACAACAACACATTACCATTTTCTCAGATACTTCCCACAGCGGAAGTGGAAGACGACATTTGACACTGACGCCAAACAAACAGTGACACCAGATGTCGTGGGGGCACCAGAATCGCTGTGACAACTTAGATGTCTCCAAGCCTTTCCGAGCCTCACCTGGGTCCCAGCTCATCTTCGCTCCGCCAGACAAAATCTCCAAACTTCTCGTAGTGGGAGTTGTAGTGGTGCTGTACCCTGTAAAGCAGCGGAGGGGGAATCTCCATCAGAGTGTTGTAGGCCGTCTGCTGCTCCTTGCCGCTGGTGTAGCCGTTGTATAGGTTATACACCTTGTCTGCTATCTCTGACACAGGAGGAGGAGGTGGAAGAGGAGAGACGTTGAAGTCATTTGAAAGACACTCACTTGAAAGACACTCACTTGAAAGACACTCATTTGAAAGACACTCATTTGAAAGACACTCATTTGATAGACACTCATTTGAAAGACACTCATTTGAAAGACACAGGTAAACGTGGGATAAGTATATCAAATGAAGGTGGGCAAGTCAACCCAAGATCACATCACAAGTAAAACCTAGTTGCTGGTGATAACCCTGGTGCTAGAATAAAATGTGATATTGTATATTGGAGAGAGAAATGGATGGATGCTGAGGGGGGTGAATGGGAAGAGTGGGAAGGTGGTGAAGGAGGGGGAGGGAGGAGAGAGAGAGAGATGGTGAGTAACCTGCTGTGGATTGAAAGGGCATCACAACAGGCTGTTTTAGAGAGGGGGAAGAGGGGTAGGAGAAAGAGGTGGGAATGGCAGGGGGAGGGGGGAAAGCGTAAGGGAGAGATGGAATGAAGAAAAATAATGTGGTAAAGAGGGAGGGAGGAATGTGATAGGGAAAGAAAAGTGTCTATGTGAGATGGGGGGTTAAGAGAGAAGAGATTATGGGGAAAGGAGAATGTATAAAGGACGGATGGAAAGGTTCTGGGATGGACAGAGTATAGGAAGAGAATATCAAGTATGAAAAGGGAGTATGAGGAGAAGTACCTTCAGCTCTGCTATCATCTACCATTGGACAAGAGGTCCGCACTGAGACAAAGCTAGACTCTGAACGACTCCCTCGACTGTCCACAGCATATAGAGTGAACCTGAGAGAGGGAGAGAGAGAATTAAGAAAATAAATAACACAATATAGAAGCTGACATATTTAATATGTCAACAACAATTAACAACCTTTCATATGTACTGTTACAGTATGAGGGAAATCAAAGGAACTCAAAAGAAACAGGCCTCTTTCGACAGAAAACAATACCTATGTGGCTCCAGCCATTACATCCCAACCTCCTTTCAAAGCTAGATGCACCGAGTGTACCCGGCTCCTACACTTTGCACAGCATTTTTATGAGCCACTGTTGACATCAACAGAACTCCTTTTTGAAAATAGCCATAACTCAGAGCCAAGCCAGGACTCGAGACCCAGGAGTGGGTGAGGACTCGGCGGGATTCGATTACGTCTGTAAGTGGTCCCTGCCTGGTACGGGACAGACCAGTCAGTCGGCAGCAACGGCCATTACATCTAATAGCGCCTTTAAATGGGACTCCCACTTCCTCTAATGACGGAGTTCCTGCTCTCCACAAATGTAAAACATATTAAGGCTTCAGTTCCCCTGGACCACCAAGTGGCCGTGGCTAGTACTGTACACAGTAGTGAGGGGGAAAGACATCCATGTTGCTCCCTGATGATCATGGGGTGCTAATAGATCATTGGAGAGATGGTTTCCTGCGAAGTACTGTACTGTAGGTCGTCCAGTCTTTCTCATAGAAGTAGCTTTTAGAGAGATGATGGCTGTCTATGAGACATGAAACGCTACGGAACTACCAACATGCATGTAGATAATGTGCATGTAACACAAAGGCTGTTTGGTAATCTACAGACAGAACTGATTGGACAATCCCAAGGTAACCATACCATAATGGTCCTTTGGCATGGATATAGTCAAACGATACTTGTTGTTCTTAGCATTCTATTTCTAGGGTTTATAAGTTGAAATGGTGACTCAATGCTAGATGTGTTTTTGGGGAGATAAAAAGCAGTATAAAAAGCAGTATTCTGCGACCAACTGATTGTTTTTTAATACATCTGTGAATCATAGAATATGACCATTATCTAAACTGCAAAACCGCTGGGAATAGGATGGTTTGTCCAGAAGAATACATACAGTGCCTTTGGAAAGTATTCAAACCCCTTGACCTTTTCCCCATGTTGTTACGTTACAGCCTCATTCTAAAATGGATTCAATCGTTTTTTACATCATCAATCTACACACAATACCCATAATGACAAAGCAAAAACTGTTTTTTTTATTTTTTACAAATGTAAAAAAAAAAATAGAATAATGAAATATCACAATTCCTTCAACCTCATGGCTTGGTTTTTGCTGATAAGCCTTTCCAAATCATGCCCAATTAATTGAATTGAATAGAGTCTCACAGCAAAGGGTCTGAATACTTATGTAAATAAGGTATGTGTTTTCTATTTGTAATACATTTTCAAACATTTCTAAAAACCTGCTTTTGCTTTGCCATTATGTATTGTGTGTAGATTGATGAGGAAAACATATATATAATCCATTATAGGATAAGGTTGTAATGTAACAAAATGTGGAAAATGGTAAGGGGTCTGAATACTTTTCGAATGCACTATGTGAAAATGAATATTGTTCATGACTGAACATGCAAAACGACAAATATCAAATAGGAGGCAGAATTTATTTTTCTGTTTCACAAAGCTATTTCACTGGCAGAGTTCCATTTTAAAAAGTATGCCTTTTGTTTGAAGAGCCTGTGTTTTAATACCACCAACTGATTGTTTTGTTTGTAATATGGCCTGTTTAGACATTGTTCGCATAGTTTGTCCGATCTTGCTATTCATCAAGAGAAATGTGTGGTATATTGGTATTCCCCAAGAACCTCACAAAAGACAAGGGGCCAGAGTCCGTCCGAAGTTTGCTGTAGACTCTCTGCCCAGCAAAACAACGGCACATATAACAATCACATTGTTTAAATTATGTGGTCATATCACTGGCCAGTAAATGGAGGGGGGCAGGGTGTATTTATCAGGCAATTAGTAGAGTTTAGTTTAGGATCCCGGACGCAGCTTGCCAGCTTGTTGCTGTTTTTGGTTGTTTAAGTGGTTGGCATCGAAGACAGGTACTTTTCTCCACAGCCTAATCACAGTCCTATTATGTATAGTGAAAGGAGATTACCACAGAAACTTTCTCTAGCCTTTGTGGGGGGTTTTATGCGAAGACAACCACAAAAGGTATTTTGGCTGTTTTCTTCCCCTGCAGTTCTGTTAACACTACGGTCAGACATACAAGGCCTGTTGATCAGAATCCTATCCAAAATGTCTGATCAGAAGCGCTAGTAGGGTCTGGATCAACGGGCCTGTCACCCACAGCGCAGTGCGGGGGGCTGAGTGGAGTCTGAGGTGGCAGGCTTCACCACTGGCATCGATAAGGATTAACTGGGAGAACAAAGCGAGCGCCGTTGTCTGCCTGCCACGAGAATGTCAAAACAGAGGGTAACATACTGGCAAAATATACCCAACCCCCCCACAAACCCGCGCTCTCTTGCTCTCTCTGTCCATTCATCTCTCACACTCTATCTGTCTTGCCTCTCTCTGATTTCCTTTGTCTTTTCCACCCGTTCTATCCCTTGTTCCACTCAGAAGCTGGTTGTTTGTAGTGCATGATTTTGTCCCCGTGCCATCGTTTTGAAAGCTCAACAAACAACATATTTGTTTGAATTAGCAATGCCACCATAAAGTAATGGTTGTCCTCTAATTTAATGAGACAGGAAGGGGAAGAGAAAGAGTAAGAGAGAGAGGGATAGAGAAAGATGAGAGGAGACAGAAAAAGAAAGAGGTAAGGGGTAAGAGAAAATGAGAGAGAGAGAGAGAGAGAGAGAGAGAGAGAGAGAGAGAGAGAGAGAGAGAGAGAGAGAGAGAGAGAGAGAGAGGAGAGGGGGAGTGGGGAAGAGAGAAAGAAAGAGAGAGCATTTATGGCAGTATTCTGCCATGCAAGGCAGAGAAGAAGCCAGGCAGCCTAGGGATTCCTGGTTGATGACATCAGACGTCAGACATCCAGATCAATTGAGCCGGTCCACAAATCAATCAATTGCACTGGGAGAACATAATTCAAAACTAATTTACAACTTCGATTTAGTTTCTCAGGTCAGGTCTGTAAGAAAGGACCTTATATCCTTTCTCTACAACGTGTTTTATCAATTACAGGTTAGTTTTACAAACTGACTGCTGGCACCTGCACATATCACTGGAGGTTTGAGCAGAAATATGATATTACTACTGTAGCAGTGGCTGCATTTTCTATCTATATCTAAACTAAAGCTCAGAGTCTACACATGTTGTGATTGGGTGATTTTAAGTGACTAACATGAAAGCACCAAATACATGACATGCCTGGGAACAAGTGGAAATGGTAAAGATGTAATTTGCACTAATAAATACGCCTTGTTTTGGTGTTTTATCTCTCCAAGTCCTGCCATGAAACAGATTGCTCATTCAGGTTTTCGGTACAAGCATATTGTTTGGACTTGACATGAGATATTACACTTAATAAAGCACCCATGTTAATAAAAACAAAGAAAGAACACATCGTACTAGTTGGGTAGACCAGATTGTCTTTTCACAGACTAATGTGGAGTTACTTGTGTGATCTTCAACTTTTCACACCTTATATCAGACATTATTAGCAAGATGAAAGACAGACACTTACAATTTGGTCTTAGTTGTTGCAAGGTTTGCTGGCAAATTATAAAATTTACCATTGTCACGTCCTGGCCATAGATAGCCCTTTTGGCTGCTCTATGGTGGTTTTGGTCAGGACGTGAGCAGGGGTGTTTTTTGTTCTATGTTTTATTTTCTAGGTTTGGTTTGTTGATGGTTCCCAATTAGAGGCAGCTGAGTGTCGTTGCCTCTAATTGGGGACCATATATATGTTTGCTCTTTTCCCCCACTTGTGTGTGAGTACCTGTGTGTGTGTGTGTGTGTGTGTGTGTGTGTGTGTGTGTGTGTGTGTGTGTGTGTGTGTGTGTGTGTGTGTGTGTGTGTGTGTGTGTGTGTGTGTGTGTGTGTGTGTGTGTGTGTGTGTGTGTGTGTGTGTGTGTGTGTGTGTGTGTGTGTGTGTGTGTGTGTGTGTGTGTGTGTGTGTGTGTGTGTGTGTGTGTGTGTGTGTGTGTGTGTGTGTGTGTGTGTGTGTGTGTGTGTGTGTGTGTGTGTGTGTGTGTGTGTGTGTGTGTGTGTGTGTGTGTGTGTGTGTGTGTGTGTGTGTGTGTGTGTGTGTGTGTGTGTGTGTGTGTGTGTGTGTGTGTGTGTGTGTGTGTGTGTGTGTGTGTGTGTGTGTGTGTGTGTGTGTGTGTGTGTGTGTGTGTGTGTGTGTGTGTGTGTGTGTGTGTGTGTGTGTGTGTGTGTGTGAGTGTGCAGTGCGTCGTCGCTACACCTGCGTTCTGATCGGTTCGTTGTTGTTTGTATTAGTATGTTCAGTGGTGTGTGCACTTTGTAGCCACACCGGTGTTACGATCTTCGCTTGTTCTTTATTTTACCAGTTACGTATATAATAAAGTATGTATACTGGATACCTCGCTGCGCCTTGGTCCACTTCTGTCGACGGCAGTTGTCTTTGTCTTTGCAATTTTGGAAACTCCTGGTTATACCAATACAACTATATCACAACTATTTTGTTTATATTACCAATTGGGAACCAACACATAGCTCATTATGGTAGGATTGGCTGTGTGTTGGAAATACACTACATGGCCAAAAGTATGTGGACAACTGCTCAGCGAACATCTCATTCCAAACTCATGGGCATTAATATGGAGTTGGACTCATTATTAATGCTATAATTGCCTCCACTCTTCTGGGAAAACTTTCCACTAGATGTTGGAACATTTTCACAAGAGCATTAGTGAGGTCGGGCACTGATGTTGGGCGATTAGGCCTGGTTTGCAGTTGGCGTTCCAATTCATCCCAAAGGTGTTTGATGGGGTTGAGGTCAGGGCTCTGTGCAGGAGAATCCAGTTCTCCCACACCAATCTCAACAAACCATTTCTGTATGGACCTAGCTTTGTGCTGAAACAGGAAATAGCCTTCACCAAACTGTTGCCACAAAGTTGGAAGCACAGAATCGTCTAGAATGTCATTGTATGCTGTAGCATTAAAATGCTACACCCTTCACTGGAACTAAGGGGCCTACCCCAAACCATGAAAACCGTGTTCCTTCTCCCAAACTTTACAGTTGGCACTATGCATTCGGGCAGGTAGCGTTCTCCTGGCATCCGCAAAACCCATATTCGCCCATCGGACTGCCAGATGGTGAAGCGTGATGAATCACTCCAGAGAATACGTTTCCAATGCTTGTGTTGACGTTGCTTCCAGAGGCAGTTTGGAACTCGGTAGTGAGTGTTGCAACCGAGGACAGATGATTTTTACGTGCTTCAGCACTCGGCGGTCCCGTTCTTCCGGCGCCGGCAGAGATGGCAGCCTCGCTTCACGTTCTCAGGACACTATGAAGTATTTTATTTTTTTATGTATTACTTCTTACATTGTTACCCCGGGAAATATTAAGTTTTATTACATACAACCGGGAGGAACTATTGGATATAAGAGCAACGTCAACTTACCAACATTACGACCAGGAATACGACTTTCCCAAAGAGGATTCTCTGTTTGTTACCCCAGCCAGGACAATAGACTGGATTGTACCAGCGACTCAAAACAACGGCGCGCCGGAGAAGAGAAACGCGCCGGTCTTTTGGTCAAGCTACGTCGGCCAGGCGCATCGTGCACCTCTCGAGTATTTTAATCGCCAATGTACAGTCTCTTGACAACAAAGTAGACAAAATCCGATCGAGGGTTGCCTTTCAGAGAGACATCCGAGACTGCAACGTTCTTTGCTTCACGGAAACATGGCTCACTCAGGACACGTTATCTGAGTCGGTACAGCCACCTGGTTTCTCCACGCATCGCGCCGACAGAAACAAACATCTCTCTGGTAAGAAGAAGGGCGGGGGTGTGTGTCTTATGATTAATGAGATGTGGTGTGATCATAACAACATACAGGAACTCAAGTCCTTTTGTTCACCTGACATAGAATTCCTTCAAACATTCAAATGAAGACCGCATTATCTACCAAGAGAATTCTCCTCGATTATAATCACAGCCGTGTACATCCCCCCTCAAGCTGATACATCGACGGCACTGAAAGAAATTCATTTCACTCTAGGTAAATTGGAAACCACATATCCTGAGGCTGCATTTATTGTGGCTGGGGATTTTAATAAGGTTAATTTGAAAACAAGGCTTCCGAAATTTTACCAGCATATCAAATGTGCCACCCGGGCTGGTAAAATCCTGGATCATTGTTATTCCAACTTCCGTGATGCATACAAGGCTATTCTCCGCCCTCCTTTCGGCAAGTCTGACCATGACTCCATTTTGTTGCTCCCAGCCTACAAACAGAAACTAAAACAGGAAACGCCCGTTCTCAGGTCTGTTCAACGCTGGTCCGACCAATCTGATTCCATGCTGCAAGATTGCTTCGAGCATGTGGACTGGGATATGTTCCGGACAGCATCTGACAACAACATTGATGTATATGCTGATTCGGTAAGCGAGTTGATTAGCAAGTGCATTGGTGATGTTGTACCCATAGCAAATATTAAAACCTTCCCCAACCAGAAACCGTGGATAGATGGCAGCATTCGCGCAAAACTGAAAGCGCGAACCACTGCTTTTAACCAGGGTAAGGCTACCGGAAACATGACTGAATACAAACAGTGTAGCTATTCCCTCCGCAAGGCAATCAAACAAGCTAAGCGTCAATATAGAGACAAAGTAGAGTCACAATTCAACGGCTCAGACACAAGAGGAAAGTGGCAGGGTCTACAGTCAATCACGGACTACAAAAAGAAAACCAGCCCCGTTGCGGACCATGATGTCCTGCTCCCAGACAAACTAAACAACTTCTTTGCTCAATGTGAGAAAAACATTTAAACGTGTTAACCCTCGCAAGGCTGCCGGCCCAGATGGCATCCCTGGCCGTGTCCTCAGAGCATGCGCAGACCAGCTGGCTGGTGTGTTTACGGACATATTCAATCAGTCCCTATCCCAGGCTGCTGTTCCCACATGCTTCAAGAGGGCCACCATTGTTCCTGTTCCCAAGAAAGCTAAGGTACTGAGCAAAATGACTATCGCCCTGTAGCACTCACTTCCGTCATCATGAAGTGCTTTGAGAGATTAGTCAAGGATTTTATCACCTCCATCCTCCCAGACACCCTGGACCCACTCCAATTTGCTTACCGTCCCAATAGGTCCACAGACGACGCAATCGCAATCACACTGCATACTGCCCTAACCCACCTGGACAAGAGGAATACTTATGTAAGAATGCTGTTCATTGACTACAGCTCAGCATTTAACACCATAGTTCCCTCCAAGCTCGTCATTAAGCTTGAGACCCTGGGTCTCGACCCAGCCCTGTGCAACTGGGTCCTGGACTTCCTGACGGGCCGGCCCCAGGTGGTGAGGGTAGGAAACAACATCTCCACCCCGCTGATCCTCAACACTGGGGCCCCACAAGTGCGTTCTCAGCCCTCTCCTGTACTCCCTGTTTACCCATGACTGCGTGGCCAAGCACGCATCCAACTCAATCATCAAGTTTGCTGGCGACACTACAGTGGTAGGCTTGATTACCAACAACGACGAGGCGGCCTACAAGGAGGAGGTGAGGGCCCTCGGAGTGTGGTGTCAGAAAAATAACCTCTCACTCAACGTCAACAAAACAAAGGAGATGATCGTGGACTTCAGGAAACAGGAGAGGGAGCACCCCCCTATCCACATCGAGGGGACAGTAGTGGAGAAGGTGGAAAGTTTTAAGTTCCTCGGCGTACACATCACGGACAAACTGAATTGGTCCACCCACACAGACAGCGTGGTGAAGAAGGCGCAACAGCGCCTCTTCAACCTCAGGAGGCTAAAGAAATTCGGCTTGTCACCAAAATCACTTACAAACTTCTACAGATGCACAATCGAGAGCATCCTGTCGGGCTGTATCACCACCTGGTACGGCAACTGCTCCGCCCACAACCGTAAGGCTCTCCAGAGGGTAGTGAGGACTGCACAACGCATCACCGGGGGTAAACTACCTGACCTTCAGGACACCTACACCACCCGATGTCACACGAAGGCCAAAAAGATCATCAAGGACAAAAACCACCCGAGCCACTGCCTGTTCACCCCGCTATCATCCAGAAGGCGAGGTCAGTACAGGTGCATCAAAGCTGTGACCGAGAGACTGAAAAACAGCTTCTACCTCAAGGCCATCAGACTGTTAAACAGCCATCACTAACATTGAGTGGCTGCTGCCAACATACTGACTTAAATCTCTAGCCACTTTAAACATAGGAATTGGATGTAACAATGTATCACTAGCCACTTTAAACAATTTTGTATATAATGTTTACTTATACGACATATTATATCAAATGTATACACTGTACTCTAAACCATCTACTGAATCTTGCCTATGTCGTTCGGCCATCGACCCAAATCTCTAGCCACTTTAATAATTATAATTGGATGAAATAATGTATCACTAGCCACTTTAAACAATGCCATTTGTATAATGTTTACATATCCTACATTACTCATCCCATATATATATATATATGTGTGTATATACTGTACTCCATACCATCTACTGCATCCTGCCTCACTCATCCATATATGTACATACTCGTATTCATTCCGTTACTCTTGTGTGTATAAGGTATTTGTTGTGAATTTGTTAAGATTACTTGTTAGATACTACTGCATGGTCGGAACTAGAAGCACAAGCATTTCGCTACACTCGCATTAACATCTGCTAACCATGTGTATGTAACAAATACAATTTGATTTGATTTGATTTCTTCTCTGCTACCGCACGGTAAGCGGTACCGGAGCGCCAAGTCTAGGACCAAAAGGCTCCTCAACAGCTTCTACCCCCAAGCCATTAGACTGCTGAACAATTCATAAAAATCATCACCGGACAATTTACATTGACCCCCCAACACTTCTTTTGTTTGTTACCTATGCATAGTCACTTCGCCCCCACCTACATGTACAGATTACCTCAACTAGCCTGTACCCCTGCACACTGACTCGGTACCGGTGCCCCCTGTATATAGCCTCGTTATTGTTATTCTTATTGTGTTACTTTTCATTATTACTTTTTATTTTAGCCTACTTGGTAAATGTTTTCTTCTTCTTGAACTGCACTGTTGGTTAAGGGTTTGTAAGAAAGCCTACAATAAAGTCTACATTTGTTGTGTTCGGCGCATGTGGCAAATAAAGCTTGATTTGATTGATTTGTGTGGCCTACCACTTCGCAGCTGAGCTGTTGTTGCTCCTAGACCTTTTCACTTCACAATAACAGCACTTACAGTTGACCAGGGCGGCTCTAGCAGGGCAGAAATTTGACCAACTGACTTGTTGGAAAGGTGGGATCCTATGACTGTGTCTCATTGAATGTCACTGAGCCCTTCAGCATGGGACATTCTACTGCCAATGTCTATTGAGATTGCATGGTTCTGTTCTCAATTTTATACACCTGTCAGCAACAGGTGTGCCTGAAATAGCCAAATAAACTAATTTGAATGGCTGTCCACATACTTTTGGCCATGTAGTGTTTCATACAGGTTCTTTGTTTAAAGAAAGAAAGCTTTCACTAGCCGTTAAAAAGCCTTTGTCGGTCGTACTCTGCCACAGGTTGTTATGGCGCCCGCATGGAAGACATATTTGTTGTTCTTCTGAGGGATAGTTGGCAGCATGTTTCAGAGCGGAGCTGGATCCTGAGTTTACAGCATAAAGGCAACACCTCATAAGTCTCCAGCTGGGTTGGGTCACATCAGGTTAATCATGTTTTGCTGTGTCATTTTCTGTGATTTACACTTGCCTCTAAAGACTTCTATTTTAGGGCTCTGAACTGCTGCTCTGGCCTCAGAGTACCATCCAAAACACTGGGAGGCAGGTGCTGAACCTTGCCCTATTTACTGCAGTAAAGGAAGAGAAGTAAAAGAACAACCAACGGATCCAGGCCCTCTCCTTCGCTAGCGTACTGGAGCCTTTATTTTATTGAACCTTTGTTCAACCAGATTAGTCTCGTTGAGATAAAAATCAAATTTTCAGAGAGACCTGGACCAAAACAGCAGCATCAACACAACAGTTTCAGACAAACAGACACATGACATCAATATAAAAAGCAGCACGTCAGTAAAGAACATGTACACGACACAGGTCAGAAAACGATACTTCAAAAGACATATGGTCACATGAAACAGATATAATGACTGGTATCACTGTGAATGGTTTCTGTTTGGTAGGGTGATGGTAGAAAAATTGAGGGTAGCTTTTACCATGGCTTGAAATTGTACCAATAAAACCTAGAGATGATAATGTAAGAGGATATGATGCCATGAAGTGCAAATATGATGTGAAATGCTAGACTAACTGGTATTGCTGAATCGCCAGATCGACTTTTACTACATTCACTTAAAGCAATAGCTTTTAAGGATATGGTGAAGGTATAAAGTTATCACCCATGATAGGTGCTAGGGATTTACTTTCTGCCATGTTGCCTGTTTGCCCTGTTATTTGCCTCGGGTTCTGTGTCAGCATGTCTGGGATGAGGGGGATATTTAGGGGGGAGGTAGATATGAACGCAAAACTGTTACATAGTTTAGTGCTTGCAATAACTACTAAGTACTGGTATGTAGAGCTTAATGATACCACATGTATCATGATAACATAAGTCATCAACCATAAATCATAAACTCATTACTCTACTAACTCTGAACTTACTCCAGTCCATTCAGCTACAGCCAAATTGTAACAATCCAATACAAATTTTGACCTATTTTAGGATGAAGTGTCATGTGAAAAAGTGAGATGTATCATGTCCATATGGTCACACTGTAACAGGAAAGGCTGCTTCCGGACTACTCCTCAGTCTCTGCTGTCTGTTGGTAACATTTCCAAAGGAAAGGATTGACATGTTCCTTACAGCACTGCATGTATGACAGTGGACTCCCCAGCTGAACATCCCACTCAATACAGTGGAGAGGGAGAGAGAGAGTGAGAGAGAGAGAGAGAGAGAGAGAGAGAGAGAGAGAGAGAGAGAGAGAGAGAGAGAGAGAGAGAGAGAGAGAGAGAGAAAGAGAGAGAAAGAGAGAGAGCGAGAGAGAAAGACAGAGAAAGACAGAGAGAGAGAGAGACAGAGACAGAGAGAGAAAGACAGAGAAAGAGAGAAAGACAGAGAAAGAGAGAGAAAGACAGAGAAAGAGAGAGAGAGAGAGAGAGAGAGAGAGAGAGAGAGAGAGAGAGAGAGAGAGAGAGAGAGAGAGAGAGAGAGAGAGAGCGAGAGAGAGCGAGAGAGAAAGACAGAGAAAGACAGAGAGAGAGAGAGACAGAGACAGAGAGAGAAAGACAGAGAAAGAGAGAAAGACAGAGAAAGCGAGAGAGCGAGAGAGCGAGAGAGAGAGAGAGAGAGAGACACAGAGACAGAGACAGAGAGAGAGAGAGAGAGAGAGAGAGAGAGAGAGAGAGAGAGAGAGAGAGAGAGAGAGAGAGAGAGAGAGCCAAGCCATGCCAGGGCCTGAAAGGAAACATTAAGACCTGACAACCTTGGAGTACATCAACTGTAAACCAAACCCCCGGTGTCCGGAAACCTTATCTAGCCCGTCAATTAGGAGAAGCCCTGTTGGCCGCACCGAGGTGTGCCCACAGACGTAATGCCGACGTAAATGGGGCTCTTATCTGGGAGTAACGAAACTGGAGGGGGTGCCTTGACACAGATAACACAGCTACAGAGTGGTACTCTGTCTCTCTCTCGCTCTCTTCGTACTTTCAGCACGGGGGAAGCAGAAGCTTCCAAGTACATTTTCTCTCTCTCTCTCTCTCTCTCTCTCTCTCTCTCTCTCTCTCTCTCTCTCTCTCTCTCTCGCTCTCTCTCAGTTGGCTTGACCTCCAAGTTGCGCAAGCCAGATGGCGGGAAAGAAGGGAAGTTGCAACCGGTTGCAAGGTAATCTCCTACTACCTGAAGCATGAATAAATCAACCCTCTCAATATACCCTCACTATCACGCTGTTATGATTTCTACTGTTGGCTTCTGGGTAGCGCTGCCCCCAGCAGTACTCCCCGATTCCCTTGTTTAACATAAGCACCAACGACCTATCTGTATCGTGCACAGCTGCAGGGGCCCGCTTCCCAAAACAAACAAGTGGAAAACAGTGAGCCGGAGCCACAAACATAAAACACCACACAACAGTTTGGAGCGCTCAGAGGAGAGGAACATGGTACGATGATTGGAGTGTCCCCTCCTCAATTTCATCTGGGGCCTGTTTGGTTGATTTGATTTGGGAGAAAAAAATCTAAAAAATAACTTGATTTTAAGATTGGAAGACAATAGGAAGAGGGCTCAGGGAAGTGATACCCAAGTAGAACAAAGTGCTTCTATCAAATGCACATCACAGCGATGGCCCTTGGGAAGGCGGGCCGCAGACCCTGGGCCCTCTGAAGATTAATGTATTGTCGCTCTGAGATCTCCTCCGAACAACGCAACGTAGACGTCTCCAACTGTGATGATGTATGGATTAATAAAGGCACACTAAACAGAACCTTTATAGTGTCTGTTGGCAGCAGGGCAGCGTATGAAACATTCACACAAGTGCCTCCATGTGGACTCAGCTGGTTTCATTTCATTTCTCCACTTTCCCACTAATAGGCTTTTCTTTTTAGTCCATCTTGATACTCACACAAGACAAGGATTCAGCTAAGTGAATCTTCTTTGCAAAATGAAACACCTGCAAAGTTGACTAACAGCTGTCCCTGGTATACTCTAGTGTTCTCTGACAATCCTAATACAAGATGTATGGTTGACTATACCCCTCACACATGCTGAGGGACTCAGGGCTGTACTTATGTCTGTCCATAAATTGAGGAGTGCTTCAACTGCTGAACATATTAGTATGTATCAGTGGGTTGGGACGTGTGCATGCAACTAACTGACCTGCCATAGTGTGTGTGTCCTCCATGCATGTCCTTCCTGCTGCTCAAAGTGTTATGGTTCTCAGTCTTTATGACATATTGTCATGTTCATAGAAGGATTAAGAGGGGTGGTCTGTTTGTCTGTTTGCTAACCGCCCCAGACTGTATTCCCCAGACAGACCGACTGGTCAATGGCTCCAGTCTCCTTCAGTCTCTGTGTGACACAAACAGCACGTTGGTTGGTTGTGATGCTCATTTTTCACCATGACCACGTTTTCTTCCGTTGAAAAGGGCCTCATGACAAACGGAACAATAACGGAAACAATAACACCAGCATCCACCACTTCCACCCTGGTGAGACCAAAATATGTGCCGCCCGCCTAATTTGAGCCAGCTGTGTTCTGACTGGGGGGAATTAAAACATGGCCATAAACAAAGTCCCAATGCCAATGGGAGTACAGACACTCAAGGAAAGTATGTGGTGCTGGTTGGTGATATCACCCACATATTATGTGTTAAGTCATTCCTGTTTAGGAGAGATGCAAAAATGACAACAATGCCATTGGTTAAGGAGTTTTTTTATGGTAATGGGAAATACTGAACTCATAAAAGTCAGAAAGTCAGAAAATGATGAAGTCAATCGGGTTAGAACAATACCACAGGTGAGAAGGGTTGAACGTAGCGACAACTCAATTGACTTCTGTCTTGCAACATTTCCCATAGAGTTAGCAGAAGTGAACAGAACAAAAGCATCTGTCTTTTTTTCCTATTCTATCCTTCATTTCTACCTTGTTGTTTAACCTACTTTAAATTTCACCCTTGGAATGGTGCAAAGCAATAGTAAATCAGAGCCCGTACTCATAAAGCATCTCAGAGTAGGAATGCTGATCTAGGACCAGTTCTGCCTTTTAGATCCTAATGAAAAAGATTACATGGACAGATCAGCACTCTGAGAGGCTTTATGAATACGGGCTCAGGTCCAAAGTGTTTAAGGTTAGGGGATCTTACTTGTAGAGGCTGTCGGGCTCCAGACACTTGAAGACCAGCGAGTAGAGCACAGACTGAGGATGGTCTCCGTTCCTCCGACCCGCCACCACACAGGACGAACCCAGACCTGAGAGCAGGTCGTCTACCAGACTTAACACCTCACCTAAAGGAGATGGAGAGAGAGAGAGAGAGAGAGAGAGAGAGAGAGAGAGAGAGAGAGAGAGAGAGAGAGAGAGAGAGAGAGAGAGAGAGAGAGAGAGAGAGAGAGAGAGAGCACATGGTATACATCATCCAATGAAATGCTTAATTGCTGGTTCCTTCTCGACAACGCAACAGCAATAAGAAATAATAAAAAATACAAATATAAATTAAATGGCTCAGTAGAATAGAATAAACATTTTAGCATAAGTATAACAGAGGAAGGAACATTTTATAGTCCAATATTGTTTAGGGGATGGGGTTATTGGGGGGCAAGTGTGTAAAATGTGCAGTACGTGAAGAGATTTAGAATGTGAGAAAGTGAGTGAATAGATGTATGGGGAGGAAGAGAAAGAGACAATTGCAGGGTTAATACAGTTACTGTATGTTGACCTGATTGGAAGCCATTTCCTGCGCCTCTTAAATAAAGTGCCAAATCTGCCACAAGTGTGTTGTTTTGCCTTAACATACACTCTCTATTGTTCTTCAGTGAGACGTTTTACAAAACAAACAAATGCCAAGCTAGCCTTGCGTCACATGGTGCATGTTTCATCAGAAAATAGACACAAGTGCAAAGAAAAGTCATGAATTCAGTTTTTAAGAAGGATATTCTTTCCAGCATCGATCCTGCCACTTGACACTTAATTGTGTTCCAAGTCATTCTGAGTTTCACATCGGCTCAGCCCAGAGGGAAAGATTTCTGCAGCACGAACCTTGAGGCAAAATTAAATCAGACTTGTTCTGGCAGCCAGCCCTACATGGTACATTATAAAACTGTAAGAAAACAGGACTGTTCCTTTATGGTCACATGATACTGTTCCAATGACATCTCACTGAACACCTCTGTGTCTCACAAACACCAGTTCACAAGTTGTGAAGTATCTTTCATGTCAGCTTACAGGAAAATAATGACACACTTGTTCATTCAGACATGCACCAAACCGTTTCCAGCACTCAGAGGGGTGGTGGAAAAAAGAGAGAGCTGTCAAAACAGTTTAAAAGCAACAAAAAAAAAGGTGGGATTTCAAAGACGTAAAGGGGAGCTTCAGCTTATGCCATGTGGGCCAATTTATAAACACAGGGAATATGTCTGGAGGGCGGGGCACAGGAGGAGGGTAAGGAGAGGAGGAAAGAAGTGAACGAATGAATGATTTGACATGTTCCCAGAAAGGGGCCTGTGTTTAAGAGGTTTCCCAAACACATTCCTACACTTGGGATCTCCCTGTGCCAGGTTTACAAGGTTTTCTTTTTCTAAACATGCAATGCAAACTGGACCTAGGCCTGTATTTATTCACGGGAGAAGAGCCAGAGACTATGTACAGATTAGGTTGTTCTCTGTTGGACCCAAATCCACTTTTGAGAAAGATGCTGAAATTACTGGAATTTTCGTGGAATTTTGTTGATCCTCGACTGATGTAATTTATGATTTACTTGAATGTTTATGTTACGCTTGTGTAAATTCTCTCTCAGATTCATTCCAAAAGTTCTAAATTAAAGTGTATATATATGAGCAGTCTTTGTACATTCATCGTACTTTCATTAAGTCCAATTACAACATTTATGGTGGAGACCACCAGCACACTCAGTAAACAATACATTTATGGATGGAGACCACTAGCACACTCAGTAAACAATACATTTATGATGGAGACCACCAGCACACTCAGTAAACAATACATTTATGGATGGAGACCACTAGCACACTCAGTAAACAATACATTTATGATGGAGACCACCAGCACACTCAGTAAACAATACATTTATGGATGGAGACCACTAGCACACTCAGTAAACAATACATTTATGATGGAGACCACCAGCACACTCAGTAAACAATACATTTATGGATGGAGACCACTAGCACACTCAGTAAACAATACATTTATGATGGAGACCACAAGCACACTCAGTAAACAATACATTTATGGATGGAGACCTCCAGCACACTCAGTAAACAATACATTTATGGATGGAGACCACTAGCACACTCAGTAAACAATACATTTATGATGGAGACAACTAGCACACTCAGTAAACAATACATTTATGGATGGAGACCACTAGCACACTCAGTAAACAATACATTTATGGATGGAGACCACCAGCACACTCAGTAAACAATACATTTATGGATGGAGACCACTAGCACACTCAGTAAACAATACATTTATGGATTGAGACCACTAGCACACTCAGTAAACAATACATTTATGGATGGAGACCATTAGCACACTCAGTAAACAATATATTTATGGATGGAGACCACTAGAACACTCAGTAAACAACACATTTATGGATGGAGACCACCAGCACACTCAGTAAACAATACATTTATGGTGGAGACCACCAGCACACTCAGTAAACAATACATTTATGGTGGAGACCACTAGCACACTCAGTAAACAATACATTTATGGTGGAGACCACCAGCACACTCAGTAAACAATACATTTATGGTGGAGACCACTAGCACACTCAGTAAACAATACATTTATGGTGGAGACCACTAGCACACTCAGTAAACAATACATTTATGGTGGAGACCACCAGCACACTCAGTAAACAACACATTTATGATGGAGACCACTAGCACACTCAGTAAACAATACATTTATGGTGGAGACCACTAGCACACTCAGTAAACAACACATTTATGATGGAGACCACCAGCACACTCAGTAAACAATACATTTATGGTGGAGACCACAAGCACACTCAGTAAACAACACATTTA
Organism: Brachymystax lenok tsinlingensis; assembly: GCA_030435695.1. Lineage (NCBI taxonomy): Eukaryota > Metazoa > Chordata > Actinopteri > Salmoniformes > Salmonidae > Brachymystax > Brachymystax lenok. The sequence continues at coordinate 17,898,323 of CM059815.1, read as the reverse complement.
TGATGGAGACCACCAGCACACTCAGTAAACAATACATTTATGATGGAGACCACCAGCACACTCAGTAAACAATACATTTATGGTGGAGACCACTAGCACACTCAGTAAACAATACATTTATGATGGAGACCACCAGCACACTCAGTAAACAATACATTTATGATGGAGACCACCAGCACACTCAGTAAACAATACATTTATGGTGGAGACCACTAGCACTCTCAGTAAACAATACATTTATGATGGAGACCACCAGCACACTCAGTAAACAATACATTTATGATGGAGACCACCAGCACACTCAGTAAACAATACATTTATGATGGAGACCACTAGCACACTCAGTAAACAATACATTTATGGTGGAGACCACCAGCACACTCAGTAAACAATACATTTATGGTGGAGACCACTAGCACACTCAGTAAACAATACATTTATGATGGAGACCACCAGCACACTCAGTAAACAATACATTTATGGATGGAGACCACTAGCACACTCAGTAAACAACACATTTATGATGGAGACCACCAGCACACTCAGTAAACAATACATTTATGGTGGAGACCACTAGCACACTCAGTAAACAATACATTTATGATGGAGACCACCAGCACACTCAGTAAACAATACATTTATGATGGAGACCACCAGCACACTCAGTAAACAATACATTTATGATGGAGACCACCAGCACACTCAGTAAACAATACATTTATGATGGAGACCACTAGCACACTCAGTAAACAATACATTTATGGTGGAGACCACCAGCACACTCAGTACACAACACATTTATGATGGAGACCACCAGCACACTCAGTAAACAATACATTTATGATGGAGACCACCAGCACACTCAGTAAACAATACATTTATGGTGGAGACCACTAGCACACTCAGTAAACAATACATTTATGGTGGAGACCACCAGCACACTCAGTAAACAATACATTTATGGTGGAGACCACTAGCACACTCAGTAAACAATACATTTATGATGGAGACCACCAGCACACTCAGTAAACAATACATTTATGGATGGAGACCACTAGCACACTCAGTAAACAACACATTTATGATGGAGACCACCAGCACACTCAATAAACAATACATTTATGGTGGAGACCACTAGCACACTCAGTAAACAATACATTTATGATGGAGACCACCAGCACACTCAGTAAACAATACATTTATGGTGGAGACCACCAGCACACTCAGTAAACAACACATTTATGATGGAGACCACCAGCACACTCAGTAAACAATACATTTATGATGGAGACCACCAGCACACTCAGTAAACAATACATTTATGTTGGAGACCACTAGCACTCTCAGTAAACAATACATTTATGATGGAGACCACCAGCACACTCAGTAAACAATACATTTATGATGGAGACCACCAGCACACTCAGTAAACAATACATTTATGATGGAGACCACTAGCACACTCAGTAAACAATACATTTATGGTGGAGACCACCAGCACACTCAGTAAACAACACATTTATGATGGAGACCACCAGCACACTCAGTAAACAATACATTTATGATGGAGACCACCAGCACACTCAGTAAACAATACATTTATGGTGGAGACCACTAGCACACTCAGTAAACAATACATTTATGATGGAGACCACCAGCACACTCAGTAAACAATACATTTATGGTGGAGACCAGTAGCACACTCAGTAAACAATACATTTATGGTGGAGACCACCAGCACACTCAGTCAACAATTCATTTCTAGATCCTTCTTTGAAAAAAAATCTAGTGAACCAAAAATGAAATAAGAGAGAAAGCACTTCAACACTAGTTCACACTTGCTGTACTTACATATCACAGGCTTTGTCCATGAAGGTCATCTTGTTTAATAAGAACACTTGGGAAAAATAACACTTACAATATCATAAACGTCTCTAAGCGGACAGTTATCGGCACACAGTAACTTAGTCTCCAAAAACCATGTAAATGTGTTTATACCGCTTGAACATTTTAAATGGAGGATGGGTATGTGAGGGAAGCCATATTGTCTTAGCAGAGCCGAGCAGTCCCTTCCCACTGGGCAAAAACGTGTTGAATCAACGTTGTTTCCGTCATTTCAACAAAAATGTCAATGTGATGACTGTAATTCATCAAATTTAACATGAATCTAATGACATGGTGAAATGTTTTGTTGATTTCACGTTGAATTCTCATTAGTTGACAACTCAACCTAATGTAAATCAAAACTAGATCTTGAACTGACATCTGTGACCAGTGGGTTTGATCCTGGGGTCAAGGCTGCAGTGTCTTCAGAGTGGTGGAGCGGGACTTGAGTCAACATGGTCCTCAAAATAATAAAAATAATAAGAATACATTTAATTTGTCTAGCACTTTTCATTACAGTGTTATCTTAAAACTCGACATAGATACATATTATGATTCCACTGTTGTGTGGCCTTGGCCCGCATACCACCAAGCTGCTGCTGCTGCCGCTGATCACGATTTATAGAACAGATCTGCTCTTCCTTCACCGTACTCTCCTTTAATTCCTTTTCTCCTTTTTTTTTCCTTTTCTGTGCTTTTTATTAGTTAGTCTCCACTGTTATCATAGGCCACCTGTTTTGCGTTAACCGTTAATTGTGATGTGATGACAAAGTGTCGTTGGGGGCTACCATAAACTGGAAGAACGACTTGGTGATGTTGAACGGGATAGAATGTGTTTTCGAATGTATTTAGTCCAACTAGAATGTTTTATTTTTCATTCTGGTAAAAACATAATAATAATCAAACAGAAAGGCAGGCCTACGGATGCTTTTAGGTTTTACCTTTCCTCACACTTAGCATATTTCAATGGCCAAGTATGCTAACACTCAAATAATTGGTGGAACAGTAAATTACCCCTACCAGACTACTTGATCTTTTGCATAAACAATCCCTAATGATGTGTTTAAGATTGACTATTAACCTGATAGAGCTTGCCTCAGAATGCCTTTCAAGTCTGTTTTTCCCCGTTCAATGGCACAACTATGAGAGGAATGCCCCGGACAAGCCAGAAATCCGCTGCTTCATGCAGGCTAAAAGTAGAAAGAGAGCGCAAAAGGAAGGGTGAGTGGCGAGAGGGGGAGGAGGGAGAGAGAGAAAAGTTTTATGTTTCTGGATGTGGTCTATGGAGGAATGATGTCTTTGTATGTTTTGATAATCAGAATAAATCAGGGGCTGATGCGTGACTTGGTGCAGTCTGGGTGCAACCACTTGTGGCTTCGTCGGAGGGGGGTATCTGTAATTAGCACATTATCGTGAGTCGCAAAAGGCCAGAGACAAACAGCAAGGCTCACGCTCTCGTATCTCAGCCAGCCTGCCCACCCATGGCTGTCCTGTCCACTCACACAATACTGAACCCCAGCAGGGAGAGAGAGCTCACTGCACTGAGGCTAACTACCACAAACACACACGCACACACACACATACAGGCATGCATGCACTCTCACTGGCGCACTCACATGTGCACAAACACAGGCAAGTAGGCATGTACACACACACACACGTACACACACACACATTCACTGTCTGCATCTCACAGGAGCCCTAAGGCAAAGAGAAGGAGGGTAGAATAGAAGGGAAATGTAGACAGGTTGCTTCCCACCATCAGGGCTGTGTTTATGCATGGTTAGGTCAACCAACACAGTATTCAGATGTGTTCACATCAGCTGGTTGTGGCATACTCCACATACCAGATGGTAACATCGTCAGTTCTCTGAGGACATTGCTCTCTAAGTGCTAGTCAAGACCAGAGGTCTATCTTTAGACTATCAGCAGACAGCAGAAAAAGGAGGACAAGAGAAATAAAAGAACAGCAGATATAGTTTTATGACACATTCAAAGTAACTTGACACCCTTCCTTCTTACTACTGGTAGTGAAACACCTCACCAGCTGCAGCCCCTTACACAGCCTCACATTAAAATTGTCCCATTCAAAAATCCACCTCTCTATCCTCAGTGTGAGCCACTGCCCTGCCTTATGCCCAGCCTCAGCAATGTCCCTACATGCAGCCCCAGCACTGCACACACTGCACAACCCTACACCCAGCCCCAGCCCTAGACCCAGCTCGTAATCCTGCCTAAGACGCAGCCCAGCCTTTCACCCCAGCCTCTTTCTCCAAATCCCTCTCCAGACCCCTTTCCTGTACACCCTTTCCCCTCCTGGTTGCTCTCCTGCCTGCCTGTGAGTAGCTAGCCTAGCGCTGGCAGAGGCCTCGTTAACCTTAGCTCACCCCTTTTAGGTAACACCTCGGCCCTGCCAAGCCTAGCTGTGAGCCCACTATACGAGAAAGTACACAGCGCAGCACGAGCACTCTCACCCGCCTTCATTCATTCAGCGCTGCACAGAGAGGGAGAAGGAGGGATGAAGGAGCAGTGGAGGGGGGTGGGGCTGCCAGCACGGTTAAGCACCGCTGCTGCTTTTTATTCCAGTCCTTTGGGGCTCCGTGATTGGGCACGAAAAGCAGGTAGAACAACGCCACACCGCACCGCAAGGGAGGGGGAACCTGGCTTTCCTGCGATTACACATATTCCCACACACACTCCCCCTTCTTTGTACACTGTGCTAACAAACCTTCAAACGAGCTTCAACGCCATACAACACTCCTTCCGTAGCCTCCAACTGCTTTTAAATGCTATCAAAACTAAGTGCATGCTCTTCACCCGATTGCTGCCGCACCCTCCCGCCCATCTAGAATCACTACTCTGGATGGTTCTGACCTAGAATATGTGGACAACTACAAATATCTAGGTGTCTGGTTAGACCATACACTCTCCATCCAGACTCACATTAAACATCTCCAATCCAAAATTAAATCTGGAATCGGCTTCCTATTTCGCAACAAAGCCTCCTTCACTCATGGCGCCAAACATACCCTCGTAAAACTGACTATCCTACCGATCCTTGAGATGTCATTTACAAAAATAGCCCCCAACACTCTACTCAGCATGTAGTCTATCACAGCGCCACCCGTTTTATCACCAAAGCCCCATATACTACCCACCACTGCGACCTGTATGCTCTCGTTGGCTGGCCATAACTACATATCCGTCGCCAATCCCACTGGCTCCAGGTCATCTATAAGTCTTTGCTAGGTAAAGCCCCCGCTTTATCTCAGCTCACTGGTCACCATAGCAATACCACCATACCTGTAGCACGTGCTCCAGCAGGCATATTGCACTGGTCATCCCCAAAGCCAACACTTCCTTTTGCCACCTTTCCTTCCAGTTCTCTGCTGCCAATGACTGGAACAAATTGCAAAAATCTCTGAAGCTGGAGTCTTATATCTCCCTCTCTAACTTTAAGCATCAGCTGTCAGAGCAGCTTACCGATCACTGTACCTGTACACAGCCAATCTGTAAATAGCACACCCAACTACCTCATCCCCATATTATTACTTACCCTTTTGCTCTTTTGCACCCCAGTATCTCTTCTTGCACATTATCATCTGCACATCTATCACTCCAGTGTTAATGCTAAATTGTAATTATTTTCGCCACTAGGGCCTATTTATTGCCTACCTCCCTACTCTTATACATTTGCACACACTGTACATAGATATTTTTTTTTTTAATTTTTATTTTGTGTTATTGACTGTACGTTTGTTTATATGTAACTCTGTTGTTGTTTTTGTCACACTGCTTTGCTTTATCTTGGCCAGGTCGCAGTTGTAAATGAGAACTGGCCTACCTGGTTAAATAAAGGTGAAATAAATAAAAATAAATAAAAACACACACACAGATGGATAGACACTCACACATAGATGGATACACACTCACATGTAAATGGATACACACCCACACGTAGATGGATACACCACTCAAACGGAACACTTGTGCTTTCTCCCTCTCACACGCACAGATGGCTACACTAACACACTCACAGACACACAGCCAGGGATGCTTCTTAAGTGCCTGGCTTGAAGGGATACTACACAGCGAGAGAACACAGCAGCTAAGAGAGAGAGGATGCAACCTATACAAGGGAGGGGGAGAGGAAGGGTGGGCTCCCCCTCTCTATGAATAAGGTGGGTTTGGAAGCAGCGGGTCTTTAAGGGCGTGTGTGTGGGTTACATATTTAGATCAGGCATTACAGTACGTCTGGGTCACGGACACGGGTGTTGTGTGGCCTGCCCGCTAAGACTCACTCAATTCACCCCTGACAATACACACAAATATAACTGCAAATGTTATAGATAACCACGGTGGCTTGTGGAGATTGTTATTCATTTATTATTTCCAACTAACGCTCGCCTATGGAGGTGCGGATGATGTCAACTCGGTACTGCCTACACTTTCACCAACTTTCAACAAGTCCAAAACAGAAATAACAAGGCACGGACAATTATCGAACCTGTTAACATGTAATTCGTTTGGCCCCTGTTGACAAAACACTGCTTCCACACTCCTGTCATGTCATTTAACATTAGCCCGGCTTCTGGAGGGGAACTAAACAATATAAAGGCCTTTCTTTCACTCACATGTATCTGGGTTGAAGAAGTCAACTGTAAGCACAGATCTCATTCACCTCACTGAACACAAATCAGTGTCTGGTTGGGGCAACTTGTTTGGAGCTTTGGGATTGTGTGGCCTCCAGCAGAGCCCTGCTCTGGTCCCTGTCAACCTGGCTGTCCATATCAAAGCATAATCAGCACAGCTGGCAAAGATTAGGCCCCCCAAAACTACCATGGGAGAAGCCATATTGTGTGATCTCCAGTTTCGATGTTGATTAAAACCTCATGGCAAATGTCAGGTGACCTCTCCTTATAGTAAACAGAGAGAGGAACAAATCATTGCCGGGGAACCTGAAGGAGGACAGAGGAAGAGGGAACAGCGAGGCTGCAGCATTTCAGACTAACCCTGATTCAGATGACCATCCTACCCATGCTAGATTACGGAGTCATAATTTATAGATCGGCAGGTAAGGGTGCTTTTGAGCGGTAGATGTTCTTTACCATTTGGCCATCAGATTTGCCACCAATGCTCCTTATAGGACACATCACTGCACTCTATACTCCTCTGTAAACTGGTCATCTCTGTATACCCATCGCAAGACCCACTGGTTGATGCTTATTTATAAAACCCTCTTAGGCCTCACTCCCCCCTATCTGAGATATCTACTGCAGCCCTCATTCTCCACATAGAACACACCGTTCTGCCAGTCACATTCTGTTAAAGGTCCCCAAAGCACACACATCCCTGGGTCGCTCCTCATTTCAGTTCGCTGCATCTAGCGACTGGAACAAGCTACAACAAACACTCAAACTGGACAGTTTTATCTCAATCTCTTCATTCAAAGACTCAATCATGGACACTTACTGACAGTTGTGGCTGCTTTGTATGATGTATTGTTGTCTCTACCTTCTTGACCTTTGTGCTGTTGACTTTGCCCAATAATGTTTGTACCGTGTTTTTGTGCTGCTACCATGTTCTGTTGCTACCATGCTGTGTTGTCATGTGTTGCTGCCTTGTTATGTTGTTGTCTTAGGTCTCTCTTTATGTAGTGTTGTGTCTCTCTTGTTGTGATGTGTGTTTTGTCCTATATTTATATTGTATTTAAAAAAAAATATATATTCCAGGCCCCCGTCCCCGCGGGAGGCCTTTTGCCTTTTGGTAGGCCGTCATTGTAAATAAGAATTAGTTCTTAACTTACGTGCCTAGTTAAATAAAGGTTAAATGAAAATAAATAAATAAAATATTTGCTCAGTGTGTGTGCCTCCTCAGTCGGTGTGACGTGTGTGCCATTGTTGACGTTTTCTTCCCCAAGAGGAGGAGAGGAGAGTCCCAGACTGTGACTTTAGAGAAAGATAGGAAGTTGATGCTTGTTCATTGTCATGTCTGGTTTGAACAGCTGTGGAAATTCTCTTGAATTAAAACATTTCAGAAATTCTCTTAAATGTTGTTTATCATCTGTTCCCAGTCAGCTCCATCTGGGCCACATTTATAACTTTTGCGTAAATTTAACACTAAATATCTGCATGTGCTTTTTCTGAAAAGATGGCACACGCTCAAAAATATAGAGATTTACTGTATAAACCTGGCGCATGCTATGCATACGCATGTTTGCCATTATAAATCAGACTGGTTGTGAAACTGTGCGCGTGTGAACAAGCATTATAACTCCGCCTGAAAAACGTACTTCATTCACCTTTTATGGTGACAGTAACGCCCTTATTTGCTGTATACTTTGGATGTATTGGTAATAGGCCAAGACAATATCGAAGGAAATAGCAATGCATGGTGAACTTGATGTCTTTGTAGCGGTTGGCAGAATGACAAAAACACTTGCACATTGTTGTGGACCTGTAAACAGATCTTTTCAATTCAATAATATTTAGCATTTACTTTTTCCGGAACTTAAAAATGTTGTACTGCCCACGAATTCTGAAACATTGTATACTCGGGGGGGAAAAAAAATGAAAACTAGCCTACAGTAGGCAGACTTACAGTGGTAGCCTGTTCATTCTACTGTACGTTATAAACCTCACTCCCTTTCGGATGCAAAAACATGAAATTATAATATCTAATAGGCACAATGAGATGTGCACGGTAATTTGGTGTATGGCTACTTCAGGAATATGAACTCATGGCCAGAAAAGATTATGATACTGTATATGTACTGTATTATGTTTCCAAATGAAATATTGTCTACTCAAGAAATTTGGCATTACAATATTCAGACGCAGAAGCCTACAAATGTCAATGGAAAAGGTGAAAATCTGTTCTACCGTTAAACTGCGCTTCACATTGGGTCAATAGAGCAAAATACTTGAAATAGTTTATCTATTTACTACTGTGAAGTGGGTCCAGTTAAATAAGAGATGCACACTCACACGTAGATGGATACACACTCACACGTAGATGGATACACACTCACACGAAGATGGATACACACTCACCCGTAGATGGATACACACTCACACGTAGATGGATACACACTCACACGAAGATGGATACACACTCACCCGTAGATGGATACACACTCACACGTAGATGGATACACACTCACACGTAGATGGATACACACTCACACGTAGATGGATACACACTCACACGAAGATGGATACACACTCACACGTAGATGGATACACACTCACACGTAGATGGATACACACTCACACGAAGATGGATACACACTCACACGTAGATGGATACACACTCACACGAAGATGGATACACACTCACACGAAGATGGATACACACTCACCCGTAGATGGATACACACTCACCCGTAGATGGATACACACTCACCCGTAGATGGATACACACTCACACGTAGATGGATACACACTCACCCGTAGATGGATACACACTCACCCGTAGATGGATACACACTCACCCGTAGATGGATACACACTCACACGTAGATGGATACACACTCACACGTAGATGGATACACACTCACACGTAGATGGATACACACTCACACGAAGATGGATACACACTCACACGTAGATGGATACACACTCACAAGTAGATGGATACACACTCACACGTAGATGGATACACACTCACACGTAGATGGATACACACTCACCCGTAGATGAATACACACTCACACGTAGATGGATACACACTCACACGTAGATGGATACACACTCACACGAAGATGGATACACACTCACACGAAGATGGATACACACTCACACGAAGATGGATACACACTCAGACGTAGATGAATACACACTCACACGTAGATGGATACACACTCACACGTAGATGGATACACACTCACACGTAGATGGATACACACTCACACGTAGATGGATACACACTCACACATAGATGGATACACACTCACACATAGATGGATACACACTCACACGTAGATGAATACACACTCACAAGTAGATGGATACACCATTCGAAAGGAACACTTGTCCTTCCTCTCTCTCACACGCACAGATGGCTACACTAACACACTCACAGACACACAGCCAGGGATGCTTCTTAAGTGCCTGGCTTGAAGGGATACTACACAGCGAGAGAACACAGCAGCTAAGAGAGAGAGGATGCAACCTATACAAGGGAGGGGGAGAGGAAGGGTGGGCTCCCCCTCTCTATGAATAAGGTGGGTTTGGAAGCAGCGGGTCTTTAAGGGCGTGTGTGTGGGTTACATATTTAGGTCAGGCATTACAGTACGTCTGGGTCACGGACACGGGTGTTGTGTGGCCTGCCCGCTAAGACTCACTCAATTCACCCCTGACAATACACACAAATATAACTGCAAATATTGTCAATAACCGCGGTGGCTTGTGTAGATTGTTATTCATTCATTATTTCCAACTAACGCTCACCTATGGAGGTGCGGATGATGTAAACTTGGTACTGCCTACGCTTTCACCAACTTTCAACAAGTCCAAAACAGAAATAACAAGGCACGGACGATTATCAAACCTGTTAACATGTAATTCGTTTGGCCCCTGTTGCCAAAACACTGCTTCCACACTACTGTCATGTCATTTAACATTAGCCCGGCTTCTGGAGGGGAACTAAACAATATAAAGGCCTTTCTTTCACTCACATGTATCTGGGTTGAATAAGTCAACTGTAAGCACAGATCTCAGATTCCCCTCACTGAACACAAATCAGTGTCTGGTTGGGGCAACTTGTTTGGAGCTTTGGGATTGTGTGGCCTCCAGCGGAGCCCTGCTCTGGTCCCTGTCAACCTGGCTGTCAATATCAGACGCAGAAGCCTACAAATGTCAATGGAAAAGGTGAAAATCTGTTCTAACGTTAAACTGCACTTCGGATTGGGTCAAATATAGCAAAACACTTGAAATAGTTAATCTATTTACTACTTTGAAGTGGGTCCAGTTAAATGAGAGATGGGACGAATGGTAGCCTATCCTCACTTGTTGTAGGCCTATAGGCAATTTTGCAAATATGAAACCATCACAATCAGAAAAGGTGGGGAATTTACTTTGCAATGATCATGGAAATTAAATAAATAATAGGAAGTAGATTCCTATTTCTACCTATTTTAGAATGCAAAGATAAAATAAAAATTGCTCTTCTCACTAACATCAAATGATTGTTACTTCATTTAGCTACCTGTTTTTTTGTTGTGAATAAGAGTGTCATCATATATTCCTGCACAAGGCTACTACTAGCTACTTTTGCATTCTAGCAATGCAATACTTCAACCACTAGAAACTGTGCATACATATTATCTAAACTTGCAGGAGGATAAGCACATTCCCACCTCAAGTTCAGTTTTTATTATATTCTAACTTTTGCGCAACAACTGGCGCAGGCATGTTTTTTTAGCATATTTTGTTTGTACATATTTTGTGGCCACTGGGATTTTCTTCCAAACCTCGCAATTGTGTTTTTTTTTTACATTTATATAATTACAGACTCAGAGCTTCAAACTGGTATATCATACACTGCAGTTGGAGAAAGTTGGGAAAAGCTATGCTGCTTTAAAAGCTGATAAACTTGTAACCCCACGTTGGAGAAAAAGCCCCCTGAGAGATTTTGTAGAGGTTTTCACACTAGCTAGAGAGCTCTTCTTTGTGTACGCCCATTCAGCATCGTTCACACCCCACAGATCTCTTTAAGATTTCACATTTGAATGCGTTTCTTTTGTCTCCTTTGTTTAGCTAGCTAAACAAGTTTATGAGCACCAGTTCAATTCAGGGCAGCAATGTTGCTGTAGCAACACTTTTGCAGTCGTTCATAGCTACATCTTAAGAAAAATCTGCAGTAGCAAAGATTATCTATACTGACCAGGAAAGGCCCCAATCTGTTATAGACAGAAGTCTGTCTATAATCAGGACTCATCTCTCGGCATGTCCAGCCCCCCATTATGTCAGCCAATCATGGCAAGCCAGGAATGATTTTGTCTTTCTCCCTATATGGGTCATTCAACAGAAGTTGGGCATACTGGGGTTAAAAAATGAATGTGTATCCCATTTTCCCCAAACTTTCAGCACATAGGTAGACATACAGTATATGCTACTTACACACTTTGTTTGTATAGCATATTTGAAATATTTACCTGAATTCCTTACCACCCTACTCAATTTGTCAGAACAGAAACTTAGTGTAAAAGTTGCAGTAGTGCACAGTAGTGATCTTTACCTATCTTTATTTTGGCAAAATCACAGGTGTTTAGGTGTCAAGTGTGAATCATAGAGATAAATGGAGGACCATTTTATTATAGATATTGACATTGAGGGCTTCCACCACTTAAAAGTTGTCACCTGAAGGCCTCTCCAGTGGCACAGAGGTCTAAGGCACTGCATCGCAGTGCTTGAGGCGCCACTACAGACCCGGGTTCGATCCCAGGTGGTGTCACAACCAGGAGTCCCATAGGGTGGTGCACAATTGGCCCAGTGTCATCTGGGTTTTGGCTGTGTTTGGAGGATATATTAGCTCAGGTGTTGTTAGGCTCCAAACACTGGCTTCCAGGTCATTATCACTTTAATACAACGGGTTACCAACATTTTCAAATAAAAATGGACATATTTTCATTAAAACTTTATTTTGATGAATTCATTCATACTAGTTCATCTTTCCACAAGATATAGTCCCGACACAAATCTACGGTTGCTACCATGCCGGCTGGTTGCTGGTTCTATCAGTTCGGTTGCCAGAGTCGTGACCCAGCCATTCAGTCTTTTTGTTCCGTATCTATGGACGCGACCCAGTCATTTGTTCTAAATTTTCCATTGCCATTTTGGCTGGCAACGTTCTTATCCCATGCTTGCTAGCTAGCCAACTACGGCTAATTTCCGGTCACATCAAAAAGTTCAGCCAGAATAACAACGTGTAGCTGTATTTGCATTTGTTTAAAATGGGCCGTTTTTGGATTGCGTAAAAAGCAACACTAATTGTGTGATGGCGGGGATGCAGGGTTGTGTTCCAAACAAAACAACTACAAGTGTGCTTGTTCTAGCTCCTCAACGGCACTGCTAGGAGAGCTCAAAAAAGCGCCTTATAGTTCAAGACTCTTCTTTGAGTCATAAAAGTGCTTGGAAATTACTTAGGAATTGTGCACACTTTGGAGAGGTGTGGCCACTTGGAGACAGGCAGTCCTCTCAATCAAAACCTTGCAATTGTTTTGCCTTATGAATGCACCTACCCCACATTTTCCAGGAATATTCTTATCATGTTACTGAATGTATCCAGAGTATTTTCTGATTTAGGCGAAAAGTACAGTAAACATAAAATGCACATAAAATCAACAGTGCAATGTTTCGATTCAGTCTTGTGTCAGGTGAACTGTTGTGTCCTGACCTTTGGTCTAATAATTTCCCCATAATCTTCAAACTGTTCCCTTTCAATTGCTATCATAAGCTTTTCATATTTCTTCTGAAACATTTAAATTTAGCCACATCCATATAGGCCAATTCCCACACGTGTAAAGGGTTAAGGCACATGAAAGTTCACATGTTAAAAAAGGCATTTCAACAAAAAAATTGAATAGAAGAAATACATTCAAATGGCCCTGCTGTGAAGTATGAACTAGCATCAAACGCCCACCTTCCTGAATCCGGTCACATTAAAATTAGAGCATGTTGGAGTTACCACATATTTCCTATTGCTGTCAAATTGCAAAATGTCTTTATTGAGCGCTAAAACATGTTCTTGCAATATAAGACAAACGTTTTACCCTAACTGGAGAAACCTAGAGGCAGGATTTGCTTAGCAGTAGCTTCCTCCTGAGTGTGTAAACGTTCCGTAATGTGTCTCGGCTGGCTGAACAGACAGAGGGCATCTCTGAGGCTTGGCCCAGACGTCTCTCCCTCATGTCTGTCCCGCTCTCTAAGGCAATCGTATACTAATCAGTCAGAGAGTTTCCATTCACTTATGTTGACGCAGCCATGGCCACTTCTCCCCAGTGTCCACGGGTTCCCTCTCCCCTTTCATCTGTACAGTCAAGTTAAGCTTCGGATGATTCTCTGTTGCTTCTCTGTCAGTCTAAAAGCTTGCAGAAAACATGTTGGTTTTCATTTCACTTGAGATCAATGCGGCGGCTCGGGGATGCCCAATTATTTCGCATTCATTATAGACCACAAGAAAACACGCCCACGTCATGTCATGGTTGGTTGGCAATATCTCCTGCATATAAAAGGCTTTAGAACATTCCCTGAGAAATGCGTGGCCTTTCACAGCAGACTGTCAGTAAAGACTAGCATGGTGCAATAGACCCGTTGAAGATCTACATGCATTGTAATGGCATTATTTCAAGTAGCTACCAGAGTGGGGATCAATGCCCTGCAATGATATCAATTGAAAGTTGACCCAAACTAAGCAATAGATTGTTATCTTCATTTGCCAACACATTGTATTGCAGTGGCAGATAGGGCTTGGGAGGTTTATGAGCTAGGAGCATCACACTACAGACCACCTCTCTCCTGCAGCCCTGTTAGACAGATACAAGACAGACAGTTAAAGTGGGAGGTTTGGGTCTGTACAGTACACTGGCCTTCTGTGTCTATTGCAAATGAGGCAGGATGAAGGTTAGAAAGAGGAGTGAGAAAGAGTAGACAGAGAGGGAGACTGAAAAGAGCAAGAAACAGAGAGATAAAGAACTTGAGAGAGAGCAGGGACTTTAAACAATTTACATTGAAAGCATCTGCGGTAAGCATTATGACAAAGTCCCTCTCCCTTCCCCTCCCGAGTTAGCCCCAGGTAATAAAGACTAGAACAGCCTACTACAGTAGCATGGCCTGTTTGATTTGAGTGCAGTGAGGCTTGGTCAGCCACCACACAGCCCCTCCAGGGCTCTCAGCCTGGGGCAGGGAGCCAAGCTCTCCTAACTTCTCCCACTGACTGGAGGCCACCAGGGATCCCCACAGCCCATGCAGGGGCCACAGGGGCTGACCACAGAACTCGAAACTGGACAACCCTCCACCGATTCAAACACCTTGACCCAGGCTGTCTTGAGTAATCAACCGATAAGGTCTGAGGGCTGAGGGGGTGAGAAGAGAAGAGGCGAGAGAGATGGAAGGAGAGCAAGAAAGAGAGAGACAGTGGGAGAGAGAGAGAGAGAGAGTGTTCTGACATGTGAGGCGCCCTCACATGCATCTCTCCTCCAGTTCACCCTGATCAATGGGTTTCTGGAGTGACTCAGCACTTGCTATAATTGATTCCATATACTACTATATGTAGCATGTGTCGTACACATTCCAATGCAATACTTATTTTGATACCATTTTATTTGCTTAACATTCATATTACAAAGTTATATGCCCGTTGCTATGGTTCTTATATTACAAAATCGATTGAGGTGAAAAAGTTGACATTAATGATTTAATCTGCCATATTGCAAACACCATAACAGTACAAGCAAAAGATGTTTGCCGATCAAAACCTATGATACATTTACCCCCATTGTCTGTCTATGTCAAACTAGTTCAGCAGACGTAGACTGTAGCAGACAGGCTCATTGTAATGGCTGGTATGGAATCAATGGAACTGAGTCAAACACATTGTTTCCATGTGTTTGGTACAATTCCATCAGCGGCGGCTCGCTCATAAGGGTGTTAGGGGCGGCGCCCCACTTGTGACTAGATAAAAAAAAATTATGCTCATAAAAGTGTGGTAAATGTGTACATTTTCCTGTTAAATAAATATATTGTTCAAAACAAGCTGTTCAGTTACTTACTACTCAGTGATTGCCAGCTCCATGGGCGCATAGGTAATGTGAACATTGCTTTGATTGTTTTGCCATCTATTTGCTATGAGGGGGAACTGCCCCAATGAAATCGCAGGATTTCATAGCATAAATTATGAGAGCACAAACTAAATGGACCATCCTGGGGTGCTCAAATGTGCACCCGTTCAGTCAGAATTGGGTCTGCTCTAGTCTCCCAATGAGTCATTTGCGACAGACGTCTTATGTCCACAAGTGAGACTAGATCTGCTCTAATTGATCTAATTGATCTAATTGTAACTAACTTGTAAATAAACAATCATAACAGTCATGGGAGCCTGGGACCTAATACATTGGACAACTACATCCAACAAGAATCGAAGGACAGAAGGATACACTAACTAGAACCTTCTCATCGCGGATCTGGTAGGACAAAAAGCATGGCCAATGCTATTGTTTCCCCCTGTTGTTTAAAGGTTCTACTGTAGGTGACAGGCCGGCATGTTATGTGGACTAAAACATCATAAAACCGGGTGTATTACAAAGCATGATCAAATTAATTAGCCAGCTACAGCAACTTTGAGAAATATTGAGAATTAGTTTGGTAGATTTTTTGGTCAAATTAACAAGTTAGCTATCTACCTTTGATAAGTAGATAGCCTAGCTATAGCTAGCTGGTACCTTGATAGCTGGTTAGCGCCCAAGCCAATTTCAAGTCTTTATAAACTAATATCAGACTAACTCAGGGCTCCTGAGTGGTGCAGTGGTCTAAGACACTGCATCTCAGTGCAAGAGACATCACTGCAGTACCTGGTTCAAATGAGATCGGGAGTCACAAAGGGCGGCGCACAATTGGCCCAGCGTTGTCCGGGTTTGGCCAGGGTAGGCTGTCATTGTAAATAAGAATTTGTGTGGCTACGGAGGCAATTGTGGTGGATCAGAGCAAAGAGGGAGGGGAAATAGACTGGGGTCGCTGAGTCAGTGCTGGAAAATGAAAGTGGTTCAAGAGTAGATTGAGACAATGGAAAATGAACGCCAAGTCTAGGTTTAAAGTACTGACGATTAAGAGGAAGAATTTAAGGTATCACACATGAAGGTTCTAATTCTAAGAGGAAGGTAAAGATTGATACATCAAATGAGGAAAAACAGGTTGTAGAGATGCTGGAGTTTTCTTCTGGGGAGGATAGTGAGAGTCATCTGATGCATCACAACAAAACAGTGAGAGAAATGGGGATAAAAGATGGTACGTCAATTTCTGAAATTGACAAAAGGGAAGAAATATATGCAGGATTATAAAGTAACAGATTTTATTCCTGAAAGTGATTTGTATATTGAATCAGCAAAGGTTTTGATGTAAAAAAATAACAGGGGGAGGAAATGAAAGGAAAGAGTCGCAGTCTTAACTCTGTATTTTAAAACTCTGTATTTTTTTTGTTCAGCCATGAGCAGTTAAGATTTCTTCTTTAAATGTAAATGGGGCGAGAGACGTTCAAAAAAGAGCTGTGGTGTTTGAGTTAGTGAAGGGAAAGGGAAATGACATACGTTTTCTACAGGAAAATAGTAATATTGAGAGTGAAGTTATGTGGCAACAGGAGTGGGGGTAGGACAGTGGTGTGTAGTCATAAAAGCTCAAAAAGTGGGGGTGTGGCAATCCTGTTCTCAAAAAGGTTTTTGTCTTTGTCATATGACATTGACATGACATATGTCAATGACATATGTCATTGTAGTTGAGGGGAGGTTATTAAAAGTTAGAGCGAGGTATGAAAACATCACTATGTGTTTAATAAATGTACAGTTGAAGTCGGAAGTTTACATACACTTATGTTGGAGTCATTAACTTCTTAGGGAGCGGCTCCCGAGGTGACGGTTTTGGAGAGTCTGGCGTGCCCAAAGTAAAATGCCTCCCACTCAGGCACAGAAAATAGGATATGCACATAATTAGTACTATTGGATAGGAAACACTCTGAAGTTTCTAAAACATAATGTCTGTGTCTAACATAATGTCTGTGAGTATAACAGAACTCATTTAGCAGGCAAAAACCAGAGAAAAAAAACATCCTGAAATCAGTTTCTGGTGACCTTTGGCTCGGTTAGAAACACTGCCTATTGAATACATTTGTTACCAGGACTGAGACTGCAGTACCTATGGCTTCCACTAGATGTCAGCAGTCTATATACAAAGACTCAGAGAGATTGGAGTAAGCATTGCGAATAGGTACAGGAAATGGCATGGGGCCCTGAAATGTCAACAAGTTTTCTCGGGCGCGAGTCTGGCTGGAGCGCCCCACTTTATTTTAGTTATATAAGGTATAGGTGACCATCCGAGTGAAATATTATCGCTAATATTCATAAAAGGATAGCTAAGGATGCATTTTAACTGGTATTTGATTTGTTTAGGAAACTTTATAGGTATATTTGAACGCGTTCTCTTCACGTTTCAATGGGCGATTCGACGTTGGATTTTCTGAACATTTTCTGAACGCACCAACCAAATGGAGATTTATGGATATAATAAATGACTTTTTCTAACAAAATAACCATTGGATGTCTTCGTTGGACACTTGGGAAGCCCTCAGCAGTTCTTAGCCCCACTGCTCCCTAAGTAGTTAAAACTCTTTTTTCAAACACTCATTCTTGTTAGCAAACTATAGTTTTGGAAAGTCGGTTAGGACATCTACTTTGTGCATGACACAAGTAATTTTTCCAACAATTGTTTACAGACAGATTATTTCACTTATAATTCACTGTATCACAATTCCAGTGGGTCAGAAGTTCACATACAATAAGTTGACTGTGCCTTTAGAAAGCTTGGAAAATTCCAGAAAATGATATCATGGCTTTAGAAGCTATGATGGGCTAACTGACATAATTTGAGTCAATTGGAGGTGTACCTGTGGATGTATTCCAAGGCCTACCTTCAAACTCAGTGCCTCTGCTTGACATCATGGGAAAATCAAAAGAAATCAGCCAAGTCCTCAGAAAATAAATTGTAGACCTCCACAAGTCTGGTTCATCCTTGGGAGCAATTTCCAACCGCCTGAAGGTACCACGTCCATCTGTACAAACAATAGTACGCAAGTATAAACACCATGGGACCACGCAGCCATGGGACCACGAAGAACACCATCCCAACCGTGAAGCACGGGGGTGGCAGCATCATGCTGTGGGGATGCTTTGCTGCAGGAGGGACTGGTGCACTCACAAAATAGGTTAAGGACAAGGACAACAAAGTCAAAGTATTGGAGTGGCCATCACAAATCCATGACCTCAATCCTATAGAAAACTTGTGGGCAGAACTGAAAAAGCATGTGTGAGCAAGGATGCCAACAAACCTGACTCAGTTACACCAGCTCTGTCAGGAGGAATGGGCCAAATTTCACTCAACTTATTGTGGGAAGCTTGTGGAAGGCTACCCAAAATGTTTGACCCAAGTTAAACAATTTAAAGGCAATGCTACCAAATACGAATTGAGCGTATGTAAACGTCTGACCCACTGGGAATGTGATGAAAGAAATAAAAGTTGAAATATATCAATCTCTCTACTATTATTCTGACATTTCACATTCTTAAAATAAAGTGGTGATCCTAACTGACCTAAGACAGGGAATATTTACTAGGATTAAATGTCAGGAATTGTGAAAAACTGAGTTAAAATTTATTTGGCTAATGTGTATGTAAACCGACTTCAACTGTATATGACCCAGTAGTGGCAGTTAGACATTTTTAAATACCATTGAGAAATGTAACACTGAGGATTATATCATTCTTGCTGGGTATTTTAACTGTACAGTCAGTGATTTAGATAGAAACCACAAAGAACCTCATATAGTCTCAAGGACATTTTAAAAAACGACTTGAACTGTGTGATATTTGGCGGAGCCAACATGGAGGCACGAGACAGTGTTCTCTCTCACTTGGGCCCATGTGTACTATCTCTCTGGCCAGGTTAGATAGGTTTTATTGTTTTGAGCATCAATCTCAGGTCTGTAAATCAAGTGTGATAACCCCAGTGTGATTTTCTGATCATTGTTTAATAACAGAGGTGGTGTACATTAACGCTGTAAAACCCAAAAGTGCATACTAGCATTTTATATAACTTTATTGAGTGATGCTCACTTCAGGAAATGTTTTAGTTTTTTCTGGGAGAGGTGGTCTCAAAAGGAATGTTTTGTACCCACAGTGGTGGGATATAGGGAAAATTCAGATTCAACAATTCTGTAATCAATACACGATGAATGTCACCAGAGATATCACCAGATCAATGAACGCCCTAGAGTCTGAAATAGTGGAACTCCTGACGTTGGTTGAGACCACAGGAGATCGAGGCCATACTCAGGCCCTCAAGAAAAAGGAAAAAAAGCCCCATTGGCAGACCTGGTGGGTATCAGAGCACATGGGGCATTGGTGAGACGTAAGTTTCAGGGAATCTCTGAAATGGATGCCTCATCCAAATTTTTCTTTGGTTTAGAGAAAAAGAATGGACAAAGAAGAATTATTCATTGCCTCAAATCAGCTGTTGGACAAGAGCTCACTAGCCCAAGTGAAATTAGAAAGAGGGCAGTAGAGTACTATGCTGAGCTCTATAAGTGTGAGTACAAAGAGGATATAACAGTTCCTTGATGGGCTCCCACAGGTGGCTGCAGACGCTCAGGTTGAGCTAGATCAAATCCAATCAAATGTTATTAGTCACATGCGTCGAGTACAACAGGTGTAGACCTTACAGTGAAATGCTTACTTACGAGCCCCTAACCAACAATGAAGTAAAAAAAATAAAACTACTTTTTAAGAAATGGCTTGGGGGTAGAAGCTGGTTAGAAGCCTCTGGAACCTAGACTTGGCGTTCCGGTACCGCTTGCCGTGCGGTAGCAGAGAGAACAGTCTATGACTAGGGTGGCTGGAGTCTTTGACAATTTTTAGAGCCTTCCTCTGACACCGACTGGTATAAAGGTCCTGGATGGCAGGAAGCTTGGCCCCAGTGATGTACTGGGCCGTTCGCACTACCCTCTGTTGTGCCTTGCGGTCGGAGGCTGAGCATTTGCCATACCAGGCAGTGATGCAACCAGTCAGGATGCTCTCGATGGTGCAGCTGTAGAACCTTTTGAGGATCTTTTGACCCATGCCAAATCATTCCGTCTCCTGAGGGGGAATAGGTTTTGTCGTGCCCTCTTCACGACTGTCTTGGTGTGCTTGGACCATGTTAGTTTGTTGGTGATGTGGACACCAAGGAACTTGAAGCTCTCAACCTGCTCCACTGCAGCCCCGTCGATAATAATGGGGCGTGCTCGGTCCTCTTTTTCCTGTAGTCCACAATCATCTTCTTTGTCTTGATCACATTGAGGGAGAGGTTGTTGTCCTGGCACTACAGTCATGAGTGAACAGGGAGTACAGGAGGGGACATAGAGCAACTGTTGTCTTTGCAGGAGCAATACACTGCATTAAAAGGCATGGAAAATGGAAGGGCTCCAGGCATTGATGGCCTTCCAGTTGACTTAAGTATTTTTGGGCCATGTTGGGAGAGGATTGGCTAGCAGTAGTTAACGATAGTTTGACCAGAGGGTTACTACCGATAAGCTGCAGAAGGGCTGTCCTCACCCTACTGCCAAAAAATGATGACCCTAGGGAGGTGAAGAACTGGAGGCTGGTGGCCTTATTGTGCACTGATTATAAGATTCTGTCGAAGGCGTTGTACAACAGGCTGAGGGAGGTGATGGGGCAAATCATACACACGGACTAGTTCCCGGCAGGCAGATAGGGGATAACATTTCCCCGATTCTGGATTTGTTGGACGTCTCTAGGGCTATTGGATGCTAGTCTAATTTCAATTGATCAGGAAAAGGCATTTGACCGAGTTGAACATCAATACTTATGGCGCACCTTTGAGGCATATGGTTTCAGCTCTGGTTTTATTTCCATGATCAGGGTGATATATGGTGACATTGAAAGTGTATTGAAAGTTAACAGTGGCTTGAGTGCTCCTTTTAAAGTGTGTAGAGGTATTAGGCAGGGGTGTTCTTTGTCAGGAATGTTATATGCCATCGCTATAGAGCCACTACTAAATAACATTAGGAGTCGCATTGAAGGGGTGTACATTTCAAAGGATATTCCTCCTATTTGTCTCTCAGCCTATGCTGATAAAGTAGTTATTTTAGTGAAAAATCAAGCAGAGGTGGACAGTTTGAGTCTCATGGTTGATCAGTTTAGGGGAATATCCTCTGCAAAGGTAAATTGGGGAAATAGTTGTGCTTTACAGATTGGGAAATGGTCTGGAGGGATCATGGCTTTGCCAGGGGGTCTGGAATGGTGTAAGGAAGGTTTTAAATATCTTGGAGTGTACCTAGGGGATGAGGGGACTATGGGGAAAAATTGGAATGGGGTGGCTGAAATGGTGGAAGGGAGGATGAGGAGATGGCGTTGGTTGTTATCTCGTATGTCATATAGGGTGGAGCACTATTATTGTTAACAATGTGGTGGCCTCTGCACTGTGACATCGGTTGTCATGTTTAGAGCCAACATCTGGCCTTCTGGCTAAGATACAGGCAATTATTGTAGATTTTTTGGGGGATAAATATAATTGGGTTCCACAAAGTGTTTTGTATTTGTCAAAAGAGGAAGGGGGACAAGGTCTTGTACATCTTGCTAGTAGGGCTGCTGATTTCCAGTTCCAGTTTATTCAAAGGTTGCTTTGTGGACCGGAAATGTGTTTTGGAGAGGGGTGGCAGGTCTTGTATTACAGCGGTTAGGGGGATTAGGTTTACTTTTGGTTAATAGTAGCCATATTTCTAGGGAGGGAGTACCTCCGTTTTACAGAGACCTTCTTAGGGTTTGGAGTATAATGAAGGTGTACAGAAGCACTACCGCAGAGTCAGTGCTTTGGTTGCTGGAGGAACCTCTGGTGTATGGGGCAAGACTGGATTGTACAACTGCAGCTGTTCCACATTTCTCCAAGATGCTAGTGAAGGGCAAAATCATCACCCTAAAACAGTTAATGGACATGGCTGGGCCCACCTTAAGGGATGGAGGAAGGGTGGCTGAACATTTGGGGGTGAGGTCGGAAAGGACTCCGTTTTTCACAATTCCTGACATTTAATCCTAGTAAGAATTCGCTGTCTTAGGTCAGTTAGGATCACCACTTTATATTAAGAATGTGAAATGTCAGAATAATAGTAGAGAGAATTATTTTTTTCAGCTTTCATTTCTTTCATCATATTCCCAGTGGGTCAGAAGTTTACATACACTCAATTAGTACTTGGTAGCATTGCCTTTAAATTGATTAACTTGGGTTAAATGTTTCAGGGGTAGCCTTCCACAAGCTTCCCACAATAAGTTGGGTGAATTTTGGCCCATTCCTCCTGACAGAGCTGGTGTAACTGAGTCAGGTTTGTAGGCCTCCTTGCTCGCACACGCTTTTTCAGTTCTGCCCACAAATTTGCTATAGGATTGAGGTCAGGGCTTTGTGATGGCCACTCCAATACCTTGAGTTTGTTGTCCTTAAGCCATTTTGCCACAACTTTGCAAGTATGCTTGGGGTCATTGTCAATTTGGAAGACCCATTTGCGACCAAGCTTAAACTTCCTGACTGATGTCTTGAGATGTTGCTTCAATATATCCACATAATTTTCCTTCCTCATGACGCCATCTATTTTATGAAGTACACCCCTCCTGCAGCAAAGCATCCCCACAACATGATGCTGCCACCCCCGTGCTTCACGGTTGGGATGGTGTTCTTTGGCTTGCAAGCCTCCCATCTTTTCCTCCAAACATAACAATGGTCATTATGGCCAAACAGTTCTATTTTTGTTTCATCAGACCAGAGGACATTTCTCAAGAAAGTACAATATTTGTCCCCATGTGCAGTTGCAAATGTTAGCTTTTTCATGGCGGTTTTGGAGCAGTGGCTTCTTTCTTGCTGAGCGACCTTTCAGGTTATGTCGATATAGGACTCGTTTTACTGTGGATATAGATACTTTTGTACCTGTTTCCTCCAGAATCTTCACAAGGTCCTTTGCTGTGTTTATGGGATTGATTTGCACTTTTCGCACCAAAGTACGTTCATCTCTAGGAGACACAATGCGTCTCCTTCCTGAGTGGTATGGCGGCTACGTGGTCCCATGGTGTTTATACTTGCGTAATATTGTTCGTACAGATGAACGCGGTACCTTCAGGCATTTGGAAATTGCTCCCAAGGATGAACCAGACTTGTGGAGGTCCACATCTTTTTCTGAGGTCTTGGCTGATTTCTTTTGATTTTCCCATGATGTCAAGCAAAGAGGCACTGAGTTTGAAGGTAGGCCATGAAATACATCCACAGGTACACCTCCAATTGACTCAAATGATGTCAATTAGCCTATCAGAAGCTTCTAAAGCCATGACATACTTTTCTGGAATTTTCCAAGCTGTTTAAAGGCACAGTCAACTTAGTGTATGTAATCTTCTGACTCACTGGAATTGTGGTATAGTGAATTATAAGTGAAATAATCTGTCTGTTAACAATGGTTGGAAAATTACTTGTGTCATGCACAAAGTAGATGTCCTAACCGACTTGCCAAAACTATAGTTTGTTAACAAGAAATTTGTGGAGTGGTTGAAAAACGAGTTTCAATGACTCCAACCTAAGTGTATGTAAAATTCCGACTTCAGCTGTACACTGAAAAATAGAAAAGACACTCCTTGGAGGGTAAAACTCGGCCTTGATGACAAGGTAAAGCCAGCATGGAGAGCACTGTACAAGCCACCGTTACGAAAGGGTACTGGTGATGTGCAATAGATGGTTTAAAGCATTTAATGCTTTTGTTTCTGTCATTAACTCAGATGTTGGAGATGGATGTCCTTTTTATAATATAAGAAAAACAAATTCACTGGTGTGTGAGAGGATAAAGCCTCTCTTTGAAATAATAGAGTCTTTTTATACAGCTGCACCGTTTTTATTTTGGTGTTTCAAAATAGTAAGCAACAGAAAAGAAAATGTCAACTGTTACATTTTATTTTGGGACAGGCTAAAATGTCAATATTTCTGAGTAGAAAACATAAGATAGACACGGATATGGGCAGGATGTAAGATGTGTTTTTAAGGGATTAGTCAAAGCGAGAATAAAAGTGGATTTTGAGTTCTTCTCGACTGTAAAAGATCTGCCATTGTTTGAGGAGAAGTGGGCTTACAAAGGAGCAGTATGTTTTGTGGAGGAGGGGAAACTACTTTTTGTTGATGAAATAAGTTTTAAATGCTTTTTATTTTATGTTTATTAAGAATGACACATTTGTTGTTTAAATTTCTGACAAGACACATTGTGCCATTATTTGTGTTAATACTTGAGTATAAAATAAAGGTTATATAAAAACAAATCTCTCTCTCTCAGTCACCAAGGCCCAGCCGAGGCAATTACACAGTGGACCAATTTCAAACGAGCACTTTATATTTGCAATGGGCAGCCAAAGGTGCTAGCGATCTCTTCTGTTAAACTGTCAGCACTTGTTCCCTCAGCTCCACGTCTGGGCCGCTTCTTCTTTCCCTTCTTTCCCAACAAGCACACGCACACAGTCAGGCACGCACAAACACAACTGTTTGTAGCCAAAAGGAATCCTAATAGTAGGAAAAAACAGCAAGGATCAGGGACGGCTCTAGCCTTTTGGGGGCTCTAAGCGAGATTTGGTTGAGGGTTCCCCCACCTCGCAGAAAACATTTTACAGCGGGAATAAATTTTTTACTTTAAAGTTAATTTCCTACAACTCTACCCATTTTTCCATTGGGTGGAGAGCCATTTGTGCTGTTTTAAAGGTAATTTCTTACAATTCTACATATTTTGCCATGATTTATGCCATGTTAATATGATATCTGAGTGAGAATGACTAACAAAATCAATGGGGCCCCCCTGGAGGTCAGGGCCCCTGGGCACATGCCCTGCATGTCCGGTCGGTATTTGGCTATGATTACTCCAAGTTTAGATAGCTGGCTAGACTAACTACCAATCTAAAAATGGACATGTCTAATTGTCAGCTAATTGAGTGACTGACATAAGTGAAAAACTGCTGAGGCACAACAAAATGTCGAAATCTCATCTGGTGTATTCTACTATTATTACTCTGAATAGTAAGTTGAGACCCTGACTGAGTTCCTATGAAATGGGGACCCCCTAGCGACCGGGGACCTAAGTGACCACTTATGTCGGTTAGGCCTGTAGCTGGCCCTGGTAAATATTTATTTTTTTAAGTCTTACTTCGTAGTCTAGATCAACTCAGCAGCGATTAACTTAGGATCAACTTATAATATTTAAGGAGGGAGGTGAGAGGATAATCAGGAACAAGGCACCATCGGAAATGGGAACACAGCTCATTAGGATGAGGTAGTCTCGTAAACCAGACCGTAGGCAAAAGCAATGACTAGGGTCTGGTTTCAATGATGGACCTTTTTGGCATAGAGGAACTACATCACTGCCTACGTCGATAAAATTCCAGGGACTCTCCGTACAAATCACGAGGCAGACATGCCAGAAAATTGCCATTCAAAGCCAAAGTTTGCAGGTAAAATCTTTTGCAAACTACCCACTTGCGAAATGCACTCATTACAAATAACCTCTGTGATGTCCATCTTGCTAGCAAATATTTCGTATTTTATTCAAGCGGATAAAATAGTGACGTAGGCAGTGATGTAGTTCCTAAATGCCAAAAGAATCCATCATTGAAACCAGACCCTATACACTGGTTTTGCTAGGGTCGGGTTTACGAGACTAAGGAGGAGGGGCGCACCCAAAAGGTCAAGTTGCACATAATAGTCCATATTTTTCTAATCATGCTGAGGAGATGTCTGAAAGAGATAGAGTGCAGCCCTCTTTGGAGGTAAATAAGAATCTTTGGAGAGTCCTGTCGAGAGAAAGAAGACATTGGCAGGACGATGCTGTATTTATTGTTAAAAGCGTATGTAAATGGGAATAGCTCATAACACCAAGGAGAGATGGAGGGCTAAAAGGAAAACAATGGAAAAGTTGTTTTGTTTCTTAATCTTGTTAGAAAAACGAATTAAATCTCAGCAAAATACATCTGCTTACAAAAGACATACCCCCTCAAAAAATGAATCCATGTATGCATGCAAAAACACAGCAGATACACAGATCCCCACACACATTGTTACACACACACACAATTCACAGTTACCATGAGTGTTGTTTTAACATTGAGATCGTATCAAGTCGGAGACAAACGAGACCTCACAGTTATGGGGTTGAAAAAATTAACACTTGGTGTGGGGACATAAAGAATGTTCTGTAAGATGAACGCTCCAACCCCCCTAATACTTCCTATGTACGGGGCCAAGCCACAACCACCAGAAACCCTAAAAACAACCTCCGATGGGCCCCAAAAACCACTGCAAAGAAAATACAAACAAGGAGCTAAAAAAGTGAAAGGCAGAAAAAAGAAGAAAAGAAGAAAAGATGAAGTAAGCTTAAGACACTTCCTCTTTCCCTCTAGACGTCTCATCCAACCATGAGTAACGCAGACATGGTAAAAGTAGCAACATTACTTGTTTTTGTCGAAAATAAGGCCCCGTTGCCAGATTCTAAACAAAACTAAACAGCATATGTTCATCTGTTACTGTTTATTATCTTGGAAAATACGGAATTGGTGCATGTGGCCACAACAAAGATAATCAGTGACTCTCACTGAAGATATTTGTACGTAATTCATGGTGTGTTTTTATGGTTGTTGATAATGCAGAAAAAAGCTACTAAGAAATCATGTGGCTAGAATGTCATTCCTAAACCTTGAGCTGGATCGTTTTTATGCATAGATCTCCCTCCCCTCTCTCATTGATAAATATGCCCGCCGACAAAGTCTCTTTCGAATAAGAGCCAAACAAAGTGGGCTGGTCGGGGCAGAGAAAGAGGAAGGGATGGAGAGAAAGAAAGAGAGATAGAAGGAGGAAGAGAAGCATAGACGTAGGCTGAACCCATAGGCCTGAATTTCAAAAGGCCATTTGCTAATCTGACATCATTGGGTCTATTCAATTCATTACTTGGGACACAATCACCATTATGGCTGCAACCCAGAGATTTGAGCCGCTGCTGCCTTGCGTCGATGTTAACTTATTGATTAAAAGCTCTCTAGGGGCTAAAAAGGCAAAGAAAGAGAAAAGTATGCTCCCTACATTCCCACAGAAAGATTCCAGCTAACCATCATTGTAAATGGCAAAATAATGGATCCCGATGTGATCATTTATAGTTAGGTGATTCATTACGTAAGACCTTGCTGTAGCAGACGAGTTTAGGTCTATCACCATGTGCATAGAATATACAGTACACATATATACACTATCGGTCCAAAGTTTTAGAACACCTACTCATTCAAGGGTTTTAATTTATTTTTTACTATTTTCTACATTGTAGAAAAACAGTGGAGACATCAAAACTATGAAATAACACATATGGAATCATGTAGTAACCAAAAAAAGTGTTAAACAAATGTAAATATATTTTATATTTGACATTCTTCAAAGTAGCCATCCTTTGCCTTGATGACAGCTTTGCACACTCTTGGCATTCTCTCAACCAGCTTCACCTGGAATGATTTTCCAACCGTCTTGAAGGAGTTCCCACATATGCTGAGCACTTGTTGGCTGCTTTTCTTTCACTCTGCGGTCCGACTCATCCCAAACCATCTCAATTGGGTTGAGGTCGGGGGATTGTGGAGGCCAGGTCATATGATGCAGCACTCCATCACTCTCCTTCTTGGTAAAATAGCTCTTACACAGCCTGGAGGTGTGTTGGGTCATTGTCCTGTTGAAAAACAAATGATGGGATGGCGTATCGCTGCAGAATGCTGTGGTAGCCATGCTGGTTAAGTGTGCCTTGAATTCTAAATAAATCACAGACAGTGTCTCCAGCAAAGCACCCCACACCATAGCATCTCTTGCTCCATGCTTTACGGTGGGAAATACACATGTGGAGATCATCCTTTCACCCACACCGCGTCCCACAAAGACACAGCGGTTGGAACCAAAAATCTCACATTTGGACTCCAGAACAAAGGACTAATTAATGTCCATTGCTCGTGTTTCTTGGCCCAAGCAAGTCTCTTCTTATTATTGGTGTCCTTAGTAGTGGTTTCATTGCAGCAATTCGACCATGAAGGCCTGATTCACGCAGGCTCCTCTGAACAGTTGTTGTTAAGATGTGTTACTTGAACAATTGAACATCATAGCGCTTGATGGTTTTTGCAACTGCACTTGAAGAAACATTCAAAGTTCTTGAAATTTTCCAGATTTACTGACCTTCATGTCCTAAAGAAATGATGGAGTGTCATTTCTCTTTGCTTATTTGAGCTGTTTTTGCCATAATATGGACTTGGTCTTTAACTTCTTTGGCAGCAGCGCACAAGGTGACCGATTTGGAGAGCCTGGCATGCCAAAGTAAAATGCCTCCCATTCAGGCCCAGAAAATAGGATATGCAAATATGTAGTACCATTGGATAGGAAACACTCTGAAGTTTCTAAAAGTGTTAACATTTTGTCTGTGAGTATAACAGAACGGATATGGCAGGCAAAAACCCGAGGAATTTCTGTCCTGGAAAAAGTGGTTTTGACAGATTGCCTCATTTAGAACCCCTCCCTTCTGAAAATGCCCATATAAGGGCATATGAATGCAGTACCTATCGCTTCCTCTGGATGTCAACAGTCTCGAGAAAGTGTTCTGATTCTTTTTAGATGCTTTTAGAGCAGAGAAGAAGACGAATAAGGAAGTGTCCACGCAGATGTCAATACAAGTAAATGCGCGTTCCCGGCTGGCACGTTCTTTGTTTTTTTCCTTTCTTATCGCCCAGTTTATATTCCGGTTGAAATATTATACTATTTATACATAAAAGTGTTCCTAAGGATACATTTAAAATGATGTTTGATTGTTCTTGGACAAGTTTATAGGTATAAGTTGAACGAGTTCTCTTCACGTTTCAATGGAGGAGTCGACGCTCTATTTTCTCATTATAACGCGCCAACCAAATGGAGATTTATGGATATAATACATTACTTTTTCTAACAAAATAACCATGGATTGTCTTCGTTGGACACTTGGGAAGCCCTCAGCAGAAGTTCTTCAAAAGGTAATTGATTTGTTTTCGCTGTGAAAGGTGTTTTGTGTGAACATGGTTTATGAATTTATGGTAATGGGAAAAATATGTGGGGTGCTATCCTCAAACAATCAAATGTGGTGCTTTCGCCGTAAAGCCTTTTTGAAATCTGACAACGCTGTGATATTGCCAACGCTGTGATATTGCCCCGCACCTCTCTGATTCAGAGGGGTTGGGTTAAATGCGGAAGACACATTTCGGTTGAAGGCATTTGGTTGTACAACTGACTAATAATGGTGACTTTGACTTTGACTTTTGACTTTTAAGAAGCTAAGCTTTTGATGACTATGAAACACTTGTATATTGATGCATGTTTAATAATTCAACTTTGGGATTTTGAATTTGGTGCCTTGCATTTCACCTGGTAGTGTCGGGAGTGGCGCCCCACCGCTCCATAAGAAGTTAACCAAATAGGGCTACCTCTGTATGCTTTTTTGGTAACTACACGATTCCATGTGTGTTATTTCATAGTTGTGATGTATTCAATATTATTCTACAATGTAGAAAATAGTAAAAAATAAATAAAGACCCTGGAATGAGTAGGTGTTCTAAAACTTTTGACCGGTAGTGTATTTATAATATATATATATATATACACACAGTGGGGCAAAAAAGTATTTAGTCAGCCACCAATTGTGCAAGTTCTCTCACTTAAAAAGATGAGAGAGGCCTGTAATTTTCATCATAGGTACACTTCAACTATGACAGACAAAATGAGGAAAGAAAATCCAGAAAATCACATTGTAGGATTTTTAATGAATTTATTTGCAAATTATGGTGGAAAATAAGTATTTGGTCACATACAAACAAGCAAGATTTCTGGCTCTCACAGACCTGTAACTTCTTCTTTAAGAGGCTCCTCTGTCCTCCACTCGTTACCTGTATTAATGGCACCTGTTTGAACTTGTTATCAGTATAAAAGACACCTGTCCACAACCTCAAACAGTCACACTCCAAACTCCACTATGGCCAAGACCAAAGAGCTGTCAAAGGACACCAGAAACAAAATTGTAGACCTGCACCAGGTTGGGAAGACTGAATCTGCAATAGGTAAGCAGCTTGGTTTGAAGAAATCAACTGTGGGAGCAATTATTAAGAAATGGAAGACATACAAGACCACTGATAATCTTCCTCGATCTGGGGCTCCATGCAAGATCTCACCCCGTGGGGTCAAAATTATCACAAGAACGGTGAGCAAAAATCCCAGAACCACACGGGGGGACCTAGTGAATGACCTGCAGAGAGCTGGGACCAAAGTAACAAAGCCTACCATCAGTAACACACTACGCCGCCAGGGACTCAAATCCTGCAGTGCCAGACGTGTCCCCCTGCTTAAGCCAGTACATGTTCAGGCCCGTCTGAAGTTTGCTAGAGAGCATTTGGATGATCCAGATGAGGATTGGGAGAATGTCATATGGTCAGATGAAACCAAAATATAACTTTTTGGTAAAAACTCAACTCGTCGTGTTTGGAGGACAAAGAATGCTGAGTTGCACCCAAAGAACACCATACCTACTTTGAAGCATGGGGGTGGAAACATCATGCTTTGGGGCTGTTTTTCTGCAAAGGGACCAGGACGACTGATCCGTGTAAAGGAAAGAATGAATGGGGCCATGTATCGTGAGATTTTGAGTGAAAACCTCCTTCCATCAGCAAGGGCATTGAAGATGAAACGTGGCTGGGTCTTTCAGCATGACAATGATCCCAAACACACCGCCCGGGCAACGAAGGAGTGGCTTCATAAGAAGCATTTCAAGGTCCTGGAGTGGCCTAGCCAGTCTCCAGATCTCAACCCCATAGAAAATCTTTGGAGGGAGTTGAAAGTCCGTGTTGCCCAGCGACAGCCCCAAAACATCACTGCTCTAGAGGAGATCTGCATGGAGGAATGGGCCAAAATACCAGCAACAGTGTGTGAAAACCTTGTGAAGACTTACAGAAAACGTTTGACCTCTGTCATTGCCAACAAAGGGTATATAACACTTTTGTTATTGACCAAATACTTATTTTCCACCATAATTTGCAAATAAATTCATTAAAAATCCTACAATGTGATTTTCTGGATTTTCTTTTCCTCATTTTGTCTGTCATAGTTGAAGTGTACCTATGATGAAAATTACAGGCCTCTCTCATCTTTTTAAGTTGGAGAACTTGCACAATTGGTGGCTGACTAAATACTTTTTCCCCCACTGTATATATACACACACACAGTTGAAGTCAGAAGTTTACATACACTTAGGTTGGAGTCATTGAAACTCGTTTTTCAACCACTCCACAAATATCTTGTTAACAAACTATAGTTTTGGCAAGTCGGTTAGGACATCTACTTTGTGCATGCATGACAAAAGTAATTTTTAAAACAATTGTTAACAGACAGATTATTTCACTTAAATTCCCTATACCACAATTCCAGTGGGTCAGAAGATTACATACACTAAGTTGACTGTGCCTTTAAACAGCTTGGAAAATTACAGAAAAGTATGTAATGGCTTTAGAAGCTTCTGATAGAATAATTGACATAATTTGAGTCAATTGGAGGTGTACCTGTGGATGTATTTCATGGCCTACCTTCAAACTCGGTGCCTCTTTGCTTGACATCATTGGAAAA
Organism: Brachymystax lenok tsinlingensis; assembly: GCA_030435695.1. Taxonomy (NCBI): domain Eukaryota; kingdom Metazoa; phylum Chordata; class Actinopteri; order Salmoniformes; family Salmonidae; genus Brachymystax; species Brachymystax lenok. Next base: position 17,865,966 of record CM059815.1, on the reverse strand, counting down.
TCAAAATAAACCAGCCAAGACCAGCCAAGATTTCCAAACACCTGAAGGTACCACGTTCATCTGTACAAACAATAGTACGCAAGTATAAACACCATGGGACCACGCAGCCGCCATACCGCTCAGGAAGGAGATGTGAAGATGCTGGAGGAAACAGGTACAAAAGTATCTATATCCACAGTAAAACGAGTCCTATATCGACATAACCTGAAAGGCCGCTCAGCAAGGAAGAAGCCACTGCTCCAAAACCGCCATAAAAAAGCCAGACTGCGGTTTGCAACTGCACATGGGGACAAAGATCGTACTTTTTGGAGAAATGTCCTCTGGTCTGATTTGGCCATAATGACCATCGTTATGTTTGGAGGAAAAAGGAGGTGGCTTGCAAGCCAAAAATCACCATCCCAACTGTGAAGCACGGGGGTGGCAGCATCATGTTGTGGGGGTGCTTTGCTGCAGGAGGGACTGGTGCACTTCACAAAATAGATGGCGTCATGAGGAAGGAAAATGATGTGAATATATTGAAGCAACATCTCAAGACAGCAGTCAGGAAGTTAAAGCTTGGTTGCAAATGGGTCTTCCAAATGGACAATGACCCCAAGCATACTTGCAAAGTTGTGGCAAAATGGCTTAAGGACAACAAAGTCAAGGTATTGGAGTGGCCATCACAAAGCCCTGACCTCAATCCTATAGAACATTTGTGGGCAGAACTGAAAAAGGGTGTGCGAGCAAGGAGGCCTACAAACCTGACTCAGTTACACCAGCTCTGTCAGGAGGAATGGGCCAAAATTCACCCAACTTATTGTGGGAAGCTTGTGGAAGGCTACCCGGAAGTTTTGACTCAAGTTAAACAATTTAATTGCAATACTACCAAATACTAAATTGAGTGTATGTAAACTTCTGACCCACTGGGAAGGTGATGAAAGAAATAAAAGCTGAAATAAATCATTCTCTCTACTATTATTCTGACATTTCACATTCTTCAAATAACTGGCTGACCTAAGACAGGGAATCTTTACTAGGATTAAATGTCAGGAATTGTGAAAAACTGAGTTGAACTGTTTTTGGCTAAGGTGTATGTAAACTTCCGACTTCAACTGTATATTACTGAACAAAAATATGAACCCAACATGTAAAGTGTTGGCCCCATGTTTCATGAGCTGAAATAAAAGATCCCAGAAATGTTCCATACGCACAAAAAACATATTTCTCTCAAATCTTGAGCACACATGTTACCAGATAATTAATTTCTCTACCATAAGCCGCCTCCAGGTTGTTTTAGAGAATTTGGAAGTACGTCCAACTGGCCTCACAACCGCAGACCACGTGTAATCACGCCAGCCCAGGACCTCCACATCTGGCTTCTTCACCGGGGATCGTCTGAGACCAGCCACCCAGACAGCTAATGAAACTATGGAGTTGCACAACCGACAAATTTCTGCACAAACTGTCAGAAACATTCTCAGGGAATCTCATCTGCATGCTCGTCATTCTCACCGGGTTCTTGACCGGACTGCAGTTTGGCATCGTAACTGATTTCAGTGGGCAAATGCTCACCTTTGATGGCCACTGGCATGCTGGAGAAGTGTGCTCTTAAATGATGAATTGCAGTTTCAACTGTACCAGGCACATGGCAGACAGCGTGCATGGCGTAGCGTGGGCGAGCGGATTGCTGATGTCAACATTGTGAACAGAATGCCCCATGGTGGCGGTTGGGGTTATGGTATGGGCAGGAATAAGCTAAGGACAACGAACACAATTGCATTATATCATTGGCAGTTTCAATGCACAGAGATACCGTGACGAGATCCTGAGGCCCATTGACAGGCTATTCTTCCGCCGCCATCACCTCATGTTTCAGCATGATAATGAACAGCCCTATGTCGCAAGAATTTGCAAACAATTCCTGGAAGCTGAACCTTTCCCAGTTCTTCCATGGCCTGCATACTCAGACATGTCACTCATTGAGCATGTTTGGGATGCTCTGGATTGATGTGCACAACAGCGTGTTCCAGTTCCCGCCAATATTTATTTATTATTATACTTTTTTTTATGTAACCTTATTTAACTAGGCAAGTCAGTTAAGAACACATTCTTATTTACAATGACGGCCTACCTCGGCCAAACCCAGATGACGCTGGGCCCATTGTGCTCCGCCCTATGGGACTACCAATCACAGCCAGATGTGATACAGCCTGGATTCGAACCAGGGACTGTACTGACGCCTCTTGCACTGAGATGCAGTGCCTTAGACTGCAGCAACTTCCCACAGCCATTACAAAGGAGTGAGACAAGATTCCTGTGGCCAAAATCAACAACCTGATCAACTCTATGCGAAGGAGATGTGTCGCACTGCATGGTCACATTAGATACTGACAGATTTTCTGATCCACTCCCCTAGTTAAAAAAAAGGGTTGTTGTCCTGTTGGAAGGTGAACTTTCGCCCCAGGTCCTGAGCACTCTGGAGCAGGTTTTCATCAAGGATCTCTGTACTTTGTTCATCTTTCCCACGGTACTGACTAGTTTCCCAGTCCCTGCAGCTGAAAAACATCCCCACAGCATGATGCTGCCACCATCATGCTTCATAGGGATGGTGCCAGGTTTCCTCCAGACGTGATGCTTGGCATTCAGGCCAAAGAGTTCAATCTTGGTTTCATGGTCTTTCTCATGGTCTGAGAGTCTTTAGGTACCTTTTTGCAAACTCCAAGTGGGCTGTCATGTGCCTTTTACTGAGTAGTGGCTTCTGTCTGACCACTCTAACACAAAAACCTGATTAGTGGAGTGCTGCAGAGATGGTTGTCCTTCTGGATGGTTCTCCCATCTCCACAGAGGAGACTCTGTCAGAGGGACTATTGGGTTCTTGGTCACCTCCCTGACCAAGGCCCTTCTCCCCTGATTGCTCAGTTTGGCCGGACGACCAGCTATAGAAAAGAGTCTTGGTAATTCCAAACTTCTTTCATTTAATAATGATGGAGGCCACTGTGTTCTTGGGGACCTTCAATGGAGCAGAAATGTTTTGGTACCCTTCCCCAGATCTGTGCCTCGACCCAAGCCTGTCTCGGAGCTCTACGGACAATTCCTTTCGACCTCATGGCTTGGTTTTTGCTCTGACATGCACTGTCAACTGTGGGGCCTTATATAGTGGGGCCTTATATAGGTGTGTACCTTTCCAAATCATGTCCAATCAATTGAATTTACCACAGGTGGAAACTCAAGGATGATAAAGGGAAACAGGATGCACCTGAGCTCAATTTTGTGTCTCCAAGCAAAGGGTCTGAATGCTTATGTAAATAAGGTATTTCTGTGGGGTCAATTAGAAATGTCCTTGGTTTTGAAAGAAAAGCATATTTGTTTTCCATTAAAATAACATTAAATTGATCAGAAATACAGTGTAAACATTGTTAATGCTGTAAGTGACTATTGTAGCTGGAAACGGACGATTTCCAATGGCACAATGTGTTAGTATTAAGTTTATTATTTTAAAAGGCTAATTGATCATTAGAAAATCCTTTTACAATTATGTTAGTACAGCTGAAAACTGTTCTGATTAATGAAGCAATAGAACTGACCTTCTTCAGACTATTTGGGTATCTGGAGCATCAGCATTTGTGGGTTCGTTTACAGGCTCAAAATGGCCAGAAACAAAGACCTTTCTTCTGAAACTCATCAGTCTATTCTTGATCTGAGAAATGAAGGCTATTCCATGCGAGAAATTTCCAAGAAACTCGTACAACGCTGTGTACTACCCCCTTCACAGAACAGCTCAAACTGTCTCTAACCAGAATAGAAAGAGGAGTGGGAGGTCCCGGTGCACAACTGAGCAAGAGGACAAGTACATTAGTGTCTAGTTTGAGAAACAGATGCCTCCGGGATGCTGGCCTTCTAGGCAGAGTTCCTCTGTCCAGTGTCTGTGTTCTTTTTGCCCATCTTAATCTTTTCTTTTTATTGACAAGTCTGAGAAATTGCATTTTCTTTGCAACTCTGCCTAGAAGGCCATCATCCCGGAGTCGCCTCTTCACTGTTGACGTTGAGACTGGTGTTTTTCGGGAACTATTTAATGAATCTGCCAGTTGAGGACTTGTGAGGCGTCTGTTTCTCAAGCTAGACACTCTAATGTACTTGTCCTCTTGCTCAGTTGTGCTCCGGGGTCTCCCACTCCTCTTTCTATTCTGGTTAGAGCCAGTTTGCGCTGTTCTATGAAGTAAGTAGTACACAGCGTTGTACGAGATCTTCAGTTTCTTGGCAATTTCTTGCATGGAATAGCCTTCATATCTCAGAACAATAACAGACTGACAAGTTTCACAAGAAAGCCCTTTGTTTCTGGCCATTTTTAGCCTCCTCACACACACTTCTCTGTCAGACATGAGCCAGGAGGCACAATGTCTAATCCAGAATTTGAATTAACCACAGAGTCTTGAATCATTTATATACCACATGGCATGGTGGTGGGTTTGGGTTAAGTGGAGCACATTCAAATACGCACAGGCACACGTGCGTATATACACTACTGTTCAAAAATTTGGGGTCACTTAGAGATGTCCTTGTTTTTGAATGAAAAGCAAACAGCAGAAGGGCGATGTACTGTTAGCTAGCTAGCTACATGCCAAATGGATCTGGCTACCCTCAAATATCTGAAAATACATGATCAATTGATGTTTACTGATCATGAAAAGCAAGCAGTTACTTGCTGTGTAGGCTAACTATGATGATAGCGCTAAATGTGGAATAATCCGAAATGTGTAGTTCTGACTATTCTCTTCAAGAGGTGATGATATCAAAATCAAATAGTTATAACATTTATTTAACAATCCCTTGCCCCCCAGCAGCCACATCGAACTTTCTGCAATGCATTGTGACGTTTTATTGATAACAACCTATATATGGAGTTCCTCCGAAGTGATTTGAGTAACGAGTGTCATTTTAGGAGTTACCATGGCATCCATGTGTCATTAATTCTCACTGGAATCCAAATATTCTACATCAAGATGAAACCGGGAAAGGTTTCCAGTCTGAGGTTGTCATGCTTCCCAAACAAGTGTAAATAAAGACAACAGGATACAGGAAGTACAGTATGTTATTGCATTGTGGTCAAGAGGCTTGGGGATAGTGATACATTACTGTATGTGGTCAAACTGACAGTCCATTCCGGACAGGCCCAGTATATCTGTAGAGGGTAAGACTGCTTGGTCAACAGTCGTCATTCTGGGTCCATATGGTCATCTGTCACTGTGCAAGTGTGACAGACAGTAGCTCACTCAACCAGACCTGAGTATCTGCATTCTTGTATTTAAAACTATTTTTCTGTGTATTTGAGTATTTACATATACACAGCCCAAAACAAGTACTTTTATTTGAGTATTTGAATAGTGTGCCAAATTTAATTTGACAGGATAATATACTATTTACAAATACTTGGTTTAAATGCATGCGAGTGTATTTGAGTCAGTGTATTTTAGTATTTCAAATACTTTCCAAGTGTATTTCCAATTACATAAAAATATTAAACTACTTGTCTTTTCAAATAAATATCAGAACACTTACTTTGAATGTATGTGAAAGTAATTGAGACATTTGAAATAGTATTTGAACCCAGTTCTGCACTCAACATGTAATAAATAATTCAACTAATGCAAACATGAAGTGAACATCCCTACCACAATCTTGGGTGTGTGCATGCACGTATGTCTGTGTGAAAACTGGCCATGCTTTACCTTTATTAAATGTGCTTGTCTGTCCATAAATTAGGGTGTGCCTGAACTGCTGAACACATGTAAGTGGGCGTGAGTGGGTTCACATGTGTGTGCATGCAACTGATTGACCTCCCTCAGTATGTTAATGTGTGTAATAATGTGTGCATGTGTGAGCGGCAGTAAAAGAGAGAGAGAGAGAGAGAGAGAGAGAGAACAAGTGAGCATCAGTGAGAACGTCTGAGAGAAAGAGTTGCCCTGCCTGCAGAGAGAGAGAGAGAGAAAGAGAGAGAGAGAGGGAGAAAAAAAGCCTGTCTTGGCCCCATGCCAGCTCTCCAATCTGCTGATGGTGAAGCTCGTGATGAGGAGGCAACCGGTGTCCATTTTTAGCAATGAGGTCATCTTTAATTAACCAAACAAAGAGAGTCAGCTGTGTCACTCCATTCTGTTATCTGCACTCATCCTCAAGGACACTGTTTATCTCCTTTTAATTGAATCTCTTTGAATGGGGGCTTATCGACGCATCGCAGCGCACTCCTTTTGAAGCAAATAATGGAGTTGTTACATAAACAGGGGAGGCCCCCGAGTAGAAGGGATACGGCTGACCCCATGGGAGAATAGAGGGATGGAGGGATGAGAGAAAGAGAGAGAAAGAGAAAGAGAATGAGAAAGAGAGAGAGAGAGAGAGAGAGAGAGAGAGAGAGAGAGAGAGAGAGAGAGAGAGAGAGAGAGAGAGAGAGAGGAGTGGGGACAGATCTGACTGGGACAGATCCTGATACGCTGCCTGGAGTGATGGGAGGATGAAACTTGGACTAAAATAAAAAGATCAAATGGCTCGTCTCGCTGTCTGACAGAGCCGTGTGAGATGACATCATCGTGGCGGGTGACTTCTAACGCCATCCTCTCCTGTACTGTACCCTCCTCTTTTCTAGTCTCCTTTAGCTCCTCCATCATCCACTCCTCTCCTCTCCTCTACACTTCTATCCTCTATCACCTTCCCCTCCTCCCTCCTCCCCTCTGTTCGCCGCACCGTTAAATCATGTGTCAAACAGCAGTGATAGGACATAAATAGACTCCAAAGATTTTTACTAAAAATGTGAGAGAGTGACAGAGAGAAATGAAGAGAGAGAGAGAGAGAGAGAGTGCTACGTTTTCTGATGAGGGCATTCACATGAACGTGTCAGCGTGTCACCTTAACCTGGGTGTGATGTCAGGAAGGCAGCCAGCGAGGAGAGAGAGAGCCATGATGAGCCTAGAAGTGCAACAATGAAGGCTTAAGGGAATCCTAGAAATAGAATAGGGATTCTCAATACCCAGAATGACAGGGAAAGACGTACTTGTAATAAGGTGGGCCATTGCTGAAATGAAGCATCCATGAAATGAAGCAATGCTTCAGCACAGTATTGATAAATGGAGTAGGATAAAGGAGAAAAAGGTAGACAGGTTTTAGTTGAACTATGACATTGAAGTGAAAGGTAGATACATCAACTGTCTACACGTACATTCACATATTTTCTAAGGTTCATCCAAAACAAAGGAATTAATTGTTGCTGTTTTTTTCTTCTTTCTTTCTTTCTTTCATATGTAGGTACTACTAATTTTTACAGAAACTTTCTGTCCACTTTTAGTGATTTACTTGACCTCTATATAATGTCTTTACAATAGCTACAGTATTTTGTGCTACTTAACATCTCCACCTCAGAAGTCAAAAAGTTTGACCAAGTTTCAGCAACAGTATGGGAATGAATTGAGATAGGATTGGATGGATATGAATCAGCCTCATACAGAGCGGCCGTCTCTTTAGATAATGTCATCTAATAGAAATCCTGCCTCTGCATTGGTGTGCCATCTAGAGGTCTTTACAGGCCTGAATGATCATCCACCTCTGATCACTCACAATTACAAACGGTACGTGTAATGGAAAATAACACCATCACATACAGAATCTAACACTGCTTAAATAAATATACTGTAACTGATACATAATAGAATGTTCATGATGTTTTCAATATATTTCAGATATCTCCGTTTCTACCCTTACTGCTCCAGCCGTTTCTAGATTGGTGTAGCATTGGAGTGACAGTCCCCCTCCCTCTCCTGTCTTTGGGATAGCTTCCTGCATAACAGACATACTAGCTGCAGACTGTCCTATTCTCTCTCTCGCTGTATGCTTGGGCAGGTGGGGACTCCAAAGTGCAGCCAAAGGCCATTGGTGCATTCCTACAAATATTTAGACATACGCTATAGTAAAATATACCAACATGAATTTCAATAAGTCCCTCTGACTGAAACAATAAATATTGACTGACATGAACCCACAAAGCCTTTGGCTGGGATCATAAAGCAGCACTATGTCAAAGAGGAGCTGCGCTTCCTGGGCCCAAAGCGTATATAGAAAAAGAGGGACAGAAAGAAAGAGTAATGGAGAGGAGGATATAGGTGAAAAGCACATTGAGTACTCTCTACCCACACTTCTAGTAAGCCTGCCCCCTAATGTAGGTACCAGTTTTTATTTGACAAAAAAACAACACAAAAACACAACACAACACAATAAATTGCTGTTTATAGATGGTGGTAGGAGAACATTGTAATTTTCCCCAGCGTTGGTCAGCTCCAAAGTTAAACATTCTCCTCAGTTTGATTAGTAAATGCAAAACAGATTTGCGGGCAGCCAGTCCAATAGCCTGGGGTTTGTTGTGAAATTCGCACCGATATCACAACAATATGTCGGGAGCGTGGGCGGGGGGCTGGAGGGAAGAAAGGGGAGGAGTCTGTTTTGCCAGTCTACAGTGTTACGAGTTGACACTCCAAGTTCCTCTTTTAAAGACTTAGCTGTCCCTATTTTGGGAAGGCACATAATTCCAGTAATACCTCAGCTGACATTACGGAGCAGACGCTTCCTGTCTGACTTGCATTGAGGGTTAAAGGTCAAAGCAGAGGGATTCAGGCTAAAACACCAGACTAACAGTGCTCTGAAATCTAACATCTTTTATTTGTTGAGCCCAGGCCCAATGTACTATAGCATGTAGACTCAAAGTTCTTAGTTCTCTTAGAGCCCATGCTGCTAAATGGCAGGCTGGAGTTCAGATCGCATTCTGGGTTTTATGGTGATGAAGCGGTTTCCAGCGTGGCTGAGATCAGGGCAAGCTAACAAGACTGATCCCGACCATGTACCTGTTGGCTGTGCCTGTGAGGAGGAAGTCCCCAGCTTTATGATGTGGAAATGGGAGGCTTTCAAGATGAGGGGGAGACATTTCCTCTAGTGACAAGTGATATGCTCCTTTTCCAAGGAGCACAGGGAGGACAAACAGAATCTTCTCTTACCACACTCTTCTCCAATTCTCTGTCCTCCATGGGCCATATGAACGTTACACAATGAGAAACCCAATACGAAGGTCCAATGTCAACGTTTTTGCTCGCATCTCAAAGAGAACAGAATCCGAACACAGTTACTAACATCATTAAAGTTGCTAATGCTGGCTAGAATCTGTTACCATCATGCAAAGATACATGGGGTACGGCTTCTGTTTGGGTTAGGTAATGATCAAGCGCTACCTAACATTAACATCACTGCCACTATTACTTTAACAAAGCCAATAGGTCATGGCACTACCTGCCATTCAAAACAGAACAGAAGAGGGAGAAGAAATTATGTTCATCTAATAAAGGACAGGGGGGGTGACAACCATCTCTAAGAGAAGAGGTAAACAATAAGAGAGGAAGGTGGATTTGGGTGCTTATAGACATAGAAGGATATTGGGCTCTGAGGCTCTTCTTCAGGCTCTGATCCTGGGCCTCGTGCCCTTACCTGTGGAGACCCAAGGGTGACTGATGGTCTGCCAGGGATCTGAAGTCAGATTTGAGGATTGAAAAGGGAGCTAGGTGCTGATGGTTTGGCAGTGGTGCAACAGCTTGATCTCACTAAGCCTCCCAAAGAACAAGATAATCCAGATAGAAGAAGGGAGTAGTACAGTAGAAGTCACGGGAGTAAATGTCACCAGGAAAAAGGGAATAGGATCATAGAAAGTAGGGAGTTGTAGAAGGTTATACTGAGGACAATGTACACACCCGCAAAACTCCCAAGGTGCGGGTCAGGTGAAGACTAGAATATCATTGTCTTTCTGAGTTTTTAACCAAAAGTGGAATCCATCCAATCCTATCTCAATACTCCCAAATATAGGGAAGTCTATCCAAGCCCAGCAAATCATTTTGACATAGGCTAGCTGATATCATCTGTATCAAACAACTTGATGTAGATTTGGCTTCAGCTGACCAGCACGATACGGCCTGAAGCCCCTAGACTTTAATTTCTTGACAATGTAGGGATCTTTTTTAATGGAAAAGCCATTTAGTTTCCAATGGATTTAACTACTGGAGGGTCTCATACCTGTTACAAAACTTCACATATATGAGGTATTAAACTGAGTCCAGTTTTGAAGAGCACTCAATGACTTGGCAGGTGTATGAAAGCTGGTGTGTGGCCCAGACAAGAGTGGCCTGCGTTTGATCGTCCAGTGCTTCTCTGTGGAAGTCTCATCTGTGGTTTAAAGCCTGCAGGTGATCAGGGACTGGGGCTGAAGTTCAATACCTGCTGTTCATATCTATCCCAGTTCTGTTTTTAAAATAAATAAAAACTACTACACTTTTTATTCCCCTAGAAAGGACTTCAATGCAAGGTCTTAAAACCAAACAATTTGTTGTGGGTATAGAGACAAAAAACTGCTGTCGCAGCATCTGAACTCGCTGACAGTTGTTGTCTTTCCCCAATTCAGGTTAGGTTATCACTACTTTTCCCAAGTCTTGGAGAGTATATGTCCCCACTATTCCATAAATCCCCCTCTTCGACCACGTCCAACTTTGTATCAGCACTGCTGATCCACCCAGTTTGGAGAACAATAGAGGGTTTGATTCCATCTCTCCTGTAAAACTGGGAGCCACTCAGACGGGTGTTTTTATGGTTTATGATAGATGATCCAGAGGATGTTTCCAATAGAGAGAACCTGAGAGATGCCATGCCAACGCTTCTCTCCCCTTGATTACACACACTAAGATGATAGCTGGGAATTGAAGACTCGCCCATCACTGAAATCCTTTGTTGTCACCGCCACATGTGTTTCAGGGAATCTACACACACATTAAAGCAATAAAAGTATGTTTTTTTTTACTACAGACAAGTCAATGTCAGTCCAACTTTCTCTGCTTTCTGGTGGAAGTTGAGTAAGAGTTAGAAAGAAAGAGAGAGAGAGAGAGAGAGAGAGAGAGAGAGAGAGAGAGAACAACAGAGGGAGTCAGAGACATACTGTAGAATCAAGAGATTAATTGAGAGAAAGACATTGTCTTCTCATCTGTATCCTGGACTGCTCTGACACTGAAGTGAGTCACAGACGCCAATTGCCCTATTCCTGCCACACGCGTGGCCGATGACTAAAGCCGACTTCCACCACCGTACCTCATCTCTTCTCCTTTATTAAATCCCTACCACCCAAAGCTCTGACTTACTCCCCCAGACTTAGGGGTCAGTCCCAATTATGGCTCCTGTCAAATGTCCTCTCATCCATCCGTTCTTCCCTCCGGTTTCGCACACCGAGTGTCTAACCTTGTCTTGAGATAATCACAAAGGGCAGGCCTCCACAGATCAGCAGAGCAACCAGTTAGATAATGTGGCTGGTCACTGGTAAATCAACTAATTAGTGTCCCTATGGCTTTCTTATAGGATAAACAACTGTCAATAACTGATGTCGGGGGGACCAAAGTGAAATATACTGTAAGGTTGGTGGAACCATAAGTTGATTTATGCAGCCACCAGTGGCCTACCTACCTGTGTAGATCTCTGCCTCTGAGGGGTCCTCCACCCGCTTGTGCTGGATGATGTAATCAGAGACCTTGTAGCCAATCAGTGGCTCCACATCCAACCACTCCAGGGCCACCATGGTGCTGGAGGGTTCCAGGTGAGGGGCCAGTCTAAGCCTGAGACAGAGAGAGAGAGAGAGAGAGAGAGAGAGAGAGAGAGAGAGAGAGAGAGAGAGAGAGAGGTGGAGAGGTGGGTCACTTTAATACAATAACAATATGAGAAGTCAACTGACCCTGAGGACAAGTTTCCTGGGCACATTAAGCTTACACCTGGACTAAAAGCGTGTTCAATAAAGAATCTCAGTTGAAATAGTTTTTTAGTCCGTTAATAAAATGTTTAGATCAGATATGGAGAGCAAGTTGGAATCCTCAATGTATCCATTCGACAAATCAAACAAGCAAGTAGGTCCATTAAATTTAATGTGGAAATCCACTGGAGAGCCATTGTCTATTCAGTGTCTTGTATCTCTCTCCAAAAGTTCGGAGGGTTACAATAGCTGGGGTGTATGATGACTCACAACAAAGCTGGGATAAGAGAACAAGACACAATGTTCTTTCATGGGAGTGAGCACCAGGGGTGTTGGGAACAACTGACAGCAACTAAAGGTTAGTCCCAGAACTCCAACAGTTCTCCCTAGGGTTGGATAGATATGAGGTAGGCTCTGACTTACACAGGCTTCCTCAGGGGACTGCAGTTGGGAAGGCCGTCTTTACTGAAGGCACTCAGGTCACAGCGACACCAGTTGTCGATGACATCGCCCTTGCCTGTGCACCAGTATGAGCTCATGGTGGCGCTCTTGAAAGCCTGCGAAAGGTAACAGGTGAGAAAATTGCAATTAATTTCTGTACGTTGCCCTTCTGTGACACTGAGTCATCCAGGGTCCAAAAATCTGTTCCTACACCTCTACGTTGTCCCCCTTCTCCCCCCTACCGACGTACTCCCCGGCATCGTCACAGTCACACACGGGGGGCTCAAGTTTCTTACCTCCACCACAGGAAGAGTCGGGCGGTGATGGTCTGATGATACATGAGTGAGTAAGCTTGGCGATGTAACTGACATGTTCCTGTCTTGTGGTAATTGGGAATTATGACACATAAAGGTCAGTGTGTGTGTGTGTGTGAGAGAGAGAGAGAGAGAGAGAGAGAGAGAGAGAGAGAGAGAGAGAGAGAGAGAGAGAGAGAGAGAGAAACAAAGAAACAAAGAAAGAAAAAAAGAAAAAGAAATAAGAAAGAAAGGGAAGGAGACAGAGCATGAGAGACAGAGAGAGAATGTTGTAAGTTTCTGTCTCCAAAGTTTTCAAGTTTCTACCAAGGTAAGGGCCAAAAGGCCAAAAAGGTGCATTTCCTCAATCTCATTAAATCAAAACATCGCCAAGATCATGATCGTGTATCACTCCAACTCTTTCCATCTCCAACTAAATTGTGCTGTTTCATCAACAAAATAAAGGGCACCATCATGATCATCCCTGAAGGCCAACCAAATGTCAATAAAATAAGGTGACGTCAGTGCTGTGCCAAGCCACGGGCATGTCTAAAGCAGAGTTCAGGGGAGTTCGCAGGCACTTTGGCTCCCCGTCACACCGGCCAATCAATGGAGCACTTAGTTATTTATGTACGGTAATTGGTTGGCAGTGCCGCTCTGCACGGACGGCTAAGAGACGCACGGCACAGACACACCGGAGAACATCCGGAAACATTAAATCTGAGCAACAGGCCCGTCCAATGATAAAGCCAACAAAGCCAAAGGAAGCCTCCCAATAAGCCATAACACTTAGTCAGTCATCCAGAGGAGAGGGATTCTCCGATGTCTTCTGTATTCCCCTAACCCCAACCACCCTATCAACCCACAAACAAAGAAACATATACGCACACAAGCAAGCATGGGCATACACACACACACACACACAAAAAAGGACTCACGCACACACGCGCAGACACACAGGTCGTTCTGGAATTGCAGTGGCATTAGCATTACTCGGCTTTGCAACAATGAAAAACACTTTAAAATGACAGTTACACATCATACATGTGTTTGTTTATATTGAACTGTTTATCAATGATAAAACATGATGCAAGTCCTTCAAACTGCAAAACTTCACCTTAAAGTAACTGTCCAAATTTCTATAAAATACGACATATAATCTATTACAATATGAGTGAAATAGTTTTCCCTCCAAACTAATATAGATAAAAAGCAGCTTTTCTGTTTTGGAATGGTGTGGGTGTACCCAAACAAGAAAATTATGTGGGCGTATACCGGTCATTAAACATATTAATGCGAGCAGACCGCTGATTGGCTGATCGAATATCTATCTATTATTGAACGCTAGAAAGTAAACTATTTAGAGCAGCACCGCAGATATTGAGATGAGCGAGATGCAAGATATCCCTCTCACATAGTATCTGTGCATGTGCTGTGTATGGTCCCCACAGTGACCATACATACATATCTCAATCAGAAGCCATGGATTTCAGGCAACATCCGCACTGAGCTAAAGGCTAGAGCTGCCGCTTTTATATATACTTCCATTAATTTTTTTAACTGGTACCCGGTGACCTTCAGACTAGTCTTGTGAGGCTTGTGGACATCCTAGAGCAAAATAACCGACATTGTACGTGTTCGTGAGAGACTCACTTTTCCATATTAGCATTTAGCCCAAACTGTTCAGATGCTACAGACAAAAGTTGGCACTTCAGATGAGTCCCGTGATGCTTGTGGGGGTCATAGAGCATCATATTCGTGTGAGTCTCATCTTTCCATAGAGGGGTCATAATATTTTTGTAGGCCAAACCATTTCTTTTTTGCAAGCCAAACCAGGCATTTTCATGTGAAGACCGATTTACGTGATGTCTCATGGTCAGTCAAACACCGCTCTAGCTCTGCCACCTTTCACCACAGACGCGGAAGGGCGACATCGGCGGATGCGGTTGATTGAGACGCAGCCCATGCAACAACAAAAAGCTGACGGATTGTGATGGGGATGTTTTATTATGCTAATTATATTTATTATGCAACCTCTCCCTGACCCAGTCTGTAATACCTACATGTTTCAAGCAGACCACCATAGTTCCTGTGCCCAAGAACGTCAAGGTAACCTATCTAAATGACTATCGCCCCGTAGCACTCACATCTGTAGCCATGAAATGCTTTGAAAGGCTGTTCATGGCTCACATCAAAACCGTCATCCCACCCTAGGCGCACTCAAATTCGCATACCCCCAACAGATTCACAGATGACGCAATTTCTATTGCACTACACACTGCCCTTTCCTACTGGACAAAAGGAACACCTATGTGAGAATGCTCTTCATTGACTACAGCTGAGCGTTCAACACCATAGTGCCCTCCAAGCTCATCATTAAGTTAAGGACACTGGAACTGAATACCTACCTCTGCAACTGGATCCTGAACTTCCTGACGGGACGCTCCCAGGTGGTGAGGGGAGGCAACAACATATCCGCCATGCTTACCCTCAACACAGGGGTAAGCATAATCCCTTCCTGTACTCCCTGTTTACCCACGACTGTGTGGCTGTGCACGACTCCAACAACATCATTACGTTTGCTGACGACGGTGGCAGGCTTAATCACCGACGACAATGAGACAGCCTATAGGGAAGAGGTCAGAGACCTGGCAGTGTGGTGCCAGGACAACAACATCAGCAAGACAAAGGAGCTGATCGTGGACTACAGGAAACAGAGGGCTGAGCGTGTCCACTAAGGATCTATCATGGTCCAAACACAACACCAGGCTGAAAATATTTGGCATGGGCCCTCAAATGCTCAAAAAGTTCTACAGCTGCACCATTTAGAACATCTTGACTGGCTGCATCACCGAATGGTTATAACTGCTTGGCATCCGACCATAAGGTGCTACAGAGAGTAATGTGTACAGCCCAGTAAATCACTCGGGCAGAGCTCCCTGTGTCAGAGGAAGGCCCTAAGAATTGTCAAAGACTCCAACCACCCAAGTCATAGTCTGTTCTCTCTGCTAACGCACGGCAAACAGTACAAATGCACCAAGTCTGGAACCAACAGGACCCTGAACAGCTTCTACCCTCAAGCCATAAGAGTGCTAAATAGTTTGTTAAATAGTTAACAAAAAAGCTATCTGCAATGACCCTTTTTGCACAAACCTTTTTCACGCATCACATATGCTGCTGCTACTGTTTACTATCTGCCACTTTATTCCTAGTCACAGTTGAAGTTGGAAGTTTACATACACCTTAGCCAAATACAGTTAAACTCAGTTTTTCACAATTCCTGACATTTAATCCTAGTAAAAATGACCTGTATTAGGTCAGTTAGGATCACCACTTTATTTTAAGAATGTGAAATGTCAGAATAATAGTAGAGACAATGATTTATTTCAGCTTTTATTTCTTTCATCACATTCCCAGTGGGTCAGAAGTGTAGAAGTGTACTCAATTAGTATTTGGTAGCATTGCCTTTAAATTGTTTAACTTGGGTCAAACGTTTCGGGTAGCCTTCCACAAGCTTCCCACAATAAGTTGGGTGAATTTTGGCCAATTCCTCCTGACAGAGCTGGTGTAACTGAGTCAGGTTTGTAGGCCTCCTTGCTCGCACATGCTTTTTAAGTTCTGCCCACACATTTGCACAAAGTAGATGTCCTAACCGACTTGCCAAAACTATAGTTTGTTAACAAGAAATGTGTGGAGTGTTTTAATGACACTAACCTAAGTGTATGTACATATTTACCTCAATGACCTCGTACCCCTGCACATTGACTTGGTACTGGTACCCCTTGTATATTTTATTTCACCTTTATTTAACCAGGTAGGCAAGTTGAGAACAAGTTCTCAATTACAACTGCGACCTGGCCAAGATAAAGCAAAGCAGTTTGACACATACAACAACACAGAGTTACACATGGAGTAAAACAAACATACAGTCAATAATACAGTAGAAAACAAACAAATCTATATACAAAGAGTGCAAATGAGGTAGGATAAGGAAGGTAAGACAATAAATAGGCCATGGTGGCAAAGTAATTACAATATAGCAATTTAACACTGGAATGGTAAATGTGCAGTAGATGAATGTGCAATGTAGAAAAACTTGGGTGCAAAGGAACAAGATGAATAAATAAATACGGTAGGGGATGAGGTAGTTGGTTGGGCTATTTACAGATGGGCTATAAACAGGTACAGTGGTCTGTGAGCTGCTCTGACAGCTGGTGCTTAAAGCTGTTGAGGGAGATAAGTGTCTCCAGTTTCAGAGATTTGTGTAGTTCGTTCCAGTCATTGGCAGCAGAGAACTGGAAGGAGAGTAGGCCAAAGGAGGAATTGGCTTTGGGGGTGACTAGTGAGATATACCTGCTGGAGCGCGTGCTACGGGTTGGTGCTGCTCATTGTGTATATATTCTACTTTTATTATTACGTGTTTTACTTTTCTCTCTGCATTGTTGGGAAGGGCCCGTAAGTAAGCATTTCACTGTTAGTCCATACCTGTTGTTTACGAAGCATGTGACAATATTTTTTTTTGATAATGGTTAAAATAATTGAAAGTCAAAAGCTGCCATATTAGTTGATTTAGAATGGGAAGATGTACTCAAATACACTTAAATAAATGTAATAATTGTAGATAAATGAACATAATTTCCCCCAAAATATCATGACCAAATGCTATTGCAATTTAAGAACAACCCACATACACACAAGCAAATTGATTCCCACATGTGGTCAATCTCTTTCACTGGAGCAGCGCCAAAGATGCTTTGTGATGTGAATTTCAGTATTTGAGATGGCGATCGAGATGAAACCAGCTCAGGCCAAATAGAGGCAGCCACTGAGAATGGAATGCCTCCAGATGCCGATGTTGGTATCCCACGAAACTACGGTAGCATCGTTAGCTCTAAAAGCCCAGACACCCTCCTCATGGAAACTGAGTTCCCCAGCCTCACTCACTTAGTGCTGTGGATCCAGCTCTGGACCGTGCAGCAGCAAGACAGACTGTGCAGCAAGAGATAAAGAGAGAAAGAGTGAGGCAGAGAGAAAGAAAGAAAAGGAGAGAAAACTGAATTTAAAAAAAGGAGAAGACTGTGTATTCTTTTAGTGTAATGTAAGGGAGATAGGCTGGGATGCCTCCAGCGAGCCGATAGGATCAACAGGCCTCCAGCCGTCAGTCAGTCAGGTCTTTTCCCTTATTTACTCTCCAACACAACCCCCTCTAAATGAGCCTGCAGAATGAACCCATATTAGGGGGGAGCGCATTCGGCCCTAGCCAACACTGCCATCCACAGAAACCATATAATGACTTTCCTGAGAGAGACAGACAAGGTTAGAGAAATTAAATGGGGATGAAAGTGATTGCATTTCTTGAGATAATGAGATCCCCCGCCAACCATGTGGCTGATTGTTGGCTGAGAGAGAGAGGACAACCTCTTCCACAGTCCGCACCTCAGTCAATGGGAACCAGGCCATCAGCAAACACAACAGGAAGCCTTTGGGGAGCACATGCATGCAGACTCATGGACAAACATGGGAAATTATCTCTAATGCTGTGGGAGGCTGGGTGGAGACCCCAGCTCTGGCCGGCCTTGCTTGACTGCACAGCTGCACTCACAAATGAAACATAGACAAACCGATTACGGCCCTGTGTTAACGAGTAATGCAATCCAGTCTCAACTGGGTAAACAGGGGAGAATCTAATTGTGGCTCGGAAGGGGTAGGAGAGGTAACATCAACCAAAAAACAACAGAACAGAAAGGAGCCTTTTAGGGATACATGGGAAGTGTTAAAATGTCAAGAATGTTTAGAATATAACAAAATATGTGACACACACACACAGGAAAATCCCTCCACATGACCTGGCACAATTCGGCATGCAGCTAAAACACGGGGCAGAACTACAACCTGTTGTATCCAAAATGGCGCAGCAGTAGGGATGTCTGTTTTGATTGTCTTGTTCCGTCCCTTGTATATATCATTTTTCTTCATATATATTTTGTATACAGTTACATAAGTTTACATACACTTAGGTTGTCATTAAAGTCATTAAAACTTGTTTTTCAACCACTCCACAAATTTCTTGTTAACAAACTATAGTTTTGGCAAGTCGGTCAGGACATCTAATTTGTGCATGACACAAGTAATTTTTCCCACAATTGTTAACAGACAGATTATTTCATTTATAATTCGCTGTATCACAATTCCAGTGGGTCAGAAGTTTACATACATTCAGTTGACTGTGCCTTTAAAAAGCTTGGAAAATTCCAGAAAATGATGTCATGGCTTTAGAAGCTTCTGATAGGCTAATTGACATAATTTGAGTCAATTGGAAGTTTACCTGTGGATGTATTTCAAGGCCTACCTTCAAACTCAGTGCCTTTTTGCTTGACATCATGGGAAAATCAAAAAAAGAAATCAGCCAAGACCTGCACTTTTCGCACCAAAGTACGTTCATCTCTAGGAGACAGGACGCGTCTCCTTCCTGAGCGGTATGACGGCTGCGTGGTCCCATGGTGTTTATACTTGTGCACTATTGTTTGTACAGATGAACATGGTACCTTCAGGCATTTGGAAACTGCTCCCAAGGATGAACCAGACTTGTGGAGGTCTACAATTTTTATCTGAGGTCATGGCTGATTTCTTTAGATTTCCTCATGACGTCAAGCAAAGAGGCACTGAGGTTGAAGGTAGGCCTTGAAATACATCCACAGGTACACCTCCAATTGACTCAAATGATGTGAATTAGCCTATAAGAAGCTTATAAAGCCATGACATTATTTTCTGGAATTTTCCAAGCTGTTTAAAAGCAGTCAACTTAGTGTATGTGAATTTCTGACCCACTGGAATTGTGATACAGTGAATTATAAGTGAAATAATCTGTCTGTTAACAATTGTTGGAAAAATTACTTGTGTCATGTACAAAGTAGATGTCCTAACCGACTTGCCAAAACTATAGTTTGTTAACAAGAAATGTGTGGAGTGGTTGAAAAACGAGTTTTAATGACTCCAATCTAAGTGTATGTAAACTTCCGACTTTAACTGTATATCCATCTTGCCCTGTCTTTCTAAATCTTTGAAAGCGAAGTTAATAAACAGATCACTGACCACCACCGTACCTTCCCCACTATGTAATCTGGTTTCCGAGCTGGTCATGGGTACACCTCAGCCACGCTCAAGGTCCTAAATGATATCATAACCACCTTCGATAAAAGACAGTACTGTGGAGCTGTCTTCATCAACCTGGCGACTCTGTCAATCACCACATTCCTATCGGCAGACTCAATAGCCAAGGCTTCTCAAATGTCTGCCTTGCCTGGTTCACCAACTACTTCTCAGATAGAGTTCAGTGTGTCAAATCGGAGGGCCTGTTGTCCGGACCTCTGGCAGTCTCTATGGTGGTGCCACAGGGTTCAATTCTCAGGCTCTTTTCTCTGTATATATCAATAATGTTGCTCTTGCTGCTGGTGATTCTCTGATCCAACTCTACGCAGATGACACCATTCTGTATACATCTGTCCCTTCTTTGGACACTGTGCTAACAAACCTCCAAACGAGCTTCAACGCCATACAACACTCCTTCTGTGGACCTCAACTGCTTTTAAATGCTAGTAAAACTAAGTGCATGCTCTTCAACCGACTGCTGCCTGCACCCTCCCGCCCGACTAGCATCACTACTCTGGATGGTTCTGACCTAGAATATGTGGTGAACTACAAATACCTAGGTGTCTGGTTAGACTGTAAACTCTCCTTCCAGACTCACATTAAGCATCTCCAATCCAATATAAAAAATATAGAATTGGCTTCCTATTTCGCAACAAAGCCTCCTTCACTTATGTCGCCAAACATACCCTTGTAAAACTGACTATCCTACCGATCCTTGACTTCAGCGATGTCATTTACAAAATAGCCCCAACACTCTACTCAGCAAACTGGATGTAGTCTATCACAGTGCCATCCGTTTTATCACCAAAGCACCATATACTACCCACCACTGCGACCTGTATGCTCTCGTTGGCTGGCCCTCACTACATATCCGTCGCCAATCCAACTGGCTCCAGGTCATCTATAAGTCTTTGCTAGGTAAAGCCCGCTTTATCTCAGCTCACTGGTCACCATAGCAACACCCACCCGTATCACACGCTCCAGCAGGTATATTGCACTGGTCATCCCCAAAGCCAACACTTACTTGTGCCACCTTTCCTTCCAGTTCTCTGCTGCCAATGACTGGAACGAATTGCAAAAATCTCTGAAGCTGGAGTCTTATATCTCCCTCTCTAACTTTAAGCATCAGCTGTCAGAGCAGCTTACCGATCATTGTACCTGTACACAGCCAATCTGTAAATAGCACACCCAACTACCTCATCCCCATATTATTACTTACCCTCTTTTGCACCCCAGTATCTCTACTTGCACATCATCATCTGCACATCTATCACTCCAGTATTAATGCTAAATTGTAATTGTTTTTGCCTCTAGGGCCTATTTATTGTCTACCTCCCTACTCTTCTACATTTGCACACACTGTACATAGATTTTTCTATTTTTATTTTATTTTGTGTTATTGACTGTACGTTTGTTTATGTGTAACTCTGTGTTGTTGTTTTTGTTGCACTGCTTGCTTTATCTTGGCCGGGGTCGCAGTTGTAAATGAGAACTTGTTCTCAAATGGCCTACCTGGTTAAATAAAGGTGAAATAAATAAATAAAAAAATTATACAAATCTATCCAATCCCGTTAGTCGAGTCATTGCACGGCAGTGGATGATAGGATGATACACTATCCTGTATTGATTAACAGTAGATTATGCTCTTCCCAGAACACTGATGGATCCATATAAATTGTGGAAAGTGTTACTGGGGGTGGGGTGGGGAGGAAGCGATAACCCACTGCTTTGCACTTCATGAAAAATGGCCTGTGTCGGACAGGGAGGCCCCCTTAAGAGGGTGGGATTGTATGCTAACAACATAAGTAGAACAAAATGACACATTTTCTTAAAGTTCCAATGCAGCCATTTTTATCTTCATATAAAATCATTTCTGGGTAACAATTGAGTAGCTTACTGTGATTGTTTTCAATTATAATGATAAAAAAAAGAAACCAACATAGCTTTTTAGCAAATTTCACAAGCACAAATTCTGCTAGGACTCTGGGAGTGGTTTGCGCAAAGAGGGAAAACTGAAAACCAGATGTGAGGTTGCCAGTGAGGTTTGAAACTCTCTTTTTTAATGGTCTATTAACTAATTTACCAAATGGTGAAGGCCAAAACGCCATCCCACCAAAACAGGAAGAAAATTCAGGCGGCCTTCTGATAGGCTAATTGACATAATTTGAGTCAATTGGAAGTTTACCTGTGGATGTATTTCAAGGCCTACCTTCAAACTCAGTGCCTTTTTGCTTGACATCATGGGAAAATCAAAAAAAGAAATCAGCCAAGACCTGCACTTTTCGCACCAAAGTACGTTCATCTCTAGGAGACAGGACGCGTCTCCTTCCTGAGCGGTATGACGGCTGCGTGGTCCCATGGTGTTTATACTTGTGCACTATTGTTTGTACAGATGAACATGGTACCTTCAGGCATTTGGAAACTGCTCCCAAGGATGAACCAGACTTGTGGAGGTCTACAATTTTTATCTGAGGTCATGGCTGATTTCTTTAGATTTCCTCATGACGTCAAGCAAAGAGGCACTGAGGTTGAAGGTAGGCCTTGAAATACATCCACAGGTACACCTCCAATTGACTCAAATGATGTGAATTAGCCTATAAGAAGCTTATAAAGCCATGACATTATTTTCTGGAATTTTCCAAGCTGTTTAAAAGCAGTCAACTTAGTGTATGTGAATTTCTGACCCACTGGAATTGTGATACAGTGAATTATAAGTGAAATAATCTGTCTGTTAACAATTGTTGGAAAAATTACTTGTGTCATGTACAAAGTAGATGTCCTAACCGACTTGCCAAAACTATAGTTTGTTAACAAGAAATGTGTGGAGTGGTTGAAAAACGAGTTTTAATGACTCCAATCTAAGTGTATGTAAACTTCCGACTTTAACTGTATATCCATCTTGCCCTGTCTTTCTAAATCTTTGAAAGCGAAGTTAATAAACAGATCACTGACCACCACCGTACCTTCCCCACTATGTAATCTGGTTTCCGAGCTGGTCATGGGTACACCTCAGCCACGCTCAAGGTCCTAAATGATATCATAACCACCTTCGATAAAAGACAGTACTGTGGAGCTGTCTTCATCAACCTGGCGACTCTGTCAATCACCACATTCCTATCGGCAGACTCAATAGCCAAGGCTTCTCAAATGTCTGCCTTGCCTGGTTCACCAACTACTTCTCAGATAGAGTTCAGTGTGTCAAATCGGAGGGCCTGTTGTCCGGACCTCTGGCAGTCTCTATGGTGGTGCCACAGGGTTCAATTCTCAGGCTCTTTTCTCTGTATATATCAATAATGTTGCTCTTGCTGCTGGTGATTCTCTGATCCAACTCTACGCAGATGACACCATTCTGTATACATCTGTCCCTTCTTTGGACACTGTGCTAACAAACCTCCAAACGAGCTTCAACGCCATACAACACTCCTTCTGTGGACCTCAACTGCTTTTAAATGCTAGTAAAACTAAGTGCATGCTCTTCAACCGACTGCTGCCTGCACCCTCCCGCCCGACTAGCATCACTACTCTGGATGGTTCTGACCTAGAATATGTGGTGAACTACAAATACCTAGGTGTCTGGTTAGACTGTAAACTCTCCTTCCAGACTCACATTAAGCATCTCCAATCCAATATAAAAAATATAGAATTGGCTTCCTATTTCGCAACAAAGCCTCCTTCACTTATGTCGCCAAACATACCCTTGTAAAACTGACTATCCTACCGATCCTTGACTTCAGCGATGTCATTTACAAAATAGCCCCCAACACTCTACTCAGCAAACTGGATGTAGTCTATCACAGTGCCATCCGTTTTATCACCAAAGCACCATATACTACCCACCACTGCGACCTGTATGCTCTCGTTGGCTGGCCCTCACTACATATCCGTCGCCAATCCAACTGGCTCCAGGTCATCTATAAGTCTTTGCTAGGTAAAGCCCCGCTTTATCTCAGCTCACTGGTCACCATAGCAACACCCACCCGTATCACACGCTCCAGCAGGTATATTGCACTGGTCATCCCCAAAGCCAACACTTACTTGTGCCACCTTTCCTTCCAGTTCTCTGCTGCCAATGACTGGAACGAATTGCAAAAATCTCTGAAGCTGGAGTCTTATATCTCCCTCTCTAACTTTAAGCATCAGCTGTCAGAGCAGCTTACCGATCATTGTACCTGTACACAGCCAATCTGTAAATAGCACACCCAACTACCTCATCCCCATATTATTACTTACCCTCTTTTGCACCCCAGTATCTCTACTTGCACATCATCATCTGCACATCTATCACTCCAGTATTAATGCTAAATTGTAATTGTTTTTGCCTCTAGGGCCTATTTATTGTCTACCTCCCTACTCTTCTACATTTGCACACACTGTACATAGATTTTTCTATTTTTATTTTATTTTGTGTTATTGACTGTACGTTTGTTTATGTGTAACTCTGTGTTGTTGTTTTTGTTGCACTGCTTGCTTTATCTTGGCCGGGTCGCAGTTGTAAATGAGAACTTGTTCTCAAATGGCCTACCTGGTTAAATAAAGGTGAAATAAATAAATAAAATTATACAAATCTATCCAATCCCGTTAGTCGAGTCATTGCACGGCAGTGGATGATAGGATGATACACTATCCTGTATTGATTAACAGTAGATTATGCTCTTCCCAGAACACTGATGGATCCATATAAATTGTGGAAAGTGTTACTGGGGGTGGGGTGGGGAGGAAGCGATAACCCACTGCTTTGCACTTCATGAAAAATGGCCTGTGTCGGACAGGGAGGCCCCCTTAAGAGGGTGGGATTGTATGCTAACAACATAAGTAGAACAAAATGACACATTTTCTTAAAGTTCCAATGCAGCCATTTTTATCTTCATATAAAATCATTTCTGGGTAACAATTGAGTAGCTTACTGTGATTGTTTTCAATTATAATGATAAAAAGAAACCAACATAGCTTTTAGCAAATTTCACAAGCACAAATTCTGCTAGGACTCTGGGAGTGGTTTGCGCAAAGAGGGAAAACTGAAAACCAGATGTGAGGTTGCCAGTGAGGTTTGAAACTCTCTTTTTTAATGGTCTATTAACTAATTTACCAAATGGTGAAGGCCAAAACGCCATCCCACCAAAACAGGAAGAAAATTCAGGCGGCCTTCTGATAGGCTAATTGACATAATTTGAGTCAATTGGAAGTTTACCTGTGGATGTATTTCAAGGCCTACCTTCAAACTCAGTGCCTTTTTGCTTGACATCATGGGAAAATCAAAAAGAAATCAGCCAAGACCTGCACTTTTCGCACCAAAGTACGTTCATCTCTAGGAGACAGGACGCGTCTCCTTCCTGAGCGGTATGACGGCTGCGTGGTCCCATGGTGTTTATACTTGTGCACTATTGTTTGTACAGATGAACATGGTACCTTCAGGCATTTGGAAACTGCTCCCAAGGATGAACCAGACTTGTGGAGGTCTACAATTTTTATCTGAGGTCATGGCTGATTTCTTTAGATTTCCTCATGACGTCAAGCAAAGAGGCACTGAGGTTGAAGGTAGGCCTTGAAATACATCCACAGGTACACCTCCAATTGACTCAAATGATGTGAATTAGCCTATAAGAAGCTTATAAAGCCATGACATTATTTTCTGGAATTTTCCAAGCTGTTTAAAAGCAGTCAACTTAGTGTATGTGAATTTCTGACCCACTGGAATTGTGATACAGTGAATTATAAGTGAAATAATCTGTCTGTTAACAATTGTTGGAAAAATTACTTGTGTCATGTACAAAGTAGATGTCCTAACCGACTTGCCAAAACTATAGTTTGTTAACAAGAAATGTGTGGAGTGGTTGAAAAACGAGTTTTAATGACTCCAATCTAAGTGTATGTAAACTTCCGACTTTAACTGTATATCCATCTTGCCCTGTCTTTCTAAATCTTTGAAAGCGAAGTTAATAAACAGATCACTGACCACCACCGTACCTTCCCCACTATGTAATCTGGTTTCCGAGCTGGTCATGGGTACACCTCAGCCACGCTCAAGGTCCTAAATGATATCATAACCACCTTCGATAAAAGACAGTACTGTGGAGCTGTCTTCATCAACCTGGCGACTCTGTCAATCACCACATTCCTATCGGCAGACTCAACAGCCAAGGCTTCTCAAATGTCTGCCTTGCCTGGTTCACCAACTACTTCTCAGATAGAGTTCAGTGTGTCAAATCGGAGGGCCTGTTGTCCGACCTCTGGCAGTCTCTATGGTGGTGCCACAGGGTTCAATTCTCAGGCTCTTTTCTCTGTATATATCAATAATGTTGCTCTTGCTGCTGGTGATTCTCTGATCCAACTCTACGCAGATGACACCATTCTGTATACATCTGTCCCTTCTTTGGACACTGTGCTAACAAACCTCCAAACGAGCTTCAACGCCATACAACACTCCTTCTGTGGACCTCAACTGCTTTTAAATGCTAGTAAAACTAAGTGCATGCTCTTCAACCGACTGCTGCCTGCACCCTCCCGCCCGACTAGCATCACTACTCTGGATGGTTCTGACCTAGAATATGTGGTGAACTACAAATACCTAGGTGTCTGGTTAGACTGTAAACTCTCCTTCCAGACTCACATTAAGCATCTCCAATCCAATATAAAAAATATAGAATTGGCTTCCTATTTCGCAACAAAGCCTCCTTCACTTATGTCGCCAAACATACCCTTGTAAAACTGACTATCCTACCGATCCTTGACTTCAGCGATGTCATTTACAAAATAGCCCCCAACACTCTACTCAGCAAACTGGATGTAGTCTATCACAGTGCCATCCGTTTTATCACCAAAGCACCATATACTACCCACCACTGCGACCTGTATGCTCTCGTTGGCTGGCCCTCACTACATATCCGCCGCCAATCCAACTGGCTCCAGGTCATCTATAAGTCTTTGCTAGGTAAAGCCCCGCTTTATCTCAGCTCACTGGTCACCATAGCAACACCCACCCGTATCACACGCTCCAGCAGGTATATTGCACTGGTCATCCCCAAAGCCAACACTTACTTGTGCCACCTTTCCTTCCAGTTCTCTGCTGCCAATGACTGGAACGAATTGCAAAAATCTCTGAAGCTGGAGTCTTATATCTCCTCTCTAACTTTAAGCATCAGCTGTCAGAGCAGCTTACCGATCATTGTACCTGTACACAGCCAATCTGTAAATAGCACACCCAACTACCTCATCCCCATATTATTACTTACCCTCTTTTGCACCCCAGTATCTCTACTTGCACATCATCATCTGCACATCTATCACTCCAGTATTAATGCTAAATTGTAATTGTTTTTGCCTCTAGGGCCTATTTATTGTCTACCTCCCTACTCTTCTACATTTGCACACACTGTACATAGATTTTTCTATTTTTATTTTATTTTGTGTTATTGACTGTACGCTTGTTTATGTGTAACTCTGTGTTGTTGTTTTTGTTGCACTGCTTGCTTTATCTTGGCCGGGTCGCAGTTGTAAATGAGAACTTGTTCTCAAATGGCCTACCTGGTTAAATAAAGGTGAAATAAATAAATAAAAAAATTATACAAATCTATCCAATCCCGTTAGTCGAGTCATTGCACGGCAGTGGATGATAGGATGATACACTATCCTGTATTGATTAACAGTAGATTATGCTCTTCCCAGAACACTGATGGATCCATATAAATTGTGGAAAGTGTTACTGGGGGTGGGGTGGGGAGGAAGCGATAACCCACTGCTTTGCACTTCATGAAAAATGGCCTGTGTCGGACAGGGAGGCCCCCTTAAGAGGGTGGGATTGTATGCTAACAACATAAGTAGAACAAAATGACACATTTTCTTAAAGTTCCAATGCAGCCATTTTTATCTTCATATAAAATCATTTCTGGGTAACAATTGAGTAGCTTACTGTGATTGTTTTCAATTATAATGATAAAAAAAGAAACCAACATAGCTTTTTAGCAAATTTCACAAGCACAAATTCTGCTAGGACTCTGGGAGTGGTTTGCGCAAAGAGGGAAAACTGAAAACCAGATGTGAGGTTGCCAGTGAGGTTTGAAACTCTCTTTTTTAATGGTCTATTAACTAATTTACCAAATGGTGAAGGCCAAAACGCCATCCCACCAAAACAGGAAGAAAATTCAGGCGGCCTTTTCAAACAGCTCTCACACTAAAAGGGAATTATCATAATTTTCACAATTTCACAGTGTTACTCAAACCTCATAGTGTGGAAATATACAGTGGGGCAAAAAAGTATTTAGGTGTTAAGAGGGACAAAATAACCCTGACTCATGAAGGCATTACAGTAAAGTGCTACACCATTCCGGCTATTAAAGGCCCAGTGATGTAAAAAAAAACATGATTTCTATGTGTTTTATATACAGTGGGGCAAAAAAGTATTTAGTCAGCCACCAATTGTGCAAGTTCTCTCACTTAAAAAGATGAGAGAGGCCTGTAATTTTCATCATAGGTACACTTCAACTATGACAGACAAAATGAGGAAAAAAAATCCAGAAAATCACATTGTAGGATTTTTAATGAATTTATTTGCAAATTATGGTGGAAAATAAGTATTTGGTCACATACAAACAAGCAAGATTTCTGGCTCTCACAGACCTGTAACTTCTTCTTTAAGAGGCTCCTCTGTCCTCCACTCGTTACCTGTATTAATGGCACCTGTTTGAACTTGTTATCAGTATAAAAGACACCTGTCCACAACCTCAAACAGTCACACTCCAAACTCCACTATGGCCAAGACCAAAGAGCTGTCAAAGGACACCAGAAACAAAATTGTAGACCTTCACCAGGTTGGGAAGACTGAATCTGCAATAGGTAAGCAGCTTGGTTTGAAGAAATCAACTGTGGGAGCAATTATTAGGAAATGGAAGACATACAAGACCACTGATAATCTTCCTCGATCTGGGGCTCCACGCAAGATCTCACCCGTGGGGTCAAAATGATCACAAGAACGGTGAGCAAAAATCCCAGAACCACACGGGGACCTAGTGAATGACCTGCAGAGAGCTGGGACCAAAGTAACAAAGCCTACCATCAGTAACACACTACGCCGCCAGGGACTCAAATCCTGCAGTGCCAGACGTGTCCCCCTGCTTAAGCCAGTACATGTTCAGGCCCGTCTGAAGTTTGCTAGAGAGCATTTGGATGATCCAGATGAGGATTGGGAGAATGTCATATGGTCAGATGAAACCAAAATATAACTTTTTGGTAAAAACTCAACTCGTCGTGTTTGGAGGACAAAGAATGCTGAGTTGCATCCAAAGAACACAATACCTACTGTGAAGCATGGGGGTGGAAACATCATGCTTTGGGGCTGTTTTTCTGCAAAGGGACCAGGACGACTGATCCGTGTAAAGGAAAGAATGAATGGGGCCATGTATCGTGAGATTTTGAGTGAAAACTTCCTTCCATCAGCAAGGGCATTGAAGATGAAACGTGGCTGGGTCTTTCAGCATGACAATGATCCCAAACACACCGCCCGGGCAACGAAGAATTGGCTTCGTAAGAAGCATTTCAAGGTCCTGGAGTGGCCTAGCCAGTCTCCAGATCTCAACCCCATAGAAAATCTTTGGAGGGAGTTGAAAGTCCGTGTTGCCCAGCGACAGCCCCAAAACATCACTGCTCTAGAGGAGATCTGCATGGAGGAATGGGACAAAATACCAGCAACAGTGTGTGAAAACCTTGTGAAGACTTACAGAAAACGTTTGACCTCTGTCATTGCCAACAAAGGGTATATAACAAAGTATTGAGATAAACTTTTGTTATTGACCAAATACTTATTTTCCACCATAATTTGCAAATAAATAAATTAAAAATCCTACAATGTGATTTTCTGGATTTCTTTTTCTCATTTCGTCTGTCATAGTTGAAGTGTACCTATGATGAAAATTACAGGCCTCTCTCATCTTTTTAAGTTGGAGAACTTGCACAATTGGTGGCTGACTAAATACTTTTTTGCCCCACTGTATATAAAACACATAGAAATCATGTTTTTTTTTACATCACTGGGCCTTTAATAGCCAGAATGGTGTAGCACTTTACTGTAATGCCTTCATGAGTCAGGGTTATTTTGTCCCTCTTAACACCTCCATTCTACAATTCCACACTCATTTGCATGAACACTCATTTAATTTGATTCAATTCTACACACTCTTCTCCACTCTGACCAGTGTGATATATCTCTGCCGGATGGCCCTAGGCAGTGTACTGCCTATCCTGCTTGGGGCCACGGCACCAGATCCTCTCATATCACACTAGCCAGCAGACAGCGTGGCACCCTGGTGTGACTCACTAAGTAGAAAGCCATCGTCACTTACAAGAAGAGCAGGGGATCATGGTGACCTCCTAGCATATTAATCTGTTTGGCTAATCTACACCGGCCACATTACTGTCCATTTTCTCTGGCTAATATGTGACAACACTGGCCAGCTGGCCCGCACTATTGATTTATTGGAGGATGCGGGGTGGTGAGAGTCAGCAAGGAGCAGAATAGCAGCATAGCATTTGACAGCGGTGAGGTGCGGTGTGGTGAGGACCTCTCTAGATCACTCAGGTTAATACCGTTAAAAATGGATCGAACATCTATATCTCCAGTTTCTAGGAACTCCATCGAATGGAGAACTTCCAGGAAATAGTGGACATTGGGTGGTTCACAGGAGGGTTAATGGGGGCTGGGGTGGAAGCTAGATCACTAGGGAACCCTTATAACAGGCCCATATTGAGTTTTAGGAGAGCCGAGCTGGTCTTAGGATGCTCTAAGCTAATTTGATCCGGGCTTAATGGCATCTTGTATGGCATTGTGTTGTGGGTTTCTAGCCTGTTCGTGTTCAAATAAATCAATTTGGTCAAAAGCGGTAGCTTCACACTTTTTTTGGGGGTGACTAATTCTAGCTAGAGGTGGCAGTAGCCAGGTCTGTTGTCGTAACTTTTCTTAGAGAGGCTTAGAGCTTATTGGATAAACCTGCAGCCTTGGTGCACTTGGGGGTAAACAGTTTCCGGGGGGCATTTTTGAAGAGGACATCCAAACAAATACAGTTTCCTTTCAATTACACCATCACCAGACACATCCCATCACTCACCCCCAACTCATCGGATTCAGCAGAAAGCACACAAAAAAACAAGAGTTGAGAGGCCGCCTCTGTAAACTCGTTAATTCTCCCTAAACCCTGAGATTAACAAATTTAAGGAGGCTGCATGATCCAAACCTGCGTCAGAACTCCACCTTGTGCAGGACACGGCATTTCCGGAAGCAAAAAAAGACATGGGGGGTGGGTGGCGTGGTGGGGCCGAGGTGGGTGGGTGGGTGGATGTGAGGGGGGCACTCGGCAAAATTTACAGCGTTCTGAGTCATTAGCCTCACAGCCAATTTGTTCAAAAGGTCTGCCATAATTCAATCAGGGCCGTGCAGAACACAGGCCTGCTGGCAACCTCTACTGGCATGAGTTTATTTATTTATCCATTGAGGTATTGGGCTCCGTCACTGAAACAGGGCCAGGGGAGGGTTCTTCTAGGGGAGAATAGCTAACTGCTTATCGTTAGGGCTCAGGATAGGTACGGTATAGTCTCAGTGTGGGGTAGGATCTGGGGTTATGAAACATACATTCATAACAGGCCTGAATCAACACTTCCTCAGAGGTGGTATGAGGGCTCTGTCATTATCCGTCTGGGAGATAAACCTTGTAGATAACATGTCCTGCAAAACCGCTTCAAAGAACATTGTTTTTTTTCCTCCTTCTGTTTTCTTTGTCAAATCCTTAAACTAGTCCTGTCGTAATCATAGCATTGGAGACAAAGTCAGAGAGTGACTATTTCTTTCTCTTTCTCAAAAATTATTTCCTGGAACCGAGTTGTTGAGGTGAGGAGGGGGACAGTGAATGCCATGTCAATGCCAAGATGAGAACAGGATCAAACTGATACACGAGAAGCCCCTGAACAGAAGATTTGTTGTTTTAATCCTTCACCCCATTTTTCCTGTAGGGCTGTTTTTCGAGGAAGCAGACAGATGGATAATTCCAGATAGTAAACATAATACCTGTCTACCTCTGTAATGGGCAGATTGACGGGAGGAACATGACAATCCTCGTCAGAGGTAGGCAGTAGGGGCAGCAGCGGATGCTAGATGGCAGCTAGGCATTGAGAGCAGCATCTAGTTATACATGGCTGGAGATACAAACTGGATTTATACACACAGGCACACGAGTAGGGACAACATCCGTTCCCTTTCGCTTCACAATAGACAACCATGATTCCCTTATTTTATTGTGCTGACGGAATCTCATCTAATTTTAGTGAAAGCTTTTTGCATGGCCATCTATTTCTAAGTCGAGGTGGGGGAGTGGGGTAAACACAAGGCACAGTCTCAATCAGGGGACTGTCTCTATTGTGCAGTAGAGATGCATGGCCAGGCCATTGTGTCTGCTATGCTAATAGAAGCAGGAGTCTTTGAGAGAGCCGGCCAAGAACAGCAGCACTGGCTTGTCTCCGTAGGGTCGATGACATCAATAACAAGCTAATAATCCCTCGCCAGCGATCCACCGCAGTCTGCCTCCCCACCTGTCCCCAGAACACCAGAGGGATAAGGGGGGAGAAAAAGAGGACACTTTGCTCTTCCTCACGGTTATGTATCGACAGAGCCCACTAGGGGCCGTCTGCTATTGATTGTGCTTGTTTTTTTTGTGGCTGAGAAAGGCGCTTGTTATGAGTGGCACGTACAGGCTGTGATCTTTGTTGTTGTGAATGTGTGTGTGTGTGATATTGTTGCTGTGCTGCCTGCTGTAATGTCAGTCAGGCAGAGTAATTAGATGCTTGATTGGGGGAGCATGGACCGGTATTGTCTCGGTGGTGGTGGTGCTGTATGTGTCTGTGTCTGTGTGTCTGTGTCTCTGTGTGTGTTTCTCTGTGCAGCCAGTTCGCTCAAGATCCACTGTGAAATTTGACGTCTGTTCAGGTAAGCAGAACGTCAGGAAATGTCTTCAAAACCGTCCACTAGACCAATAGAAAAGAGAGTTCTAAACCTCTCTGCCAATAAAATACATAATTTTCTGTTTTCTCCTCCCCACTCAGACCACTCCCAGAAACAACATCTCCACCCGGCTGATCCTCAACACTGGGGACCCACAACGGTGCGTTCTCAGCCCTCTCCTGTACTCCCTGTTTACCCACGACTGCGTGGCCAAGCACGCATCCAACTCAATCATCAAGTTTGCTGACGACACTACAGTGGTAGGCTTGATTACCAACAACAACAAGACGGCCTACAGGGGGGAGGTGAGGGCCCTCGGAGTGTGGTGTCAGGAAAATAACCTCTCACTCAACGTCAACAAAACAAAGGAGATGATCTTGGACTTCAGGAAACAGGAGAGGGAGCACCCCCCTATCCACATCGACGGGACAGTAGTGGAGAAGGTGGAAAGTTTTAAGTTCCTCGGCGTACACATCACGGACAAACTGAAATGGTCCACCCACACAGACAGCGTGGTGAAGAAGGCGCAACAGCGCCTCTTCAACCTCAGGAGGCTGAAGAAATTCGGCTTGTCACCAAAATCACTCACAAACTTCTACAGATGCACAATCGAGAGCATCCTGTCGGGCTGTATCACCGCCTGGTACGGCAACTGCTCCGCCAACAACCGTAAGGCTCTCAAGAGGGTAGTGAGGACTGCACAACGCATCACCGGGGGTAAACTACCTACCCTTCAGGACACCTACACCACCTGATGTCACAAGAAGGCCAAAAAGATCACCAAGGACAACAACCACCCGAGCCACTGCCTGTTCACCCCGCTATCATCCAGAAGGCGAGGTCAGTACAGGTGCATCAAAGCTGGGACCGAGAGACTGAAAAACAGCTTCTACCTCAAGGCCATCAGACTGTTAAACAGCCATCACTAACATTGAGTGGCTGCTGCCAACATACTGACTTAAATCTCTTTAAACTTTAAATAATAGGAATTGGATGTAACAAATGTATCACTAGCCACTTAAACAATTTTGTATATAATGTTTACGTATCCGACATTACTCATATCAAATGTATACACTGTACTCTAAACCATTTACTGAATCTTGCCTATGCCGTTCGGCCATCGACTCAAATCTCTAGCCACTTTAATAATTATAATTGGATCACTAGCCACTTTAAATCACTAGCCACTTTAAACCACTAAATCACTAGCCACTTTAAACGATGCCATTTATATAATGTTTACATATCTTACATCACTCATCTCATATGTATATACTATACTCCATACCATCTACTGCATCTTGCCTACGCCGGTCAGCCATCGCTCATCCATATATTTATATGTACATACTCGTATTCATTCCTTTACTCTTGTGTGTATAAGGTAGTTGTTGTGAATTTGTTAGATTACTTGTTAGATGCTACTGCATGGTCGGAACTAGAAGCACAAGCATTTCGCTACACTCGCATTAACATCTGCTAACCATGTGTATGTGACAAATAAAATTTGATTCGATTTGACAGTCCCCGCAAAATTATTGCTTGAAAAGTTACTCCTTGCTAAGAAGCAATTTTTGTTTTTTTATTATCCTGACCAACTTGCACTCCAAATACACCTCTGCTGTTTTCAATCAGGATCTCAGCTACCACTGCCTCATTGCCTGCATCCGCTATGGGCCCGCGGTCAAACGACCACCCCTTATCACTGTCAAACGCTCCCTAAAACACTTCTGCGAGCAGGCCTTTCTATTCGACCTGGCCCGGGTATCCTGGCAGGATATTGACCTCATTCCGTCAGTCGAGGATGCCTGGTCGTTCTTTAAAAGCAACTTCCTCACCATCTTAAATAAGCATGCCCCTTTCAAAAGATGTAGAACTAAGAACAGATACAGCCCTTGGTTCACTCCAGACCTGACTGCCCTTGACCAGCACAAGAACATCCTGTGGCGGACTGCTATTGCATCGAATAGTCCCCGCGATATGCAACTGTTCAGGGAAGTCAGGAACCAATACACGCAGTCAGTCAGGAAAACAAAGGCTAGATTTTTCAAACATAAATTTTCATCCTGTAGCTCTAACTCCAAAAAGTTTTGGGATACTGTCAAGTCCATAGAGAACAATAGCACCTCCTCCCAGCTGCCCACTGCACTGAGGCTAGGTAACATGGTCACCACCGATAAATCCATGATAATCGAGAATTTCAACAAGCATTTCTCTATGGCTGGCCATGCTTTCCTCCTGGCTACCCCAACCCCGGCCAACAGCTCCGCCCCCCCCGCAGCTACTTGTCCAAGCCTCCCCTGCTTCTCCTTCACCCAAATCCAGATAGCAGATGTTCTGAAAGATCTGCAAAATCTTGACCCGTACAAATCAGCTGGACTAGATAATCTGGACCTTCTCTTTTTAAAACTATCTGCCGCCATTGTTACAACTCCTATTACCAGTCTGCTCAACCTCTCTTTAGTGTTGTCCGAGATCCCAAAAGATTGGAAAGCTGCCGCGGTCATCCCCCTCTTCAAAGGGGGTGACACCCTAGACCCAAATTGCTATAGACCTTTATCCATCCTGCTCTGCCTCTTTAAAGTCTTCAAAAGCGTAGTTAACAAACAGATCATTGACCACTTCGAATCCCACCGTACCTTCTCCGCTGTGAAATCCGGTTTCCGAGCTGGTCACGGGTGCACCTCAGCCACGCTCAAGGTACTAAATGATATCATAAACGCCATCGATAAGCGACATTACTGTGCAGCCGTATTCATTGACCTGGCCAAGGCTTCCGACTCTGTCAATCACCACATCCTTATCAGCAGACTCAACAGCCTTGATTTATCTAATGATTGCCTCACCTGGTTCACCAAATACTTTGCAGACTTTACAGTGTGTTAAATTGGAGGGCCTGTTGTCCGGGCCTCTGGCAGTCTCTATGGGGGTGCCACAAAGTTCAATTCTTGGGCCGACTCTCTTCTCTGTATGCATCAATGATGTCGCTCTTGCTGCCAGTGATTCTCTGATCCACCTCTATGCAGACGACACCATTCTGTATACTTCTGGCCCTTCTTTGGACACTGTGTTAACTAACCTCCAAACGAGCTTCAATGCCATACAACACTCCTTCCGTGGCCTCCAACTGCTCTTAAATGCTAGTAAAACCAAATGCATGCTTTTCAACCGTTCGCTGCCTGCACTCGCTGCCTAGCATCACTACCCTGGACGGCTCTGACCTAGAATATGTGGACAACTACAAATACCTAGGTGTCTGGATAGACTGTAAACTCTCCTTCCAAACTCACATTAAACATCTCCAATCCAAAATTAAATCTAGAATCGGCTTCCTATTTCGCAACAAAGCTTCTTTCACTCATGCTGCCAAGCTTGCACTAGTAAAACTGACTATCCTACCGATCCTCGATGTCATCTACAAAACAGCTTCCAATACTCTACTCAGCAAACTGGATGCAGTCTATCACAGTGCCATCCGCTTTGTCACCAAAGCCCCTTGTACCACCCACCACTGCGACCTGTATGCTCTAGTCGGCTGGCCCTCACTACATACTCATCGCCAGACCCACTGGCTCAAGGTCATCTACAAGTCCCTGCTTGGTAAAGCCCCGCCTTATCTCAGCTCGCTGGTAACCATAGCAGCACCCACCCGTAGCACGCGCTCCAGCAAGTATATCTCACTGGTCACCCCCAAAGCCAATTCCTCTTTTGGCCGCCTTTCCTTCCAGTTCTCTGCTGCCAATGACTGGAACAAACTACAAAAATCACTGAAACCTGAGACACTTATCTCCCTCACTAGCTTTAAGCGCCAGCTGTCAGAGCAGCTCACAGATCACCGCACCTGTACATAGCCCAACCAACTACCTCATCCCATACCGTATTCATTTATTTATCTTGCTCCTTTGCACCCCAGTATTTTTACTTTGCACATTCATCTACTGCACATTTACCATTCCAGTGTTAAATTGCTATACTGTAATTACTTCACCACCATGGCCTATTTATTGCCTTTACGTTCCTTATCTTACCTCATTTGCACACATTGTGTATCGATTTTTTTTTTCTACTGTATTATTGACTGTGTGTTTGTTTACTCCAATGTGTAACTATGTGTTGTTGTATGTGATGAACTGCTTTGCTTTATCTTGGCCAGGTCGCAGTTGTAAATGAGAACTTGTTCTCAACTTGCCTACCTGGTTAAATAAAGGTTAAATAAATAAAAAAATTTTTTTAAAAAATGCCATTTTAATTGAAAACAATCACAGGAATTGACTTAATTGTTAGATTTAATAATTGGAGATTTCATGAAGGGGTGTTCACATACTTTTGTATATATAGTGTATCTACACTGAACAAAAATATAAACTCAACATGTAAAGTGTTGGTTCCATGTTTCATGAGCTGAAATAAAAGATCCCAGAAATGTTCATTACGCACAAAAAGCTTAATTCTCTCTTTTTTTTGTTGCACAAATTTGTTTACATCCCTGTTAGTGAGCATTTCTCCTTTGGCAAGATAATCCATCCCCCTGACAGGTGTGGCATATCAATAAGCTGAATAAACAGCATGATCTTTACGCAGGTACACCTTGTCCTGGGGACAATAAAAGGCCAATCTAAAATGTGCAGTTTTATCACACAACACAATTCCACAGACGTCTCAAGTTTTGAGGGAGTGTGCTATTGGAATGCTGACTGCAGGAATGTCCACCAGAGCTGTTGCCAGAGAATTTAATGTTTATTTCTCTACCATAAGCCACCTCTAATGCCGTTTTAGAGAATTTGGAAGTATGTCCAACTGGCTTCACAACAGCAGACCACGTGTGGGTGAGCGGTTGGCTGATGTCAACGTTGTGAACAGAATGCCCCATGGTGGCGGTGGGGTTATGGTATGAATTCACAGAGATACCGTGACGGGATCCTGAGGGCAATTGTCGTGCCATTCATCCGCCAACATCACCTCATGTTCAGCATGATAGTGCACAGCCCCATGTCACAAGGATCTGTACACAATTCCTGGAAGCTGAATATGTCCCAGTTCTTCCATGGCCTGCAT
Organism: Brachymystax lenok tsinlingensis; assembly: GCA_030435695.1. Taxonomy (NCBI): domain Eukaryota; kingdom Metazoa; phylum Chordata; class Actinopteri; order Salmoniformes; family Salmonidae; genus Brachymystax; species Brachymystax lenok. The sequence goes on along the minus strand of CM059815.1, from coordinate 17,828,270 downwards.
GGTTACCAGACATGTCATCCATTGAGCATGTTTGGGATGCTCTGGATCAATGTATATGACAGTGTGTTCCAGTTCCCGCCAATATCCAGCAACTTCACACAGCCATTGAAGAGGAGTGGGACAACATTCCACAGGCCACAATCAACAGCCTGACAACTATGCGAAAGAGATGTGTCGCGCTGCATGAGGCAAATAGTGGTCACACCAGATACTGACTGGTTTTCTGATCCTTGCCCCTACTTCCTTTTTTAAAGGTATCTGTGACCAACATATGCATATCTGTATTCCCAGTCATGTGAAATCCATAGATTAAGGTCTAATGAATTTATTTCAATTGATTGGTTTCCTTATATGAACTGTAACTCAGTACAATCTTTAAATTGTTGCATGTTGCGCTTATATTTTTGTTCAGTTTAATAACCAAAGGCTCCTCTCAAGGGGGAAACGTCACCCAGAACAACAACACAGTTGTGACAAGACAATACAGTTGAATCCACAGAGAGTAAGCTAAACCATCAAATTATACACAATCACATGCATGTATGCGCACATAACTCTCTGCATTTATCCCCACCAAAAGAGAAAACAATGATGTCACCTTTCTCAATATTCCAGTTTATTTTGAAAGGTGACCCACTTACTCCACCTAGGGGGATTTTTGATAACTACATTAACTACAAGCATGATTGTGTCAAGTTCACTGTGTTGAAAGAATGTCCTTAACATACTGTATACTGTAGTCTTATCAAAGCAGCTACATTAAGACTGGGTGTGTGAAGAAATGACATGGAACTATAAAAATATGTTTTCTTTTCTTTAATTTCCTGTACAGTTACAATGAACTTTGGGATGAACTCTTTGACCAGATGGCACATCTATTTTTACCAGTTTATTTTATATTGAAATATATTTTTATTCTATGAAATTGTTTTAATTCATGTTCACACCCAGTAAACTGTACTGTTGTCTTGACACTTCCGCCTACCTCTCCCTTTTCACCCTCCCTTTTCTCCCTCCCTGTTTCACCTATTCCATGATATAATTCTGGATGTGGCTGTTCCCCCCAAACCCCCATCGTCACCTCTCCTCCACTAACCATCACCAACCACCCTCCTTTCCCTCTCTCCTCCTCCTCCTCCTCCTTTCCCTTCACCTCCGTGGTGACGTAGCTCTTTATCAAACAGAGGAGAGCTCCCCATCGCCCCCTCTCTGCCACTCACCTTCCCTTCATCTCTCTCTACTGCCTCCCTCATTCCCTCCATCCTTCTCCACCAGCGAAGTCTGGTGGGAGGAGCTGTAGGAGGACAGTTCAATGTAATGGATGGAATGGAATTAATGGAACGGAGTCAAACACGTTGTGATTGATGTGTTTGGTACCATTCCATTGATTCCATTTCAGACATTACAATGAGCCTGTCCTCCTACAGGTCCTCCCACAAGCCTCTTCCCTCTCCACTGCTCGCTCCTTCCTTCCTTCCTTCCTTCCTTCCTTCCTTCCTTCCTTCCTTCCTTCCTTCCTTCCTTCCTTCCTTCCTTCCTTCCTTCCTTCCTTCCTTCCTTCCTTCCTTCCTTCCTTCCTTCCTTCCTTCCTTCCCTCTCCACAGCCTCCCTCCTTCCCTCTCCACTGCCTCCTTCATTCCCTCTTTCCCTCTCCACTGCTTCTTCCTTCCCTCTCCACAGCCACTCTCCTTTCCCCATCTCTCTCCAATGCCTATTTCCTTCCCTCCTTCTTTCTACACTGCCTCCCTCCTGTGCTACCTCCCTCTCCACTGCCTCCCTCCTTCCCTCACCACTGCCTCCCTCCTTCCCTCTCCACTGCCTCCTTCCTTCACCCCTTCCCTCTACACTGCCTCACTCCTTTCCTCCTTCTCTCTCCACAGCCTCTCTCCTTTCCTCCATCTTTCTCCAATGCCTATTTCCTTCCCTCCTTTCCTTTTATTTAGGACATTGCAATGAACCTGTCCTCCTATAGCTCCTCCCACTAGCTTCTTCTGCTCTCCACTGATTCCTTCATCCATCTCTCTCCACTGCCCCCTCCTTTCCTCCTTCCATATTCACTGCCTCACTCCTTCCCTCTCCACTGCCTACTTCATTCCCTCTACACTGCCACCCTCCTTTGCGCCTTCCCTCTCCACTGCCTTCCTCCTTCCCTTACCATGCCTACTTCCTTCCCCACTTCCCTCTCCACTGCCTCGTTCCTTTCCTACTACCCTCTCCACTGCCTCCCTACTTCCCTTTCCACTGCCTACTTCCTCCCCCCTTCCCTCTCCACTGCCTCCCTCCTTCCCCTGTTCCCTCTCCACTGCCTCCCTCCTTTCCACCTTCCCTCTCCACTGCCTCTCTCTTTCCTTATTTCCCACTCCACTGCCTCCTTCCTTCCCTCCTTCCATCTCCACTGCCTCCTTCCTTCCCTCTCCACAGGCACTCTCCTTTTTCCATCTCTCTCCAATGCCTATTTCCTTCCCTCCTTCTTTCTCCACTGCCTCCCTCCTAGCTCCTCCCACTAGCCTCCTCTGCTCTCCACTGCTTACTTCCTTCTCTCCATTTCTCTACACTGCCTCCCTCCTTCCCTATCCACTGCCTCCCTCTCCACTGCCTACTTCCTTCCCTCTCCACTGCCTCCCTCCTTTGCTACCTCCCTCTCCACTGCCTCCCTCCTTACCTCACCACTGCTCCCCTCCTTCCCTCTCCAATGCCTCCTTACTTCACCCCTTCCCTCTCCACTGCCTCACTCCTTTCCTACTTCTCTCTCCACAGCCTCTCTCCTTTTCTCCTTCCCTATCCACTGCCTCCCTCCTTCCCTATCCACTGCCTCCCTCCCTCCCTCTCCACTGCCTACTTCCTTCCCTCTCCACTGCCTCCCTCCTTTGCTACCTCCCTCTCCGCTGCCTCCCTCCTTCCCTCACCACTGCCTCCCTCCTTCCCTCTCCACTGCTTCCTTCCTTCACCCCTTCCCTCTCCACTGCCTCACTCCTTTCCTCCTTCTCTCTCCACAGCCTCTCTCCTTTCCTCCATCTCTCTACAATGCCTATTTCCTTCCCTCCTTTCCTTTTATTTCAGACATTGCAATGAGCCTGTCCTCTATAGCTCCTCCCACTAGCTTCTTCTGCTCTCCAATGCTTCCTTCCATCTCTCTCCACTGCCCCCCCTCCTTTCCACCTTCCATATCCACTGCCTCCCTCCTTCCCTCTCCACTCCCTACTTCATTCCCTCTCCACTGCCTCCCTCCTTTGCACATTCCCTCTCCACTGCTTCCCTCCTTCCCTCATCATGCCTACTTCCTTCCCCCCTTCCCTCTCCACTGCCTCGCTCCTTTCCTACTTCCCTCTCCACTGCCTCCCTACTTCCCTTTCCACTGCCTACTTCCTCCCCCCTTCTCTCTCCACTGCCTCCCTCCTTCCCTTGTTCCCTCTCCACTGCCTCCTTCCTTCCCCCCTTCCCTCTCCACTGCCTCCCTCCTTCCCTTGTTCCCTTTCCACTGCCTACTTCCTTCCCCCCTTCCCTCTCCACTGCCTCCCTCTTTCCCTTGTTCCCTCTCCACTGCCTCCTTCCTTCCACATTCCCTCTCCACTGCCTCTCTCCTTCCCTAGTTCCCTCTCCACTGACTCCCTTCTTCCCTCTCCAATACCTACTTCCTTCACCACTTCCCTCCCCCTAGTTCCCTCTCTACCATCTCCCTCCTTTCCTCATTCCCTCTCCACTGCCACCCTCATTTCCTCCTTTCCTCTCCACTGCCTCTTTCCTTCGCTGATTCCCTATCCACTGCCTCCCACATTTTCTCCATCTCTCTCCACTGCCTCTCTCCTTTCCTCCTTCCCTATCTACTGCCTCCATCCTTCCCTCTTCACTGCCTCCCTCATTTTATCCAACTCTCTCCACTGCTTCCCTCCTTTCCTCCATCTCTATCCACTGCCTATTTCCTTCCCTCCTTCCCTCTCCACTGCCTCTTTCCTTCCCTCCATCTCTCTCCACTGCCTACTTCCTTCCCCCCTTCCCTTTCCACTGCCTCCCTCCTCCCCTAGTTCCCTCTCCACTGCCTCCCTCTTTTCCTCCTTCCCTCTCCAATGCCCCCCTCCTTATTGCCCTCTCCAATGCTTCCCTCCTTCCCCCTCCAATGCCTATTTCCTTCCCTCCATCTCTCTCCACTTCCTCCCTCCTTCCCTCCTTCCCTCTCCACTGCCTCCCTCCCTCCTTCCCTCTCCATTGCCTCTCTCCTTCCCTCCCTCACCTATTTGGTGATGTAGTTTTGTACCAGACTATAGAGGAATCTCCCCCCATCATCCCTATTCTGCTCCCACTATCCTTCTCTTCCTCTGTTCCCCATCTCTCTGTCCCTCCCTTCATCCTCACCTATTTGGTAAAGTTCACCTTTGAACCAGACTGTATAGGGTTCCCCACCCTCCTCCCATCCCCCTGCCCCTCCATCCATTCCCCCTCCTCCAACCGCCCCCCCCTCACCTCCTTGGTGACGTTGTCCTGCACCAGGCTGTAAAGGGGCACGATGCGGCTGACCTCCAGCAGGACAGGGGTGGGCAAGGGCTGCTCGCGGCCTGCCTGATGGCACAGGTGGCAGGCCGAGGGGCAGCTGCCCTTCTCCTCACAGCGGATCTCTACACCGCTCACCAGGTCCTCCGTCAGTAGCTGGGTCTTCAGCAGCCCAGACAGGTAGCTGATGAAGGGCATGGATTTGAGCTCGCGCCTGCTGCCCTGGTCTGTCACTTCTGGGAGATGGAGAGGAGAGGGAAGGAGAGAGGGCATGTTTGGACAGTGAGAGGACAGGGTAACAAACTGAAAAACAGTCTATATTCTAACATCAGATTATATCAGATTATATCAGTCCTAACCTTAACCATTATGAGAAATATCTGACCATGTGTCAGTGATTGGAAGCAACACCTACCAATTAAAACAGTTTGTGAAAGACAAGGGAATTTAAATTTCATTTAGCTTTATTTACACAGGTTAGTCTCATTGAAATGAAATCTCTTTCGCAAGAGAGACTTCATCATTATTGACAGAAGGTTGTCTGAGCGATGAGAGGACCAGATCCAAACACATATAGACTGACACACAGAAACTTGCATCAATGTATGTCTGCCACATGTCCTGAATCACCATAACACAGGACTGACAGTTGCACTCACTTCTTTCTATCCACTCCATCTCCACAGACTGAGTTTCACATGGCTGCTTCACTCACATCACATGTGCCGCCATCTGGATCTACTTTCTATTGCGGTCAAACAAAATAATCCCTCATTGTCATAAACTCCTCCACCAGGAATGGACGGTGGGTGATGACTTATTTCTGCATAGTGTAAATAAGCATTGTTTGATTTTCTCATCGACTGGGAATTCTCGCGCATAACGTTCTGTGCCAGTGGGCTAACAATGTTACATTGGAGAGGAGTGAAACAGGGAGAAATGTTAATTGAGTGTTGAGTGTTTCCCTGGATGGATGGATGGAAGGAAGGATGGATGGATGGAGGTAAGGAGACAGCCATGTGTTGCAGAGGCAGCAGATGTGCTGTCTGCCTGTGTTGATGGGAGGAGAGACCAGACAGGCTGGAGAGATGAGACTCTCTCAGCAATGGCAATATTGAATCAAATGTACACTATGGCAAACTTCTGATGGGGGGAAATTATATTAATCATGTGCTATGGATGATTTAGCTTAATTCTTCCCATCAGCAAGTGTATTTATTGTGGGGGGGTCTTCATAACACCAAGTGTGTATGAATGTTTTCATGGTATATGAGAATGAGTAGTGTTTTTTCAATCTACATACCATGTCTAAGTAGTTCCATTACCTAAACTGTACATGTTGCTGCACAGGAGCAATGTTATTGTGGTCGACTATGAGTGAATTCATTCCAGCCTCAGTCTCTCATTGTGGGCCATTATGTGGCCTACAGGTTTACTCCAATTGCAGAGCAATCAACTGACTCATATCCGTCTCATATCCAGACGTCTAGGAAAAAGGCTGAGCTAGAGCTGAATCAACAGGGGGAGGAGAACACCAGGCAGAGCCAGAGGTGGGAACCACTGCATAAACACAATAACATGCAGATGTGTTAGCTTGCTACTCCCTAACCAAAGGCCAAACTCACACAGTCACACGGTTTGTGCTAGCTACACTTTACAGGAGGGAGAGGGCAAAAAAGAGAAAGTGACATTCTTCAAGGTAGAGTAATTGGGAGCAGCTTAGAGTAAAAGTCATTTTAGTGCAGCCTTCGGAATATTTCACAGAGGAAAAAGAAAACATACAGTGTGTGAACTTAATCAGCATGTGTGTCCGTTCTCTTAAAACTCACTAGTCTTGCTTTCTTTCTCGACAGCTCTTTAAAAGCCCAGCCAAGTACAGGGCTAGTTATGCCTTCAGGTTCCAATCCCTCATACACACAAACACATTTCGAGTTGTACTAGCTCACAGAACATCAGTGAAAAATAACTTCCACTGGTGTGGATGGGGCAGAAATGTAACACAGGTGCAGATTATCTGATGTTTTCAGGATAAGATCACTAGTCAGTGACAGAGTTCTAAATGAATCTCCTACGCAAAAACAAACATTCCACTGCCACACAGAGAGAAAAGGAACACCAGCTATAATGAGACATATACACTGAGTGTACAAAACAGTAGAAACACCTGCTCTTTCCATGACATAGACTGACCAGGTGAATCCAGGTGAAAGCTATGATCCCTTACTGATGTCACATGTTAAATCCATTTCAATCAGTGTAGATGAAGGGGAGGAGACAGGTTAAAGAAAGACTTTTAAGCCTTGAGAGAATTGAGACATGGATTGTATATGTGTACCATTCAGAGAGTAAATGGGCAAGACAAAATATTTAAATGCTTTTGAACGGGGTATGGTAGTAGGTGCCAGGCGCACAGGTTTGAGTGTGTCAAGAACTAATGGATTTTTCACGTTCAACAGTTTTCTGTGTGTATCAAGAATGGTCCACCACCCAAAGGACATCCAGCCAACTTGAGTCAACATGGGCCAGCATCCTTGTGGAACACTTTCAACACCTTGTACTCCATGCCCCGACAAATTGAGTCTGTTCTGAGGGCAAAAGGGGGTGAACTCAATATTTGGAAGGTGTTCCTAATGTTTTGTGCACTCAGTGTACTGTATTTACTGGACCATAGTAAAAACGACAAATACAGAGATGAGAGCTGCGTGACAGTCGATACATTTCTTCTTTCATTCAACACATGCAAGTGTGTGAGACATACAGCACGTCATCAGACAGTGTGTAGTATGTGTAGTTTGATAACAGGCTGGTGTTGTGGTTATGCTATATGCTCCAGACACAGGCCCAGCTACAGAGCAAAGAGAGTGTGAAGGGACTGGAGTAGTGAAAGTGGAGGGGGAGGGATACTCTCCTCCACATCCTATGTAAATAGGCTCAAGGAGTGGACCTAAGAGTCCAATTACACTCACTCAACACAAACACAGAAAGGAGCTGTTATCACCTGGCCCTCACAATAAAACACTGTGATTATCTCAGGTTACTGCAGGAATCGCAGGGCAGCTTACATCACAGCCGGCCGCATATACACCCTTCCCTCTTCCTTTCCCCTTCAACTTCATCCATTACCTGCGACAATAACTTCTGAAAATTAACATTAACCCCAAAGTCTTAGATAGGATTGAGAGTATGACAAGTGGAATACATGCTCCACTGTGATCCAGTCAGATACATGCTCCATGAAATACACTGAGATTCTAAGCAGACAACTTACACATCACACAGGTTAACACATCCCTTATGCATTAATTACAGGTGTGTAGGATGATTACAACTATATAAATCATATTGAATTACTGAAGGGGCTTTGTCATGAACCCTCAAAGTTCCAGAATGGGGTGAAAATAGCAGCCATATTGGTTAGGGAGAAATCCAAACAAGTCTAATTTGAATTAATGGTAGTAAAGGCATATTCCAGATTTGACTTATGCAGGAAAATAGAAGTCAGGCATTTGATACAGTACCAGTCAAAAGTTTGGACACACCTACTCATTCAAGGGTTTTTCTTTATTTTTACTATTTTCTACATTGTATAATAATAGTGAAGACATCAAAACCATGAAATAACACATATGGAAGCATGTAGTAACCACAAGATATATTTATATTTGATTCTTCAAAGTAGCCACCATTTGCCTTGATGACAGCTTTGCACACTCTTGGCATTCTCTCAACCAGCTTCATGAGGTAGTCACCTGGAATGCATTTCAATTAACAGGTGTGCCTTGTTAAAAGATCATTTGTGGAATTTCTTTCCTTCTTAAGCCAATCAGTTGTGTTGTGACAAGGTAGGGTTGGTATACATAAGATAGCCCTGTTCGGTAAAAGACCAAGTCCATATTATGTCAAGAACAGCTCAAATAAGCAAAGAGAAACGACAGTCCATCATTACTTTAAGACATGAAGGTCAGTCAATCTGGAAAATTTCAAGAACTTTGAAAGTTTATTCAAGTGCAGTCACAAAAACCATCAAGTGCTATGATTAAACTGGCTCTAATGAGGACCGAAAGGAAGACCCATAGTTACCTCTGCTGCAGAGGAAAGGTTCCTTAGAGTTACCAGCCTCAGAAATTGCAGCCCAAATAAATGCTTCACAGAGTTCAAGTATCTCAACATCAACTGTTCAGAGGAGACTGCTGCAATGAAACCACTACTAAAGGACACCAATAATAAGAAGAGACTTGCTTGGGCCAAGAAACACGAGCAATGGACATTAGACCGGTGGAAATATGTCATTTGGTCTGATGAGTCCAAACGTGAGATTTTTGGTTCTAACCACTGTGTCTTTGTGAGACGCAGAGTAGGTGACCGGATGATCTCAGGATGTGTGGTTCCCACCGTGAAGCATGGAGGAGGAGGTGTGACGGTGTGGGGGTGCTTTTCTGGTGACACTGTCTGTGATTTATTTAGAATTCAAGGCACACTTAACCAGCATGGCTACCACAACATCCTGCAGCGATACGCCATCCCATCTGGTTTGCGCTTAGTGGAACTATCATTTGTTTTTCAACAGGACAATGACCCAACACACCTCCAGGCTGTGTAAGGGCTATTTGACTATGAAGGAGAGTGATGGAGTGCTGCATCAGATGACCTGGCCTCCACAATCACCCGACCTCAACCCAATTGAGATGCATTCTAGTTTGCTCTGTTTTTTGGTTAATTCTTAAGTAACTATCTTTTTGTTTTGTCATGATTTGGTTGGGTCTAATTGTGTTGCTGTCCTGGGGCTCTGTTTTTGTGTTTGTGAACCCCAGGACCATCTTGCTGAGGGGACTCTTCTCTAGGCTCATCTTTCTGTAGGTGATAGCTTTGTCTTTGGAAGGTTTGGGAATCACTTCCTTTTAGGTGGTTGTATTTTGACGTCTCTTTTCTGGACCCCAGACCTTACAGCCATAAAGGGTAATGGGTTCTATAACAGAGTCAAGTATTTTTTGCCAGATCCTAATGGGGATGTCGGATTTTATGTTCCTTTTGATGGTATAGCAGGTCCTTCTTGCCTTGTCTCTCAGATTGTTCACGGCTTTGTAGAAGTGACCTGTGGTGCTGATGTTTAGACTGAGGTTGGGATAGTTTTCTAGATGGAATTTGTATTTGTAGTCCTGGCAACTGGACCTTTTTTGGAACATTATTATTTTTGTTCACTGTCAGGGCCCAGGTCTGACAGAATCTGGCTGAAGATCTAGGTGCTGTTTTAGGCCCTCCTTGGTTGGGAACAGAAGCACCAGATCATCAGCAAACAGTAGACATTTGACTTCAGATTCTAGTAGGTTGAGGCTGGGTGCTGCAGACTGTTCTTGTGCCCTCGCCAATTCGTAGCTATATATGTAGAATAGGGTGGGGCTTAAGCTGCATCACTGTCTCACCCCACAGCCCTGTGAAAATAAATCTGTGTTTTTTGCCAATTTTAATAGAAACACTTATTGTTTGTGTACTTGGATTTTATAATGTCGTATGTCTTTCCCCCAACACCGCTTTCCATCAATTTGTATAGCAGACTCTCATGCCAAATTGAGTCAAAAGCTTTTTTTAAATCAATGAAGCATGAGAAGACTTTGCCTTTGTTTTGGTTTATTTGTTTGTCTATTAGGGTGTGCAGGGTGAATACGTGGACTGCCGCACGGTAATTTGGTAAAAAGCCAATTTGACATTTGCTCCGTACATTGTTATCACTGAGGAAATGCAGGAGTCTGCGGTTAATGATAATGCAAAGGAATTTCCCAAGGTTGCTGTTGATGCATATCCCACGGTAGCTATTGGGGTCAAATTTGTCTCCACTTTTGTGGATTGGGGTGATCAGTTCCAAATATTGGGGAAGATTTAAGAGCTAAGGACAATGTAAAAGAGTTTAAGTACAGCCAATTGGAATTTGTGGTCTGTATATTTTATCATTTAATTTAGGATATCATCAACACCACAGGCCTTTTTGGGTTGGAGAGTTTGTATTTTGTCCTGTAGTTGATTCAGTGTAATTGGAGAATCCAGTGGGTTCTGGCAGTCTTTAATAGCTGATTCTAAGACTTGTAATTGATCATGTATATGTTTTTTCTGTTTGTTCTTTGTAATAGAGCAGAAAAGATTTGAAAAGTGGTTTATCCATACATCTCTGATTTCTGTGCTGTTCCTTTTTTCTTAGTGTATTTCTATACTGTTTTAGTATTTCACTATAGTGAAGGCGTAGGCTCAGGTTTTCTGGATCTCTATGTTTTTGGTTGGATAGGTTTTTCAATTTCTTTCTTAGGGTTTTGAGTTCTTCGTCAAACCATTTATCATTGTTGTTAATTTTCTTAGGTTGCTTGACAATTTATAAATATGATAGGGAAGCTGAAAGGTCAAATATACTGTTTAGGCTTTCTACTGCCAAGTTCACACCTTCACTATGGCAGTGAAATGTTTTGTCCAGGAAGTTGTCTAAAAGGGATTGATTTTGTTGTTGCCCAATAGCATTTATTAATATTATGCAGTTCATTTGGCTGTGATGCCTCATGATTGAGTATTACTCTGTTCAAGTAGACTGTGATTTTGCTGTGATCTGACAGGGGTGTCAGTGGTCTGACTCTGAACACTCTTGAGAGTGTCACGTTCAGGCCTGAATTTTATAGGCTGGCGTGTTTAGTTTCGTTTTGGTGTAGGTTTTTTTTGTTCTAGGTGATCTATTTCTATGTTGGGGTAATGGTTCCCAATTAGAGGCAGCTGGCACCTCTAATTGGGAACCATATATATGTTTGTAGTTTTCAGAGGGGTTTTGTGGGTTATTGTTTGTGCATAGCTTTGTTAGGTCTCTTGTTATGTTCAACATTACGATCGTCGTTCGTTTTGTTTATTGTTTTGCCAGTTACGTTGCTTCAGTTACGTTGCGCCTTGGTCTGTCCCTCACGGAGATCGTGACAGAATAACCCACCATAAAAAGACCAAGCAGCGAGAGACCCCGGAGTTCTGGACTTGGGAGGATGAATTGTTTAGAGGGGGACCCTGGGCCCAGCCTGGAGTATCGCCGTCAAAGAGAGGAGCTGGAAGCTGCGGCAGGCGGAGCGGCGCAGGTGTAAAGAATTATACGGAGCATGGAATCCAGAGAGAGAGAAGTTTGTTGGAACTCGCCTGGCTAGGAAGCCCAAAAGGCAGCCCCCAAAAACTTTTGGGGGGGGGCACACAGGGAGTTTGGCCGGTTCAGGATGGACTCCTGAGCCAACTCCTCGTGCTCTCTGGAGGGAGCGTCGGAGGGAGCGTCGCACTGGTAAGACGCCGTGCTATGCAGTTTTGCGCACGGTGTCTCCAGTGCGCGTTCACAGCCCGGTGCGAGAGATTCCAGCTCCACTCATTTGTCAGGGGAGGGTGAATGTGCAGCCTGGAAGAGTGGTGCCGGCTCAGCGCTCCTGGTCTCCGGTGCGCCTCCTTGGACCAGGGAGATATCCTGCACCGGTTCTGCGTGTGGGGTCTCCGGTTCGCATCCACAGCCCAGTGCGTGACATTCCAGCTTCCATCATCCGTGAGGCAAGGGTGAGTGAACAGCCGGCGAGAGAAGTACCAGCTCCACGCACCAGGTCCCCTGTATGCTTAGATAGCCCAGTACGTCCAGTCCCTGCTCCACGCACCAGGCCTCCTGTGCGCTTAGAGAGTCCAGTACGTCCTGTCCCTGCTCCACGCTCCAGGATCCCTGTACCCGTCGTGGACCCAGCATGTCCTGTCCCTGTTCCACGCTCCAGGATCCCTGTGCCCGTCGTGGACCCAGCATGTCCTGTCCCTGTTCCACGCTCCAGGATCCCTGTGCCCGTCGTGGACCCAGCACGTCCTGTCCCTGTGCCACGCTCCAGGATCCCTGTGCCCGTCGTGGACTCAGCACGTCCTGTCCCTGTTCCACGTTCCAGGATCCCTGTGCCCATCGTGGACCCATTACGTCCTGTCCCTGTTCCACGCTCCAGGATTCCTGTGTGCGTCGTGAACCCAGCACGGCCCGTTCCTGCTCCCCGCACCAGAGTCCCAGTGCGCGTCTTGAGCCCAGTACGGCCCGTTCCTGCTCCCCGCACCAGAGTCCCAGTGCGCATCGACAGTCCGGAACCTCCAGAGAAGGTCCCCAGTCCGGAACCTCCAGAGAAGGTCCCCAGTCCGGAACCTCCAGAGAAGGTCCCCAGTCCGGAACGCCCAGAGAAGGTCCCCAGTCCGGAACGCCCAGAGAAGGTCCCCAGTCCGGAACGCCCAGAGAAGGTCCCCAGTCCGGAACGCCCAGAGAAGGTCCCCAGTCCGGAACGCCCAGAGAATGTCCCCAGTCCAAAACAAACTGTTCCGGCAAATAGCCCAGGGCCTCCGGTGTGGGACCCCGAGCCAGCACGGCCGGCACCGGAGCCGCCACCTGGGACAAGGAGGCCCACCCGAAGACCCCCCCCAATGGACTTTTGGCGCGGTCGGAGTCCGCGCCTTTGGAAGGGGGGGACTGTCACATTCAGGCCTGAATTCTAAAGGCTGGCGTGTTTCGTTTTGGTGTAGTTTTTTTTTGTTCCAGGTGATCTATTTCAATGTTGGGGTAATGGTTCCCAATTAGAGGCAGCTGAGTGTCGTTACCTCTAATTGGGAACCATATATATGTTTGTAGTTTTCAGAGGGGTATTGTGGGTTATTGTTTCTGCATAGCTTTGTTAGGTCTCTTGTTATGTTCAACGTTACGATCTTCGTTCGTTTTGGTTATTGTTTTGCCAGTTACGTTGCTTTAATAAAGAATGTATACTGGATACCTCGCTGCGCCTTGGTCTGTCCCTCACAGAGATCGTGACAGAGAGACTCTGGATTGAGGTCAGTGATAAAGTAATCTACAGTGATACTGCCAAGGGATGAGCTGTAGGTGTACCTACCATAGGAGTCCCCTCGAAGCCTACCATTGACTATGTACAGACCCAGCGTGCGACAGAGCTGCAGGAGTTGTGAGCTATTTTTGTTCGTTGTTTTGTCGTTGTTGTGTCTAGGGTGGCATATTGGGGAGGGAATGCTGTCAACTCCAGGTAGGTGTTTGTCCCCCTGTGTACTGAGAGTGCCAGGTTCTTGTCCAGTTCTGGAATTTAGGTCACCACAGGTCACTACATGTCCCTAGGCCTGGAAATGGTTGATCTCCCCCTCTAGGAAAGAGAAGTTGTCATCTTTAAAGTATAGGGATTCTAATGGGGGGATATAGGCAACACACAAGGACTTTTCTCTCTGTTGAGATAGTTTGCTTATTAACTTCTGGCCAGATGTAAAATGACCCTGTTTTGACTAATTTACAGTTTTTTTTAGAGCTTTGGTACTATTTTAATGTGGTAACATTTCACAAATCTTAGTACAAAACTCAAAACAGATCATCAAAAAGACAGTTTTTTCAAATCTTCAAGCACATTTTCAATTGACTAGGTACAATACACAAAATTACACAGTAACCTTTTCACCAAACCTAATCAGTTTAATCTAGAAATAGCTTTCATATCAAATAATTGCCTTTCACAATGCAATGCTCACAATACCTTCATATGATTCTGTTCTCATTTGTTTAAATACATTTGACCATCACTTAATCCAACTGCCCTTAATGGTTAATCACTTAACCGTCTGGTAAACATATATATTTTAAACTGGTTTGTCTACTATATATGGATTTTGAGAACTACAGAAATAAAATGTGTGTTTGTAAAGTATAAACATCTAAATGACATGTATGACATATGGAAACCATACATAAGGACTACTCGTTATTGTTAATTGATTTCACATAGAGGCAACCACAATTGGTCACTATATAAAAGGGGATGTGTGAACACGTGTGAGCATGTTTCTTTCAACATGGAGCAGAATAGACAGCAAGGGAGAGGAATAAATCAAAGAGCTCGTGGACAAGGGGCCCGTCAAAGAGGTGGGCATGAGCCCCAACAGAGGTCAAAGAGGTGGACGTCAGAAAGAGGGAAGTAGACGGCATGGAAAAGTTGTGTCTAATGAAGTCCGGGCCATCATCGTTGGTCATGTGGTAAACAGAGGCCTTACCATGGCAGAGGCTGCCGGTCACCCCAATCTGAAAAAATCAACTGGCAATTTGCTCATGACAACATTCCAACAAGAAAACCGGTAAGTCTGCAGGATATGCACTATGCTTTACCATTACATTTACTGTAAATTACATATTGTAATGCAAGTAAATTCACAAAACATGCTACAGTATTCTTACAGTATGATCTATTGACAGTATACAGAAGTCCCCATGGTGGTTGCCGTGTGCTGACTGACCAGCAGGAGTGGGCAGTGGTGGAAATGGTGAGGGCCAGGAATTACTTACATTACGGTACTCCCAAATAAAGCAGGCCACTGAGGAGAACAATGACATCTTTGCCAATGAGGCATCCACCAGCCTACCAACAATTGGCCACCTTTTAAAGAGGCACCAAGTATCTATGAAACACATTTACCTGGTGCCTTTTTATAGAAACAACGACTGGGTGAAACAACTGCAGGCCTAGTATGTTCAGGTACAGCACTATGTACTGTATTACTGTTACTATTTGATGCACATGCTACTTCACAATATCATACTGGAACTGTATTGTAAAAATAACTTACCAAACTATATTTTTAGAAAGGTGATGGTTCTTGATGCAGCTGTGAACCATCACAAGTTTCTATTTGTTGATGAAGCAGGCTTTAACCTGGCCAAAACTCTGCGCCTTGGGCGGAACCTAAGTGCTTGGACAACGTGTGGGAAACATTCAATGTGCACAGCTATCTCTGACGATGGTATGGTAGGACGTAGGCCATTACTTGGATCCTACAACGCTGCACACCTCATTGTGTTTCTCAATTAAATTGAGCAGCCCTGTCAAGGTGAAGGGGTCACCTACGTCATTGTGTGGGACAATGTCAGGTTCTACCATGCAGAGGTGGTTCAGGCATGGTTTCGGGCCCATCCCGATTCATGACCCTATACCTGCCCCCATACTCTCCTTTCCTCAACCCTATTGAATATTTATTTTCAGCATGGAGGTGGAAGGTGTACGATCGCCATCCCCATGAACGTGCCATCCTCCTTCTGGCCATGGATGAGGCATGCAACAACATCAATGCAGACCAATGTCAAGCTTGGATTTGCCATGCCAAAAGGTTTTTCCCACGGTGCATGAACAATGAGGACATTCACTGTGATGTGATGAGAATTTATGGCCAACTGCTCAAGACAGGCTTGATGCAAATTAATACGTGCTAAACATATATTTTTTAATTTTCATTAATTTAATTTGTTTCATTTAATTTCTTACATTTAATTATAGACAGTACACCTATGTTGCAATTATATATGAAAATAAAATTAATGGTTGGGGTTTTAGGCTGGGTTTCTGTACAGCACTCTGTGACATCAGCTGATGTAAGGGGGGCTTTATAAATAAATTTGATTTGATTTGATTTTGATTTGTAGAGGATGTTTTCATTGATCACACCTTTGATTTCACATTCAATAGATATTATGGAAATTCTAGATTTTCTGCCAGTTTTTATTGCGTAATGTGCAAACTGTAACCTACTGTAATTTACAGTACTGTAGCACATTACTTTCAGCACTTCTATGGGCGATTTGCATAGTTTGCTATTACATTGAAAAGATATCATTATGTTGTGTTTTGGCAATTAAAAGAATGTTCTCATTGCATTTCACAATTAACTTATATTTTAAATCAATGGTTGTGTGGTGAGAGATGAATGAATGCACAATGACAAGTTTTGAATGAAAGACTGGCTGCGTTACAAATGTGACCAGTTTGGAGTTCCCAATGTGATTAAAAAAAACAAAAAATGTAATAGCGTGGGTTAGGTCTGCTCTTACCAAGTTATGAGACTACCAGCTCTCTGTAGCCAGAGGGCAACCAGTGGGATCGTCTCCTCTATATTATGTTTCTTGTAGGATGACAATGTCTCTCTCTCTCTCTCTCTCTCTCTCTCTCTCTCTCTCTCTCTCTCTCTCTCTCTCTCTCTCTCTCTCTCTCTCTCATAATGAGCCTTTGTGGATGCAGTATATTCTTTAGAGCCTACCCTCAGGTCATAATTGTTGCCCTGGCAACATCAGCAAAGTGTCAGATATCTCTGTGCTAATTTCAGACAGATATTGTCGGTGTTGGCATTTCTATTATTGCCCCATAAAATCTCTCTATTCAGGAGTGTTTTGATGTGCATTCTGGTCTTTTAACAACTCTGGCACACGTCCAAATCATGTCAGCTATTAACTAATATTAATAATTGTACGTTAATTTCTCATTTTCATTTACCTTTTAGTTATGCATAGCTTAACATTATGATTGCATTATGAACATCTTTAAATTGCCAATTAACTAATTTCTATTGATGTGCAGGTAGTTCCTTTTCTGAATTGCAATTCAGATAGGCCTGCCCTCTGTGATAGAGCTCTACAAATGAATTTTGTAATAAGAACTTTGCTGCCATCTAGGGGTCAGCTGATATACTATTTCCATGTACTGCAACAGCTGCACACATCTGTCCAGGAAAATAACTGTAGCAGACTACTGCTAGAGATTAATGCTTTTCAACTTTCAAAGGATAAATGAAGATGTCTTCGTACTTTCCTAATTTATTTTGTATATTGTTTCAGGATGTAAGAGCATCATAATACATTTTATATAAAGCCTGCAATGCTCTCAAATGAATCACATAATTTCATGATAAATTATTTGAATTGGGATACTTGACTTGCCTCTACATTTAATCCTCCCTGATTGATGGATATTTATTTTAATTTGAATCTATTATCTGGTGCAGCCAGGATTTGAAGAGGTGTACAAATGGAAAAATTCTGAAAGTATTCAAAAAGCAGGAATAATCAAATGATGTATAATGCATTGGCCATTATATTCATGTAATAGTTTCTATACTAAAACTAGAGACAGTATTATACAAATTAAAATACATTTAATTTTATACTACAGTATTCAATGCATCATACTATGAAACTTCATATACCATAAACATCCCCACTAAAATAACTGCCAACCACTTTGGGAACCTGTCCCAGCTGCAGTTGCAAGAACCAATACAAATAGAGGTGGGTGGCGAATACGTTTTTGCTGGCGTTACGTCAGCACCGCAGTGTCGCAGCAGCAGACCCACCAACCCCTGTACCTAGACAGACTTGACATTTAAAGGTAATATTTCATCCAAATAACTCTAGAGCTTTAGCTAGTATATAAATGTGAATGCTTGACTCTTAAAATGGACTCAATCAAGAATTCTTGCCAGACTGCCCCAAACAGGAAGTCACATTGCAATTTCGGGAGGCCTCCCACTAATCAAGCTGTCTAGCACAGCTTGCGCTAGAATCAACACAGCATCATGCCACAATATTATAAATTATTGATTGCATGTAACCAGCTAGTGCGGTTGTCATTTGCATTGGCCGTGCAGTGACAGCTTGATTCGAGCAAGCTCTGTTATGCTAACAACACAGCTAGTAGCTAACACATTGACAGCACAATAACACAAACTAAGGTCGCTGCATTCTGCTAGTGCTATCCAGTGGCAGTGCTACACTCCCCTCACTTAAATTATACAGCTAGCTAAAGTGTACAGTATAAGTGGTTCCCAAACTGTGGGGTCGCTTCCCCATATAATTTATATACTTAAAGAAACTCAGTACGGCTTTAAAGGTACTCTTGAAAGTTGTAATAGTAGAATGCACAAGGTGAAATTTCAAAATTGGGTCTTTGCATTATCACGTCCTCTTAGTCATTGCATATTTCTAACTTGTCAGAAATGTCCAGCTAACATTTTATATTTATGTTTTTTAGCCCATAGATATTGTTTTGTCACTTTTATATCACCTGAATACACGTTAGACATGGCAACAAGAAACGTCCCTTTTTCAGGACCCTGTCTTTCAAAGATAATTCGTAAAAATCCAAATAACTTGACATATCTTCATTGTAAAGGGTTTAAACACTGTTTCCCATGCTTGTTCAATGAACCATAAACAATTAATGAACATGCACCTGTGGAACGGTCGTTAAGACACTAACAGCTTACAGACGGTAGGCAATTAAGGTCACAGTTATGAAAACTTAGGACACTAAAGAGGCCATTCTACTGACTCTGAAAAACACCAAAAGAAAGATGCCCAGGGTCCCTGCTCATCTGCGTGAACGTGCCTTAGACATGCTGCAAGGAGGCATGACTGCAGATGTGGCCAGGGCAATACATTGGAATGTCCGTACTGTGAGATGCCTAAGACAGCACCAAAGGGAGACAGGACGGACAGCTGATCGTCCTCGCAGTGGCAGACCACATGTAACAACACCTGCACAGGACCGGTACATCCAAACATCACACCTGCGGGCAGGTACAGGAATGCAACAACAACTGCCTGAGTTACACCAGGAATGGATAATCCCTCCATCAGTCCTCAGACTGTCCGCAATAGGCTGAGAGAGGCTGGACTGAGGGCTTGTAGGCCTGTTGTAAGGCAGGTCCTCACCAGACATCACCGGCAACAACGTCGCCAATGGGCACAAACACACCGTCACTGGACCAGACAGGACTGGCAAAAAGTGTTTATCGTCGGAAGGAATGAGCATTACACAGAGGTACTCTGGAGCGGGATAGATTTGGAGGTGGAGGGTCCGTCATGGTCTGGGGCGGTGTGTCACAGCATCACCGGACTGAGCTTTTTGTCATTGCAGGTAATCTCAACTCTGTGCGTTACAGGGAAGGCATCCTCCTCCCTCATGTGGTACCCTTCCTGCAGGCTCATCCTGACATGACCCTCCAGCATGACAATCCCACCAGCCATACTGCTCGTGATTTCCTGCAAGACAGGAATGTCAGTGTTCTGCCATGGCCAGCAAAGAGCCCGGATCTCAATCCCATTGAGCATGTCTGGGACTGTTGGATCGGAGGGTGAGGGCTAGGGCCATTCCGCCCAGAAATGTCCGGGAACTTTCAGGTGCCTTGGTGGAAGAGTGGGGTAACATCTCACAGCAAGAACTGGCAAGTCTGGTGCAGTGCATGAGGAGGAGTTGCACTGCAGTACCTAATGCAGCTGGTGGCCACACCATATACTGACTGTTACTTTTGATTTTGACCCTCCCTTTGTTTAGGGACACATTATTCAATTTCTGTTAGTCACATCTGTGGAACTTGTTCAGTTTGTCTCAGTTGTTGAATCTTATGTTCATACAAATGTTAAGTTTGCTGAAAATAAACGCTGTTGACAGTGAGGACATTTCTTTTTTTTTTTTTGTATAGAATTGCAAGAAAATGAACTTTACAACTGCAAAATGTGTAGAATTTCAGGAAATAAGCTTTAAACCTGCAAAATTCTCTCCGCCGACGAGAGGTTTGAACAGTTTGTGTCATGAACAGTGCTTGTAACCATAGAAATAGACATGGTGCTCACGCAGGGGCGCAGGTTCTTCCCCAATCTTGGAAGGGGGTCCCCGAGTGAAAAGGTTTGGGAGCCCCTGAGTTACAGTATACGTTTCTCACAGTGACTACTAACTGGGTTGTGCTGTCTCAAATGCATCCCAGCATCAAAAGTTAATTCTTCCCATGTTCTTGAGTTGACTAGTTCAATACTCCCCCCTAGAAACTTGTAAACACGATGACGTGGTCAAAATGTAATCCACCATTACTAGAGAAATGCTAATTATTTATTCAGACATTTTAATGAGAAATCATGACAAAACTTCTTTCTTTGGTTGTTAGCAATGCAACCTCTTCAACATATATCATTGTTGCCAGGACAAACATATTTTCACGATCAGCACCTTTTTTTTGGTCTCATTCAGTAGTTTTTACCTGAAAGAAGAATCCTGTTGAAAAATAATATTAAGTACAATTTACATTACTAAAACACACATGGAAAATTATACTGTTGATGCTTCCCCTTGTCATAGCTTTTTGATTTATGACCAAGTGTCAAAACCCCGGTTCTAGATGTCAGTCCGTAGTGGGACAAAAACAACACTGGTACTAAACCAAAGATAATGATCTGTTTTAAGCAATCCATTTTGTGAGACCGTGATGACTATAAACTTTTTAATACTAACATAAATCGGAGGTGTATTTCCTGTAATTCTTGTGTGGTGAACACTTTAGTCTGTGTAACGTAGTAACACTTTGTTCACCATAGGGAAATAGCCATAATATAAAATAATTCATAATCTCAAAATAATTATATTTAAATTAAGAATGATAGTAAATGAAGCACACAGATGTTTACAACAATGGCATCTATTTCTCACTACTTTAACCATGGAGAGAGTAAATAAAATGCTCTTAAACACAATGTTACCAGGCACTAGACTAGAGCTTCCGTAGTGATTGTTCTGCAGCCTGAACCTTTGACGTCCCTTTTTTTATTCCTCTCCTCTCAGGTGTGAACACGATGGCTGCAGCTTCGCCAGCTCTGGACCCGGACCTGCTCCGGGAGGTCCTGGAGTGCCACATCTGCCTGGAGACTTACAACCAGGAGCAGCTGAGGCCCAAGCTCCTGCAGTGCAGCCACACAGTGTGCAGACAGTGTCTGGAGAAGCTGCTGGCTAGCACCATCAACGGTGTGTGCTGTCCCTTCTGCAGCAGGATCTCCCGCATGAGCAGCATCTCTCAGCTGTCTGACAACTTCACTGTGCTCAAGATCCTGGACTGCGTCAGCTCCTGCACCACTGCCCTCATGTGCAAGTTCTGCTGCAACCGCCTAACCCGACAGTATTGTCTTGACTGTGGCACAGTGCTTTGTGACCTCTGCATGAGTGAAGGCCACCAGCAGCAGGGCCATGCCATCCAGCCCATGCCATCCAGCCCATCTGGGTGGCCGCTGAGCAGCGCCGGCAGGACCTGAGCGGTAAACTGGCGTCCCTCCACGAAGCCATGGACCACATCCAGCATAAAAAAGTGACCATTGACAGTGTGACAAAGAACATGCGGGTGAAGTCCCGGGCAGTGCAGCAGGAGTACGCCCGGGCTGAGCTGCGCCTGCAGGAGGAGCTGGGGCACCAGCAGCTGGCTTTCGCTGCCTCCATGGCCAAGGTGGAAAAGCTGAACGTACCTGCTGAACCTGGCCGAAGTGCAGGTGGTGTCCCAATGTGACTTTCTCACCATGCGGGTGAGGCAGAGCGACATCACCCTGCTGGAGGAGGACGGAGGGGGAAACTATAAGGAGGAGCTAGACCTGAGGAGCAGCCAGGACCTGCCTACGCTGCTCAAGCTCCAGGACCCTGAGCTGGTGACGACGGAGCATCCCGAGGCCCTGGATGTGGTCCAGCTCACCACCAAGCCCTGCACCGTCAACACTGATGAGGGGCTGCTGGAGTTTAGAGCCGGGGATGGGGTTGATGCCATGTGCGGGATCGTGGGGCCTGCAGGGGCCTCACTGGACCTGTATAGAAACATTGATATGTTAATGTCTGTACAAGAGGCTGTGTGTGCCTCCCCGGGCAGCTTTAAGTCCAAGTCCAGAGATGAAGGGGGGGCCTCCTCGCCCAGTGGTGCAGAGGCCAGGGCCAGCTCGGGGCCACAGCACTGCCAGTTTGTAAAGAAGATGGGTTGCAAGGGCAACCTGCCGGGGATGTTCAACCTACCGGTTAGCATCTGCGTCACCCTGCAGGGCGAAGTCCTGGTGGCCGACCGGGGAAACTACCGCATCCAGATCTTCAACCGCAAGGGCTTCCAGAGGGAGATCCGTCGCAACCCCAGCAGCATCGACAACTTTGTCCTGAGCTTCCTGGGCGCCGACCTGCCCAACCTCATCCCGCTGTCCATCGCCATCACTCCCCAGGGCCTTATCGGGGTCACTGACAACTACGACAACTCGGTCATGGTGTACACCATTGACGGCCACTGCGTGGCCTGCCACAAGAACCAGCTAATAAAGCCTTGGGGCATTGCCACTAAGCCCACGGGTCAGTTCGTGGTGTCGGACGTGGAGGGTGGCAAACTCTGGTGCCTGGCCGTGGACCGCAACGTGGGTGTAGTCAACTACAACCGCCTGTGCTCGGCAGTGCGGCCCAAGTTTGTGACATGCGACGCATCGGGCACTGTCTACTTCACCCAAGGATTGGGCCTGAACATTGAGAACCGCCATAATGAGCACCACCTGGAGGGGGGCTTCCCCATCTGCTCGGTGGGGACTGATGGCCAGCTGGGCAAGCATCTTTCTTCTCGGAGACAGAGGACTTCCGTTGCATCACGGGCATGTGCGTGGATGCCAACGGGGACCTGCTGGTGACGGACAGTGGCAGGAAGGACCTGCAGTTCCCCAAAGAGGGTGGCTTTAACGTGCTCATCCAGGAGGGACTGACGTGCCCTGTGGGCGTGGCAGTCACTGAGAAAGGACAGCTGATGGTGCTGGACTGCTGGGACCACTGTGTGAAAGTCTACTCGTACCTATAGAGGAGGCACTTCTCCACCTGCTAGGTGCTAAGAAACTACAAATCCAATTGTGTGTGTGTGTCACTTTAATATAAATGGCTGCATTCCAAACAGCTTTTGCTCCTCCATGATCTGATTTCTAGTCAGGGCTTAGCAGGTAATATAATGAGTCACTGATCCCCAGTCAGTCAGTGGGACTGGCTAGGAGCACACTGTAACAGAGCTTGTGTCTATCTACAATTCGAGCTGCCTCGTTGATTTGATGGATCACAGCACTAAAGATGGCATTAAGTGTTGTCACCTTGGGGGTGGGGTGAAACTGGGTGTCAATCAACGCACAATATTTATATTTGAACTGCTGTACTGTACAAAATATTAGGGCCGGGCTGATACCTGTATTGCGATACTCGTTAGTATCGTAGCAAGGACACAAAACACAAAGCAAATGTAACTTCTTTGGGAAAACGGCCCTAATGTTGGAAACAAACATCATTATGTTGTCATCGAGTCACATTTATTATTTTCCAATCTATAGCACACTACTTTTCATACAGCAGATGTTTACAGGACCAAAGAGTTTGGTCTGCATCGTTTAAACATTTGTTTTGCCATTGGATTTCTTTTTTTGATACTGGTATCGTCACAGCTGTACAAAAATGAGATTTCTGACAATTACTAAGCCTAATGGCATGGCAAGAAAATGTATTGCAAAAAAGAATTGTGCTTACAGGCTGCCTTTATCGATTTAGAAGGCATGTCTAATCAAGTCCTCTCTAACTTAAATCTATAGGGATGGGATCATGGACTTGATCGTTATAACCCAGCCATCCAATAAAAAGTATTGTGTTGTACCCCGAGGGGCTCCATCTTCAACCTGCAAATGAGTGAAGTTGCCTGTAGACACACAGCTCTAGGATCAGCTTACCCTCACTCAAGGTTAACTTAAACATTTAGTGTTTGCACAGTTTCTAGTGGTTGAAGTATTGCATTTTAAGCTTATTCATAAAGAAACGGGTAGGCCTAAATATAGTAAGATGCAATTGTTTGCCGTTCATTATATATTTTTTTGCATCTTGTATTCTAAAATAGGTAGAAATAGACATCTATTTCCTATTATTTATTTAATTTCCATGATTGTTGCAGAATACATTCCTCACCCTTTCTGACTGATGGTTTCATACTCGCGAAGTAGCCTGTCGCCTACGTCTGATCTGTTATTTAATTGGACCCATTTCGCAGTATTAAATAGTTGAGTTGAGTTGAGTTTATTTTTATTTTTACAGGGACAGTGCACATTAATCAACGTTTCAGTAAAAGTGCCGGTTTAAGCCAGCCGGCTAATTTTCAACCGCAGTCCCTGGGCAGGTTATTAGATATGCTATTTCAAGTATTTTGCTCTATGCGATCCGGAGCTTAGTTTAATTCTAGAACAGACTATTCACCTTATCCATTTACGTCTTTCTTTCTTTATTTCACCTTTATTTAACCAGGTAGGCTAGTTGAGAACAAGTTCTCATTTAAAACTGCGACCTGGCCAAGATAAAGCAAAGCAGTGAGACAAACAACAACACAGAGTTGCACATGGAATAAACAAGCGTACAGTCAATAACACAATAGAGGGAAAAAAAGAAAGTCTATATACAGTGTGTGCAAATGGCGTGAGGAGGTAAGGCAATAAATAGGCCATTGTAGCGAAGTAATTACAATTTGGCAAATTAACAATGGAGTGATAGATGAGCAGATGATGATGTGCAAGTAGAAATACTGGTGTGCAAAAGAGCAGAAAAGTAAATAAAAACAATATGGGGATGAAGTAGGTAGATTGGATGGGCTATTTAGAGATGGGCTATGTACAGCTGCAGCGATCGGTTAGCTGCTCAGATAGCTGATGTTTAAAGTTAGTGACGGAGATATAAGTCTCCAGCTTCAGCGATTTTTGCAATTTGTTCCAGTCACTGGCAGCAGAGAACTGGAAGGAAAGGTGTCCAAAGAGGTGTTGGCTTTGGGGATGACCCGTGAGATATACCTGCTGGAGCGCGTGCTACGGGTGGGTGTTGTTATCGTGATCAGTGAGCTGAGATAAGGCGGAGCTTTACCTAGCATAGACTTAGCCAGTGGGTCTGGCAACGAATATGTAGCGAGGGCCAGCCGACTAGAGCATACAGGTCGCAGTGGTGGGTGGTATAAGGAGCTTTGGTAACACAACGGATGGCACTGTGATAGACTGCATCCAGTTTGCTGAGTAGAGTATTGGAAGCTATTTTGTAGATGACATCGCGTCGAGGATCGGTAGGATAGTCAGTTTTACTAGGATATGTTTGGCGGCGTGAGTGAAGGAGGCTTTGTTGCAAAATAGGAAACCAATTCTAGATTTAATTTTAGATTGGAGATGTTTAATATGAGTCTGGAAGGAGAGTTTACAGTCTAGCAAGACAACTAGGTATTTGTTGTTGTCCACATATTCTAATTCGGGAACCGTCCAGAGTGGTGATGCTAGTCGGGCGGGCGGGTGTGGGCAGCGAACGGTTAAAAAGCATGCATTTGGTTTTACTAGCGTTTAAGAGCAGTTGGAGGCCACGGAAGGAGAGTTGTATGGCATTGAAGCTCGTTTGGAGGTTAGTTAACAGTGTCCAAAGGGCCAGATGTATACAGAATGGTGTCGTCTGCGTAGAGGTGGATCAGGGGAATCAGCCGCAGCGAGAGAGACATCGTTGATATATACAGAGAAAAGAGTCGGCCCAAGAATTGAACCCTGTGGTACACATATAGAGACTGCCAGAGGTCTGGACAACAGGCCCTCTGATTTGACACACTGAACTCTGTCTGCGAATTAGTTGGTGAAGCAAGGCTATTGAGTCTGCCGATAAGAATACGGTGATTGACAGAGTCGAAAGCCTTGGCCAGGTCGATGAAGACTGCTGCACAGTACTGTCTTTTATCGATGGCGGTTATGATATCGTTTAATACCTTGAGCGTGGCTGAGGTGCACCCGTGACCAGTTCGGAAACCAGATTGCACAGCGGAGAAGGTACGGTGGGATTCGAAATGGTCAGTGATCTGTTTATTAACTTGGCTTTCGAAGACTTTTGAAAGGCAGGGCAGGATGGATATAGGTCTTTAACAGTTTGGGTCGAGTGTCACCCCCTTTGAAGAGGGGGATGACCGCGGCAGCTTTCCAATCTTATGGGATCTCGGATGATACAAAAGAGAGGTTGAACAGACTGGTAATAGGAGTTGCAACAATGGCGGCGGATAATTTCAGAAAGAGAGGGTCCAAATTGTCTAGCCCAGCTGATTTGTATGGGTCCAGGTTTTGCAGCTCTTTCTGAACATCTGCTATCTGGATTTGGGTGAATGAGAAGCTGGGGATGCTTGGGCAAGTAGTTGCGGGGGGTGCGGAGCTGTTGGCCGGGGTTGCGGGAGCCAGGAGGAAAGCATGGCCAGCCGTAGAGAAATGCTTATTGAAATTCTCGATTATCGTGGATTTATCGGTGGTGACCGTGTTACCTAGCCTCAGTGCAGTGGGCATTTTTTTATTTTTTTGTCAAATGTCTTGCGTAAACAATATTTAATTTATAAACATAATACATATTTTCATAGCCATTGCTGAAAAAATTACTCCACTTTTTTTTTCTGCTATGATGGGTTCCTATTCCCGAAGTAGCTTTAGCCTACAACAAATTACCATGCTCATCTCTCGTTTAATTGGGCCTGTTATATAGGCTTTTATTTTAAAGTATTTTGCTTTATGCGTAGCGCGGTTTAGAATATACAGTCTAATTTAACAGAAACATTCATTGAAGTGTGTAGGCTACCACTGTAAGTAGGCCTACTGAAGTTTTATATTTCTACTCAATGTTTCAGAATTCGTGGGTAGTGCAGCATATTTATGTTCGGGAACAAGTAAACAAAGTATTATTGAATTGAAACGATCTACAGGTTTATAACAATTTCCAATGAAATTGCCAACACCTCTAGAGACATTTGATCAAGTTCATACTGGCTATTTCCTTTAGAAACTTCCATACGTACATAAATTCAGGTGAGGCCTAATTTGTTCAGTGATTGTGTGTTTTCATTTCTTGTACTCTCATGAGACATTTGTGAAACCATATTTATCGAATCACCAAAGGATTTAAATTCAGGATATCATGACAGGCAGTATGCTAACCTTGTCACTGCAATAGTCTTGTCACTACAAAATTATTTCTCAAATTATCATTAGTTATTCAATGCCTAACTGACATCACTACAGATATTCCAAACTTAACTATTACATTATTTACAATATAAAACTGAATAAAATGCTAGAAAAAGCAAGTGTCCTTGTTTCAATGTGATGAATAACAAGACTGTTGCTGTCTGTTTTAATGGGGATTTTTATTGTTCACACAACTTAACTGGAGGAGAGATGCATTTATTTTAGGGCTGTGAAACAAATACATGTTTTAAATAAAGTTAATCGCAGGATTTGCTTGGATTAATCGCAAACATTTGAAATTGCTCAAATTGAGCTGGAGTTTAAGATGTTTTATACCAAAAGCATTACAAGAAAATCAGTGTCTAGATTTTGCCCAAAGTAACGTTAAGCAAAATCTGGTAAATTAATAAAGCACACGTTCTTTAACCTCAATGTCAAGTTGTTTTGACATTGCACTGTTGTTTTTATCTCAATAAATTATTTGGGATATTTTCAGTGAATTTTAGACGCTTTCAAACAATGTGCACTTAAATTACAAAAAGTTAACTTGGGTTAAAGGCCTAATGTTCATATCAATATATCAAATCATTTCTGGGTAACATAAGGACATTACTGTAAGATTTACATTAAAATGGACAAAATTACCTTTTTATTTTTGGGGGAACTCACTATTATTGGTATATTAACGGATTTACGGGCTGGTGATGTCACAATGGAAAGCACACACATAGAGAATGATAGAGGCCTCTAGTGGCCAAAATTCAGTTTTAGCATGGGCAGCGCCATTGAGGACTTCCACTATTTTAATGTAGTCAACTGGGTGAGACTTCCAACTTCATTGGCTGATCCCTCCTTGTGACCCTGTTGGAGACTACTTGAAAATGGAGATAGTATGGGCAGTGCCATTGAGGCTGTCACAGATGCCATAATGGTACGGATACAATGATGAGGCCTCTCTATGGCCAAAACTCCCGCCCCATGCAAATATGCTGATTAGAAGGTCCTGTGTAGATTGTATTTTCAAAATGCAACTATCAGGAAATAACTCAGCTGTTGTACAAAATGATAGAAAAATAAATACATTTTGACTCCACTGGGCCTTTAACTGATTAACTCGGACAGCTTTAATTTCTTTAGATCTACAGTTGAAGTCGGAAGTTTACATACACCTTAGCCAAATACATTTAAACTCAGTTTTTCACAATTCCTGACATTTAATCCTAGTAAAAATTCCCTGTCTTAGGTCAGTTATGATCACCACTTTATTTTAAGAATGTGAAATGTCAGAATAATATTAGAGAGAATGATTTATTTCAGCTTTCATTTCTTTCATCACATTCCCAATGGGTCAGTTTACATACACTCAATTAGTATTTGGTAGCATTGCCTTTGAATTGTTTATCTTGGGTCAAACATTTTGGGTAGCCTTCCACAAGCTTCCCACAATAAGTTGGGTGAATTTTGGCCCATTCCACCTGACAGAGCTGGTGTAACTGATTTCAGGTTCGTAGGCCTCCTTGCTCGCACACGCCTTTTCAGTTCTGCCCACACATTTTCTATAGGATTGAGGTCAGGGCTTTGGGATGGCCACTCCAATACCTTGACTTTGTTGTCTTTAAGCCATTTTGCCACAACTTTGGAAATATGCTTGGGGTCATTGTCCATTTGGAAGACCCATTTGCGACCAAGCTTTATTTTCCTGACTGATGTCTTGAGATGTTGCTTCAATATATCAACATAATTTCCCTTCCTCATGATGCCATCTATTTTGTCAAGTGCACCAGTCCCTCCTGCAGCAAAGCACCCCCACAGCATGATGCTGCCTCACCCGTGCTTCACGGTTAGGATGGTGTTCTTCGGCTTGCAAGCATCCCCCTTTTTCCTCCAAACATAACGATGGTCATTATGGCCAAACAGTTCTATTTTTGTTTCATCAGACCAGAGGACATTTCTCCAAAAAGTACGATCTTTGTCCCCATGTGCATTTTCAAACTGTAGTCTGGCTTTTTTATGGTGGTTTTGGAGCAGTGGCTTCTTCCTTGCTGAGCGGTCTTTCAGGTTATGTCGATATAGGATATAGATACTTTTGTACCTGTTTCCCCCAGCATCTTCACAAGGTCCTTTGCTGTTGTTCTGGTACGTTCATCTCTAGGAGGCAGAACGCATCTCCTTCCTGAGCGGTATGACAGCTGCGTGGTCCCATGGTGTTTATACTTGCATACTATTGTTTGTACAGATGCACGTGGTACCTTTAGGCGTTCAGAAATTGCTCCCATGGACGAACCAGACTTGTGGACGTCTACAATAATTTTTTCTGAGGTCTTGGCTAATTTATTTTGATTCTCCCATGATGTCAAGCAGAGGCACTGAGTTTGAAGGTAGGCCTTGAAATACATCCACAGGTACACCTCCAATTGACTAAAATGATGTCAATTAGCCTATCAGAAGCTTCTAAAGCCATTACAGGTTTTTCTGGGATTTTCTAAGCTGTTTAAAGGCACAGTCAACTTAGTGTATGTACACTTCTGACCCACTGGAATTGTGATACAGTGAATTATACGTGAAATAATCTGTAAACAATTGTTGGGAAAATGACTTGTGTCATGCACAAAGTAGATGTAACCGACTTGCCAAAACTATAGTTTGTTAACAAGAAATTTGTGGAGTGGTTGTAAAATGAATTTTTATGACTCCAACCTAAGTGTATGTAAACTTCCGACTTCAACTGTACATGTAATTGCCCATTACCTATGAGTTTTTTTTTTATACTACTGGGTCTTCCGAGTGTTATGTTTCTGTATGCTTGTGTTGAACCAACCGATGTCTTTCAGAAGTTTCGCCTTTGGTGGAGGCAGTGACTTTACAGTGTGTGTGTTACTATCGAACCAGATGAGTTTCTGTATAACACAAGTCTCAATTTCATGTTTGTAAAGTTATCTATTGAGTGCAATAAACCCAACATGAATGAAGATGTGCATGTTGTGGTTTCAGATTCTCGGTAGATAATATTCCAGGCAGGAATTTACATTGTAGGAAGAACACTGACTTCGTTGTAATGTTAACATTTAGAAAAGTAATAACACTTTGTGCTATACCTTTGGTAAATACTTTTGAAATATCTGCAGTGCAGCAACGGAATTTATTTTCATAAATCATTCAAGGCATTTGTCTTTGTATTCTGGTGCTTACAGTACATACTTTGAACTCATTTATTTGGTAAACGATACAACATTATTTTCATGCTATCCACAGCCCTCACCCTGTCTGTCCAATTCCATTTTGAAGGTCTCATATTATTATACTTTTTTTTTTTTTTTACCTTTCTCTTGGATTTAATTGACCAATTTAAGTCTATTGATAGCCCACTCACCTGGATCCCTAGGTCTAAATTGGTCACTAATTACAGTAGTATTTGGGACACCTGCATCATATGCAGTTTCCCCCCTCTCACCTTTCTGGTACTGCAGCCAGAGCTGCTGTTGAGCCTTCTTGCTGGGGAAGTAGATGGTGCAGCTGAGCTCAGAGCCGTAAAGGGCCTCGGACACGTAATGGCTGCCATACTGCTGGATGAAGGACAGCAGCTCCTCTCTGGTGCTCTCTGCAGTCAGTGTCTTCAGAACCTTGGAGAAGCCTGGGAACCAGGAAAGTGTGGAGGGGAAATAATGTGGAACAAATGGAATTGTAGTTATAGCTGAAGCAAAAAAGGGGCTAATTACTATATATGGTTTTGCCTCTGAGTTTTAAGTACAATATGATATAGTGTAGTAGTAGTCAAATAGGCTCACGAGAAAACATGACAGTAAATTCACACTCCATCCCAGACCTGGGTTCAAATAAATTAATACATTTTTTATTATTTACGGTGCCTTCAGAAAGTATTCACACCCTTAGATTTGTTCCACATTTTCTTGTATTGCAGCCTGAATTTAAAATGTATTACATTTACATTTTGTGTCACTGGCCTATACACCATATCCCATAATGTTAGTGGAATTATGTTTCTCAACATTTTGACAAATTAATAAAAAATTAAAAGCTGGAATGTCTTGAGTCAATAAGTATTCCACCCCTTTGTTATGGCAAGCCTAAATAAGTTCAGGAGTAAACATTTGCTTAACAAATCACAAACGTTGCAATAATAGTGTGTAACATGATTTTTGAACGATCTACCTAATCTCTGCACCCCACACACAATTATCTGTAAGGTCCCTCAGTTGAACAGTGAATTTCAAAACACAGATTCAACAACAAATACCAGGGAGGTTTTCCAATGACTCACAAAGGGCACCTATTGGTACAGTAGATGGGTAAAACATTTAAAAAGCAGACATTGAATATCCCTTTGAGCATGGTGAAGTTATTAATTACACTTTGGATGGTGTATCAATACACCCAGTCACTACAAAGATACAGGCTTCTTTCATAACTGGGTTGCCAGAGAGGAACGAAACCGCTCAGGGATTTTACAATGAGTTTAAAACGGTTAGAGTTTACTGGAAATGTAGGACGGATCAACAACATTGTAGTTACTCCATAATACTAACCTAAATGACAGAGTGAAAAGAAGGAGGCCTATACAGAATAAGGCACTAAAGTAAAACTGCTAAAAATGTGGCAAAGAAATTAACTTTATGTCCTAAATACAAAGAGTTATGTTTGGGGCAAATCGAACAACAAATGACTGAGTACCACGTTCCATATTTTCAAGCATGGTAATGACTGAATCATCTTATGGGTATGCTTGTCATGGGCAAGGACTGGGGAGTTTTCAGGATAAAAAGAAACGGAATGTAGTTAAGAACAGGCAAAATCCTAGAGGAAAACCTGGTTCAGTCTGCTTTCCAACAGACACTGGGAGAGAAATTCACCTTTCAGCAGGACAATAACCTAAAACACAAGGCCAAATATACACTGGAGTTGCTTACCAAGACAACATTGAATGTATCGGAGTGGCGTAGTTACTGTTTTTACTTAAATCAGCTTGAAAATCTATGGAAAGACTTGAAAATGGCTGTCTTAGCAATGATTATCAACCAATTTGACAGAGCTTGAAGAATTGTACAAGGTGTGCAGGTGTGCAAAGCTCTTAGACTTCAGTATTCACACCCCTGAGCTTTGCACACCTGGACTGTAAAATTCTTCAAGCTCTGTATTTCATTTCAATACATTTGCAAACATTTCTAAAAACATGTTTTCACTTTGTCATTATGGGGTATTGTGTCTAGATGGGTGAGATTTTTTATTTACATAATCCATTTTGAATTTAGGCTGTAACAACAAAATGTGGAATAAGTATGAATACTTTCTGAAGGCACTGTAAATACTTATTTTCTGTGTACTTAAGTATTTTGTGGCCTGAATCAACTACTTCTATTTGAAAGTCTTTAAAAATAATTTCATATCAATAGCCGACTATTTGAATTGTTTTCAAATACTTGGGTTGAATGCACGGGAGGGTATTTGATGTATGCACGCATGACTAAGTCGCTTTGGATAAAGGCCTCTGCTAAATGGCATATATTTGAGTCCGTGTATTTGAGTATTTTCAAATACTGTACATGCCAATACTTTCCAACTGTATTTCCAAATACATTACAACATTCAACTACTTGTCCTTTCAAATAAAACATATCTGAATAATTACTTCATAATGTATGTGAAAGGTATTTTAAATAGTATTTGAACCCTGGTCTGATTCGTACCTGTAGACAAGGTGATGGCGCTGAGCTTGACTTTGTACAGGTTGCTCCTCACTCTCCACTGCTGAACCATGGGATAGCCCATAGCCTCATTGAACTTGGCATCACCTGCAATGGACATACACACATAAACATAGTTATGCATAACTTCCATAATATCAGTAGGCCCACATTTTTTCATAAGATTTGAGTAAATAACTAATTAATCATGCATTGAAAGCTATGGATCATTTGTGTCGGAGTTTGAGTTATACATGCACATTTGTAACTGCCTGAAGTGCATTAGCTAGCTTTGTCTCTCTCACACAAACACTGTCCGTGTACAGTGTACATTCTGTTTTTTTCAACAACCCCATTTGTCTTAGTACGAAAGTTCCCACCCCGTGTGTAATCAATGGCAGACGGCCGCAGTAGCTCCAATTGAATTTCCAGCATTAAGGCGAGAGCAATCTCGCCTCCGTAATTGCATTATCAAACTTTCATATGAGTCTGGCACAACACAGGGCCATTAGAACACAGGAGCGAAGAGAACAACAACTAAATCCTCCCTTAAACTTAAAGCACTTATTTATTCCCAGTGTGTGTTTGGAGAGGAGTAGCAGACACTCCTGGGAACTAGTCACAGGCCAACGGGGAGCGAAGTGCTGCAGCCAATTCAGCTAATGGACGGATTAGGGAGCAGTCCTGAGGTGCGGTTTCAAGCCAACTGACAGAGTAGTCTCGGCCCCCACAGGGGACGTGGGAAGGGAACATGGGGTGAAGAAGGTGCAGGTGTCAGCCTTTAGAGGGCCTGGAGAGGTATGCATGTATGCAAGTGAGTGTGTGCCTACTGAAGAGACTTTGGGATGTCAGGAACAATAGCACAATACAGTGCACTGGGAACAGTGTTTTTCTAGCTGACCCTGCACTCTGATGTCACTCCTATGGATTTACTGTGGATATAGATAGAGAATGCTGCATGATTTTTAAGTATTGAGCTTACAGGAAATTCAGCCGTAATTGGAAAATACTGTAAATCCTGGACGAAGTAGATACTTCTACAGTTTTTTGATGATGAAATATAGGTTACGTACAGGACATTTTCTGTACACACTGGTATGAGTGTACAAAGATGGATGAGGCAGGCTAGCACATGTGTACACACAAACACACACCTGTGAGGAGCTGTACATTGGACAGTGGTTCAGACAGCACTCCTCTACACTGCTCCTCCACAGGTAACGGAATAACCATCAGTCCATCTGCTAGCTGGGGGAAGTCTTTGATGAAGTTGTTGTCCCTGAAAGAGAGAGCATGAGAGACAGAAAAAGAAAGAAAAACACACAAAACAGTCAGCCTTGTGAGACACTGTTGGGTTTTCATCTCCTCCATCAGAGTGCATAGTGCAATAGCGTGGCTTATCTCATCACCTTCTCTCCACTGTGTTTCAGACTCTCCAACAGAGAGGGACAGGTGGTGCAACCTGATAGTCATAAACACAGTGCAAGACCACTAACACTGCATGGAGAGATGTAGAGAGATTCTCAGATCAAACAACACCTTCATATTCTCTCATCAGGGTCGGGCCTAGCCTTTTGGGGGCTATACGCGTCATTTTGTTGGTAGGACCCCCAACTCGCAGGCAAAACATTTTAGTGGCCCTGCTTTCGTCAGGGTGCAAAGAAAATGTTTCAGTTTTAAAGCAAGTTTGCTGCAATTCTACACATTTTGCCATGGGGCGGAGATAAGATTTTAGCAATTTTATAACACATTTCATGCAATTCTAATTGAGTGACTGTGGGTAGGGGGCCCCATATCGGCCGGGGGCCCTAAGCAACCACTTATGTAGCTTATACCTAGAGCCGGCCCTGTCTCTCATCAAAATGTCTGGGTTATCAAGCAGCAACATAATGTTGCTTTGCACTACATGGACTGCTGGAAGGATTACAGAAGCTTTAAAGAAATTGAATGTTCACAGTTGAAGCTACTAGATACAGTTCAAGAGTGATAAATGCAATGGCTAGGGAATGTGGGGTTTTCCTGGTCAGTTCAAGAAAAACTCATGGTACTACAACTCGCTGGTTGGATCTGGTCTCTCAACAGCATACAAGGATGTTCCATTGCAGTGTGATACTGTAGAGGTATAAGTAGGAGCAGTCTCCAAAAGAGACCAGTGCCTGGCTGCAGTAGTATGGGGGAATTGACTGACTTTGAAGTGTCAGAGAGTGTGCCGGTTGGCTGCCCTCTAAAGGAAGGAAGGAGAGAAAGAGACAGACTGGGAACAGGACAGGTAGCTGCAGGGAGAGAAACCTCTTCACTTCTGTTTCTCTCTCAGCTGGAAAAGGAATGAGAGAGAGGGAAGAAAGGAGTTAGGGAGAGGGATAAAGATGGAGGAAGAGGTCGAAAAATTTGATGGAAAGGGAGGAAGAGGCAAGTCCACAATCCAGTCTACGTCTCTAACCTAGAAATTCTTATTTCTACTACCCCAATGCATTGACCCTTCTTTAAATCTGACCTTCCAGTTTCAGACTGAAAAACACAAGTGAGTGTTGTGATGCAGTTCATTCAATACTCATGGCCATGTTGTGCTATTGTGCTGAATATTATGGGGCCATGGAGTAGAGCAGACAGAGACAGACACACAGAGAAACACAGAGATTGTCTTTTACTTCACTTTTTAATTTCTTCCCTCTCTGTTTCACTCTCAGTTTAATTTATTCTGTCTGGAGTACTGTCTACTGTGTCTACCCCCCTCTCCATCTCCCCTTCTTGTTGACTTTCAGGAGAGCTTTCCCCCCAACCGCAGAGCCCGTTAGAGGCAATCACCGCCTCCTTTTACCCCAGGACTGCAGAGGAAACTCAAGGGCAGAGAGGAGTAGAAAGCAAAGGACAGGAGGTGCTGTAAAAAGATTACTGGCTGCTCACCGAAACCATATCGATTACCAAATTAAATCAGAGAGCTGGGAGCTCGGCACGGGTCTAGAACCCGGAGAGGCACGGCCCCTACAATATGAAGCTTTATGGATTTTTCACACCCAAACAAGACTGTGTCCTTGTCGCCCACCTAGGCGCCTTATTAATTCCTTTATTTACTTTGCAGTGGACTTGTGTTCTGGCCAGGAGAGCAGCAGGGAAGCGAGAGGTATTTTTGCTGCTCGTTATTGGAGAAAAGTGTTACTGTTTTGTACTGAATACATTAGAGAATTGGCACATTGGGGTAAGAATGAGAATGAGATTCACAGTGGCACTAGTAGATTCAAGATGTGTCATTATCTCTCAAGGAAAGTGGATAAAGTGGAGTGGTGACCACTTTAGTGAGATTAGGGTCTCGCTCGCTCTCGTCAAATCTTTAAACATGATGGAGGAGCCGCCAACATGGACAAAACATAATGGTGGATTAATGAGGAGAATTAACCCAGCTTTCAAAACACACTTCCAATTTCTCTCTAGCTCCTCCTTTTCCTCTCTGCACAGTAGGTCGTTTTAGTAATTTTGTTGGTGAAAAGCTGTTTCCAAGCTGAAATGCAGGAGCATCAATTACTCATTGCAATATTAGCCAGCTGAGAAAAGCTTAAATCCCAGCATAAAAAGCAGACAATGGGATTGAATGAGGTATTATTGGATGTACACCCCCCAGACTTGATTTTACCTTACAAAAAGTGTATCAACCCCAACAAAAATGTAAATGTATTATAATCCACATTTCCTGTTGCTGCAGGATTATTTTCCTGCTGTAGCAAACTGGTTCAAATTTAAATCCTACATCTGTAGGTGCAGTGTTTATAAATATGCAGGCCCACACTTTGATGTGGAAATTTCAAAAACGTTTTATATTTCTCTCTCTCTTCTTTTTCTGTAACTCTTTTTGCTCTCTGAATTGCTTCCTTTTTTCTCTTACACACACACACGCGCACACACACACACACACGATTCCTCAGACTTCAATAGCATACTGTATCTGAAGCTGTACTGTTCTAGACATTCCATTTCCCACCACCCACCAAAGCCTGCATGTTCCCTTCGCTAATCGCAGAAGAGAAGCTCTTGGAGCGGATGAGAATAGCGTGCAGCGATTGTTTTCTGCTGTCTCAGCCTGCTCCCTGGTGACTCTCCCTCTCTCTCTCTCTATGTCTGGGCTCTGAACTGTTCCTTTTCTATTCTTCGTCTCTTCTGTCTTTCTCCTCTCTCTACCTCTCCTCCCACATCCCTACTTTACTGGGCCTGTTGGCAATATAGGCAGGCAGGCACCTCTGGGCTCTGAGCAACCATACCAGCTCCAGTCACACTAGAGCTACTCTGTGTGTGTGTGTTTGTTTGTGTGTCCATATTGATTTTATATCCAGGGAAGGGGATTTAATAAGAAAACAATGCATGTATACCAATTAAACACAGGCTGAAAGGCACACACTTTCTCTGCATTTCTCCTTGGCCTTTCCTTGCTGCCACTCACACACACAGCAGTCAGGGACAGGGGTTCATGTTAGAGCAAACACACATTCAGCAGGCTCACTCCCTCTCAGTACCTGCATGGCACTCACAAGAGAGAAAGTAATATGGGATTCATGAAAAGGGTGATGAATAATAGTATGAATTTAGAGATGCAGACATACCTGTCTACTTTATCACATTTAAACAGAGGACGCTGGTGGGAGGAGCTGTAGTAGGACGGGCTCATTGTAATGGCTGGAATGGAATTAATGGAACAGCGTCAACATGTGGTTTCCATATTTTGATACCGTTCCATTCCAGCCATTACAATGAGTCCATCATTCTAAAGCTCTTCCCACCAGCCTCCTCTGCATTTAAAATATACACTGAGTGTATAAAACATTAGGAACATGAGATAGACTAACCAAGTGAATCCTGGTGAAAGCTAGGATCCCTTATTGTTGTCACTTAAATCCACTTCAGTGTAGATGAAGGGGAGGCAAAATAAGGATTTCTAAGCCTTGAGAAAATTGAGACATGGATTGTGTATGTGTGCCATTCAGAGGGTGAATGGGCAAGACAAAATATTTATGTGCCTATGAATGGGGTAGGTAGTAGGTGCCAGGCGCACTGATTTGAGTGTGTCAAGAAATGCAACGCTGCTGGGTTTTTCACGCTCAACAGTTTCCTGTGTGTATCAAGAATGGTCCACCACCCAAAGGACATCCAGCTAACTTGACACAACTGTGGGAAGCATTGGATTCAACATGGGCCAGCATCTCTGTGGAACGCTTGACACCTAGTAGAGTCCATGCCCCGACAAATTGAGTCTGTTCTGAGGGCAAAAGGGGGTGGAACTCAATATTAGGAAGGTGTTCCTAATGTTTTGTACACTCAGTGTATATACTCTGACAAACATGTGTGGCTTTTAAGTTCTATCACGGAACCTTAAACCAGTTAAGTCTTCTACTGGTTTAAGACCACCAAAAATGTCCTTGATATCATGTGCAGCATTTCTAAGTGCATATAATATGTGTGTTTAGGTGTTTATGTGAGTAAGTTATATCTTGCAATTCCATTACACTACAGTAATTCCCCTCTTAAGATGTCCTCCATGCATTGGTGAAATGATCCATTGCCAAATTGTGTTGCTTCGGCATTCTAATATCCACCCTTACTAAATTATATTGGCCAAGGTGAAGGATGATGTGCTCTCATGGGTGTATAATCATAGAGTCCAAAACCACCTCTTTATACACTCCTTTAATACAGAATTAATGAGAAGAAAGAGGGATAGGAGAAGGAGGGGGGATTCAACCTGGTGCAATGTGAATCTCGGCCACTAGAGGCTACTCTTTCTCTGTAATGTGAATATAATAATGCCCTAGTGGCATTGATAGGGATAAAGTATTTTCAATCAAAGGTGTGGGCTGCGCTCAGGCTTCTTACTATGACTGCTATGTTAGGTTAGGCCCTGCCTAAAACCTGAGATAACATTGAGAACACTGTCCTTCATACTCTATAATCATTAATGACTTATTTTTGATTGGAGTATAACGTTATTACATAATATCTAATAATTTATTCCCCGGTATCCCGGGGAATGACCCTTCTGAAGTCAAATTCCTAACCCTTTAATGGACTCTTAAATTCCTTATTATTTTACTTTTTGCCCCTTATTCTCCCCAATTGGTAGTTACAGTCTTGTCCCATCAATGCAACTCCCATACGGACTCGGGAGAGGCGAAGGTCGAGAGCCATGTGTCCTCCGAAACACGACCCTGCCAAGCCGCATTGCTTCTTGACACACTGCTCACTTAACCCGGAAGCCAGCCGCACCAATGTGTTGGAGGAAACACTGTACAACTGGCGACCAAAGTCAGCGTGTCAAACCCTCCCCTAACCCGGACGACGCTGGGCCAATTGTGTGCCGCCTCATGGGTCTACCGGTCTTGGCCGGCTGCAACACATCCTGGGGAGGCCCTTAAATTTCTTATTTTATCATAACCACTTTCTTTACAGTGAATAAAATGCTT
Organism: Brachymystax lenok tsinlingensis; assembly: GCA_030435695.1. NCBI lineage: Eukaryota > Metazoa > Chordata > Actinopteri > Salmoniformes > Salmonidae > Brachymystax > Brachymystax lenok. The sequence continues at coordinate 17,789,016 of CM059815.1, read as the reverse complement.
ACAGGCTTACAATGTTATGTGCTGAAGGTGCTCCGTCTCTTCACCACACACTGGCAACTATTAAAAGCAGAACGAGGGCAATGATCACTATGGCTGCCGACAGCTGTAGCTGTTGAACAAATGGTTGTGTGAACAAGTGAGGCTGGTTGTGAATACTTTTTAAACCACATGTGTTCTGGTAAGGGGATCAGAGCAGCACTAAGGCCCCAATAGAAACCATCAGAGATATCACAAGTTATTATATTCTCTCATCTAGTCCTTTTAACCAGATGTCTTCCAAGGGCTTTGCTGTACGGGGAAATCTAAGAAGCATAGTGGAGGAGCCATGCATATTAAATGAATCACATTACAATATCACCTGGCAGTCTGACTCTTAGCATAATGAGACACAATACTATATTGCTATGAGTTCTGAAAACAAATGAAAAAGCTGGGATTATTTTGATGTGCTTTTTATATGGAGAATGAACTGCATATCTTTCAGCCAGCCTCAACCTTGCAGTGAACTTAAACAACAGTGTAAACTGAGGGATAAACACTCCCAAACTGTGTGTACTAATTTAGCCATCCCCTTTCTGAGAGAGCCCTGAGTCCTGTCACACACCCACCTACCTAGCAGCCGGAACGCAACACCACAAATTGTTGCTTTGCTCCTTAGGCTATAGTACACCACCGCCGCTGTCATACATAATTTGGCGGTGCATTACCATAATAAAAAATTGATATTACTCACACACTGACTCTGAAAACTCTCTCTCCTGTTCACTTCAGCTTCCGAGAATTGCTCCTCTGTAGCTGGCTGCTTGTATTTGTGTTATTCGTGTAGATATGTTCGGAGCGACTCCTAACACTGACAGCCTCATTTAAATAGCCAGGCTTATGAATAATACGAGACTCAATACGGGGCGCAATGCTTGAATATTTAAATATGTACTACTGTAGAAATGTAATGTTTAACTAGATTATGTAAGTTTAATTATATTTTCCGACCACACATATCTCCTATGAGTCATGTACTGTTTGGTTAAATCCTCCCGACTTCCCTCTCTTGTACCTCATGAAGAACCTGACTGCATGAGAAGTCAATGGAACTTGAGGTGGTCCGGGGTGAAGTTAAGCTTTTATGGCCTCAGTGAAGTCAACAACATGCATACTTAGCTTGCATACAGTGCATTCGGAAAGTATTCCGAAACCTTCCCTTTTTCCACATTTTGTTACGTTACAGCCTTGTTCTGAAATTGATTAAATAAAACAAACACTACCGGTCAAAAGTTTTAGAACACCTACTCATTCAAGGATTTTTCTTTTTTTTTTTTTTTACTATTTTTCGACATTGTAGAATATGAAATAAGACATATGGAATCATGTAGTAACCAAAAAAGTTTTAAACAAATGAAAATATATTATATATTTGAGATTCTTCAAATAGACACTTTTTGCCTTGATGACAGCTTTGCACACGCTTGGCATTCTCTCAACCAACTTCACCTGGAATGCTTTTCCAACAGTCTTGAAGGAGTTCCCACATATGCTGAGCACTTGTTGGCTGCTTTACCTTCACTCTGCGGTCCAACTCATCCCAAACCATCTAAATTTGGTTGAAGTCAGCGGATTGTGGAGGCCAGGTCATCTGATGCAGCACTCCATCACTCTCCTTTTTGGCAAATTAGTCATTACACAGCCTGGAGGTGTGTTGGGTCATTGTCCTGCTGAAAAACAAATGATAGTCCCACTAAGCCCAAACCAGATGGGTTGGCTTATCGCTGCAGTATGCTGTGGTAGCCATGCTGGTTAAGTGTGCCTTGAATTTTAAATAAATCACAGACAGTGTCATCAAAGCACCCCTACACCATAACACCTCCTCCTCCATGCTTTACGGTGGGAAATACACATGCGGAAATCATCCATTCACCCACACCGCATCTCACAAAGACAAGGCGGTTGGAAACAAACATCTCTAATTTGGACACCAGCCCAAAGGAAAAATTTCCACCGGTCTAATGTCCATTGCTCGTGTTTCTTGGGCCAAGCAAGTCTCTTTTTCTTATTGGTGTCCTTTAGTAGTGGTTTCTTTGCAGCAATTCGACCACGAAGGCCTCATTCGCACAGTCTTCTCTGAACAGTTGATGTTGAGTTGTGTCTGTTACTTGAACTCTGTAAATCATTTATTTTGGCTGCAATTTCTGAGGCTAGTACCTCTAATGAACTTATCCTCTGCAGCAGAAGTAACTATGGGTCTTCCATTCTTGTGGTGGTCCTCATGAGAGCCAGTTTCATCATAGCACTTGATGGTTTTTGCGACTGCACTTGAAGAAACTTTCAAAGTTCTTAATATCTTCCGTATTGATTGACTTTCATGTCTTAAAGTAATGATGGACTGTTGTTTCTCTTTGCTTATTTGAGCTGTTCTTTCCATAATATGGACTTGGTCTTTTACCAAATAGGGCTACCTTCTGTATACCCCCCATACCTTGTCACAACACAACTGATTGTCTCAAACACATAAAGAAGGAAAGAAATTCCACAAATTAACTTTTAACAAGGCCCACCTGTTAATTTAAATGTATTCCAGGTGACTACCTCATGAAGTTGTTTGAGAGAATGCCAAGAGTGTCAAAGCTGTCAAAGGCAAACGGTCGCTATTTGAAGAATCTCAAATTTGAAATATATTTTGATTTGTTTAACACTTTTTTGGTTAATACATGATTCCATTTGTTATTTCATAGTTTTGATGTCTTCACTATTATTCTACAACGTAGAACATTTTTAAAAAATAAAGAAAAAACATTGTATGAGTAGGTGTTCTAAAACTTTTGACCGGTAGTGTACATATTTTTAAATACCTTATTTACACTATTATTCAGACCCTTTGCTATGAGACTCGAAATTGAGCTCATGTGCATCATCCTTGAGATGTTTCTACAACTTGACTGTAGTCCACTTGTGGTAAATCCAATTGATTGGACATGATTTGGAAATGTACACACCTGTCTATATAATATCCAACGGTTGACAGTGCATTGTCAGAGCAAAAACCAAGTCATGAGGTCGAAAGAATTGTCCGTAGAGCTCCACGACAGGATTGTGTCGAGGCACAGCTCTGGGGAAAGGTACCCAAAGCATTGAAGGTCCCCAAGAACACAGTGGCCTCCATCTTTCTTAAATGGAAGACTCTTCCTAAAGCTGGCTGCCTGGAGAAACTGAGCAATCGTGGGAGAAAAGCCTTGGTCAGGGAAATGACCAAGAACCCAATGGTCACTCTGACAGAACTCCAGAGTTTCTCTGTGGAGGACAACCATCTCTGCAGCACTCCACCAATTAGGCCTTTATGGTAGAGTGGCCAGACGGAAGCCACTCCTCAGGAAAAGACAGGACAGCCCGCTTGGAGTATGTCTGAAGGCATTTAAAGCACTCAGACCATGAAAAACAAGATTCTCTGGTCTGATGAAACCAAGATTGCACTCTTTGGCCTGAATGCCAAGCCTCACTTCTGTATGAAACCGGGCACCATCCCTACAGTGAAGCATGGTGGTGGCAGCATCATGCTGTGGGGATATTTTTCAGTGGCAAGGACTGGGAGACTAGTCAGGATCGAGGGAAAGATGAACAGAGCAAGTACAGAGAGATCCTTGATGAAAACCTGCTCCAGAGCGCTTATGACCTCAGACTGGGGCAAAGGTTCACCTTCCAACAGGACAACAACCCTAAGTACACAGCGAAGACAATGCAGGAGTGGCTTCGGGACAAGTTCCTGAATGTCCTTGAGTGGCCCAGCCAGAGCCGGGACTTGAACCTGATCGAACATCTCTGGAGATCTGACAGAGCTTGAGAGGATCTGCAGAGAAGAATGGGAGAAACCCCTCAAATACAGGTGTGCCAAGCTTGTCGAGTCATACCCAAGAAGACTCGAGGCTGTAAATGCTGCCAAAGGTGCTTCAACAAAGTACTGAGTAAAGGGTCTGAATACTTAGATAAATGTTATATTTCAGTTTTAAATGAATTATAAATGTGCAAAAATATCTAAAAACCTGTTTTTGTTTTGTCATTATGGGGTATTATGTGTACATTCATGAGGGAAAAAAACAATTAATCCATTTTAGAATAAGTAATAACATGTGGAAAATGTCAAGGGATCTAAATACTTTTCAAATGCACTGTATTTCATAGAAGCCAAATGCAGATCAGACTCAGGTTAAAATAGTATTTGTAATATTTTAAATACTTTAGCTGTGCTTGGCTGAACATGCCTGGCACAATGGAACCCAATGGAATACATCCAAAAGTGCAAACACCACCCATCTGGCATTTCTGGCAGACTCAAGCAAACACTCAAAGTATACTAACTATTTCTAACACACAAAAAATATTCTAATACTATCTGAACCTAGACCTGCTGCAGATCCAATCTGATAGCTATAATGCAGTGTTCATTTCCCAACTTGGCGAATTGGACCATGAGATCAATAAGGACCATAAATAACATGATACGGACTGTTTCAATGCCGATTGAAGTTCAAGGAACTGACAGGGAAACTATGTTACATACTTTAAGCAAGCACCAGAGACCAGACCCACGTTGTGCTGTTCTTAAGTCATTCTTTTTTAAATAAAGCACTTAATCACAATGTGGGTGTTCCCTGGGTCTCTCAGTAGGGGGGATGCTTTGATCCAAACCCCTCAGAATAACTCAGCAGAAAACCTATTTACTCTGTGTGTTTTCACTGCGAACAGGAAGGGGGCTGTCACGGTTCGGATCAACTTCATCTGATGATGAAATATGGCAGCAGATAGACTCTACCGTGATTATATATTCTCTAATTTTAACCGTGATTATATATATGCTAACTTCAACCGTGATTATATATACACTAACTTCAACCGTGATTATATATACGCTAACTTCAACCGTGATTATACATACGCTAACTTCAACTGTGATTATACATACGCTAACTTCAACAGTAATTATATATACGCTAACTTCAACCGTGATTATATACAAGCTAACTTCAACCGTGATTATACATATGCTAACTTCAACCGTGATTATACATACACTAACTTCAACAGTGATTTTATATATACGCTAACTTCAACCGTGATTATATATACGCTAACTTCAACCGTGATTATATATAAGCTAACTTCAACCATGATTATATACTCGTTTTGTCTCTCTCTCTCTCTCTCTCTCTCTCTCTCTCTCTCTCTCTCGCTCTCTCTCTCTCACACTCTCTCTCACTCTCGCTCTCACTCTTCTCGCTCAATGCGGTTGTCACTAAAATTGTAAATGGCCAGATATGATGTAAAACACTTCTTTATGACACTTTCTCTGATTGGTGTTAAAAATCTAAGGCTCCGACCGTGAGACAGTAGCGAATGGCGGTGGGCAGAACCACTTGGCAACCCGTACTACTGCAGACAAGCAGATTTTTCCAACAGATAATTCCTGTACCAACCATGTTTTTGCCTCGCAGACAGGAAGACACAAACTCCACCTCTGTGTCTTGAAAACAGATGCCTTCTCTCAAGGTGTTTCAACATTTAAAGGTATGGTCCTATTGGAAAGACCATAATTGGTCTAGGCTAGTCCCTGTTGTGAGGTGTAAGAAAAAACTTTAAGAAAAAATGTCAGACACTAACAAAAATGCAGTTTATTGCATTAAGGTGGGGGAAGAACGGACAAATAAAAAACATTCCACTGAAATACAGATTCTCTGTAAAACCCAGCATTGATTTGCCAAAAGTCAGTTGCTTATGGCTGAGACTAGTTGCTAGCAGCTACAGTTTGTAGAGTATGTGTTAATCAGACAAGATAAACCCATTCTAAACACACAGCCTACTGAATCCCACACACAGAAATGTGACATATTTTGCAGTGCAGAGCCTTTAAAAAGCCCGGATTGCAATGGTGTTTTGATGTGGTCCTGAATGGGGTAATTATTATCTTTCATAGAGGAAGAGCAGCACAAAAGGCAGTGCAGAGAGGGCTTGTTAGGAGCTGCCACAGACTGAACACTGAATGAGCACTGGGGAGAAGATGTGCTGTCTGGACCTTTCAGTCAGACACAATCCAGGCAGGGCACCCAAATGGGCATCCAGACAACACAAGCCAGCCAGACAAGCTTTTGTGAGGAAGATAACATAAGCTCTGGGTTGCCAGATTGTTGGCCAGACATTCTGGTGGTAGAAAAATGTCAGCGCAATGAAATAGCTAGCAGACATTACGGAAAATAAAGAAAAAAAACTAAATCAACAATTTACTTGCCATATCTATGTGAGTTTCTCACATTCTTCTCTCTCTGCAGATCCTCTCAAGCTCTGTCAGGTTGGACGGGGAGCATCGCTGCACAGCTATTTTCAGGTCTCTCCAGATCAGGTCTCAAGTCCTGGCTCTGGCTGGGCCACTCAAGGACATTCAGAGACTTGTCCAGAAGCCACTCCTGCGTTGTCTTGGCTGTGTGCTTAGGGTTGTTGTCCTGTTGGAAGGTGAAACTTGGCATTCAGGTCAATAGATTTCAATCTTGGTTTCATCAGACCAGAGAATCTTGTTTCCTTTAGGTGCCTTTTGGAAAACTCCAAGCAGGCTGTCAAGTGCCTTTTACTGAGGAGTGGCTTCCGTCTTGCCCCTCTACCATAAAGGCCTGATTGGTGGAGTGCTGCAGAGATGGATGTCCTTCTGGAAGTTTTTCCCATCTCCACAGAGGAACTCTGGACCTCTGTCAGAGTGACCATCGGGGTTATTGGTGTCACGTCCTGGCCATAGCGAGCCCTCTGGGTTCTCTATGGTGTTTAAGGTCAGGACATGACTAGGTTTTTTTTTTCTAGTTGTGTTATTTCTATGTTGGGGTTGTGTATGGTTCCCAATTAGAGGCAGCTGTTATTCGTTACCTCTAATTGGGGATCATACTAGTGTGTTCCTTTCCCACCTGTGTTTGTGGGATATTGTTTTGTTCTAGTGCCGTTGAGCGCTACTTATTGTCCGATCAGTTATTTCGTTGTTATTTTTGTATGTTTCACATTTATCAAATATGTTGAACTCTACGCACGCTGCGCCTTGGTCCATTTATTATAATGACGATCGTGTGACACTTGGTCACCTTCTTGACCAAGGCCCTTCTCCCACATTGGTCAGTTTGGCCGGGGGCGGCCAGCTCTAGAAAGAGTCTTGGTGGCTCCAAACTTCTTCCATTTAAGAATAAAGGAGGCCACTGTGTTCTTGGGGACCTTCAATGCTGTAGAAATGTTTTGGTACCCTTCCCCAGATCTGTGCCTCGACACAATCCTGTCTCAGAGCTCTACGGACAATTCCTTCGACCTCATGGCTTGGTTTTTGCTCTGATATGCACTGTCAACTGTGGGACCTTATGTGTGCCTTTCCAAATCGTGTCTATTCAATTGAATTTACCACATGTGGACTCCAATCAAGTTGTAGAAACATCTCAAGGATGATCAATGGAAACAGGATGCACCTGAGCCGAATTTATACCAAAGAGTCTGAATACTTATGTAAATAAGGTATTTCAGTTTATTTTTATGTGCAACTATTTATTTTTATTTTAATGTTTTCTCTTTGTCATTATGGGGTATTATGTGTAGATTGATGAGGATTACATTTTTTTATTTAAGAATTTTTAGAATAAGGCTGTAACGAAACAAAATGTGGAAAAAATATGCTCTGGCAATCCACTTACATTTGATGATAATGATAAACAGTAGACCTACAAGACAGTGTTATTGGCTTTTGAAATATCACTTCTCAGAACAAGAAAAGTTTCTGCTCAAAGATATATTATGCTATTACTGTATGATAGTACTGACAGTCTTCTCTCACACGCTCAGAAATGATCATATAATGGGTCCCATGGCTGCTTCGCTAATATTGAGCAATGAGCATTCAGAAAGAAATAGCTCCAAAGTCCATCCTTTTTTTCCATCCTACTGCTTCCAGAACTTTCCCACTTTCCCAAATTTGCTCTTGAGAACAAACCACCAATCCACAGCCACAATCTTTACCATATGAAATGTATGAGTCTTGAGATGGATCCAAATGCTGTGTAATATGCTTAATAGCTATAATATCTTGTTGTTTGAATGATTGGGTAATGAGACAGGGCCAGCAGCCATTCCATAACAATGATGAAGCTGCAATGCCACCCCAGAGTGATTCCATGCAGAGCCTCAGCCCACTCTACACTTTATAACCTTCATAAAAGATGAAAACAAATTAAGAATTAAAACGTTATTAGGAGAATGCGGCAGGAATACCGAAGTCAGGGCTGTTTACCTTGCGTAAGACTCTCATTAAAATCCATTTAACTCCCACGCCTGTGAATAATGATTTAATCTAAGCGTTTCAGTGAAACTTGTCAATGTTGAGTCTATCATTGATTAAACTCAAGAGTTGGTGCCATTGATCAAGTGTGTGCTGCAGGTGAGTTGTTGGTGGAGAGAAGCCTATGATGAGGTTACTTTTTCTATGATGGGAATGACAACAGTAGTCTATGAGGAACAGGCGATCAAAATGACACTGAAAATGACAATGAATCTTGATGGGCAACCATCAAACTAAAGGACCACTGAGACTTTCTTCACAGATAACCCAATAAAACTGATACAACCAATCAGCTCATGTAAAGAAAAGAAACCAACGTCGAATGATAAAGCATGATATTGTGGGTGAGAAATGCTAATAAGCACTTCAGCCGTCATTATGGATACTTCTAAGTTCTACCGTAACCTCTCCTCTCTTTCTCCGTCACACCCCATGGCAAATGGATGCACTCTACAGCCAACATTAGCTTCAGTTCACGTGGGCCTACAGTATATTTTCCTATTTCACCCATTCACTCTCTGACTGAGGTGCGGACTGTGGAGGTCTCTCTCTCTCTCTCTCTCTCTCACACACACACACACACACACACACACACACACACACACACACACACACACACACACACACACACACACACACACACACACACACACACACACACACACACACACACACAAACACACACACAAAAAAAATATGCCATGAGGGGGGCCAGAGAACCATGACCGGTAGTTAGTGTCCTCCGGGCCGAAACACTGCCTCTTCATTACACTGAAAGCAATGAGGAGCGCCTTCATTCTCTCAGATAGAGGAAGAGGGGAGAGAAAGTGAAATGAAACGAGTGGTAACCTAGCTAACACCAGCATGCTCTCGTTGTAGCCTATATGCTGTAGTTAATTACAGCTTGTAAATAGACAGGCAATTTAACAAGGAGAGCAGCATTGCAGTGAAAATCTAGGTGAAAGAAGAAGTACTTATTTTGTTCAATAGAGGTCACTACTAATTCAGATCTTAGAGTGCTTCTTGTCCTTATTGTAGGTTCAATGGAGACAAGAGGAATAGAGAAGGACATGCTGTGTCGATTTTAAGAAAACTACATTTGCAATAAATTTTATTTTATTTAACTAGGCAAGTTAGTTAAGAACAAATTCTTATTTACAATGACAGCCTACCCCAGCTAAACCCTAACCCGGACGACGTTGGGCCAGTTGTGCGCCGCCCTATGGGACTCCCAATCATGGCTGGTTGTGATACATCCTGTAATCGAACCAGGGTCTGTAGTGACGCCTCTAGCACTGAGATGCCAAGCCTTAGATCACTGTGCCACTAGGGACATACGTGGTAGGGGTCTGTAGGCGTTTCAATAAAGTACTTCCAATTGATGTATTGTATGGAAGCATTTGAGTTGAATGGCCCAGAAAATAGCCTAATCTCATCTGGTGAATCAGGCAGCCAATGAGTGCTGGGTAAAAGATCAATGGATTTCTTTTTTGAATATTATGCATCTTAATAAATACAGTCTTTGTAAGTCCCTGCACAACTCCCAAGTCACACGCTAACTGCCATGCGTTTGATAACTAGTAATGGGCCAAGACAGCTAAGAGCTGGTTGGGGTGCTTGTTTCATTACAGATTGAGCAGAGTGACATCTTGGTTGTGATTAAATGTGATTATGCCACATAATATACTGCCTCTCAGTGTGAAGGTTCTAATTAACGTGGGATTATGTATATCATTATACCCAATGGCAGAGCGTATGGAAATTGTACCTAATAAACTATAATTAGTCTACTACCATCAAACATTCATTAATGTGCGATTCTGAATCAGGTGGTTTAACTAATTTAACGTGATAAACTTCATTTATTCTCTTTAGAGTGAGAGGTCAGTTACGACTCTAGGTTACATGAAACAAGTCAATTGAAAACCCTCTCAGACTTCGACTCCTGCAGTAGATGAATCAATAAACTAAGGCACCATTCTGGGGCTAGCCGTAGCCCTGAGAGTTACCCACAACCCTCAGCAGCTAGTACCCTGAAAGGGTTAAAGCTGTTTTGGATGGCTAGCATAACGCTTAACAGGCACGACAGTTAATTTATACACCACATTCTCCTTCTGTCTCCAGGCTCATAATGATTTAGTGGTTCCTGCAGGCTCTGGTGTTTTATCAGACTAGTGCACTGGCCTGTGCTTTTGACCAACTGGGCTAATTTACTGAAAATAAAGTAATTCTCTCTTTCCATATTAGTGGATATGATACAGAGAATGTAGAGCAGGAGTGCCCTGATAAACAAAAACATAAAACAGTCATGGTGAGAGACAGGCATATTATCCGGGTGTAAGGGATGAAGCACAAATCTGTTGCCAGAATTGGAGAAAACAAGAGATAAAATAAAGTGGTCTGTCAATTTTAGGGGACATAATTGAAAGGGATGTAAGTTGGAAATGAACAGGCTGTTCAATCCATTTAAAAGACATGGTTGGGTTTTGCAGTGCGTTAAAAATGGGACTCGGGCCCTGAGAGCTGATAACAGCCTATAAACCCATAAATCTCACTTCATTCTCTACAGCCTACACCTCCTTACCGGGAAACATGAATCCATAATTTAGGGAACACACGCTTTTAGAATCTGGCAAAATAGGACCGACGATAACAGTTAGTCAAATGGTGATCTCATTATTGGTGTTCAATCTACTGTAGACCCATTGCTGAATGACTGGTTTGACTGGTACCTGCAATTGGCTTTTAAGCCACAGCACAAAGTGTGTATTTCAGTCCAACTGCAGCCCGGCCACTTGGTTTGGAACAAAACCTGCTACATTGTCTTGCAACAAACTGTACTTTGATGATTAAATAAACCCACATGCATTCTCACAGCACTGGAAGTTTGGTTAATTTTATAACAGAATTATCAGGGAATTGAGTAGTACCCAATTTTCATTAACATAAAAATTACAGGGCCTGGCCTATGGTAAACTGTACCCTATGAGAACACTAAGGGTATAATTCCCAATAATCTTATATTGCCATTGGGTCCTGCAGTGGGTGCAGAGTAACAGACTAGCCACTTTTCCATTTCTCTATCTCACTACCACTTTCCCTTTCTTTCAGTCAGCTAAGTTAGTTTGACATTAGCTGACATTAGGTCTGTTAGGTCAACCTTGGAGTGTGATTTATCGTTGTGCCCAGTGAGGCCGTCTTAGCTGCTGCAACTACTGCTGCTATCTCTGCTAGCTCCAAACCTGCATCCTCACAGCACTGCAGTGTGCTGCGCTAGGGGACTAATCATGGGGCTTTCAGTAAATAAACTGCACTGAGAACATCTATCTGGGGTCCCATTCAGGACATTCCCCCTGCTTTCCCTAGATTAGGAGGAGAAGGAAGCAAATGGAGGAAAAGGAAAGCCCAAGTCCTGAACGCTTTAATAGTGTAGGAGGATACTGTTAAAATGTGCTGGCATGGACAGACAGCCTGTTAGTGAGGTTGCAATGTGAAGGCTTGAGGGAAGAATCTTTACTTTTGTACTTTGTTGTTACCAGTGTTTGCATTCTGCAATAGTTCTCTCTCATAGTGAGAAACCAGAATCAATGGGTTTCTTTGTATGCTCTGAGACAACCAGGACATATGCATTGGGACAACAGAGATACGAAAGGAGAGAAATACAAACACAGAAAGGAACACAACAGAAGGGCTAATTATCCTAGTAGGAGCCTGAGCCACTGCAGCGGGTATATGGAGCAGTAGTCAGAAAGAGAGGCAACACAGTGAAGTGAGCCTTGGGCAGCTGTGGAGCTTTATAGCCTCTATGCTCAAGTTTAACCCTCCACCTGAATAGTCAGCATACTAGTCTCAGGGTGTCTCATTGCGTTGGAGAGAGCGTATGAGAGCTGTTGGTAATGGGTGTTGACGAAAGGATGAGACTGTACACTAAGGAGATAAATGCAGGACATTAGCTGGGAACATGGGAGGCATGTTTTTTGTGCCCGAGAGTACATTCCCAGCCTCTAAAACGTAGACACTCATTGTCTGGTAGTCTCAGCATGTAATGTGGAGAGGGGTCTTTATCCTTTTTCCTTTCTCTATCTCTCTCTCTTTCGGTGTGTCTCTGTACTGACTCAGGTGGCAGCATAGCTCCAAACATTTACTCTGAGCTCTCTTCTGCTGTCCTCTCCTCCTGTGTGTGTCTTACTGTGTTTGTGTGTGCATGTGTGAGCTCATACATACGTGTGTATCGGTGTGTGTATTTGTCTCCCCACCCGCTGAGTGAATGCTGGGTGATTGAGTGTCAGCTATTATAGATGAGCTCAGTCTCTTTCTCATCTCACGTGTCCCCAGAGTGGCGGCGGTAAAAGGAGCGGGGGTTGGCGGTGACAAGGCCGAACGTTGTCGCCAGGCCTGATGGATGGCCGTCATCACCCCCAACCCCCTCGCATTGCGAGACCCACCCAGGCCACGTGTGGCGATGAGACAGGATAGGATAACTGGATGGCTAGGTATCAGGATGGTTTAGGACAGGATGGACTCAAACACAGACAGGGAAACCTTAAAAGCAGCAGAAAAGTGAAGCTACAGATACCACACAAGGAGATTTTACCCTTGCGGTACAGAGCTTGGATGACAATTTGAAGTTGTGTCAATCTTCATAGATGGTCTTTTGCGTCATTCAAATATGCAGACCTCAATAAGGAAGTGCCATGTATTCACATATTGTGATCTGAAAAGAAAAATAAAGGAATGTAATCTTACTGCATATGGATTACATAAGGATGTGAGTGGATGTCTGACAGTAATACTACACCATACTGTACCTGCTGGTAAGAGTGAGGAGGAGAAAAGTGAACTCTCTGCCTCATGAAGCATACTTCCCCAAAGCAGCATCTGTTGGGAGGAACCCTATAACCTTTGTCTTCTGTTGGGACTTAACACTGAGGGAGACCATTACCTGGTCTGGAAATCAACCCCTAGTTTAGTCCCCTAGCCCCTAGTCTCATCCCCTAGCTGTGTTTCCATGTCTGAAGGAAGTGGATAGGTGTAAACAAACAGGTGGAAGCGAGCTCCCCTAAGACCATTGGTAAGCTACAGGAGGATGTTTTCTGCAGAGCAGGGCACTAGGCACATTGTTAAAATCCTGCTCCATATAGTAGGGCACATCAGCTACTGCTAGCTCAGACTCATATGTTTACAGCAGTGAATGAGATTACATCTGACAACTAACTTTAAATATGCTCAGATCACTGTTTATTTGCAGGTCAGATAATTGTTGTATATTAAAGTCATTTTATAAAAGAGTTATAACATTTCCAATACATATACACTGATTTCCGGGGCATATGCTTACAAACAATTGTATTACGGTAATAATTGCATGAAGTAGATTTACAAATCCAAATCCAATTGCATGCACACAGGAGTGTGGTAAAGCGAGACCAATTTAAATATCAATGTTTACAAAGCACCATCATAAATCAGAAGCAATATTTAATATAAAACACTACCTGTGATCGGCCAGGGATAAATAATACAATTCCCTATCTCCCACATTTCACTCTGGGCTATTGATGCAGGGGAGTGAAGAGGGGGACAGGGTATAGGGGTGGGATAGTGGTGGGGTTGGAATCTACACATCAAATATACTATAGGGGGAATTTGGAGGACATAGCTAGAATGTGCATTACCATCATTCTAGAGAGAAATTATACATTTGTCTATAACTGGAGTGGATCCTTCAAGGCACAGAAAAACAACGCTGAGACTCTTTGTATTATTCTAGAAGCAAAAGACCGAACAGCCTTGATGAGATTTAAAGCAACTTTGAAGAGATGACACAGTAATACATGGGAAATAAATTGATCATTTTCTTTGGTGTCTGTCTTTCAATCCTTAAATCCACGACAATTAATACACTAAAGGCAAATGTCAAGTGAAATATTAACTTCTCTTTTGCCAACCGAAATCAACAATTCTTCATCTGCAGTTCAAACAGTCTCAAAATATGACATTGAAACTTAAGTTAATATACCATTTGATAACAGCTTAAATTGATTCACAACAAATTGTGTATATGGTGTTCTTTTTCTGAATTATGACATTGTCTAAATAGACAGCGAAGCAACACTGCACCCTAAATTAATGTCACCCTTCGGGCAGTACAACATGTTTTCATCCAAATGAAAACACACTGGTTGTACTCTGTCACACCCAACAGATTAGTCTGTTGTATTCAAATGGCATCTACAGAGCAAAGCATGACAGATACCAGTCCTCACCGGCGGCCATCTTAAAGGAGATAACTTGCCCCGTCATCCCCCAGCGGCTCGCTGGTACACCCATTCTCACCAGATGAAAATGAATCTGTCAAAGTCAATTCTGGTTCTATCTCCACTTAAGAACATCCTGGTGACAAAGTAGGCCTGCTGATGCTGTGAGGGGGAACGAATGGGAATGTCTTCCAGGCTTCCCTCAGGCACCTCTCTACACTGCTGCTTGGACTACTGGGTGCTTGGGTTTCGGTTCAACATGACCTTTATAACTCCATTATTATCAATAAGCTAACAGTGGCATTATGTGCTAGTAGTAGTAGTAGTAGTAACTGTAGTAGTAGAAACAGCAGTAACAGTAGTAGTAGCAGTAGTAGTAGTGCTACTAGTAGTAGTGATAGTAGATAGAGAAGTGATGACAATATATACACTCACCGGCCAGTTTATTAGGTATATGGCCGTGGCTTGTTATATAACTCTGGCTTCTCAAACCAACGCAGGCATTCTGGTTATAACCGAATCTTGGTTAAAGAAGTCTATACCGGACTCTGATGTGTCTCTGACTGGTAAGCAATTTCAATGTGTAGTCCTAAATGTGGGCCTTGGTAATAGTGCCCATTTGACACTAGTGAGAATTTATCGCCCTTCCTTGGCCTCCTTATGTGCTCTTAAATTGTCTGACCTGCTGTCTAACTATACTCAATTAAAATTATTAGTATTGGGTGATCTTAATCTGGATTGGTTGATGCCAGTATCTGATGGGCTGAAAGATAATTGGACTGAGCTACGTAAATCTAACTCAGCTGATATCTAAACCAACTCACCCCAACTTTAAACACTCTGAAAAATCTACTGTCTTAGATATTACTCTAACAAACCTCTCATAAGTTTACAGCCAATGGGACATTTCCCAATGATTTTAGTGACCATTGTCCCCTTGCCTGCATAAGAGATGTTAAGCTACCTAAATCTCGCTCATGCATTACTACAAAGAGACATTTATTTTATTTTAATGAGCAAATGTTTTTGTCTGAGCTGAGGTTGAGTGACTGGTGGGTTGTGCCAACTATCACTGATTCGGATCAGGCGCTTATTTGTTTTATTTCCCTGTTTAACTCTTTTGCAGATAAACATGCTCCACACAAAATGCTGAGGGTGAAAGACAGATATAATCCTTGCTTCAAGCATGAGTTGTGTCACGTCCAGGCCTGAGAAGACAGGCTGGTGTGTTTAGTTTTGGTTTTGGTGTAGGGTTTTTTTATGTTCTAGGTGTTATATTTCTATGTTGGGGTAATGGTTCCCAATTAGAGGCAGCTGTGTGTCGTTGTCTCTAATTGGGAACCATATATATGTTTGGGGTTTTCATATAGGTTTTGTGGGTTATTGTTTATGCATAGCTTTGTTCGTTTATGTAAGTCTATGTTTATGCACGATCTTCGTTCGTTCTGTTTATTGTTTTCCCAGTAACGTTGATTTAAATAAAGCATGTATACTGGATGCCTCGCTGCGCCTAGGTCTGTCACTTCCGAAGATCGTGACAAGTTTTCTGTGAAATTACAGGAAATACATTTTGCTTGGGCTAAGGTAGGACTGAATGATTCTACGTCTGATTGGCTGTCCTTCAGATATCTGGTTAGAAAAGCAAAATCAACATATTTCTTGAATTGTGTATAGCATAGTGGTGGTAATCCAGCTAACTTCTGGAAAGTGGTCAAATCTTTGAAGCAAAACTCCACCCCGTCGTCATTTCCCCAGCAGGTTCTGACAGCCTCTGGTCCCATACTAGACAACATGGAAATGTGTGGTGCTTTTAATTACCATTTGCTTCAGCTGGACACCTGTCTAAAGGATACCCTGAACATTATTCTCAATCCACTAGAAGGTCCTCTAGTCACCTCAGAACAGATTGTAGAGAATGATGCACTAATAGACTTTTTATTTATTTCAACTATTTTATGTCTATGATGTACTATGTGCTGTGCTAAAGATTGATGTTAAAAATCCATAGGGGCTAATATACTTCTTACTGCAGCTCTCTGCCCCACTTATTGCAGAACCTTTTACCTATATCTTTAATATGACAATTGCTTCTGGTGTTATACATAAGATCTGGAAAGCGCCACATGTCCTCCCCCTACACAAAGGAGGAGATCATTCAGATAACTACCGTCCAATCTCTATATTATCTTGCCTTTTCAAAGTTTTTGAATCCCTGGCCAACTGTCAGCTAAGAACGTATATACAGTTGAAGTCGGAAGTTTAAATATACTTAGGTTGGAGTAATCAACTTGTTTTTCAACCACTCCACAAATTTCTTGTTAACAAAGTATAGTTTTGGCAAGTCGGTTAGGACATCTACTTTGTGCACGACAAGTCATTTTTCAATTCTAGTGTGCCTTTAAACAGCTTGGAAAATTCCAGAAAATGTTGTCATGGCTTTAGAAGCTTCTGACAGGCTAATTGACATCATTTGAGTCAATTGGAGGTGTACCTGTGGATGTATTTCAAGGCCTACCTTCAAACTCAGTGCCTCTTTGATTGACATCATGGGAAAATCAAAATAAATAAACCAAGACCTCAGAAAAACAATTGTAGACCTCCACAAGTCTGGTTCGTCCTTGGGAGCAATTTCCAAACGCCTGAAGGTACCACGTTCGTCTGTACAAACAATAGTACCCAATTATGAACACCATGGGGAAAAATATCGTACTTTTTGGAGAAATGTCCTCTGGTCTGATGAAACAAAAATAGAAATGTCTGGCCATAATGATCATCGTTATGTTTGGAGGAAAAAGGGGGAGGCTTGCAAGCCGAAGAACACCATCCCAACTGTGAAGCACAGGGGTGGCAGCATCATGATGCGGGGGTGCTTTGCTGCATGAGGGACTGGTGCACTTCACAAAATAGATGGCATCATGAGGTAGGAATATTATGTGGATATATTGAAGCAACATCTCAAGACATCAGTCAGGAAGTTAAAGCTTGGTTGCAAATGGGTCTTCTAAATGAACAATGACCCCAAGCATACTTCCAAAGTTGTGGCAAAATGGCTTAAGGACAACAAAATCAAGGTATTGGAGTGGCCATCACAAAGTACTTAACCCCATAGAAAATGTGTGGGCAGAACTGAAAAAGCGTGTGCGAGCAAGGAGGCCTACAAACCTGACTCAGTTATACCAGCTCTGTCAGGAGGAATGGGCCAAAATTCACCCAACATATTGTGGGGAGCTTGTGGAAGGCTACCCGAAACATTTGAACCAAGTTAAATAATTTAAAGGCAATGCTACCAAATACTAATTTAGTGCATGTAAACTTCTGACCCACTGGGAATGTGATGAAATAAATAGTGGTGATCCTAACTGACCTAAGACAGGGAATTTTTACTAGGATTAAATGTCAGGAATTGTGAAAAACTGAGTTTAAATGTATTCGGCTAAGGTGTATGTAAACTTCTGACTTCAACTGTGTGTATATATATATATATATATATATATATTTTAAACATACAATATACTTGCAGTGAAGCCATTCAACAACATCACATTAGTCATCTAACAGCCTCCCATACAGTGTGACACACAGAAGCAACTAGGGTCAATGACCTGCTCAAGGGCACGTTGACAGATCTCCCACCAGCCCTCCAAGAACTGCCCTCAACCATCCAAAACACCCCCACAGCCCCCTGAGAAAATATGAATAAATAGAATAATTCCATTCCCCACCACCATAGCACCATCAACCAACAAGATGAACAAAAGAGAAAAAAGAGAGAGACAACAATGCAAAAAAACTAAAGACTTCAAGAACAACAAAGATCATAACAGCAAGTCCAACTGAATATGTTTGAGTGTCTGTGTATGTGCACATGTGTGCATTTGAATGAGAGTTTGTGTATATTGCATGTCTACAAACACCTGCACGGCATCAGCCTCAGGCAAACCGGCATTAACTATAACAACACTGCCCCTCAGTGTCATTCAAACATACTTTTTGTTATGTTTTATTTTGACCGTCATTCTATCCCCCGCCCAGAAACTCCACTCCCACTTGTATCCAATTCCACATCCCAACCCTCAGCTTCCCTCAGCCCATCCCACCTATCTCTGCTGGCCACCATCTTCGGATTTCTATGCACCATATATCTTTCAACTATGCTGAGATGTTTAACATACAATTTCAATATATCTAATCGAATAGAATACACAGATTGCGAGTTGAAGATAAATACTTTTACTAAGAATATTAGTAATTGACTGACCCGCTCTCTCCAGATCTCCCAACAGTACTATTTCTAGGGTCACTTTTTTTTACTTCTCTCTCTATTCTTAATGTGCACCAATCCGGTTTTAGACCTGGACATAGCACAGTTTCAGCTGCTACGCTTCTTTCAGATGTGTTCAATTGCTTAGATCATAAAAATAATAGTGTTATTTATAGACCTTTCCAAGTCCTTTGACACTGTCGACCATCATACTCTCATTCAAAGGTTGACTGAAATAGGCCTGGATCAGGCTTCTTTCAAGTGGTTTGCTGACGGTACTCTTATGTATGCCATTTCCCCAACTGTAGAACAGGCGTTGTTAGAGCTGCAATCTGACTTTGTTGCCTTATAAAATGACCGGGTTGGTCTAAAAGTTGTAGTTAATGTGGTCATGACTAAATATATGTTATCTAATTCTTGCAAAAAAAATTCAGATGGACTACATATTTATTAATTGAATGGTTCTCCCATCTATCGGGTTCCCACTTATTAATATCTGGGCTTTTGGATTGACAAGGATTTTTAACGGTTAAAAAAACTGATGAGCTAGTTAAAAAGCTGTGATTGAAAGATTTAAAGATTGTACAGTTAACTTTCCTGCCAGTTATTGACTATGGTGACACAGTTTACCAGAATGCAGCAGCCACTACTCTTAAACCTTTAGATGCCGTCTACCATAGCGCCCTTTGCTTTATCACAGGTGACAGTTGTAATACTCATTACTGCATCCTGTATCAAAAGGTTGAGTGGTACTCATTAAATTCCCGTAGATCACTTCACTATTCCCTGTTTTCAAAGCTCTACTACATAAGCTTCCAACTTACTTAACATAGTTGTTGAAGTATAAAAACATTAGTTATCAAACCAGTTCACAGGGGTTGAGGTTCCTCGGGTCTCCACCGAATCAGGTAAATCCGCTTTTAGATTTAATGCGCCTCACTGTAATTTTCAGAACTCATTACAATTAGATGTTCCAGTGCCGTTCGGGCAGTTTAGGGTGCTACTTGAGGACCTAGTAGCTGAGGACTAACTTTTTTCATAAGTGTTGTGTTTTGTATTGATTGCTGTTTTGTTTAACATTGTATTGTGACCAGGGCACCCCTTTGGAATGAGACAATGGTCTCAATGGGTTTTCCCTGAATAAATACATAAAAACAAAAACAAATAAAGCAGGCAGACAGGCATCGAGGCATTCAGTTACTGTTCGATTGAATGTTAGAATGGGCAAAACGAATGACCTACAGTACCAGTCAAAAGTTTAAACACACCTACTCATTCTAGGGTTTTTCTTTATTTTTACTATTTTCTACATTGTAGAATAATAGTGAAGACATCAAAACTATGAAATAACACATATGGAATCATGTAGTAACCAAAAAAGTGTTAAACAAATCAAAATATGTTTGAGATTCTTCAAAGTAGCCACCCTTTGCCTTGATGACAGCTTTACACACGCTTGGCATTCTCTCAACCAGCTTCACCTGGAATGCTTTTCCAACAGTCTTGAAGGAGTTCCCACAAATGCTGAGTACTTGTTGGCTGCTTTTCCTTCACTCTGCAGTCCAACTCATCCCAAACCATCTCAATTGGCTCGAGGTCGGGTGATTGTGGAGGCCAGGTTATCTGATGCAGCACTCCATCACTCTCTTTCTTGACATACTCAAATCTAACTGCCTGTAGCTCAGGCCCTGGAGCAAGGATATGCATATGCTTGGTACAATTTGAAAGGAAACAATTTGAAGTTTGTGGAAATGTGAAAGGAATGTAGGAGAATATAACACAATAGATCTGGTAAAAGATAATACAAAGAAAAAACCAACTGTTCTTTGGAAATGTTTTTGTAACATCATCTTTGAAATGCAAGAGAAAGGCCATAATGTATTATTCCAGCCAAGGTGCAATATACATTTTGGCCACTAGATGGCATCAGTGTATGTGCAAAGTTTTTGAATGATCCAATGAACCATTGCATTTCTGTTCAAAATGTTGTATCAAGACTGCCCAAATATGCCTAATTTGTTTTTTTTTTTTTTACTTCTCACTCTATTCTTAATGTGCACCAATCCGGTTTTAGACCTGTAACGTTATTTCCATCAAATGGATTTGGCTGTGTGAGATGATGTGGTGCACATAAAAATTACTTTTTGTGGTGAAATTCCCCCGTACTGTATAGAAAATACAAGTTAAATGGGTTTCCATTGCATCTACAACTCTACTTATGGTTTTGTCACAAAACAAATGTTAAATTGCGAATGTGAATGCGCCCACTCTGGTTTTGGCACGGGCCCTCTAGCCAACAGTTCGCAGAAACACAGATACAGTACACGATGAGTTTATTATGGACAAAGGAGCGAGACAATTTGTATTTGTCAAAAGGCAGCCAAGCACTGGTCATCATATCACCAGAATAAGATCCTCAATAGTTATTGGAAAGAAGCATCAAGCTCATCACCATGCTCTTTCACCACCCTGTGAAGTTTATCATAACTTATTTAATCTGTAGCCTAATAAACTGCATGCTTTCTAGAGTCATAGTGGGAGGACCACACAACATATCATCGCGTGACTCCAAGTTTACTTCAATATGATTGATATTATATCAATATATGTGAATTAATAATTCATTTTACAGACACAAAAATATCCTTCCTTGTCTAGTGTATTTTGTTTTGTCGACATTTGGAAAGTTCACCGACAAATGTTCTGTTTCCATCAGACCTGTCCTAAAAAAATGTATCCAATGTACTTTTACTCACATAAAAAGGTTGGATGGAAACATGGTAAGTGACCTCGCATCACATTGTATGCTTCTTTTATTCTAACTCCCTCCCAGAAGTCCCTAAGAAATAGAAAGTAGATGCTTAGAGGAAAGCCGTGCTATTTAAATATCTTTGGTGGTAGCAATCATACACAGCAGGGGGAAATCTTTTGTTGTCTCAAAAAAAATCCATCACATTGAGGAGGATATAAGCATAGCAGAAAATGCAAGAGGTATTCAGCTTAAGTTATTGCTCAACCACTCTCCTTTTACCCAACTGAGAAAATTATGTTGACACTTGAGGAAGAGAGGCCTTTTCTTACTCTTTCAGGTTCTTAGTCACCCACATTGTCAAGGTATTCTTGTCTTAGGGAGCAGAATGAAAAACATCAGAAAGCACATACGCACTGACAGAAAACAAATCAAATCAAATGTTATTTGTCACATGCCGAATGCAACGGGTGTAGACTTTACAGTGAAATGTTTGCTTATGAGCCCTTTCCAACGATGCAAAGTAAACAATTATAATAAAAGCAAAAGTAAAAACACAAGAGGAATAAAATACACAAAATGTAGCTACAGTTAGGGCTGTTTCGGAGACCGTATTACTGCCACACTGGTGGACACGAGTCATGAAGGCAGTCAAATGTGATATGGTAATTAGGCTTTTCCTAGCTCTGCTGCTGATGGTCATTAGTAGCCTATCAAACTTGCTAACTGCTTGGTACTCAGCACTCTATTGTCCCTCTAATCACTCTGACATCAATGCAAATGTATTCGAAAATCTAATCAAACACTTCATGAGAGCCCATGAGCTCATGTTACGCAAGATTTCAATAGGCTATGCAATTGAGCGATGGCCTCTATTAAAAAGAGGACGATCCCTTAAGCTTCCTATAGGCTATGCCTACTATATTTATTTCTCTACTTTCCTAATATTAAGCAAATATTAAGCACATTGCTTATCTTTACAACAGGATATAGCCTACCTGGCTGGCATGAAAATGAATCACAGGAAAAGCATCCTCCATTCGCTATTTAAGTGCAGAGATGACATGTACTTTTTTACCCTGCCTCTGTTTCGACACTGGTGCATGATAATGTTCCATTCTAAATCAAAATGAATTTCACACATTTATTATTTAGTATACATAAAGACAAGATTAAATCAAGATAGTCTGATGGGTAACAATATTAGCCTATCATTTTTTATTTTATATTATCCCCTGTGAATGATGCCCAGCCTAAGGCAAGAAACAATGCCTTTTTTGTGACATTTTTGAATCATAGTCACACACCTCATGTAGCCTATCCAATACTAAAGTGACCAAATAACTTCTTTTGGAGCAGCGCACGAGGTGACAGTTTTGGAGAGCCTGGCGTGCCCAAAGTAAAATGCCTCCCATTCAGGCCCAGAAAATAGGATATGCACATAGTACCATTGGATAGGAAAGACTCTGAAGTTTCTAAAAGTGTTAACATTATTTCTGTGAGTATAACAGAATGGATATGGCAGGCGAAAACCCGAGGAATGTCTGTCCTGGAAAAAGTGGTTTTGACACTCCCTTATGAAAATGCCCATATAAGGGCATATGAATGCAGTACCTATTGCTTCCTCTGGATGTCAACAGTCTCGAGAAAGTGTTTTGATTCTTTTTAGCTGCTTTTAGATTGTAGAAGAAGATGAATAAGGAAGTGGCCACACAGATGTCAATAGAAGAAAATGCGTGTTCCCGGCTGGCGCGCTCTGTGTTTTTTTCCTTTCTTATCGCCCAGTTTATATTCCGGTCGAAATATTATACAACATATACATAAAAGTGTTCCTAAGGATACATTTACAATTATGTTTGATTCTTCTTGGACAAGTTTATAGGTATAAGTTGAACGAGTTCTCTTCATGTTTCAATGGACGAGTGAAGGCTGTATTTTCTCATTATAACGCGCCAACCAAACGGAGATTTATGGATATAATACATTAATTTTTCTAAGAAAAGAACCATGGATTGTCTTCTTTGGACACTTGGGAAGCCCTCAGCAGAAGTTCTTCAAAAGGTAATTGATTTGTTTTCGCTGTGAAATGTGTTTTCTGTGAACCGTGAAGGCTTATGAATTTATGGTAATGGGAAAAATATGTGAGGTGCTATCCTCAAACAATCAAATGTGGTGCTTTCGCCGTAAAGCCTTTTTGAAATCTGACAATGCTGTGATATTGCCAAGAAGCAGAGCTTTTGATGACTAGCGCCCCACCGCTCCCTAAGAAGTTAAAATGAAGCACAATCTGCTTTACAACAGGTGTAAAGCCTAACTGGCACACATACTGTATGCAGCGCAGTTTCAAGTTTGGGGAAGATAATTTTCACCATAAAAATGCACATTTATAATAAAAGCATTACATGCATAAGCGCATTTGTGGTCACTTTTGATAATGGTGTTTTCCCGCTAATGGAACATTCACGCTTAAAGCCTACTGCCGTGGGCGCATTGCTGCGCTTATAATGTGAATAAATAGCCTAATAGTTTATCAAAATTTTAAGCTAAACGTTCTGATATATTGCGTCAGCCACATTGCGTAAAAAAGTGTTTTTGATACTAGTGGTTGTACTAATTTGTGATGTATCACATCCTACAAACGTCCCAGACTATGTTTGGAATATTTATTTCTCACACAGAATAGGTCAACTTTTGTTCTATAGGGGATAGTAGATTGACATAGGCTAGTGCTTTTGCTGTTTGTTAGGCCTACTCATATTGTTGGTTGACGGAAAGTAAATGTCAACAGTTCTTCCAATATCTTCAATATGAACAGCAGACTGGGATAAGGATAGATTAAATATGTCCGTAAACACACCAGCCAGCTGCTCTGAGGACGCGACAAAGGATGCCATCTGGGCCGGCAGCCTTGCGAGGGTTAACAGAATTTAAATGTTTTACTCATGCTGGTTGCGGTGAAGGAGAGCCCGCAGGTTTTGGTAGCGGGCCGTGTCGGTGGCACTGTATTGTCCTCAAAGCGAGCAAAGAAGTTGTTTAGTTTGTCTGGGAGCAAGACATCGTGGTCCGCGACAGGGCTGGTTTTCTTTTTGTAGTCCGTGATTGACTGTAGACCCTGCCACATACCTCTCGTGTCTGAGCCGTTGAATTGCGACTCTACTTTGTCTCTATACTGCCGCTTAGCTTGTTAGATTGCATTGCGGAGGGAATCGCTACACTATTTGTATTCAGTCATGTTTCCGGTCGCCTTACCCTGATTAAAAGCAGTGGTTCGCGCTTTCAGTTTTGCGCGAATGCTGCCATCAATCCACGGTTTCTGGTTGGGGAAGGTTTTAATAGTTGCTGTTGGTACAACATCACTGATGCACTTGCTAATAAACTCGCTCACCGAATCAGCGTACACATCAATGTTGTTGTCTGAGGCTATCCGGAACATATCCCAGTCCACGTGCTCGAAGCAATCTTGAAGCGTGGAATCAGATTGGTCGGACTAGCGTTGAACAGACCTGAGCACAGGCGTTTCCTGTTTAAGTTTCTGTCTGTAGGCTGGGAGCATGGTCAGATTTGAGGTCAGATTTGCTTAAAGGGGGGCGGTGAATGGCTTTGTATGTTAGAATAACAATGATCCAGGATTTTCCCGACCCGGGTCGCACATTCGATATGCTGATAAAATGTAGGGAGCCTTGTTTACAGATTAAAATCCCCAGGTACAATAAATGCAGCCTCAGGATATGTGGTTTCCAGTTTACATAGAGTCCAATGAAGTTCTTTCAGGGCCGTCGATGTGTCAGCTTGAGGGGGGATATATGCGACTGTGATTTTAATCGAAGATAATTCTCTTGGTAGATAATGCGGTCGGCATTTGATTGTAAGTAATTCTAGGTCAGGTGAACAAAAGGACTTGAGTTCTTGTATGTTGTTATGATCACACCACGTCTCGTTAAACATAAGGCATACACCCCCGCCCCTCTTCTTACCAGATAGATGATTGTTTCTGTCGGTGCGATGCGTGAAGAAACCAGGTGGCTGTACCGACTCTGATAACGTATCCCGAGTGAGCAATGTTTCCGTGAAGCAAAGAACGTTGCAATCTCTGATGTCTCTCTGGAAGGCAACCCTCGCTCGGATTTCGTCTACCTTGTTGTCAAGAGACTAGACATTGGCAAGTAGTATACTCGGGAGCGGTGCGTGATGTGCCCGTCTACAGAGCCTGACCAGAACACCGCCTCGTCTGCCCCTTCTCCTGCGGCAATGTTGTTTTGGGTCGCCGGCTGCGATCCGGTCTTTTGTCTTGGTTGGTGGACCAAACAGAGGATTTTGTGACCGCCACAGCCCTAGCTACAGTGCATTCAGAAGGTATTCATACCTCTTGACTTTTCCACATTTTGTTGTGCTACTATGTGCGATTTAAAATTGATTTAATTATCCGTTTTTGTCAACGAACTACACAAAATACTCTAATGTCAAAGTGGAAGAACAATTTGAAGAAAAAGTTACGACAAATAAGACACTAATATATCTTGATCAGGTAATTATTCAATGCACTGAGTCAATATGTGTTAGAATCACCTTTGGCAGTGATTACAGCTGTGAGTCTTTGGGGCTAAGTCTCTTGGAGCTTTCCACACCGGGATTGTGCAACACTTGCCCATTATTCTTAAAAGATTCTTCAAACTCTGTCAAATTGGTTGTTGATAATTGCTAGACAGGTCTTGCCATAGATTTTCGAGCAGATTTAAGTTAAAACTGTAACCCGGCCACTCAGGATTATTCACTGTGTATTGGTAAGCAACTCCAGTGTAGATTTGGCCTTGTGTTTTAGGTTACTGTCCTGCTGAAAGACTAATTAATCTCTCCGTGAACCAGTTTTTCCTCTAGAATTTTGCCTGTGCTTAGCTCCATTCTGGAATTATTTTATCCTGAAAAACTTTAGGAGATGGTCCTGGCGCCCTGAAGCCTTCTTCACAAAAATTTAACCGCTCTCCTTGAAGTTCATGATGATCCGATAAATGGTTGATTTAGGTGCAATCTTACTGGCAGCAATATCCTTGCCTGTGAAGCAATTTTTGTGCAAAGCAATGATGACGACACGTGTTTCCTTGCAGGTAACCATGGTTGACTGAGGAAGAACAATGATTCCAAGCACCACCGTCCTTTTGAAGCTTCCAGTCTGTTATTCGAACTCAATCAACTCAATGACAGAGTGATCTCCAGCCTTGTCCTCGTCAACACTCACACCTGTGTTAACGAGAGAATCACTGACATGATGTCAGCTGGTCCTTTTGTGGCAGGGCTGAAATGCAGTGGAAATGGCAAAGAGGGATTTTGCAATTAATTGCAATTCATCTGATCACTCTTCATGACATTCTGGAGTATATGCAAATTGCCATCATACAAACTAAGGCAGCAGACTTTGTGAAATTTAATATTTGTGTCATTCTCAAAACTTTTGGCCACGACTGTATATTAGGTCTACCTCTGAGTCTAGGTTGCAGCAACAGTTTCACCATTAAGGAATCCATCTTTAAAGGAAAAAATGACATCATGACAGAAGATTATTAAAACAAAACACATATTTATCCAAGCGTTCATTGAGATGAAAAGAACAATGTGTCAGAACTTTTCAACACCTGCATACTGCTACATGCAACAAACCATAGCCTCTGGACAAAATTATGGACTTCCACACCTCAGCTTGGCTTTGCTATTGTGACATTTGTATAATAACTTATTATTTAATACAATAACAGCCATCCTAGTTTACCCTTTTGAGTTAGTTTGTTATGAACATAGTGAGTCCCCTTGATCAGTCATTCAGAACAAAAAATATCTAACAAGACATTTGTCAATGTTGACTCTCCTCTGCTTGGACTAATACAGTGATACACACAATATTTATAGAGTGGGAGAAAGCTGTTCAGACTGTGTGGGTTATCCTATGATCATAATTGGAAGAGATGAGAGCGGCCATATAATCCATAGAACAATTCAGTCAGATCGATGAGAGTCAGGAGAAGCAGATTGGGTTGACCGGATGGCGGAAACAAATCTTCTAGACTGCTTAGACTAGCATTATCATCCCTGTTATCATCCCTGTTATCATCACTGGACAGCGCTCATCAACAGTGCTTGATTGAAAGGCACTTTCTTGGCTTGTTACAAGTCAAAGAATGGGTAGAGCAGTGAATAAGAGTAAGTGTGTGAATATGTGTGTGTGTAAATGTGTGCGCGCACGTGTGTGTGTAAGTGTGTGCGCGCACGTGTGTGTGTGTGAGCAACAGCGTGTGCACATGCATCTGTATGCGTGCATGTTGGTGTGTGTGTGCTTCAGACAGGCAGACAGTCCCTGCCTCGTTGTCTTTGATTATTACAGCGTCCCCCTGCAGCTAACATTTGTCTTTGCTATCAGCCAGACACTGGGGCTTTGAGAGGGCTGACAGTGCTGTCAGTCTCAACACTCATCCTCTAATGGAGAAACTTCAGCGCTGTGCTGTGCTGTGTTAGAGCTGCACATAGGATTGTCCACCGCGTAGATATCTCACTCACCAGTACTGATAAAAGAAAACACTGTTTTGACTCATGTTGACACTTATCCTGGAAATGTCTCTCTGGAATACATCCTGTGAATTCAAACCGCCAAGATCTCATTGGGATTCTTATTGTGTAGTGGGACTGATGAGAATGAATGTCCCAAGGATTCAACTTGGATGCATTGTTTTTGGTAGTTTATATACTGACTTCAACCATACAAAAGAGGACAAAAATTACACAAAGGGTCCATAGTTACTTAACCAGCCTGGGCACCAAGTCTGGGCACCAGCCTGTTTCTGCTTTAGCCTAATTCGTTATCTCTGTCATGCCACCCTGTCTAAAACCCCAGTGGTGTAAAGTACACGTCAAAATAGTCAAAGCAACATGCCACCAAGAGTCAGCCCAATACCAATACAGGTGCCATAACATTTTTGGGAAAGCTCCTGCCACCTAGCTGGATCCCAAAAGTGACAAGCCAAAGCCAGATGTCACAAAGTGATATGGCTTGGATAACATCCCCTGTGAAGGTACCACAGGCAGACAGTCCCTGCCTCGTTGTCTTTGATTATTACAGCGTCCCCCTGCAGCTAACATTTGTACAGTCACACAACAGTAATATGGATGACACATCCTCCTCTGGGGGAGAACTTACCGGAAGGTCATCTGGAAGACCTGTCCCAGGTTGACTTGCTGGCTCTTGTTGTTGTAGCCGTGCAGCATCTCCCCAAACAGGGTGTCATTGAAGCGAATGTCCTGCCTCTGGCACTTTGGCCCCTCACAGTTCTCTGTCTGGAGGAGGCAGGAGCGACCGTCTGCCCCCAGCTTGTACTCCTGCACACACCTGGGTTGGGGAGGGGTGTTTATGTGTAACAAGCACATCATGCAGAGGCAGAGACATTAGTATTATGGACTCTACTCACGCACACACACAATATCCTAATTTCCCAGTAGAGAAAGTATACCCAGCTCACAGAACTAATAGATTGCAGAAGTATGTATTGTTAGCTGTCTAATATTTCAAATGAAAGCCATTGTGTAAGCACAAACATTTAAACCCAGACTTGTCTGCGTTAAAGGAAAACTGTGGTTGGATTGTCTACTTCAGAAATGGCTGAGATCCACAAAGCACACATTTACTTAATGCTAATGAAACGAACATAGACACACTGGCAGACTCGTGAAGTAGCCTACAGTAGAATTCAATATCAACGTTCTATACCGAAGACCATTCATAAACTGCCAATTAAGAGTTGAAAATGAGAATCAATCTCACAGTTGACATGTATAAATGAGAATCACTCTCACAGTTGTTTCTAACTATTTTTTGCCCATCCGTTTTGGTGAAAGGTTATAGCTGTCTTTCTACTATCTTAGAGTTCAATAGCAGCTGATTTAGACAACCTATTGCAAAGAGCTGCTCTTATGTTCTATTTGTGTTTTCAACAATGGCCTAATTCTCACCCACAGAACATATTGTTGGACCCAGGTTGCCCAGGAAAGAACACATTTTAGGGGCTTCTTCCCTGATGCTGTATGTGTCATGCCACTGGCTGACTCACCCACAGAACATGAGGATGTTGCTGGAGCTGGGGTTGTCTGGTAGGGGCACCAGCTGTTGGAGACACAGCTGCTCACAGCCCCCGTTGAAGCCGTCCGTGCAGTCCGTGCCCTTTGAGTAGTCATAGCAACCCGAGCTGTCCTTCATCGGCCGCAGCCCGTCGGGACACTGTGAGAGAGAGAGAGAGAGAGAGAGAGAGAGTCAACATACACTGTTATAAAAGTATGTGGACACCCCTTCAAATTAGTGGATTCGGCTATTTCAGCAACACCCTTTGCTGACATGTGTATCAAATTGAGGACACAGCCATGCAATCTCCATAGACAAACATTGACAGTTGAATGGCCTTACTGAAGAGCTCAGTGACTTTCAACGTGGCACCGTCATAGGATGCCACCTTTCCAACAAGTCAGTTCGTCAAATGTCTGCCCTGCTAGAGCTGCACCGGTCAACTGTAACTGATGTTATTGTGAAGTGGAAATGTCTAGGAGCAACAATGGCTCAGCCGCGAAGTGGTAGTCAAAACAAGCTCACAGAACGGGACCCCAAGTGCTGAAGCACGTAGCGTGTAAAATGTGTCTGTCCTCGGTTGCAATACTCACTTCCGAGTTCCAAACTGGCTCTGGAAGCAACGCCAGCACAAGAACTGTTCATCGGTAGCTTCATGAAATGGGTTTCCATGGCTGAGCAGCCACACACAAGTCTAAGATCACCATGAGCAATGCCAAGCATCGGTTGGAGTGGTGTAAAGCTCACTGCCATTGGACTCTGGAGCAGTGGAAATGCTTTCTCTGCAGTGATGAATCACGCTTCACTATCAGACAGTCCGACGGACAAATCTGGGTTTGGCAGATGCCAGATAAACGCTACCTGCCCCAATGAATAGTGCCAACTGTAAAGTTTGGTGGAGGAGGAATAATGTTCTGGGACTGTTTTTCATAGTTCGGGCCCCTTAGTTCCAGTGAAGGGAAATCTTAACGCCTGCACAGAGCCCTGACCTCAACCCCATCAAACACCTTTGGGATCAATTGGAATGCCGACTACGAGCCAGGCTTAATCGCCCAACATCAGTGCCCGACCTCACTAATGCTCGTGGCTGAATGGAAGCAAGTCCCTGCAGAAATGTTCCAACATCTAGTGGAAAGCCTTCCCAGAACAGTGGAGGCTATTATAGCAGCAAAGATGGGACCAACTCCATATTAATGCCCATGATTTTGGAATGAGATGTTCGAGGAGCAGGTGTCCACATACTTTTGGTCATGTAGTGTATTTATTCAGATCAGGACCCAGCAATTACCAGGTGACAGACAGCGAGACGGTCTGCTTTAATTAACAAAAATGAAGAAAGTGATGAAGAACTCCATCTCCCAGGGTTCCCCTCAAGAGTCAGTGGGGATTTGATGAAGTGTTGATTGGCTAATCAGGGAAAGCAGTCAGAAAAGAGCTCTCCAAATTAATCTCAACCACATGGATAAACTGCAAGTCAATTATAGAGACTCTCACTTGGATAAGGAATATTGCATACAGCACAAGTATGCAGCATAAGTGCACACAGCCCTTCAAAATACCATTCAAATCAGCGAACGGTAGTACTTAGATATAATCCCCCAAAATTGGCCTGATAAAAAGTGACTTACCTAAAATGACTTGAGGCCTATATGGTGTATGTTTACTCCAGTGTTTACTCCAGTTTACTCTGCTAGTGCAGAGCAGAGTTTAGGGAGTTAGTGCTGTGATAACCTGACAGTGCCGCTATCACACAGTGGTACTACCAGACAGTCTCTGACATTTTAGTAATTAGATGACTGCACAATCCAACTGCTGACAAGCTTTCAGAAGTAGGTTTGTCCTAAATGTAGCAGTCATTTCCTGCATGTCTTAACCCACCGCCAATTGCACCTGTTTAGTGTAGGCCCACATACATTGTGTGACCATTACACAACAAAAAGGGACAGAACAGTAGGTTGTCTGCTATCTTATGTGATTTTGACGGGACCACCATCCTTTTATGTAATCCAAAACCAATCTGATGCAACACCTACTGTACACAATCACAAATAAAAACCCTTTTCAAATCTTTAAAAACACACTGAATATGCGTAGGCATTTGTATTAGTTCATGCAAACACCCCAAATACCTCTTATTTGATGAAAATCTAAACAACCTGCTCTGCGATTGTAGTGGCTGCTGTTATTGTTGTTGGGACATATCTGGGGTTTATTTTATTTGGATGATGGGCAGCCATAATAACAGCAGAGTGATGTTGATGTCAAACATAATACCAGCTGACAGATAATTATATCCTGATGGATGGCTAGATGTCTGGGAGGCCAGAGGGGAGTGCCACCCCTGGGAATTGTGGGATAGCATTCAGTGTGACATCACCCATTCACCGACATCTCATGGCTGCTATGTGGTTGAATGACTGAACATGTGAGGAGATACCATAGGCCTAGGCTATGTGGCCAGCTCTGATAAAAATAAGCACTTTACATATTGTATGATTTTAGTATAGAGTAGTGTAGAGTTAAAATGACGTGTAATCTCATTGAATTTGGTCAATTTCAGGGAGTGAGATATTTTTGAACTACCTATTTCAGGAAGTGTGCTTAATCTTTCTCATGTCCCCTTTCATGTCGAAAGCCTTGTGATGATTGCTCACAGCTATCTGCAATAAGGCCATGCTAAAGAGACATTTAGTGTAGCAGTATAACTGTATTGCAGATAGAGTAGCTATGGTGTGTTCCTGCGATAAAAAGACTGTAGACTGATAAGATCCAAGGCTGATAAACACATCCTCAGGGTTTGTTGGAAAAGTGCACTGAATCCTGGTGTGCTAGGGCAATGAGTTCATACTGTATCAGGCTATGGCTAACATTAACCCTGTGACATCACACACACACACACACTACAGTCCAATGCAGCTAAACCAATCAATACTGTACTGCTCCTATGGGTGTCTGTCATCCACAGTTTCATTCTGGATCTTGACTGTTAGAACTTGTCGTTATGGCGTCTATACAGTAATATATTGCTGTATAGACGCTTCTTCATCTTATCATTGGCACATGGGTGTGATCAGAATCTATAATTTCCATGCCACCAGGATCTTATTTCTCCTCTCTAAGATCCAACAGCACCTCAACTTCACTACAGGTTCTATAGGGATACAAGCAGACCTTATCTTATCACGGTTCCGTCCATAACATTCCTATAGAGGATTACACGCACCAGTGCACTGCTGCTCAGCTAATCGATGCTGGGTCTCATCTGTGACTCCCGTGTACTGTATGGCGATGCAGAGTGGAGAAGTGGGGGACAAGAGATGAAGCACTCAGATGGTGTAGAAAGAGATGGAGGGGGAGAGGGAGTGTGAGGAGGAGGAGAAGTGTGGGAGGCGAGGATAGAAGAGGGCAGAGGGAGAGCTGACTCACTCACACTGAAGAGCCTTAGAAGTGCTGTTATACGAGCCTGTTAGGCTGCGATATTGATCAGCGTTGGAGTACGGGCAATAGACACTGTGTCGATGAGGCAGATTAAGAAAACAAATAAAATGAGGCAGTTTAAGAAAACAAATAAAACATGGCAAAACAATTACCCAGGATTCCTAAACGGCAACAGTAAACGCCCAATGGCTGCTCCATAAATGACGGCACAGCGCTATATCCTGATCTATCATGACTCCAAAGGGGATAAATATGGGGACTTAGAGAACACACACACCTCCGAGGCCCAATTCACCACATCACGTGACTGTAAGCCATTTGTTTTTTTCTTATCACCTTCAACACCCCAAGTTTTAATCAGGCTCTGTTTCCAATTTACTAAGATCCTTATTCTTAATGACTGGGGCCTAGGATGACAGACACGTTAAAATACTTTATTTTTTAAGTTACATCTAAGCACCAGGCATATGAAGTAATGGTCAGGAAGGTGATAGCTGTCGTTGACCCCCATGTGTCACCATATACCATATGGTGAGAAAGGAGCTAGGTGGAAACACCAGGGAATTAGTAATGATGGAGGAAATACAGGAGATAACTAGTGGGTTGATAATGAATGGCGATGTACTCGGATGTTTAAGTAACAGAGAGCAGTTAGAATATACTTTGAGAACAATACAGGACACACACTTCTTTATTGTAAGAGTACTAACAGGGTAAATCATATTGTCTGATGATAGACATCAAAATGTTTATTTATTTGACAGCTTGATCCGATTTGGAGGTGAAAGAGATGTATGCCCATGGAAATCCATAGGAGAGTGCCAAGAGTGCCAAAAAACAGAGGACAGACGATCCCCTCAGAGAGATGTGAAGTCTCTTCCAGCTGTTATGTTGTCTATTTTAATTTCTCCAATGCTTAATCTTCAAAGTGAAATGACACAGCTGTGTTTAGCTAAGGAACGGTGTCAACCAAAGGCAGTGATGACTACAGGGGTTTAGACTGTACTGTTTTGGTAAATTTAATCTCTTGGTGTCAGCAGGTTTCTCAAAAACTGCTAAGCCGTTTTCTGGAATTAAATATTCATTGGATTTGTCCACAACTTGTCCACAACTGTCCATGTGTAATGCCAGATGGTCAAGTAGCAATGCCTCACACACACATGCAGAAACACGCCCACTCGTGCATCCACACACCCGCAGAACAGAGAGCTATAGGACAAGAAGGGTGAAATTGTGGCTGGAGCTCAATTCAACAAAGGATGCTTTGTTATTCTCCCTCCATCTTCATCTAGTCCCAACAGATAGGAGATAATATCAGGCTTCTAAGTACAATAATGTTGCTCCCGCATTCATTAAACTATTAGAGGGGAATGAAATTGAAACAGCAATCTTTCGCAGGATATCTAACCCAGCACTGCTCTGCCAGTTGGGAATAAAGTCTCTGGATTTAATACTTTTTCTATCGCTTTAATGTGCAGTCGGGCTGTGACTGAGCCAAATTGAATTGCTTCTGTTTTTTTTTACCCTGACACGATATTATCAGTGAACACATAAAACACAGCCCAGCAGGGGATGGCAGATCTGCCTTCACTCCTAGATTATACTGTGATTATGATATCAAACAAAAGCACTGATTCAATTGTCATTCTTACTGCGTGGCGACCCTTGATTAATCAATGTGTTTACATGCTATTGCGATGCATCCTTTTTTTATTTCAGGGATCAGGGAGGTTAAATGATGTGTGTGGCCTTCCTTTTTCAAAATACAGATATTCAGGATAATAGAAAGTCCTGTGGTGATAATGCAGTATCTTATTTTATTAAAACTAGTTTGAAAATGTGTGTTTTTGTCTACACTACTAAGCCAAGCAAAATAATAAGCCTTTTGTTATGGCCGATGGAGTCATGGCCACTATACAGCACAATGATCGACTCAGACAATACACTTCAACTTGAAAAACTTTAATAAAAGTCGGCCTAAAGGCTTATCCCTGCCCTTTGAGCCCAGCGAGATCCATGACTTGAGTTAATATTAAGGACAGAATAAAAATATTTTTGCCTTGGAGCATGAATTTGGGTGGAATTCGATCAAGGTTTGCAGGTTACCAAAAACTCTGGGTCAAAATACTAGTCATTTTTTGTTTCAAACACAAGTGCATTTTCTTGAATCAGGAGCAATGATATTTTAAGACGGGTTTGATTTCATTCCAGCCTCAGTGACATGGAGAGGACTTAATGTAAACACTTCACGCACACTGTGGTGTGCCATGTGTGTCCCCTAAATAGGGTTCCCCCCCGTACTATAAATGACAAGGCTCGATCCCCCGCTTAACCACCAGTGTGAGCGAAATGAGGTGTGAATTATGAAAAGGCATTTGCAGGAAATTATAACGCATTGAAATGTACATTAATGAGCGGAGCTGTTCAGTGGGGCAGGAAAAGTTGTGATGTGCATCTTTCCAGAACGCGGGACCGTTGGGACAAGCAGTGATAAGGGGGATAAGGAAAAAGGCAGAGCTCATGGGGAAGGGTAAGAGGCAATGTTTCCCCCCCAGACGTCTCTTCAATATCATACTAAGTAGGGGCAACAGAACACAGTTTTTGCTTCTTGCTCGGAACTAATAATTTAATTCTTGACTTTCAAAGTGTGCTCCACATTCTAATGGGGTGTTATATAATGGGTAAAGTGCTTAGCAATGCATAACTAGCGAACCAAGACTTGTCTATTATTTCTGAAAATAAAAGTCTAAGATGGGACTGAAATCAATGACGCATCAGTGCCATACTGCATCCCAAACAACATTCCCAAAGATGTCCCAAAGGGAAAAGTGAACAGAGTGATGTGTTGATAAAATTATGCCATCTGCTCTTCCCTTGACTACACCCATTAAGAAGATGGACACTGTATCTGTAGCTACAATGAATGCAGCAGAACTAACTGAGCCTCTTACCTCTCGGATGAATACTTCAGCTGTAACCATTTAAGTTCTACCAACACAACCACAGAGTTGACAGAGTCACGTGAACTTCTCCTGGCCTCCCCAGCGAGACTATTGAGCACATCAAGAGTGTGGAGGTGTATGCACTTCAGCACAGATCAATGCTTGCTTCCTTGGGGCAAACCTTGCCAATTTAAAGGTTAGCTTAGGCTTTGACTGTGTCAGGGTGGGCACTCTACCGACTCACACCCCCAGGCAGGCTAGTTCTCATGCCTGTCTGTCAGAAAGGGAAAAGTCTGCCTTAACTCAGCCTTAAACTGTGACAGAACAGCACTAAATTTACGGAGCATTATTCTATGGTGTGTTTATGTGCAACATCAGCTAAACATGTAGTAATGGAAATGCAGTTACATTGATGGTTCCACATACTATTTGTATCTCTCAGATTATCTGTGCATTGAGTGAGCGAGGGGGGGGGGCATTGATGCAGGACTATTCAATT
This sequence comes from Brachymystax lenok tsinlingensis, assembly GCA_030435695.1. Classification (NCBI taxonomy): domain Eukaryota; kingdom Metazoa; phylum Chordata; class Actinopteri; order Salmoniformes; family Salmonidae; genus Brachymystax; species Brachymystax lenok. Next base: position 17,752,440 of record CM059815.1, on the reverse strand, counting down.
CACACTTATATTTGCAGAGCGGTTTTGTGTAGGCCTGCTGTAGAGAACAAGTTGAGTCCCTTGCTCGCTTTACAAACATATGCTTCCAGTAATCTTCCTGTATACAGCAATTCGAATGAGAACCCACATTTCCCTCGCTTACAGGAAACAAAGGCAAAGAAAAAACATGAGCGGTGACTTCAAAACATACACTTCATGGGGAATATATTTCCATAATGCATTAAATAGGTCTTCTGAGTTCGAGACAGGGTAAGGAAATTAGTCACTTAATGGAATTCAAGCCCAAGCGTGGCTGGCAACACCATTGTATGTCTCGCTCCTTTTTGACATGGGGTGTTGTAAAGCAGACCTAAAAGAGTCAAAGAGAAAATACCACCACAACTCTGACCGCTGAGACATGCTGTGCAAGGGAAGTTTTTAACGTTGGCACATATTTGCATTAATCACGTAGGCACAGGCAGGGAGCTTTTGCCACCAGCTTTAATTCAGAATACCAATTAATAGACCATTTCCATTTCCTGGAAGTACAAACGAGTGGTTGGGTAACTAACAGCCTCCTAGCTGGAGATTTATGGCCCAAAGTCCAGACTCAGGATGGGAGGAAATTGAACAAGATGGCCGTGATACTTTCTTTCTTTCTTTCTTCCTTCCCTCTCTTTTAAGTTTTGACATCACAGGTTGAACACAGCTCTCCAGGCCTTTGATATAGTTGTATCTGCATTTCAATGAGCTGTGAGGGACAGCATTACTCACATCAATGCTGGCGTCCATCCTCTTTGCAAATCAACACTGTGCTAGGGAGTTTGTTGGAAGTCAGTTTGAATGCTGACGGTGGAGGGAAGAGAGAGAGGGAGCAGAGGAAACTGTGGAAACTTTTAATAAGATTGCCCGCTGGTCCAAACATATGCCCCGGGGCTCCATGTGGGGTAGTCTGGGAAACACAATCTTATTAGTCCTGCTTCATTTATATTTAATTCACAGCGGACTCTGTCTTCACAGACAGACCAGGAAAAATAAACATTTCATTTGGGTTCCACCTCAAAAAGAACAAGAGGATTTTGACACCCACCATCTCAGATTATTCTGAAATGTATATTGTTAGAAACAGATGAGACTAGCATTCCTGCAACATTATTTCGTTGAAATATAATTTGATCTAAGGGAAATTAAGGTAATTTATTGCACCCAAATTGGCCATTTTAGTATATAGGATTCACATAATATTCAATAAATATAGTACCTAACATCCGATTTGGACCAAACTCTTTTCTAACAATGAGTTAGTCCAATGAAATGGTCAAAAGCCCCCCACTCCAATCCCTCCCCAACAACCAGTATACAGTATTAGTTCTCTATGTCAGACAAGTACTATGTCAGACAATAAGTATTGTTTCTTCGTAAAGTTTGGTGAAGGAGGAATAATGTTTTTTCATGGTTCGGGCTAAGACCCTTAGTTCAGGCTAGGCCCTATGTTCCACGAAATCTTAAATCTACAGCATACAATGATATTATAGACAATTCTGTGCAGTTTGGGGAAGGCCCTTTCCTGTTTCAGCATGACAATGCCTCTGTGCACAAAGCGAGGGCCATATAGAAATGGTTTGTCGAGATCAGTGTGGAAGAACTTGACTGGCCTGCAAGAGTCCTGACCTCAACCCCATTGAATACTTTTGGGATGATTTGGAAAGCCAACTGCGAGCCATGAAAGCCAACTACATAACATGAATAAACTTTACTCCAAGCTGCAGCTTAATACTAAACTCATCCCTTTTTCAGGACCCTGTCTTTCAAAGATAATTTCGTAAAAATCCAAATAACTTCACAGATCTTAATTGTAAAGTGTTTAAACACTGTTTCCCATGCTTGTTCAATGAACCATAAACAATTAATGAACATGCACCTGTGGAACGGTCGTTAAGACACTAACAGCTTACAGGTCACAGTTATGAAAACTTAGGACACTAAAGAGGCCTTTATACTGACTCTGAAAAACACCAAAATAAAGATGCCCATGGTCCATGATCCTCTGCGTGAACTTGCCTTAGGCATGCTGCAAGGAGGCATGAAGACTGCAGATGTGGCCAGGGAAATAAATTGCAATGTTCGCACTGTGAGACGCCTAAGGCAGCGCTACAGGGAGACAGGACGGCCAGCAATGGCAGACCACGTGTAACAACACCTGCACAGGATAGGTACATCCGAACATCACACCTGCGGGACAGGTACAGGATGGCAACAACAACTGCCCGAGTTACACCAGGAACGCACAATCCCTCCATCAGTGCTCAGACTGTCCGCAATAGGCTTAGAGAGGCTGGACTGAGGGCTTGTAGGCCTGTTGTAAGGCAGGTCCTCACCAGACATCACCGGCAACAACGTTGCCAATGGGCACAAACCCTCCGTCGGTGTACCAGACAGGACTGGCAAAAAGTGCTCTTCACTGACGAGTCGTGGTTTTGTCTCACCAGGGACGATGGTCGGATTCGCGTTTATTGTTGAAGGAATGAGCGTTACACCGAGGCCTGTACTCTGGAGCGGGATCGATTTGAAGGTGGAGGGTCCGTCATAGACTGGGGCTTTTTTTTAAGACCAAATTGGGTGCAGTCAATTACCTTAATTTCTAAGAGATCTAATTATATTTAGACAAAACAATGTTAAATGTTTATGAGATGGTGGGTGTCATGGCTTGCTGTAATGCCATGGGACGACACGTTTTTGTAATTTTAATCATCTCTCTATGCTATCAAATTAGATACCTACCATGGCAGCACCCTACTTGGGTATGGAGCATGATGATTATATTCAGATGAAAATTGATTATTTATCAAATGCATACATACACATTCACATACACACACATATACACACACTTCTGCCAATATGAAAGCACTCATACAAGTGTGCACACGCACACACACACAAACACCATAATGCCCAAACTGTGTGCACACGCACACACACACAAACACCATAATGCCCAAACTGGATTGCACCATAATGCCCAAACTGGAACGAAGAAAAATACACGGAAATCGAAAAGCCTTGACAGAGATTGGTAGCCTTTCTTTGCTAAATAAAAAACATATAGTTATTGCTGGGAACACGTGGATTGTATAATTATTCTATTAATTGTTCTATCTAGTGATTGCATTTGATCTAGTGATTGCATTTGGTACCTTGTGTTGGTGCCAACAAAAAGCAGAAACCAAATAGCAGCCTACTTCCTAGAGAGTATGAGGATAATTAGCTTCCAGCATGAGCAGCAGTTGAAACGGCCACCGTAACCTTTTGAACAAATTGAGTTGTTATTTTTTAATCATCAAAATGACTGCCACCTTTTCAGCGCCTTAAAGGGCATGCTTAGAATCGATTTACAATTGAAGCTCAAACGGTTAGTTATCTTTTAAGGGGACCAATCAGCTTTGTTGGGGATAGCAATTGTTAAATTATGTTTACGATCTGTTGGTAATAAACAAGGATTTATAATCTAAGACAGACAAGACCTTTAATTCCTATTAAAACATTAATCTCTATCAAACTCATTGCTGTCCAAACGAAGACAGGAACATATTGAGTAGGACCAAGATGGCTCTGTTACAGAGCAGTTTAATATCAATCCATATATCAGGATGAGGCACAATACAGGAGGCAAAACTCCAACTGATGCTTTACAAAGTGCACACGGCAATGGGCAGAGAGGCATTGGGATCACATAGCCAACTTGCTTGAATATGGACTGAATAATTTAATTAACAAGCTAGCAACAAATTAGCGAGGTGGAACAGCGGCTATTCAGCAACGTTCCAAATGAGATCTGAATTATGCAAGGAAATTAATTAGAATTTCACATATGGGAACCAGATTCATCCTTATCAACCCAAAGCTAGAACTCAGTTTATTGCACCTCAGTCGATAGTCTGTTAATTAATACGCTTTTAGTCTATCGCTTGTTCTCTTTTATTTCATAATATATTTCAGATGTACTGTAGGAATACTTGATAATTATCCTTGGAGTGCAGGGAAATATACACCAGACAAGATTAGCTTTTCCCATTACTCTGATACAGTACACATTAATTCCTTGAAATGAAGGCATATTGGATTCAATTGGCATGGCGACAGTTTCTCTCATGTCTGCAGTTCGCTTTTGTGTGTTAAGAATATAGGCTACACTAAATACACAACTCAAAAAAGTCACACTTCTGACAGTGAACTGAAACCATGACAAAACATTAAGTTGTGTCATCACACTAAAAGTGCAATGCAATCAAACATGCTGGTTATTGGACATTTTATCAATTTCCTCTCTCTGCAGAGTCAGGTTGACACCAGTGTGTTGTGTCATATACAAGGTTTACAATAACCATGTGGGTCTTAATGGGGCAGTCAGTAATCGTATCAAAACAGAACCAGTGATATGTCAAGACAGTGCTTTGAGGAAAAGAAAGCATGTCAATAAATAAAGAGCAAAGAACATGGAAACCTTTGAGGCCTCATTACATTACAGTGCTAATAGTGCATAGCTGCTGTGGGTTTAGTAAACTGAAATATCATGGCCACTGGAGAAATAGAGTGTCTGCAAAAAAATGTACAAATGTAGAAAATCACACAATCATTTGTCATATGACAATATTATGTATACTGAGCACCATTGAAAAACAACTTGGATGTATTGTAGACAAAGCACTCAAAGGCTATTGAAGGAACCAAAGCTGGACAGTAAAAAATAGAGTTGCGCATTGGTAAGTGATTTTTAAGCAAAACATTGATAACCGTTTGCTTGGCATGAATGTTAATTGCAAATATAAAGAGACCAGGGAAAGATCCATAATACTTTAACAGGCATGCTATAATTCTCTTTTAGACACAAATGTGGCCTGTTGCAGGGTATTTGAATCATCGACCGCAGCAGTAGCAGAAATGTAAGACAATTTAGACAATGGCATAGAGTTCTAGCATGGTTCATTGTGTTAAATGAAACAGGCTCATCTGATCTCAACGTCCTCTTCTCCTGCCCTTCCACCACTTCCACTGTTAAGCTTATTATTTTGTGTGTCTTCCAAAGCCACCCAATATAGCATTTCCCACCCTGAACCCTTCAAATTGGCCAGTTTAAGAGGTTTATCTATCTGCTTCTCATCCACTCCCTCAGTAATAACATCTTAGACAGAGAGGTGGAGTGCACACTTAAAAGGATTCGTTTTCACAAAAAGAGTCAAAATATGATTGTTTTAGCAGAGTACTCATCTCTTTGTAGCAATTTCCAAAGTAATTTGGAGATGACAAGGACTCCCAATGATGTCTTAAAATGTTGTGTTATGGGTTGTTAAAAGTACCTACAATAACAATATACAGTAGAATTAGTCAATAAATGCCTACTGTATTTAAACACTAATTACCTAGCTTGATTGAGTACCCATATTGCATCTCACTTTTTTCCTTAACTTATTTTCCTTGACTTTTATTCAAATGCTCTTCTCTTCTCTTCTTTATTCAAATGTCAATACCTCTTAATCAATGCTAAATCTGTCATGATATTGATGAAAACCATATGGCATAAGACAAATTATGTCAAAATAATACTTCCTTCTGTTCTCTCTGACGGACTAGCTGACATTTGTCTCTGTCTTGCGTATTTGCTCTTTGGAAAAAGTGCTAAAGTTTAATTCCATAAAAGATGAAGCCATAATTCAATGTCAATCTTAAGGTAAGAAACAACATATGAAATGAAAAGCTAGCCTAGCTTCTGAAGGGATCATCACACATTGAGAGCAATGTATTTCTTAGTAGAGTTGACATGTAGCTCACATCTCACTTGGAATGTTTGAATGAAAAGCGGTAAATGGGGAAAAGAGTGATTACATGGAAAAGACGATAGAAGAAAAATAACACATGGGAGTATATGTTTCAGAAAAGAACATGTAGCCGAGAGATAATTTACAGCACCATCATAACTCAATTGATGTACCTATACGTAGTGCACGTTCCGTTCCATAACAATAAACATTAAGTATTTGAGCCATATGGTTAAGATGTCAAGGTACCTGCCAAAATAATGGTACAACTTGAGTAAATGAGGGATACAAAGTATATTGAAATTAGGTTCTTCCACACAGGTGTGGTTCATGAGTTAATTAAGCAATTAAAATTACATTATGCTTATTAAAATGCTTGGCAGGCCATTATTTTGGCTACCATGGCTATGCCCCCATATGATGACAATGCCCCCATCCACATGGCACGAGTGGTGGTTTGATGGTTTGATGCGCATGAAAAATATATAAGACATTTGCCATGACCATCTCAGTTAACCAGATCACAACCCAATTGAACACTAATGGAGTGGCTCCTGAGACAGCATTTTCCACTACCACCAACAAAACCAAATTATAGAATTTCTTGTGGAAAAAATATCCAGACACTTGAAGAATCTATGCCAAGGTGCATTGAAGCTGTTCTGGCTCATGGTGGACCAACACTCTATTAAGACAATGTATGTACAGTTGAAGGCAGAAGTTTACATACACTTAGGATGGAGTCATTAAAACTCGTTTTTCAACCACTCCACCATTTTCTTGTTAACAAACTATAGTTTTGGCAAGTCTGTTATGACATCTACTTTGTGCATGACACAAGTAATTTTTTCAACAATTGTTTACAGACAGATTATTTCACTTATAATTCACTGTATCACAATTCCAGTGGGTCAGACGTTTACATACACTAAGTTGACTGTGCCTTTAAACAGCTTGGAAAATTCCAGAAAATTATGTCATAGCATTAGAAGCTTCTGATAGGCTAATTGACATCATTTGAGTCAATTGGAGATGTACCTGTGCATGTATTTCAAGGCCTACCTTCAAGGCCTACCTTCAAAATAAATCAGCCAAGACCTCAGAAAAAAATTGAGACCTCCACAAGTCTGGTTCATCCTTGGGAGCAATTTCCAAAGGCCTGAAGGTACCACGTTCATCTGTACAAACAATAGTACGCAAGTATAAACACCATGGGACCACCCAGTCGTCATACCGCTCAGGAAGGAGGCTCGTTCTGTCTCCTAGAGATGAATGTACTTTGGTGCGAAAAGTGCAAATCAATCCCAGAACAACAGCAAAGGACCTTGTGAAGATGCTGGAGGAAACAGGTACACAAGTATCTATATCCACAGTAAAACAAGTCCTATATCGACATAACGTGAAAGGCCGCTCAGCAAGGAAGAAGCCAATGCTCCAAAACTGCCATAAAAAAGCCAGACTACGGTTTGCAACTGCACATGGGGACAAAGATCGTACTTTTTGGAGAAATGTCCTGGCCGGAACAGGATTCATCGGACTGAGGAGGCGCACTGGGCTCCAGGTGCGTGGAGCCGGCGTAGGTCTCACCGGACTGATTTCACGCACCTCAGGGCCAGTGCGGGGAGCTGGCACTGGATGTACCGGGCTGAGAAGGCACACTGGACTCCTGGTGCGTGGAGCCGGTAAAGCCTGTTCCGGATCCACGCACCAGGAGTCCGGTGCGCCTTCTCAGTCCGGTGAATCCTGTTCTGGCTCCTCGCACCAGGCATCCAGCCGCCACCGATGCTAGTGCCCCACCCTAACCCCCCAATCGAGTTTCATTTAGTTTGTGCGGTCAGAGTCCGAACCTTTGGGGGGGGGGGGTACTGTCACACCCTGGCCATAGAGAGCCCTCTGGGTTCTCTATGGTGTGTTAGGTTGTACCGTTTGTTCTTGTATATTCCCCAGTCTGTGTACTGAGGGCTATTGTATTGTGGTTCCCATAATTGCCGGGTTGCTGGATTGCGCCCGTTTATTTTTGAAGTTCGTGTGGGTATTTTGTTTTCACCAGAGTTATTGTTTGTGGACTGGTGACTCAATTAAAATACCTTTTCACACGTGAACTACCTCCTGCGACTCTTTTCCACAACTGAACCACGAACGTTACACTAACTGACCTAAGACAGGGAATTTTTACTAGGATTAAATGTCAGGAATTGTGAAAAACTGAGTTTAAATATATTTTGCTCAGGTGTATGTAAACTCCCAACTTCAACTGTAGGTGTTTCCTTTATTTTGGCAGTTACCTTATATATCCAGAGATTCATGTTAAAAACGTGACTTTCAATGAATAACACTACTTATGAATATTTATGAACTTCAGGTTTCAGCCACAGGAGCTTAGGTCATGAGGTTTTATCTAATGCACTCATGAAAAATCTCACCTTTGATGATTAAAAAAAGCAAAGAGCAAGCACTATATCACCATTTATAAGTCCTGGACTAAATATGCCTTTTTCTCCAGCATGGCATATTTTTATGTAACAGTATATGGTTCCGAGAACAACTCAGATTGTCATGGTAAACATGTATGGAGTCAGACCTGAGGGGTTAACCCTGAGTTGTATGCAGTGACTCTACCTACCCCTCTAAAGAGATAAACATTTGAAACATTATGGAAATGCAATGATTTGGATACAACCTGCGTATCTATTACCTGAAATACAGCTGTGCTCAATGCTCTACATGAGTGTTGTACAATGGGCAAGACAAAATATTTAAGTGCCTTTGAACAGGGTATGATAGTTGGTGCCAGGCGCACTGGTTTGAGTGTGTCAAGAACTGCAACGCTACTGGGTTTTTCACACTCAACAGTTTCCTGTGTGAATGGTTCAGTCAGTGTATATGGCTGGAGAATTAATATGTCTGTTTCCATGTCTTTACAAATTGGAGGCATGTAAAGTAAGCTGCAACAGGTTAACACAATGTTGCACTTTAAGAACACTATTGTCCACTGTGTTGGTGAATCCTCATGTGAAAGACCTGAGTGGTATAAGGCAATATTTAGCAATAAATTAAACTTGTGGGTAAAACAATTACTCTCTGATAGTTGTGTGAGGCAACATATATTTTAAGCTGGTTCTCAGAATAGCACAGCAAGAGTTGGGCTGTTGAGCAAATCTCTCTCGATTCAGCAATTATTTTAACAGTCCCAGTAGAAATTGTAGTATCAGTGTTTGGCTCTCATTCTTAGGGCCCAGAGGCCAGTCAAATTACAGCAGCGCCCTATCCCCTAACGATCAAGCCATCCATCACACAGCTACCCAACTGGCCCATAAATCTAATTGGTTTACGACTCGAGCCCGCCCAAACTCCCGTCAAACCTCTGGCATTGGAACTTTCTCTCCTCCCGTTGTAAATATGCAAACAACAAACCACGCTCACTCAAAGATTAACTGTACTGCATATCAAATCAACTGTAATATGTTTCCTACAGTAGACTCTGAGGTGCTATCTAGAACCTAAAAGGGTTTCGGCTATCCCCATAGGAGAACCCTTTGAATAACCCTTTTTGGTTCCAGGTAGAACTCTTTTGTTTCCAGGTTGAACCCTTTTGGATTCCATGTAGAACCCTTTCCACAGAGAGTTATACGTGGAACCAAAATGGTTCTACCTGGAACCAAAATGGGTTCTACTTGTTATCAAAAAGGGTTATCCTATGTGGACAGCCAAATAACCCTTTTGGAACCCTTCTAAGAGTGTAGGATACAGTATGACAGCCTATAACTTTTAACGTTTCTGGGTGTGGCAATGTAGCTACTACGGAAATTTCAGTTTCAGACAATCTTTTTTGGGATATACATGATTTGAGTAAGCTTGGGATCATGACATCTTTGTTTTACACCTGTTTGACTTGCTTTCAATATACAAGCAGGTGTTGTGAACGTTCACACTTTTGCCTATCACAGATTTAGGAACATGTCCCAAGATCATTATCATGGAACGCCTAACACTCTTCAGAATGTGGTGGGAAACGACCGGCGCCTACTACCTTTCCTCAGTATCAATGTGTATGTGTTAATTAGCAGATCTTCAACTGCCTAAAGCCTCTTAACTCAATGAAGTCAAACTAAATCACATAAATCCTCTAAATTATGGGAGGTTATGAATCCTCTAACTGAGAAATTACACATAGCTGAGAAATTACACTTACAAATAGCACTTCATTATGCAGCAATTCGCATTGTGTCATACTAAGAATAAATGTGGGAATTACATTTCTTTCGAGAGGTTTTACAGAGGTGACAGTAACTCACCATACAGCCTGTTGAGTCGACTCTGCGGTCCGACACACACTTGAAGTTTTTCCGGCAGCCCCCGTTGTCCTTGGAACAGTCTCGGACTGGGCCGAAAGACGCCAGGAGATCATCTACTGTGTCAAAGTAGGTGGACATGATGGCCTCCTCCCTATGATGGGCAGAGAAGAAGAAACTGCCATCAATAGCCTGATCAGAATAAAGCCTGAGCACTTAACTGAGTGGATTTAGTCAGGTTACCGCCTTCTGACTGAGGCTGTCCTACTAAGGAAAACGCACTGGCAGTACTTCTGATGGATATCAGAACTGGGTTTGGTTAGTTGTACATAGAGAAAAACAGAACAAATACAGCGGTTGAAGGTCATTTTTGGGGGGGATGCTTCAAAGTCCACATATCTAACATAAAGCAAAGGTCTCCTCTGTGGCTCAATGTTATTACCACAATAACCCAATATTTTCCTTCCCATCACAAAAACTGTAATACCTCAATTTCCTATTGTTGTGACCCTCATATTAGCGCTATCATATTGTTACAAGATAAATCATGCTACAACCATTACTTTGAAAAAGAGAGCATTTGAAAAGGAGTCATATCGTCCGTTCTGTCCTTGGTGTGCAGTCCCATTACTTCTGCTTGGATATGTTGCTTCTTTGTTGTGCTGTGGACTGTGGGAAAATGGTACAGATGGAATCAGATGAATGGTTATGCATTTCAGGAGAGACAGAATGACAGAGATCCGCCAGCCATTTAAAGCTTAAATCAATCCCATTGTGGAATCAATCTCCAAAAGATATACTGGGATGTTTGGGCCATTGTCCAAGCTCTGTAAACAACAAATGGATATTTGGTCATGATGGAATAAAGAAAACATAGAAAGCAAGGTGAATGACGAAATAGAGAGAGAGAAATGTATTTAATTCTTCAGGGAAGAGGAAATACGATATAGATCTCAGACCACGATACACACATATTGTGTCGAGGGTGGGAATATGCAATAAGGCTGCACGTTTCTATTGTGAATAATCAGGGCAGGAAGGAAAAAGGTTAGCAGCATTTTAGGCTGCTGCTACATTGTTGACTGACGCTATTGAATGATAATTACTACCAGATAGAAAGGCCTTAACCCTTTACACTTGTGGGAATTGGCCATACGGATAGGGCTACATTTGAATGTTTCTTACGGAATAAATATGAAAAGAATATGCATTAGCACAGTAGCAATTGAAAGGGAACATTTTGGAGATTATGGGAAAAGGATTAGACCAAAGATGAGGACACAATAGTTCACCGGACACACGACTGAATCCAAACATTACACTATTGATTTTATGTGCATTTTACATTACTGTACTTTTCGCCACATTTGTTAATAACGAAATTGGAAAATACTCTGGATACATTCAGTAACATGATAAGACCATTCCTGGAAAATATAGTGTAGGTGCAACATAAGGCCCGAAAATGACAAGGGTTTGAGTGAGAGCACTAACTGTCTCCAAGTGGCCACACACCTCTCCAAAGTGTGCACAGCTCCTACGTAATTTCAATGCACTTTTATAACTCAAAGACGAGTCTTCAACGATATTGTGTTTTTTAATCTCTCCTAGCTGTGCCATTGATGAACTAAAGCAAGCACACTTGTAGTTGTTTTGTATTGGATCACAACCGTTTATCCCTGCCATCACACAATTTTACAGATAAAAAAAATGGCACTGTATAAATAGCAATCTGTGTCAGGTGGGCATCATTTGAAAGCTTTTTCTATTGCCAACATGACTAGCTAAGTTATAAAATGCTATCTTACAGTGTTAAGCTTTCACAAGGCAATTCAGAGAAAGAGAGCATCATTTTGGTGAGCATAGAAAGGAGTCGTGTGCATTCAAGTGCGTGTTCCACGGCAAATTTTCAACACAATAGACAAACATTCTGTTCAGAACAACCCAGTGTGATGCCATGTCATCTTGTAGCTTATATCAAACCTAGTTATCATAAACATTGATGCTGTATATGATATGAGTTTTATGATATGGAAGTGTGCAAATTTGGACTCACAGGTGTTTGGCTTGCTTGTATGACATCAAAGTGGTATTTATTATAATCCTCAACGTCTCATCTTTCAGAACACATTGAGTCCTTTTAATTTACAGGCCTTCCCTCACTCAGACAACAAAAAATGCAGGAGTGATGGGGGCAACTTCTTGTCCAATACGGTGCTAAAGTTCAGAACATGTCTGTCAGTAAAACAAAACCCATACAGCGCTGTGAAGCACAGAGCCTGAGCTCTGAAGTAATTTATAGCATGCTACTGTACAGCCACTGCTTTCCAATTGTTGTGTCTTTACTATGGATTAAATGATATGACATGCTATTTTATAAAATCAATTCTCTGTAATTAATATTACCTGATTAATTGCATTTACATGATTCGTTTAACTAGGAAGTCGGGGCACCATGGAAGAATGTTTATAGAGCTGTTGTCTTCAGAATAAACTCTTAAAGTCCTGGTAATCTTTTATATCAATAGGAGTCAACTATTAATCGTCACCTTATTCAGTCTCATCTGAACGTCGTAAAAGTCTTAGTTATCTTCACGAACCCTGGCTAACAAGTTGAATCAGCAATACAAAATGTGGTTTATTTATTTACTAAATACCTAAATAATCACACAGAATTTTATATACACAGGATGGATCATACATTGATTACTAATTATGTTATAAAAGAAAACGTCCCTCGGACGAAACTGATATGACGGCTGGTTACACAAAGAAAGGCGGTTGAGTTTGAATGAAAGTGCGGGAAGACTGAGGAACAAAAGGCTGGAGTCTCTATCGGACCTTATGAAGCTATGCTATCGTAAATACAGAATCTTATGCATTCTAAATAACCGCACATTCGGAAAAGGAAAATGCAAGAAATATATTTACTCTGAGCTGCGGTTCGATAGATTGGTCGAAGATGGAAGGCTGGGTTGCCCAGCAAAGATCTCCCTTGTCCTTTGAAGAATATTTCTGGGCGGATACATTGTAGTCCATCGTCTTGTGGTAGAACGGATACGTTGTAGTACTGTCATTGTGTGGTAGAACGGATACATTGTAGTACCCTGTCGTTCTGAAGAGATTGTTCATCCTTTCCTAGGCCACGTACATTTACAGCTGCTGCTGATAACTCGACATCTAGGATGTATCACTTCTTTAGTGAATAAGAGTTCAAAGTTCATACCAAGTTGCCATAGTATAAGCTCATGCTATATTCTAGCTGGTATAGTAAAATTCATCCTTTCAGTGTGGCGATCATCACCTCCACGCTGAAATTCGCCCTTCTAAACGTATGGACATCAGTCCTCACGTCATCGGGAACACAATGTTAATTTTGTTAGGTTGTAGTCGTTCAACTAGAGCTCATGTTGAGGTTGGCTTAGTTCGCCGTGAATTGGGTCACAGGGGCTCTTTTAGAAATGTAGAAAATGGGTTGGTTCATCATTTCCAACCAATGCCTATTCACGTGGGCGTGGCCACTGATTGAGCATATTTTACTTCTGAAAACAATTCTATCATTTTAAAAAATGTATTTAATCTTTTCACAAATAGTTTCATATTTAAACATTAAATTGCACAACAATTCCATGTGAATCTGATGTATAGACTTTCCAAGATCATCAGTAATAATGTCTCAGACGACAACTGATCTGACATCATATTCTTTAAGTACCAACAGATACTTTCAACTGGTTGAATTACTGAAATATTATTCGGTTCCAAACCTTTTGATGTTACAATACTCTCTCTATGTTAACAAAGGGCTTTCCAAGAGTCCATTCTGTAGAGTGGAGAGAAAAAGGGGGAAAGATATTTATGGGGGGTCATAAACCTCCCCCAACAGGGCAACGTCATGACACAATGTAGGCACTTATCAGTGGCCAAATCAGAAATGTTCAACCCGTATATGGGTACAAGTGTAAAGGGCTTCTAAAGTGACAGAGAGAGACATAGCGAAGGAGAATATAAATATTATGGGCTGTGCGAGAGATAAGAACAGGGAGATAGAGCTACAAAGAGAGACAGACAGATAGACAGACAAATTAACAGACAGACAGGCAGACAGAGAAATAGAGGCACAGACACACAGATATTGAAGAGAAAATACCCAAGGACACCACTCTTCCTGGCACAGTACTACCGGCAAACAGCAAAAGCATGTGTGCCACCGTGTCACTGCCATCCGTTTGTTCAGAGACACCAAAGCTGCCATGTCTGTCCCTGTCCTCTGGCCTGTGGTGTTTTGGGAGCAGGTGGGAGTCTACAGGTGTAAAAGTGATGAGGGGGATTACGAATGGTGGCTTTTTGGTCTGATCGCTTCCAATGTGATTGGACATGATTTCCCAAGGCCAAAGATCTGGCAGTGCTCGGGGGACTGCCATCTTAGGTACAGGGGGCTGATGCCTGATAGCCCTCTGCCTCACACAGGTGCCCACTTTGCCCAGCTCACAGGAAATTAACAGGTCATTAGAGGTGTAATGACATATAATGAAGCCATGAGTATTCCATGTGTTTAATCTGAGCTAAACCACGTAGTGCTAGCTGGCTGTCCTTTGTTAATTCGCTGTTAATCTATTTGTACATTTTTGAGGTTGTTGCTTGTCAGGTAATGTGGTCTTGTAATACTTCGATCTAGAGTAGCAGTTCACCATGGTAACTAATAGAAATAGGTATAAGGAAATGCAGAAGCATGTTTTTTCAATTGGTATCATCAAAGGCAATACAAGATTTTAACAGAGACAAAAAGAGTGTCCATGATGAAAGGCCATCCATCTTGGCCAGTGCAAAACAAAAAGTAGCCAACCACAACGACAATCTGTTGAGGAAAACACAAATAAGAATCTGAAGGGGATATTGTTTTGAGCTCCTTCTTATATTGTAATCCTCTGCCAGAAAACAAAAAGCAATCTCTACGGTACCAAAAGTAAAGTACAGATTAGAAAATACTGAAAAATAGGACAGTGTGACAATATTACAGTGTCTTATTTACTGTAGCTATTCAGTATTATTGTGACAGGCTTGGTTCACCTAGAGTTCTTATTCCAAACAGTATGGTATGTGTGTAAGCATAGCCGCGGGAAGTAGGGGTGCTGACGGTGCTGCAGCAGCCCCTGAAAAATCCCAAATAATTAAGGAAAAAATATTTTTCACAAAAGTTGTGCACTGGGCCTTTAATAGTCCTGTACTAGTGGACCGATATAGCCCCCTCTTGGCAAAAAAACCCCACACCACCCCTACCCCCAAACAATTCCTGTTGATGTGTGGATGGAAAGAGCTCAACAGTCTAAAGAGCACTGAAGCCCTACAAAGCTCTATATTATAATGATCTTGCCATAGGTTCCCTCTGGAATGCCTTTTAACTATTTTATTCCTCTGTGACATTATACAGTGCTAGCAATATGTCTTACTGCTCCAGTGTCCTGTTCAAGTGCTAAATTAACTTTATGCTCTATGGTTATCTCAAATACACTACAGTTATTCAAACATCCAGTTGACATAGTGTAAACTGTTGGAATGATTACATTTTCATCTCTCTACCTTAGCTCTGCTTGCAATATAAAACACAAAGGCAACACATACTGTACACCTGCGTCAAACACACACACATGCACAAACACTCATCCACCCACACACAGTTATTTCTTTCCAGTTGGATCACAGGAAAGAGTGTTGAGATAGAGAAGGAGATGGATGAGTTGCCGCATGCAGGGGAGAAGGGGCAGTAGTGAAGGGTGAATTATTGATCTTAGGCCTGACCTGCCTCCCTGCTGCGTTCTGACTCCACAGGGGAGGTGGGGTCAAAGGTCAAAACAGAGGTTTGAATCATGCTGCGACCACCTTTCCATGGATATGTCACTGTTTGCCACTGGGGTGGAATGGATATAGAGGCAATAACTGTTAAGTGTTAACTTGAAACCAATATAGCTCCTCTCTGTTTGGAAATATTGTTTTAATCAATGGAAGGTCTCTGAAAATAGCCTTTATTCATTCCAATGTTTTTTTTCCTTAATCACTGTTATGACAAACTATCACTCTGGCCTCTCAATCTTCTATGGAATGTGAGTGGGAACATAATTTAGCAGGGTCAGTTTACGGGGTGGTGCGATCGTGCACAATTACAGCAACTTCAATATTTTATGGAGTTGATCCGATGGCAATTTACTATGTATGAAACTGTCATTTGTGAGGCATCGTGGGTAGGGGCTGATGGCAGGTCGCGTACCAGGTTTTAATTGGAGAGCCGGCATTGATTGGGCACACTTGTCAACATGCGTGATAGAGGGCCGGGGATATCAGCATGCTCCATCCATTAACTTTTATTGCTAATAAAGCGAACAGGCACCGCCCGCTGGCATTGTCACAGCCTTTACGAGGTAGAGTGGAGGAGTGAAAGAGAGAAGAAAAAACAACACACATATACAGTACATGCACACACACAAACAGACAGACAGTATGCCCCACTTTGTGTACTATTAAGTGGTGTTTTAAGGAGCTGACTCCTAGGTGGTATAGCAGTGCTGCTGAGGAAGAATAAAGGGGTCAGGCTGGAGGAGGCCTAGAGGAATGTGTTAGCTCACGGCGGCACCACAAGCCGAGAGGTCGCTTAAGTGTCAACACCTCACCATGCCTGACAATGTGTTAGGAGTGGAGAGAAACAATAGAGACAACATGTCAACAGGTCCATCTAAGGAAAGATGCAGAGGATAGATGGTCGCAGGTTGCTCTCACCTGCAGAGCACTGGAAAACATGCCTGAATATGCAGTGTGCTTTTTAAAGGCTAGACACAGCAAGCTATTCAGTAGAGCATGACCTTCCGCAGTTCCGTCACAATAAGTAACATGATCTGAATAGAGACGCAGGTATTGTTGTTGTTTCTGTGGCAACATTATATCATGAGGACTCCCATGTCTTCGACGTCGGCTGAAGAAAATCGAACTATAATTAAAACTGAAATCCAATGTTAATTTTTGTCAACTTAACTGACTGCCAGGCTTTAGTGAGAATATTAAATAAATAAAAACTATGATAGATACTAAAATAAGAAATAAAGAAAGCTTTGCTTGAAGTCTTTTCCACTTTGGCTTTGAGGGAAAGACAACTCTGGAGCTTTATTACCTGAATCAAACCCCCAAACCACCTCAGCTTCTCCTTATGAAAGACAGTAGCTACATGTTTGGATGTTGGGACCACCTCTTTCTGCTCAGTTGAGTCTGGGTACTGAACTCCTCATGTCTACTGTGAGGTTTAGCGGGAGGAGAAGAAACTCCTGTGGGATTTTTTTTCTTCTTCTTGGAATAGGAACAAAAGTGTATTCTTTGGAACAGGGCCCTGGGGAATAGAGCACACAGGGAGGAACGACATGACTCAACAAAGGGGAACACCAGACTGTGAGTGACAGGCAGATAGGTGCCACTGTGCTAACAAACCATGTACCCCTTTCTAGCGCTTTGCCTGCACTGCTCTTTTCGCTGTGGCAATTAAGAGAAAAAAATGAATGAATACAATATGATGCATATTGCAAATCATATTATTTCAAGGTATCAAAGTAGGCACCTCTATGGAATCGGTGCCCCCACAGGACGGTTGTAAGTAACAAGAACATTTCCCAGGACATAGGCATATCTGATATGTGCAGAAAGCTTAAATTCTTGTTAAGCTAACTGCACTGTCCAATTTACAATAGCTATTACAGTGAACGAATAACATGCTATTGTTTGAGGAGAGTGCACAGTTGTGAACTTGAAAATGTATTAATAAACCAATTAGGCACATTTGGGCAGACTACAATATTTTGAACAGTAATGCAATGGTTCATTGGATGAGTCTAAAACTTCGCACATATACTGCATCTAAATTGCGCCTAAATTGCAAAATACATTGTGGCCTTTCTCTTGCATTTCAAAGGGAAGATTTGTACCCTAAAAACTCCAGGCAGTGCAAGAAACTCACTGACATAATGAATCATTAGAGTGAAACAGCTGCACATCAAGCCAGACATCAAGGGGCTTAGCGACTCGGTCTGAAACCCAGTCTTAAGATGAATACATCCTTACTAACAGCACACACATAGACATAGCGGAGCAGTTTACAGAATACATCAATAAAGAGAGCCCTGCTTTTTTCTAATGAGGGAGAAGGGAAAGTGAAAGAGAGGGTTGTGTGGAGAAAAGGAAAGGAAAGGGGGAAGAGAGAGAGATGGGAGAAATAGAGTGCAAAGATAACAAGAATAGGAGATAAACATGGAGGAAGAAAGAGAGGGGAAGAAAGGACGGCAATATGGGAAGTGCTGTCAAACACATCATTGTGCGATTAAAACATACTGCGCCGTTCAGTCAGATAGCCAGAGGACATGCGATCTGGCTCCTCTGAAAAGAGACATGAAACTCACAGAGTCTCACTGAGTCTTCACTGAGGGAAGACTGTAGCGCTGTCTTTCATGTGCAGCTGTGCACACAGCTCAACAGTCGGGAGAAGGTCTGATTCACCAAATTGCAGTCTAGGGACCCTGACAGCCTCCTCTGAGGATCGCATCAAATACACGCTCTGCTCTGTAAAATCACAGCCATTTTCTTAGAAACAGCCTTGATGTCGTTGAGGAAATGAAAGCGTGCTAAACTGACTGTGCATAATTAGCGTGAGCTCTACTGTAATGAGATCAATCCAGCATTAATGATACATATTTCATACAAAAGCACATTTTCTTTGTGTTAAATTCTTATTTTCGTTTTTCATAACTTTCCCATTATGCTGTGAAATACAACTGCCAGTATAATACAATACTGCCTTTTTTAAGGCAATTGATAAAATGAGAAATATGTGTGTAGTTTTTTTTTACAGTTTCATTTCAAAAGGTATGTTAAGAGCAACTGTGTAAAAAGCATTGAGGACTATGCCAGGGTGAAATTATCTAATATCCGCATCTCAATGACCATTTTTGCATATCTCTCAACAGTTGTCTCTGTGGATTCTTCTCAATGAATAGTATCTAGAGGGGTTTCCATCACCCTCATATCATAGAGATGTATTCCCCATTCACACAGCTCTCCCAGGCTGCCCATGGTCACGCCGCCATGTTGAGTCAAAGCAGACTGAACAAAAAGGGACAGATAAATATTAAACAGAACACCTGCAAACAAACAGAAATACAATTATTATGTATGAAATTCAGAGTCCAGTTCACACCGAATCCAATCATGTAAATGACACAATAAAGGAACGTTTGTAGGGTGCTTAAAGTAACACTGTGTGTGAATGTATAGATTGTTCGTAATAGCGTGCTTCGTACTTTAAATAGCTTGTTTCAGAGTGCTGATGACTCTGAGGTTGTGCAGTTTAATTTTGGTAGCCTTTGAGTGTTTTTTGAGTGGTTACTATCAAAAAATTTATTTGAGAATTTTAATAGATCGTATGCATTGACCCTGTGCTTGAGAGAGAAAGAGAGAGAGAGAGAGAAAAAAATAAATCGTTAATGTATTTATACAGGGTGATTTCATAAGAACATTTGTTGTAGTTGTTGTAGCAGTAGTAGTAACATTACTGGTGATAGTACTGGCATTTTTCTAGTGGTACAACATCAAGTCATTATAAATCAAACATACATTCTATAACTATTTATGACTGTAGCTAGTCACAGCAGGAGAGCAAATATCCCAGTCATTCACGTTCTTCCACTGTCTTCCTCCATATTCACCTACCAGCATAATGCATTACTTAGAAGCACCATAGTGCATAATGCTATAGAATGCAAAGGCACAACTACTACACTCATTTATATTTGATATGACAAGTCCTCCAGAGAGCAGTAAGCATGAAACTGACACACTGGACTGACCAAAATAATGACCTGGCTACCTATGCATTCTGAATGGAATATCCATGAAAATAATAATCTATACAGTCTTAGGTTACAAATGAGATGTCAGAAATTATTAATGGTCTAAGAATGGACATTGATCGTTAATAAGGATGACACCATCAGTGGTAATAGGGAAATGCAATTAAATCCAATCAAATGGTGCCAAACTAGAACCAAAACATTGGAACCCTAAATTGCACCTGCAATAAATAATAGTGGTTGGATGCTATACACTACAGACCCTCCGTTTCAACTCACATATGCTTCACTCTGGCACACATTCAATTAAATATAAACCAATAATCGCCCCCACAATATACAGGCATCAGTGTGGGAGTGTGAGGTGTGGGGAAGGGGATTTTCTTGTTGAAGAAAACAACATTTGCCATAGCTTCAATTTAAGCCTTCTAGAAAGTGTGTGCCCTCAGGCCTGGAGGGAAGCAAAAGTCATTCCGCTACCCAAGAATAGTAAAGCCCCCTTAACTGGCTCAAATAGCTGACCATTCAGCCTGTTACCAACCCTTAGTAAACTTTTGGAAAAAATTGTGTTTTTCCAGATACGATATTAGTTTACAGTAAACAAAATATACAACAGACTTTCAGCATGCTTATAGGGAAGGACATTAAACAAGCACAGCACTTACACAAATGAATGATGATTGGCTGAGAGAAATTGATGATAACAATTTTGTGGGTGCTGTTTTGTTAGACTGTGTGGCTTTTGACATTATCATTGGGGAGAAGTCTGTCCATAATAAAGCGCTACTCTGCCTTCTTAACAACAATATCAACAAGGCAGGTCCTAAAGGACCTAGTTTTGTCGCACCTGGACTACTGTTCAGTCGTGTGGTCAGGTGCCACAAAGACGGACTTAGGGAAATTACAATTGGCTCAGAACAGGGCAGTACGGCTAGCCCTTAAATGTACATGGTGAGCTAATATTAATGATATGCATGTCAATCTCTCCTGGCTGAGATTGACTTCATCACTACTTATTTCTGTAAGAAGTGTTGACAAGCTGAATGCACAGAGTTGTCTGTTTAAACTACTCGCACACAGCTTGGACACCCATGCATGCCACCAAAGGTCTCTTCACAATCCCCAAGTCCAGAACAGACAATTGGAAGCGCAGACAATTACATAGAGCCATGACTACACGGAACTCTATTCCACATCAGGTAACTGAGGCAAACAGTAAAATCAGATATATAAAACAGATAAAAATGCACCATATGGAACAGCTGGGACTGTGAAGAGACACACACACAAGTACAGACACACGCATACGCACACACTCTACACACACGTACATTCTAAAATTGTTGTATGGGGGTATTATAAATGTTGTATTGTAATAATATAATAATTATATGATGTACTGTTTTATATTTTGTTTTATGTGTAATGTAAGTTCCTTAATGTGTTTGGACCCAAGGAAGATTAGCTGATGCCTTGGATCCTAATAAATACAAATACTAATATACTGACCTACTAAAATATGGATATGTGAATTAAAATGCATGAAATATCTAAGAGCCTGGATCCCTCAAATATGAAGAAAAACATATTTTGTTTACATGTACTGTGGGAGTGTCAAAAGATAAAATATGGACAAAATATTACACACAGGTAGCCTTACAAATGTGGTGAGATTATTTCAAACATGCTTCTTCCTCAGACTTGTTGATGCAATTCTGTTCATGCAAAGGTTGACTGGATTGCAGTTAGTCCAAATGGAATGGGTTGAACCTTTTATTTCAGCTCAAGCTAGTAGTGAGTAATGCAGTGAGTTGGTCACTCTCTATTCAAAGCACATTTCCTCACTCATCTAACCTATTCGAAATCAGACAGAGAGAGAGGGCAAGAGAGGGAGAGAAATATTACTGCTAAGAAAAAAATGATAAAATATGATAAGAGAATGGTAGAGAGAAAGACCGAACCAAGAAACAGTTACCTAGAACCAGACTCCCAAGTGCATGTGGTCGCTCCTTGCTGTTTTGTGAAATTAGTTTCTAGCAGCAGTGGAGATGACCTATTAAAGTCGCCGCCTCTAATCACTTCCTAGTCCCATTATCAGGAGCTGCTACTCACTTCCCTGTTGTGCCACTAGCAGTGCCTGCACCGCACTAGCATTGATGTTGGACTTATATCAGAGCGTACATGTCCCTAAGCCTTTTAATAAGCCCTGGTGAAAAATAAGGTTTGACTCATCAGCACGTCTGTTGCATATAAACAGGTTCTAACAATGATTATGGCTAGCGTATCTAGCCATAGTAATCACTACAGGGATCTCTCTCATGGTATTACTATGCTTGAGAGAACTTGAGTTCAATTAAAAAAACAGAACAGCTTCAGGCCCCTTGATCATTTCAGCCCAAAGTCCCACAGCTCTATAGGGTGACTGTTTTTAAACCTGAGATATGTGTTTTGGTACTGAGACAGAGGGCAGATGGCATTTCAATGGACCAGTAGAAGTCCTGTATGTTGTTATGAATAAGGCCATTAATGTCCAAATCAATAGCTAGTTGAAGGGAAAAAATGGATCAGAAAACACTTGATGTACCTTTGTTAGTTCAGTCTTTTGACCCTGTCTAGCAATGCTCTATTTAGAGTGTGCATCAAACATATCTATTTCTGTTTTCAAATAGGAAAAGTACTTACTTCCATTTGAAGTCCCATCTTTCGAACTGCATTAGCAGTCCCACCAAACAATCCCACTTTGATTTTCAGTGATGTCAATTAAGTAAAATAGCAGTTGAGAGACTGGTCCTAGAGATTAGGGTTCAAACAAAGGGCATCTTCACACCGGTAAATATCAAAGTACATGAGTTAGTCTTTCACAACTATACAAAAGGTTAGAAGTTTTAATTAAAATGGAGTAGGTCTATGGACCAACGCCCTGACAACAATTCCTCCTCTCAACCATTATTTTCCAAGGAAACTGGTTCCAAATTGTGAGGAAACGGTCAGCTATTTAATACATTCTCACCAAAAAGCTGAACAGATACACATGCGGGATCTTAATTTGAGGAAGTTTGCTACAGCAGGAAAATAACCCTGCAGAAACAGGAAATGTGGATTATACTTCACAGACATTTTTGTAGGGGTTGATACATTTTTCGTAAGGGAAGATAAAATCTTCAAAGTGGAAATGACAAACTTCATTATACTTTTTAAACGTCAAATACACTACAAGTTTAAAATGCCCTGCATTGCAGGGAGGTTCTCTTGCAACACAGTGATCAAATTAAAATCCTACATATGTAGTAGCAGAAAACATTCATTTTCACTGTTTGTGAAAACAAAAACTGAATAGCTGTACGAGGGAGAGACATGTTTTTGCCTGAACAAGTTGAGCAAATATAACCATATTAGCCCCTATGGAGAGGGAGCCCTCTAGCATTGGTCACAAATTAATACAGAGCTTACATGTTGACATCTACTATTAGAACCAATCTACTAAACTGTGAGCTCTGACAATATTTCTATGCCCCCTATAAACCCTATTGTCGAAGCTGCTGCAGAATCCACTGCCTCACTACCACAGTAGATTAGATGCAATTCCTTAAATTACGCTTGAGACAACCTCCTTTCACACCAGCAATACATCTGAGCATATCCAATGACAATGTACCAAAACAGGGCTCTGAAACATGCGTTAAGCCGAGTGGTGCAAACAGTTATGGCAATAACACATTTAAGCCGAATAGGCTAATGTAGGCTGTAAAACATGTAGGCTAAGCTAACCTATAGTTTATATCAATGGTGCCTGTTAGAGGATGTTCAAAATGTTGTCTTTTTTGTAAACTTTCTTAAATTGCGTGAGTAAATTGCGTGAACGGAATGGAACTTCCAAGTGAATCACTTCCAACTTCCAAGATTCACTATTCATAACAAACTACTACATAGCTCTCCACATTTCTTATGTAGGAAATTGATATTTTTTCTCTCCAATCCATTTGAAGTGTTTGAAATGGCTCAGCAGCTCATTTTGAGTGGAGTTTAGGTTGTGTTTCGCCTATTTGTTTGTGTGGATGCAGCAGATGAAAAAGTGCATAGTTTTGACCTATTTGAACGGACAGCCTTGAACTTACGAATTGCTTATATACCATCTGGTGTCTTAAATCATATGGGATCATACTGAATAGTACAGCACATATATGTATTTCAAACTTCACATAGGGTAAGATTTAATAGGTTTTACAATTACAACAAAGGATGAAGGAAAAATAGGGGGCAAAACAGGACAGGCTTTGTCAGTATCTGGAAGCTCATTCAGTCTTTATTGTTAACTATACATTTTGAGATTTCAATGTAAAGTCCTCCAGGTGACACTTCTGGGATTTTTAATGCCTTAGTTACTCTTCAAGGGAGGTTGAGAAGAGTAACATGATCATGCAGACGTAAAGTGATATCCCATTTATCAAACAAAGAAAATGTTTTAAGTACAGTAATTGCCACAATTCTGTTACTCATACAGAAAGCTCATGTGTATTGTTTTGTTATGGACATTTATTCTAATATAAACTCTAAAAGTGAATTTCAATGATCTATTTCAATGTACTGATGTGTGACAGTAGTGATTTGGTAAGGAAAGAACAACAAAGTCACACTTCTCATATTGTCTATAATGTATATACCGTGTAGTGTGGTGTTTTCAAAGTAGGCATATTGCGTTATGAAATTACATCCGCTATTTCTTATTCGATTCCATCATTGCCTGCCTTGTAAATTACTTCTGGAATGGACTAGAAATGAGAAAATAGAATAACAATCAATCCACTGATATTATTTTTGGTCTTTGGCCAAGCAGTCAATTACTGTTCCATCTCCATTTGAGGCTGGTCATTTGCAGGCAGTAATCCACAGCAGAGAAATGCGCTCAACGAAAGTAATCAGACAAGATATGAGGCTTTTAGCATTCCCTGAAGGCAAATAATGTGATAAAAAAGAGCTACATGTAATATTAAAAAAACGTATAAGTGTCTGCACTACTGTAAATAGGCATTTCATTATGACAGGTGGAAACTAGTAAGGGAAAGATGCCTGTAAATAAAATATAATTTATAAGGAAGATTCTAAGAAGAAAGAAAATAATCCCTTCAAGGCTCCTGGGAAATGTACCTCCAGCGTGTAACCTTTCATCCCCATGTACCTGACACACACGCACAGACACACACGCACAGACACACATGCGTGCACACACACAGACACACACCCAAGGTATGCTGGATCTCTCATCAACACCCTCAGGGTGCTGCCACTCTTATCTGCCCTTGCTAGTGCCCCTTTAAAGTTAATAAAGAATCATTAGTCATGTGTCACCTCTCATAGCCCTGTCATGCTTTACACACCTACAGCACAATCACACTGAAATGCTTAATGGTGGCACCTTTCTGAAAGCCAACAAATCCATAATAAAAAAGTTTGCCCTAAGCCCGGGTCTCTCCATCTCTACCTCAGACTCCCTCTCCATCTCCCCCTCCCACACACACACACCCCATTCTCGCACTCTCTTTATTTTTGGTAGTTCGCTTTTCTCGGCTAGCTTACATCCTGCAACAGTAACACATGGCTCTGTGCATCATCTGAGCTTTCCATACGCACAAAGCATTGACAAATGACTCCTATCTGGAAGAAAATACAGAGGGATGAAGGTGAACAGAGAGAAATAACGGGTTGTGTGGCCGTGTGGAGCGTGCTAACACTTCTCCTCATACTTGGCTGAGCTTCTAAAGTGAAAGATAAAACCAACAGAAGTCATCCAAACTCCCACCCTGCCCTGTGCCCTGGGCACGCATTTGAAATGAGTAACTGTTCTATGTTCTATGTCACGTGATACTTATAATGTAACTTCCTGTATATCATAAATTAGTCTGTCCTGCCCTTGAGCTTCTGCCATATGTCAGAGAATACTGATCAATTATATACAGGTAGTGTATGTATTAGTTCACTGGCTAAATAGTACCTGCACTTCTGCTTCAACCCTGTGCAAATCTACTTCTAATTGCACCTCTGTATCCAAGCCATTAGTCCATCAGGAATATATTTTCTGGCACATAGTGCAGATTCTGGATGCAGTAGCATCTAAACAGTGACTCTAATCTACTTGTTATTAATCTGTGCTCCAGCCTTCCCCCTTCTGGGTGATGAATCACCTGACTAACGCTGGGAGTAAAGTTAGAGCAATGCCCCAGCACTATAACTGACTCCGTTATTGGTGTGCCCCACACTTGATTAATGCTTGTGTTCCAGCTCAGCCCACAAATATGCTGACTCTCATCAGGTACTTTTGTCGGATCGGGGAGTACATTACCCAATCTTTCTTTTCCCATTCTTTACTTAATCTTAATAGAGAAATCTGGGACGAATGAAAAATGAGGCACACTGAAGTGATAAAACAAAGATTAATCTAAAGTCCTTTAGTTTGAGAGTGGTCGGCCCATAAATAATATTTTTTGACAGTGGTTTTGAATTGGATGTTGATTTATTCATTTGTTTTTGTCCCAGGTCCCCATTTCCTGGGGTAGCCTATGGCCTTGCATATGATGGTGGGGATGGAATGTTTGAGGTTGGCTTGATCATGTGGATTGGGCTATTCATCACCAGTCCGGGCTGTCACAGACATCTCCACGTTATCGGCAGCCTGGTATTGACAGAGCAGTGTTCTTTGAGCACAGTTCAAAATGCTTGATGTGCCATTGATTGGAAGATTTATGAAGTGTTTTTTCGACAGCCTGGCTTTATTCAGCTGCGCTGGAAGAAAAATTGAAAATAAAACCAATCTTTACTTTGTGGGGGTGATGGTTCATTGAGGTTTGTGATGGACCAATCCGATTCTAGACCAGGACAGCCACGCCCAACACTGCCCAGATTAACCCATTACAACCCAATCAGGCCAAGAAAAGTCTAGCCATGACAAGTCTACAATATGGTATCTTAAAAGGTCAAAAAGTTTTCCCATGTTTGATTGAAGTAACATTAAACAGCATGTTGGCAGGTGAACACAGTATGTTCACCACTACTATGCTTCAATTTTAAAACCAGCAATAACCCATTGAATACAGTACAATTAGTGCCTCTGATAATGATCTTCAAAAGCATTAATAGCCTAGTGTTATGAGGATATCAGTCTGCTAATCTGGCCGTACATCGCAGCATACCACAGTGGATGGAGATGGTTCATAAGAGGAGATTGTCAGAGAAAGTGTGTCATGGTGTAGTGGTCATATACTGTAATTGGCGAAGAACCTCACTGGAGAGTGGATGAAAACGGTATTGTAGCAGTGTGCTGTGGAGATGTAGAGATGATGACACTGGGAAGTCAAATAATATGTTATAGTCACATCATAAGATTTCCTTTACAGTCATATAATCAACACAATACCAAAGAGCTAGAACTGAATCTATAAGATATTTGACTTGTTCTGTGTTTAGTATATATTTGTTGGGGGGTGCAGAATATCCTGTATCATGTGTATGCATAATGCATTTATCTGACAATCCAACATTAGCTACATTATCAGCAAACGGGGAACACACTTATCATAAAATCCAGTAATCTTTTTTATTCAGATCATCATAAATCAATGTTCAGCAGTAAGCTCTGCCAACATCGCCCCCTGCACTACCATACCGATGTTTTAATGTGACTAGTGTACTTAATTCAGAGAATGATTCTTCCCCACAATTGATTACCATCTGGCTTTAAATGCCAGGGCCTTCTCCCGGGATATAATTGGCTTCTGGAACTTAATTAAAACAGACCAGAAATTAACAAAGTTTCGGAGACAGCCAGACAAATGAATATCTCTCAGCATTTTAACTCAGAAAAGTTCACATAGCCCGCTCCAAAATGTGCTTGGGAAGAAATTGAATTAGCAAATTGGCTAATCATTCAATACAGCAAGGCTACTCTATTCTTTAAAATCACTATAAGAGAACAGGATGAATGAACAATTGCTGGGTGTCTTAAAGAGCAGAGGTTTTCTTTGAAAAGACTGGCCATTATGACTAGTCATCTGTCTGCATTGTTTGCATGGTAGTCATATCCACATACTGTAGTATACTGCATTGTAGTTGTTTGGTACTTACGCCACAATTCATAGCCCTTTGGTACTTAGGCCTCAATTCACAGTCCACCCCGCCACACTGGCAACACTTTAAGGGGCATTGCACTAATAATGGCACTGACTAGGGAAACGTTCCCCGCTGTTCTGTTCTTTGTGCCAGTCTGCACGTTCAAACTAAAACAATGTAACTAATAATGCCATCTTTATGCTTTCAATAATAAAATAATGATAAAAATACTCTTTCAAAATGCCAATGTTTATTTAGTTATGGATCCATAACGAATTACTATGGGAATAAATATCACTGAATTACAGAAATATCCTCCAATCCTCTATATGTAATTATTGGCGGAGAGTCACGTCATATTTTTCAATATACTGTAGGCCTACCGTAAGCGACTTGAGTCTCACTAGTGTTGAGTAATGTGCTTTTAAAAGTGGTGTAGGTCTATTTAAAGAGCATATTGAAGTTCGAAGCAATAGGATTTGAAGCAATAGCCTACAACTATTTTAGCACCGTTTCACGCTGCTCTGAGACAAGCATGGGGACTGGTCTTGAAAAATCAATGAGATTTTTATTTTCACTGAATCTTTGTTTGGGTATTGGTTAGACTAGAATTAGAAAATTAGGGTGTATAAATGTTATTCTCTTAGTGTAACCTTTATTTAACGAGGCAAGTCAGTTAAGAACAAATTATTATTTACAAGGACCGCCTACTCCTTCCTCCCCGTCGGGGAATTGAACCCCGGTCTCCCGCGTGCCCGCACGACACGGGGATTCTTTAGCTAAATAGCCCAGTACTGTAGCCAACGACTGTCACGTTGTACAGCGCCATATTTTCCGTTCCATCCTAACGGAAACCCACAGAGTTTTTTCCAGTTTTTCTTGGAATAGAAACACCATAATATTAATCAAATGAATTAGGCAAAACTTCTTAAAATCAGCCACATATACTGTGTTCTTACAAAAAAAGGTTTTAAATTCTCTAGAACAGCCACTATTGGAGGCTATCAAATTCTTCTCAAAGATTCCCTCTGGTGGTTAAACTAGCATTAACTAGCATTAATGGTCCAGTGGTTCACACATAAATAATGTGCCATAGAATTATGCGACACCATGCAAGCTGTGCCTCAGTACGCTGTGACTTTTAAAGGACGAACCACTGTAGGTCTCAATTAACTTCTTAAGGAGCGGCAGGTGAGGTGACGGTTTTGGAGAGTCTGGCGTGCCCAAAGCAAAATGCCTGCCACTCAAGCTCAGAAAATAGGATATGCACATAATTAGTATTATTGGATAGGAAACACTCTGAGGTTTCTAAAAGTGTTAACATATAGTCTGTGAGTATAACAGAACTCATATAGCAGGCAAAAACCCGAGAAAAATCTATCCGGAAATCAGTTTCTGGTGACCTATTGCTCTGTTTGACACAATCCCTATTGAATCCATTTGTAACCAGGACTGAGACTGCAGTACCTATGGCTTCCACTAGATGTCAACAGTCTATATACAAAGACTCAGAGAAATTGGAGTAAACAGAACGAATAGGTGCAGGAAATGGTCAAGGTAGCTCAGATGTCAACAAGTTTTCTCGGGCGCGAGTCTGGCTGCGCGCCCCACTTTATTTTACTTATATAAGGTATAGGTGACAATCCGAGTGAAATATTATTGCTAATATTCATAAAAGGATAGCTAAGGATGCATTTTAACTGGTATTTGATTTGTTTAGGAAAGGTTTATAGGTATATTTGAACGAGTTCTCTTCACGTTTCAATGTGCGATTGGACGTTGGATTTTCTGAACATAACGCGCCAACCAAACGGAGATTTATGGATATAATAAATTACTTTTTCTAACAAAAGAACCATTGGATGTCTTCGTTGGACACTTGGGAAGCCCTCAGCAGAAGTTCTTCAAAAGGTAAGGGATTTGTTTTCGCTGTGAAATGTGTTTTGTGTAAACCGCGATGGTTTATGAATTTATGCTAATGGAAAAAATATTGGAGGTGCTACCCTCAAACAATCAAATGTAGTGCTTTCGCCGTAAAGCCTTT
This sequence comes from Brachymystax lenok tsinlingensis, assembly GCA_030435695.1. Lineage (NCBI taxonomy): Eukaryota > Metazoa > Chordata > Actinopteri > Salmoniformes > Salmonidae > Brachymystax > Brachymystax lenok. The sequence goes on along the minus strand of CM059815.1, from coordinate 17,722,331 downwards.
TTGAAATCTGACACTGCTGTGATATTGCCAAGAAGCAGAGCTTTTGATGACTGTGCAACAGTTGTATATTGATGGATGTTTAATAATTAAACCTTTGGATTTTGAATTTGGCGCCTTGCATTTCATCGGGTAGTGAAATGCTAGCGCCCCACCACTCCGTAAGTAGTTAATAGTCGTTTGGTACTTAGGTCTCAATTCATAGTCGTTTGGTTCAATTAATAGTAATTTAGTACTTAGGCAATGTGATATTTAGACAGTATTTATTTTTCCCATGGACAAATACAACAAAATAATAATTATCAGAACTGTAAAAACTCACTGCTAGTGAGTGTGTGGGCAGTTGTTCTAAACAAAGACACCGTGTAGACATGTCAAGATTGACTGAATTCCATCCAGCCTTGGATTCTTGGAGAAACGCTCAGCGTCAATACATCTATCATGACTATCATGGCTGACTGACGCAGTCTCTGACTGAATACATTTTCTATTGGAGAGCATCAGTGGGGTGAGCTACCCCACAGGATTCCCCTCCCCCCAACCAAAACGCTTCGCCTAATTATATATTTTCCACAGAAACCCAGTCTAATCACTCATAAAATGCTATGTTCCCTTCGTTAATGTTTTCAAAGTTATTATTTAGTTCCTGGTGTGATGTTAAATAGTAATTAAGGCTGATGAATCATTCAGTAGGCCAGCACTCCCAGCGGACGAGAACACACGCTGCTACAGTGAAGTTGGTTGGGTTTGTTTAAATAGGAATTATCTATGTTTCACTGAATAACGTTTTCAAACATACTTCTACAGCAGAGCCTGTTCATCATACTGTACAAAGGAGATACAGTACTGCAGCAATGTCTATAATAAGTATCCGGTTAAAGATCTATAGTGGATCATTATTCCTTTATGGTCAAACAGTGTTCAACTATGCACACACTGTGGTCTTAAATCAAAGGTTTCAAGACTAGGCAACTATTCAAAGTCAGCATTATAACCATTATTATAAGCACAAAAGTATAGCATTAAGGAGTTTATTTGCTAGGTCCAGATGTCCGCTCACACAGCTGACAGCTGTATTAGTGAGGAGAGATTAGACATGTTTGCTTTCACACACACACACACACACACACACACACACACACACACACACACACACACACACACACACTTACATACACATGCCCACACAGCCCACACAACCCCTCTGAGAGTCTCAGTTCTCTGAAATTATGTCACTGGAATGGAGCAGGGAACATGCACTGTCCTTTCATAAAGACATGTCGGCCTCGAGATTAATTGCTGTAACCCAAATTGCTGTAACGTAAATGGGTCTCTCTGCTGTGCAGCCATAATGCCAAGTCCCCACTCCATTTTAGCTGGTCAATTTGGTGTTCTACTTCTGAACCGGAATTGAACTTGTAATGAAATCTATTCATCACAAGAACACTACTGAGTGATAGTCAAGAAATAGAAAAGCACTATGGAGTAATTACCTTTTTCCCCGGGTAAGAATAGAGAAAAAAATATCACCTAGCAACACCAGCTTTCTAAAACGACTGATACAATCATGCCTGTACCTGTTCATACGTTTGATAAGGTATGATCAAGTGTTTGTTGAACACAGCTATTGATCTCAACATTGTTCTTCACAGTTTTCTCCCATCACAAGCTTATTCAAATGCACGTCCTAATTAATTGGCAGTGGGATAGTAATCCTATTTCTGGGATAACAGAACGTTGGAGTAGTAAGCACAGATGTACACTATTGCCAAGGGAGCGCTCCACTCTCAATTAGGCCTCTCCTCCAGAATCACTAATGAAATGCTGCCTGTCGTCATTCTACGTCCATATGTTAATGTTGTGGCAATTAGTACATGTATCGCCTATGGACCACATACTGTAAAGTAGTTTTCAAACCATTATAAAACAAGACATTGCTGAAAAGGGGCTTTATCAACGTTGCCTGCCTATGTGCTAGCATGGTATATACAGTGAGTCAGACAGTATTAGATTGAATGCTTAGCCATATCTATCCATCAACAACCACTTAGTTGTTGACATGAGTTGCTGATGTCACTGTCAGCGTTTGTGCTGTGGCTAGAAGTCCTCTGTTGTGGGATGACAGGTTAGCATTACAATTTTATGCACACTAACATGACCCAAGTAACATTGTAATCTATGCAACCTCTTGTGCGTGTCTTATTAGTCCTATTGTTTGAAGTTGACGGAAGTGTAAATGGTCAGAATCATTGTGGAAACTGTGCTGAACACGCCCCTTTAGCACAGATCTAAACTGAACACAAATATACGCAACATGCAACAATTTCGAAGAACAATTTTCAGAAAACCAGTCAGTATCTGGTGTGACTAGGGTTGCACATTTTGGGGAATATTCAGAGGTGGAAACTTTCTGTGGGAATTAATGGGAATATATGCAAATTAATTTTAATACCATTTAAATGTATTTTTGCTTTGGATATATTTACCATATCATAAGGAGACAAAAACATAAACCTTTTACCTTATCATAAGCAGACCTAATTGCAAATGATTAAATCATTCCATTAGAAATTAAAAAAAGACAATTTAAATACAAATTGAACTTTAATTAAATGAGTTGACTCTTCACATGGGATGATTTCACTGAACAAAAAAAAGAAAGGGAATATTGAATGATCCCCAATGATCCATCGCATCTCCCAAAAATGTTTTCAACATACATCTGTAAAATGATGTCTAGAAACTAAAGCTCTGGTTGTCTTCCTCTCAGGCTTCTGTTAGGGTTCGTTCCTTGTGTCCTTATCAATCATTGGCTCATTGGTGAAATTAGCATTATGACAATATCTTTAATTAAATCATTCAAAAACCTTTATTAATGCAATTGCAGACAGAAGTTGACAAACAGGAACATAGCACGCATGTTTCCGAGTAAGTTCTGCACTTTAGGGAAAGTCTAAGTTGCTTTTATCATGCTTGTAGCCAACCCTCTGTGATGTCACTGCGTTCGTTTATTACTATCTACTTATAAGACCAAGCCCATGTATCCACAGCTGCACAAACATATAGTTCGGTGTTATCTAAACGCTAGGCAATAAATGTCCACTCCCCAAAGTTGATTTATTTTGGAATGTCTTGACTAGTCTCTTATCTCCCCCACTCCTTTGCAAAGCTATGTCTCAGTCACACATTTCCCATATGGCTTCTTTATAAGAAGCAGAGAGAGAGAGAACTAAAACAACTGTGAAACAATACTAAAACCTCTACAATTAATATATATTGTTAATCTGTAGTCTAGGAACCTATACATGTAAGGAGGGAGGGGTCTTATAACCCCTCCCCTTCTATTAATATAAGCATAATCAATTATTATAGTACATCAAACATTTAGTACAGCCTTATCATGACCCCTAGGTGATCTTCTAACACTTCCATGTCTCTTCCAACTCTTGAACATCAGACTCTGAGGCCTCATCTTCAGTGTCACTTTCCAACCTGGTTGAGGATAGCTCGTTGTCAGGCGAGCCATCCCTTGTATTGGTCAGCCTGGTGCGTGCTCAGGTTGCTGATGAGATATGTTGGCACGACCGCCATATTGCATCTCCATCCCAAAGTCCTTGCTTGGACGTGTACTTCGCCAGACTGCAAAGAACCTTGCCCTCATCCAAGCAAAGGTGGCGAGACACGGTAGTAATGACACTACAGGCCATATTGATCTCTGCACCAGACAGGATGCTCTTGCCAGAATATTTGGGATCCAACATGTATGCTGCGGTGTGTATGGGCTTCAGGCAGAAGTCTTCACGCTTTTTGATGTATTTCAGAACTGCAGTTTCCTCTGCTTGGAGCAACAGTGAAGTGGAAAGGGCAGAACGGATTTCTTCTTTTACATTTGCAAGCAGAGTCTGAACATCGGACAGGATGGCATTGTCTCCCTCAATCCATGCAATGGCTACTGGAGTTTCAGGCTGCTTACCACTGTCTCCCAAAATACATCATCCAGGAGGATCCTCTTGATGGGGCTGTCCATATCGGCAGACTGTGATATGGCCATTTCTTGGAGAGACTCCTTCCCCTCCAGGAGACTGTCAAACATGATGACACCACACCAACGGGTGTTGCTGGGCAGCTTCAATGTGGTGCTCTTATTCTTCTCACTTTGCTTGGTGAGGTACAGTTGAAGTCAGAAGTTTACATACACCTTAGCCAAATACATTTAAACTCAGTTTTTCACAATTCCAGACATTTAATCCTAGTAAACATTCCTTGTCTAAGGTCAGTTAGGATCACCATTTTATTTTAAGAATGTGAAATAATAGTAGAGAGAATGATTTATTTCAGCTTTTATTTCTTTCATCACATTCCCAGTGGGTCAGAAGTTTACATATACTCAATTAGTATCTGGTAGCATTTCCTTTAAATTGTTTAACTTGGGTCAAACGTTTTGGGTAGCCTTCCACAAGCTTCCCACAATAAGTTGGGTGAATTTTGGCCCATTCCTCCTGACAGAGCTGGTGTAACTGAATCAGGTTTGTAGGCCTCCTTGTTCGCACATGCTTTTCGGTTCTGCCCACTCTATAGGGTTGAGGTCAGGACTTTGTGATGGCCACTCCAATACCTTGACTTTGTTGTCCTTAAGCTATTTTACCATCACTTTGGAAGTATGCTTGGGGTCATTGTCCATTTGGAAGACCTATTTGCGACCAAGCTTTAACTTCCTGACTGATGTCTTGAGATGTTGCTTCAATATATCCACATAATTTTTCTGCCTCATGATGCCATCTATTTCGTGAAGTGCACCAGTCCCTCCGGCAGCAAAGCACCCCCACAACATGATGCTGTCACCCCCGTGCTTCACGGTTGGGATGGTGTTCTTCAGCTTGCAAGCCTCCCCATTTTTCCTCCAAACATAATGATGGTCATTACGGCCAAACACTTCTATTTTTGTTTCATCAGACCAGAGGATTTCTCCAAACCAGATTTCTTCAAAAAGTACAATCTTTGTCCCCATGTGCAGTTGCAAACCGTAGTCTGGCTTTTTTATGATGGTTTTGGAGCAGTGGATTCTTCCTTGCTGAGCGACCTTTCAGGTTATGTCAATATAGGACTCGTTTTACTGTGGATATACAGTTGAACTTCTGACCCCCTGGAAATGTGATGAGAGAAATAAAAGCTGAAATAAATCATGCTCTCTACTATTATTCTGACATTTGACATTCTTAAAATAAAGTGGTGATCCTAACTGACCTAAAACAGGGAATTTTTACTTGGATTAAATGTCAGGAATTGTGAGTTTAAATATATTTGGCTAAGGTGTATGTAAACTTCCGACTTCAACTGTAGATACTTGTGTACCTGTTTCCTCCAGCATCTTCACAATGTCCTTTGCTGTTGTTCTGAGATTGATTTGCACTTTTTGCACCAAAGTACATTCATCTCTAGGAGACAGAACGCGTCTCCTTCCTGAGCGGTATGACGGCTGTGTGGTCCCACAGTGTTAATACTTGCGTAATATTGTTTGTACAGATGAGCGTGGTACCTTCAGGCATTTGGAAACTGCTCCCAAGGACGAACCAGACTTGTGGAGGTCTACAATTCTTTTTGCTGAGGTCTTGGCTGATTTCTTTGGATTTTCCCATGATGTCAAGCAAAGAGGCACTGCGTTTGAAGGTAGGCCATGAAATACATCCACAGGTACACCTCCAATTGACTCAAATTATGTCAATTAGCCTATCAGAAGCTTCTAAAGCCATGACATAGTTTGAACACACTTTTTTCTAGGCTACCATTTACTAGTTAACAAAAAATTATCTGTCATAAAAAAGATATTCACCCACCCAGTATTATAATCAAAACTAACCAGAAAGCATGAAGTCCTTGGCTCAGACAGTGTAGTAGTGTGGGCTCAATAGCATCTCATTAGTGTGCAAGATCTTGAGAATCAGCTGTACATGTGACGGAAGAATGCACTGTACATGCAGAGGGTTGCAATTCTATTTAATTTGGTATTGTTTAACCAAAATATGCCACAAGACCTAGAATTGCCTTATGTGTATCCCACAAAAAAAGGTTCACTGTTATAAGCTAACTTCTTTGATGAATTTAAGAAAAATTCCCCAAATTCCCAGACTTAACTTCCCGGAAATTTTTCGGAAAGTTTCCGACCCCAGTTGCCTCAGGCAGCGCGACGCATCTCCTTCACATGGAGTTGATCAGGCTGTTGATTGTGGAATGTTGTCCCACCTGAAGTGCGAAATTTCTGGACATTGGCGGGAACTGGAACAAGCTGTCGTACACGTTGATGCAGAGCATGCTCAATGGGTGACAGGTCTGGTGAAAATGCAGGCCATTGTCCTGTTATAAAACAAATTATAGTCCCACTAAGTGCAAACCAGATGGGATGGTGTATCGCTGCAGAATGCTGTGGTAGCCATGCTGGTTAAGTGTGCTTTTAATTCTAAATAAATCACAGAGTGTAACCAGCAAAGCATCCCCACACCATCCCACCTCCTCCTCCATGTTTCACGGTGGAAACCACACATGTGGAGATCATCCGGTCACCTACTCTGTGTCTCACAAAGACAACGGTTGGAAACAAAAATTTCAAATCTGGACTCATCAAACCAAAGGACAAATTTCCACCGGTCTAATGTCCATTGCTCGTCTTTCTTGGCCCAAGCAAGTCTCTGCTTCTTATTGGTGTCCTTTAGTAGTGGTTTCTTTGCAGCAATTCAACCATGAAGGCCTGATTCACACAGTCTCCTCTGAACAGTTGATGTTGAGATGTGTCTGTTACTTGAACTCTGTGAAGCATTTATTTGGGCTGCAATTTGAGGCTGGTAACTCTAACTTATCCTCTGCAGCAAAGGGGTCTTCCTTTCCTGTGGCGGTCCTCATGAGAGCCAGTTTCATCATAGCGCTTAATGGTTTTTGCGACTGCACTTGAAGAAACTTCAAAAGTTCTTGAAATTTTACAGAGTGACTGACCATCATGTCCTAAAGTAATGATGGACTGTCATTTCTCTTTGCTTATTTGAGCTGTTCTTGCCATAATATATGGACTTTGTCTTTTACTTTGAAGAATGTCAAATATAAAATATATTTTTATTTGTTTCACACCTTTTTTTAGTTTTGATGTCTTCACTATTATTCTACAATGTAGAAAATAGTAACAATTAAGAAAACACCTTGAATGAGTAGGTGTGCCCAAACTTTGACTGGTACTGTACATGTGAAATTTGATTTGATTTAGAATGGACCGTTATCATGCACCTATCTCCGAAACAGGGGCAGCAGGAAAAAATATATTTAATCTATGCACTTAAATAGCGAATGGAGGATTATTTTCATGGTTCATTTTCATGCCAGCCAGGTAGGCTATACTCCTGTTGTAAAGATAAGCAATGTGCTTAATATTAGGAAAGTTTAGACATAAATATAGTGAGCCTAGCCTATAGAAAGCTGATGGGATCATCCTTTTTTTAGTAGTGGCCATCACTCTGTTTTCTCATGCAATTGCCTAGCCTATAGAAATGTTGCGCAACATGAGCTCTCATGAAGTGTTTGATTAGATTTTCGATTGCAGAGCGAATAGAGGGACAATAGAGTGCTGAGTACCAGGCAGTTAGCTAATGACCATAAGCATCGTCAGAGCTTGGAGAAGACTAATTACCACAACAGTCCAGTCAAGACCGTGGTGAGGACGATGAGCATGCAGATGAGTTTCTGACAGTTTGTGCAGAAATTCTTTGGATGTGCAAATCCACAGTTTCATCAGCTGTCTGGGTGGCTGGTCTCAGACAATCACGCAGGTAGGAAGAAGCCGGATGTGGAGGTCCTTGTCTGGTGTGGTTACACGTGGTCTGTGGTTGTGAGGCCGGTTGGACGTACTGCCAAATTCTCCAAAACAACGTTGGAGGTGTCTTATGGTAAAGAAATTAACATTGAATGCTCTGACAACAGCTCTGGTGGAAATTCCTGCAGTCAGCATGCCAATTTTCCAGTAGTCAGCATGCCAATTGCACGCTCCCTCAAAACTTGAGACATCTGTGTGACAAAACTTCACATTTTAGAGTGGCCTTTTATTGTCCCCTGCACAAGATGCACCTGTGTAATGATCATGCTGTTTAATCAGCTTCTTGATATGCCACACCTGTCAGGTATATTGATTATTTTGGCAAAGGAGAAATTATCACTAACAGGGATGTAAACAAATTTGTGCACAAACTTAATAAGCTTTTGTGCGTACGGAACATTTCTGGGATCTTTTATTTCAGCTCATGAAACATGGAACCAACAGTTTACATGTTGCGTTTATATTTTTGTTCAGTATGGAAATTAAACCTACCCATCATAAAACAGAACCTTAACCATTAGAAGAAATACATTGTATTTTTAAAGGTAAACTGACCTGACATCCCCAGGGTCCTCTGTCACCAGCACATCAGTCTTGCAACTGGCGATGGGGTTGATTGACAGCTCCACCGGTGGCACCACAAAGCTCTTACTGACCGGCAGCCACAGACCCTGGCCTAGGCTGTAGGATGACCTGCATTCGCAAAGAGACAACAAGATACCTAAGTGTCAAAAACGACAAGCACGTGATCACCCTCCATATTAAACCTTCAGCTAAATATAAATCAGTCAGCATTATAACAGCTGGTAAGAGCTTGGCCTTTTGACATAGAGCCACGGTCATTTTTGTCTGTTTATATTTGTTATCAATGCCATCTGTATCGAAAGCAATGGGGTGGAGGTGGCACCAAAATGCATATCATTAAATTGTGTTTAGCGTTAAACTAAAAAGCTAGTGCTTACATGAGGAAAGTTGAGATAAGAGAATATTGATCCATGCTACTGTGCATAATGTTTAGACTTTGGGCCAGGGGGCTTTTCCTGACCACATGACCTGACCGATGCTGTGTGAGTTCCATCAGTGTTATCAGTCACTCAACAGTGTTATCAGTTATTCAACAGTGTTATCACTCATTCAACAGTGCTACAGCAGTAGTGTTAATATTAGCAGTTCTACCACGGCAATTAACATATGCCATATTACACAATTATCATTAAACATTTTAAACATTTTACATACAGTTTATGACCGTTAATCCCTGTGTATAAACTCTTACTGAGAATCAGCATTAAGTGCGCAGTGTGATCGCTGATCAAGCAACAAATGTTCTCTAAACGAGTTGGGTCATTAGCTTGAGCTGCAAATGTTTTATCGACTAATGGAGAAGGAATATGAAGAGAAAATGTATTCTCGTAGGCTCAATCAAAACTGCATTTCCATGAATTATCAGTGAATAAGAAACACAGGCATAAATAAGGTATAATCGGAAGTCGTGAAATACACAGATAATAATAAGTTATTACCTTGCAGAAAGAATCAGTGTAGATTCTCTTTCAGTCTTTGATAATGATATACAAAATATACATTTGATTTGAATACAATTCTCAGATATTGAGATATTACTTGATATTGTATAAAAATCAAATGTATATTGTGTGTGTCATTATCGAAGACTGAAAGAGATCTATTATGAATCATAATAACATCTCCTGCTAATGGTTTACTCAACGTGGCTTAGGCTGGCTGTCATGGCCTTGTGACTGACGTTAAGCCGTTGCCAATGCTGCGTTATGTTATAGAGACTTCAGCCAATATCTCATTTTATAAGCTCTTTGTCAGTAGTCATTTAAAGAGGTGCTCAGAGCAGTGGGCAGAGTGCGACCAGCCCTGACCTGGTATATAGACAGGAACACAATGAATCAGGCCTGATCAATGGCCACGTCCACTCATAAATAAGACACTGACAGCCAGTATTCCGCTCACTCTGTCCTCTCACTATGGAGCCCATTGATCGGCCCCTGCTCTTCTTCCCATCCATCACACACACCTGGAGGCTTTATGTGGGGGATACGTGTGTGTGTGTGTGTGTGTGTGTGTGTGTGTGTGTGTGTGTGTGTGTGTGTGTGCATGTACATATGCATGTGCGTGAATACAGGAGAGAATCAGAGAGTGATGACAGCTCGGTCAAGAAAAATAAATATGAGATATTCTCAGGTTTTTTTTCCCTTCAAACTTCCACACCAGGCATTTGATTATGCCAGGGAAAACAGCTTATTCATGAAAAGCTGAGAAAAGATCTGCAGTGATTCTGACAAGAGTGACAGAAAGGCAATATTTGAAATATAATTATCTCTCTCAACTGCAAGGTAGAGGCTCCGAGCGACAAATTCATCATAGGATTTAAGATTATTCTGCGGTGCCATAAAAACCTACAGCCCCATTTCAAATTATTTACTGTTTCACTCTTACATCACCTAGTCTATTCTTATTTTGGGAGGTTAAAATATTTTCTCTGACACCCCTTCCTTGAAGTCATCATGACCTCCCCAATTACAACACACCCCAGAAAAGGGGTATTTTGAAGAAAACTACTAATTTGCCAAAGGCATGGGTTAGAAGCCCTTGAAAGGTTCTATTGACTGGCACAGCCACATCCAACTGTATGGAGCATTTGTGCTAGCACTCCTCAGGAAAATGTCACAGAGAATGTACCTGTCAAGAAAGGCCCTGTGACAAAGACTGGCACTAAGAGTACTTAAAAGCCCTGTCCATGACATACCCTCTGGCTATTTCTTCACAGGGCTGCATTCTCTCTCTGTGTGTGTGTATGCATTATTGTATACTATCGGTCATGCACTATTGTGTTCAGAGCAGAAGCAGAGGCAGGCGTATGGAGGTGACAATCACAGTCCCAGATCCTATAGTGTGTGGAAGTGGCTGGTAGTGTACACAAAGTCCCAGGTTCCCAGACTTCAGAGTAGTTGATCTGAAAGACATTATTTTGGCAGACCACCAGCTATGCACTCAGGCGAGGGCACTTGGATTAACATGTCTCCTCACCTGAATATCTTTTCTGGCGTTTGCTCCCCTGTGACGAGGTCATAACCCTTCTCCAGGTTAGTGTAGGGCCAGGGACTGGGGAGAGAGCAGGGAGGAAGAGGACCATTGTATGTATACACCATACACTGAACAATGCACATTTATAAACACACTCTTCTTATACATTCATGCAAGATTTAAAATAATCTCAATTGCAGAGGCCAAATCAGAGGCAGGAAAATGTTAATACACCACATTACAAAATTAATAAGTAAGTGAGTACAGTACATGTTTCTGCTCAGTACAACATAGTTATGCAAGGTCATGTTATACAATTAGCTCTGGCTTTAAATACCAAAGATGATCCTCCTTTACTCCTCAATTGGCGAAATGGAATTGGATCTGTGATTGGTGGGTAGGGACCGAGTTCATCATGATGATGGGGGATTTGCATAGCTAGAGGAGGCTGCCGTTTTATTGGCCCAGCTGTTGGGCCAGTCAAGTTAATTAGCATGCAGAGTCTGAGTCAGGAAGAGGGCTTACACTTGACTGGGCACAAGGCGAGGTGATGAATGTCTCATCTCCCTCTCCCTCTCTATCTCTCTCCCTCCCTTCTCTCCCCCTATCCCTCCCTCCCTCTCCATTTCCCTTTTGCTCTCTCCTTCCCTCAACCTCTCACTCTGCCTCTCTTCTCCTCTTGTCTCATCAGTGAGGTGACAGTGAGTGTGCAGGGCAGAGCCGGCAGGACTCACCCTTCATTGCGTCCCCAGTCACTGCGAACACAGAGATGTTTATGCACCGGGTCAGTGGAATAGCCCTCATGACAGCTGCATTCACCTGCAGGGGGGGGACAAAGTGACAGATATATAAATTCCTCCGCAGCCGAATAAATTACCCTGTGTGTCTTCCAGGGCCTCCCTGCTCATCCATTTATTAGGCAATAGTCAGTTAAACAGTTGGCATTGGACTTAGTTTGGCAGCTACTGCTCAACACCAACCTCCCACCTCTTCTCTAACAATAGCAAGCCTCACCTCAATCTCCACCTCAGACATGCTGGAACTCTAAACTGGAGTAAATACACCCCCCTACAACTTCTCTACCCCTGGCATGTTCTGATCCACCCATGGTGTCTTATAGACTTCACATTCTATTTATTCTAGACACTGTCTGACCATGAACTTTTACCCCCAAACCCTCTGAGTTAAAACAACACTGTGGGCCTCCCGAGTGGTGCAGTGGTCTAAGGCACTGCGTCGCAGTGCTTGAGGTGTCACTACGCGGCGGGCTGTGTCGCAGCCGGCCGCGACCGGGAGACCTATGAGGATGCGCACAATTGGCCCAGCATTGTCCGGGTTAGGGGAGGGTATGGCAGGCTGGTATGTCCTTGTCCCATTGCGATCTAGCGACTCCTGTGGCGGGCCGGAGCATGCACGCTAACACGGTCACCAGTTGGACTGTGTTTCCTCCGACATATTGGTGCATCTGGCTTCCGTTTTAAGCAAGCAGTGCGGCTTGGCAGGGTCGTGTTTCAGAGGACGCATTGCTCTCGACCTTCGCCTCACCCGAGTCCATACAGGATTTGCAGTGATGGGACAAGACTGCAACTACCAATTGGATATCACGAAATTGGGGAGAAAAAAAGGCAAAACGTAAAAAATAAATAAGTATGTAATCACAAACCTCTCCACTCTTGACTCACAGTACTCTCTCCATCCCCCATCAACAAGAACCACTTTTCAAACCAATGCTGTAACAAGCTCTAATCTCTAACAGCACTCTAACCACAACCCTGTACACATCTACCACACTTATCTAGTTACTCTTTACTTCACTCCCTCCATCTTTAACAACACTCCTCTACAACAAACCATCATGTTCTCTCCCAGACTCCCTCTCTACCACCTCCCGAACTCTCTCTCACCTGGCAGCTAACTACATGTACTTCACACCCAGTCCTCTCTTAATGACGCCCATCAGATGTATTCTCTGAGGAAAAAGCATGTATTTACCTCTACAATGCACCACACATCCGCAGAAGCCATCATGTATTCTCCTTCTATTTTGTAAGCAACTCCTATGAAATTGTAGATATATTGGTAGGAAGTATCATCACAACAATATAACATATGACTGTGGTACATCTTGGTGTGAAGTATACTTGAAATGGACAGACCTTTTTCTCTATCAACTAAACCACCATTCCTTTTCACTTTGGACCCTCAACATTTTCAATGGCAGAAAGCAAACATTAAATTCAGAGCTTTTATTGTAGACTACTGTATGACAAAAGCATTGCCAAAGTGGCAACAGTGCCTTTGTAAAGATAGACGCCAAGGATAAGGGGGCGGTGCTCTGAAATGGTAGTGTTTAATAGCATAACATAAACAGTGCAATGACACTTCGCTAAAAAAGTGAAGGTGTAAAGCAAAGTGAATTATGAATCTGCACATACTGTATCTACAAAACAAAAAAAAGTAAGAATTAATGCAAAGTCAACAAAAATTGAGAAGTGTAAAATGCGGCTTTTGATACTCATTGTATCCTCTTCCCTCTCACCCCTGCTCAGATGAAAGCATCCAAGGCAGGGGGGAAATAGTACAGTATGGCACATGATGCATCTTTCATTTCACATGTTTTTAATCCATACAGAATCATAGCAGGGGGAAAGCGCCAGGCCTGTTCTACCCAGGCCTCAGGGAGCTGATTTATGATCTATCAGAAGATTTGAGGCGGCAGATTCATAAAACATAAAAATAAATCTAGAAAACAAACACTGAATAAGGGGAAAGCTCCCTCTATGTCTTCTGCCATGCCGGCATTATCACTGCTCTGTGGTTTACATTACCTCTCATCCCAACCCAGCCCTGAGTCTACTGCAGAACATTGTGTTTCTGAACACTCCCCTGATGTTACAGAAATAAGTCGTTTTCTATTGGCCTATGGAACATTTTGAGCTGCGGAGTGAGGGACTAATACAGGCATTATCGCTGCACTGTGGTTCAGGCTGCCTCTCATCCACCAAAGCCCCAGTCTACCGCTGAACATTTTGTTCCTGAATGTCACTCTGTTGTTACAGAACTATACCGTGTTTTGCTATGGACCTATGTAACCATTTGAATTGGGGGAGTGGGTAACAAATGTCTGTTGTGAAATGACCTCCGCTAGGGGCACTTGAGTCTTGCTGACAAGAACATGATGATCACATTGTTAAACTGCAGACAATTCTTTCTCGGGGAGAATACCTTCCTACTTTTGATATTCTCATTCTCACCTCTTACTTGTTGAAATGTATATCACTACTTATTTCTTCATTAACCTCATTTAAAAAAAATATATATATTTTTTAAACTATTTCTTGAACTGGATCGTTGGTTAAGGGCTTGTAAGTAAGCATTTCATGGTAACCTGTTGTAATCGATGCATGCGAGAAATATAATTTGATAATATTCAAATGGTGTGAAAAACACAATAAAAACTAAATAAAAACAGTTCTCTATATAATAATAATTTGGTGGGTGCTTATATCTGTCCTATTTCACATATGTACAAGTGTGCATTAATTGAATTCCAAATTTCAAAAACACTGCTTTACCCACGTGTGTTCTGGCTCGGTTTCTGGGACCAATCAGACGGTTCTAGAATTTCCATTCTAGAAATCTTCGGAGAGGACTCAGATCCAAACTCACTGCGGAGAAGAAACGTCCGTGGGCATGGCGTAGCGTTTTGGCCGGAGCAAGGAGTTTCGGTTGCCAGTCAATGATTTCATATGGTCAAACTGCAATTTGTGCACAGTTGTGCATTGCTCCATATGCGCCACTAGTATGAAAAGCCTATAAAAATGCACTGTCATCGACGGTAAAAGTTGACCATAACATTAACATTGCACAGAGTAACCCAGTCCTGTTGACTGGCCCTCATGGGGTTATAACACTGAAATAAATATATTAACCGGAGTCATGAAACACCATTCACATTTTATCACCAAGTCCTTAATAATTCATTAAGTGAGTTTATGAGCCGGGGACATAACAGATTCAGGCACAAGCACCATGGCTAGCAGGGAACAGCTACTGCCTTAATGATGTGAGAATGTGCACCACTTTCTTGTGTTGCTAGCTACCTGCTGAATGGCAGAGGCAAATTGAAAGGCCTTTGTGTCGGAGGTGAAAGCTTCCTTTGCTCACAAAGGAGCATTTTATCCTTGTTTAACTTAAGGATCATTGGGGCGCTAGCGCCCCATTCCCGACACTACCCGGAGAAATGTAAGGTGCCAAATTCAAAATCCAAAAGTTGAATTATAAAACATTCATCAATATAAGTGTTGCATAGTCTTCAAAAGCTTAGACTCTTGGCAATATCACAGCGTTGTCAGATTTCAAAAAGGTTTTCCCGCAAAAGCACAACATTTGATTGTTTGAGGATAGCACCTCACATATTCTATGCATTAGCATAATATCATAACCAGCGGGGGTCTCACAAAACACATATAAGAGCTAAAATAAATCGCTTACCTTTGATGATCTTCTGCTGAGGGCAATCCGAAGTGTCCAAGCAAGACAATCCATGTTTCTTTTGTTAGAAAAAGTCATTGTTTATATCCATAAATCTCCGTTTGGTTGGCGCGTTATGTTCAGAAAATCCACAGTCTACTCGCCCATTGTACAGTGAAGAGAAAGCGTTCAAATTATACCTATCAACTTTGCCCAAACAAATCAAACATAATTTATAATGTATCCTTAGGTATACTGTTATGTATATTAACGATTATATTTCACACGGATAGTATCCTAAATGATAGAAAAGGAAAATACAGAGGAACGCGCTCACGGTCTCGCGCACCAAAAACTGAAGTGACTTCCTCACTCCTCTTACATATTCTTCTTCTCTTCTGTGATCTTCCATGATAAACGCATTGAACCTTGTCTAAAGACTGTTGACATCTAGTGGAAGCCATAGGTACTCCAATCTGGGTCCTATTTTCCTGAGAATCCCATAGGCATACATTGAAAGTGAGGGCATGTCACCAAAAAAAAGAAATCAGGACAGAAATTCCTTGGGTTTTCGCCTGCCATATCAGTACTGTTATACTCACAGACATTATTTTAACAGTTTTAGAAACTTCAGAGCGTTTCCTATCCAATATCACTAATGTGTATATGTATGTACATATCCTAGTTTCTGGGCCTGATTGGCAGGCATTTTACTTTGGGCACGCCAGACACTCCAAACTTCCAAATACTGCCCCGGTGCCTGGTGAGGTTAATCAGAAGCTTTTTATGAGGATATTTTTACTAATATGAATATTGTACCTGTAACCACCCCAACAAAAAAATCCAAAACAAAACTAAATGTTGTCATCAAAAAAACTATGCAAATATAAGGTAATATGTTAAGGGATGAGAATTCAGAGCAATTAATTCAGGATTTTCACAAATGTAAGGCAATTGTAGAGTCTAAAGTACCGAGGCTGGGTTTCTACTAAGCTGACATATGGAATTGTTTAAAGTTGTTCATACCAATGATAATTTAGCTATTTGATTTTCAATGTTATGACCCCTGTAGGTATAAAAAAAAAATATTAGTTGATGAAACATTGAATTTCACCTTACTAAATCAAAACAAAGTATGTTTTAAAGTGTCCGTCCTATATCTAAGAGAGATATAAGAAAGGTCAGGAAATAATTTCAATCTTTTTTTGTATCCATATTTAAAGGGATACTTCAGTACTTCCCCAGAGTCAGATGAACTTGTGAAAACCAGTTTTATGTCTCTGTGTCCACTATGAAGAAAGTTAGCGGTAGTTTCGCAAGCCAATGCTAACTTGTTCTTCTCTCCTGCATCTTTCTCTCGCTCTCTCTTTCTGGTTATATCGCTTTTTGGGTGGATCTCTCGCTTTCTTTCTCTCACACACACGCGCACACATTTGCACACACAATTCTGGCCCTGCATTTCTCACTCGCTCATCTCATCTCTAAAGTCTTCACAACAAACTCTTTCATAAACGCTTTTGGCAACCAGAATCCCTCATCAGCGCATTTCTTGTGTTCTAAATTAAGGCCAAAATGAAAAACAGTTGAGTGTGCGTTAACTGGAGACTAGGGCTGTTGTGGTAACCGTATTACCGCCACACCAGCGGTCACGAGTCATGAAGGCAGTTAAATTTCATGTGACCATTTAGTCACGGTAATTAGGCTTCTCCAAGCTCTGATACTGCTGATGGTCATTAGTAGCCTACCAAACTTGTTAACTGCCTGGTACTCTGCACTCTATTGTCCCTCTAATCACTCTGACATCAATGCAAATGTATTCGAAAATCTAATCAAACACTTCATGAGAGCCCATGAGCTCATGTTGCACAACATTTCCATAGGCTATGCAATTGAGTGATGGCCTCTATTAAAAAGAGGACGATCCCTTCAGCTTTCTATAGGCTATGCCTACTATATTTATTTCTCTACTTTCTTCATTCCTGGCTGGCATTAAAATAAACAATGGGAAAAGCGTCCTCCATTCGCTATTTAAGTGCATAGATTAAATATATTTTTTCCCGCTGCCCCTGTTTCGATACAGGTGCATGATAATGGTCCATTCTAAATCAAAACAAATGTCACACATATTATTTAGTATATGTAAAGACAAGATTAAATCAAGAATGGTCTGATGGGTGACAATTCTAGCCTATCACTTGTGAATTATATATTATCACTTGTGAATGATGCCCAGCATAAGAAAAAGGCTTTTTTTTGCTACTTTTTCAAATCATAGTCTCACGCCTCATGTAGCCTAGCCCATAGGCCTATATGTTTTAATAAGGTTTGTATCACAACTAAAGAGGCCAAATAACTTCTTAAAATTAAGCACATTAATCCTCTTTACAAGGGGTGTAGAGCTTAACTGGCATATATAAGCAGCGGGTGAGTTTCAGGTTTTGGGAAGATAATTGTCACCATAAAAATGAACCTCTATAATAAAAACATTATATGCATAATTGCATTTGTGGTCACTTGATAATGGTGTTTTCCGCTAATGGAACATTCACGCATATAGCCTACTACCATGTGTGCATTTCTGTGCATATAATGTGAATAAATAGCCTAATAGTTTATCAACATTTTAAGCTAAACGTTCTGATCTGTTAGGTCAGCCACATTGCATAAAAACATTTTTTTGATGCTAGTGGTTGTATTAACTTGGTATCTATCTCACAGAATAGAGTAGGTCAACTTTTGTACTATGGGGGAAAGTAGATTGACCTAGGCTAGTGATTTTGCTGTTTGTTAGGCCTACTCATCTTGTTGGCTGATGAAAAGTAAATGTGGACAGTTCTTCCAATATCTTCAATATGCACCTCGGAATTGTATAAGGACACGCGCAGTTGCGTCCCAGATGTTTCTGACTTGTAGCCTGTGAGAAAGACCCGATCACGTGAGGGAGAGCCATGTGAGTAGCACACTCAGAGAGAAGGGCACAACGCAGCACTCCGGGCCGCAAATACCATGTATTTTGTTTTAGGGTGCATTAGGGCCACAAAGGCATTATCAAGTACTTGTCAAATTGTGGAGAAAATACTTATATTTTGTTCATCTTTGTTCAATTGTATTCTTCATACTATAAAATAATATAAAATAACGCCACGGAATAATAATAAGATACTGTCTGCTAAATGAAATAGTGTAACCCACAGCCATTTGGCATAGCCACATCAGGACCTAACATAAGGACAACTCAGAGAAGGCTATTATTTTCTTCTGAAATAGACTACATGTTCTTCATATCATGCTTCTTTAGATCTGTCTAAAATAAATAATGGATTATTTGTGAAGGTGTAGCTATATTACATGGATTTATTGGACTTTTTAAAATGGCTTGTAGGCTATGTGTGGAATCCAGGAGATGCTAAATGTGTTTGTTAATTAACGGTCAATTACCGTGAGACCGACAGTTATTTGCTTGACAATCACCAGCTGACTAAATTTGGAGACCAGTAACTGATCATCTCCCTCTTTCTCTTTCCCTGCAGCCAACCTGAAGTGACTAATGACATGTTTCATTAGAACGCTTTCCCTATCTTGCACAGGCCATGTGGACCATTTTCAAATTTCAAGGTTCACAGCATGGACACAGGAAAGAGATATTGTTGTCCAGATGCATATTTCCAGTTACACCATTCCAGGGGGGGGAAGCAATTCTGTGTCTGGACCTTGAGGAGATTCATCCTCGACATCAGCTATTGGGAGGGTGGGGTGGTGGACTGGATAAATAGGGCTGATAAAGCCGGAAAGTTCCAAAACAACCTAGCCATTTCAGCACCTATTAGTTGTGGTAGGAACCTCAGAGTATTTTCTGGTGGAGAAAACGAAGGGAGGGAAAGAAGGGGAGGTTGGGCTTGGGTTTTCATGAAATCTTGAACGAGAGAGGTGATGCTATTTCACATGTATCCTACCCGTGCTGAGACGTGCTAATGTGGCCGATGGCTGGAGGAGCAGGTGGTGTGGCATTACTGATAAGCCAGAGGGATTTATCTAGAGTGTGTGTTTGAGCGTGTCGGTGGGTGCGCTTATGCCTTTGTGTGTGTCCAGGTGCCTGTGCGTGTGTGTGATTGAGCTGGCCCCGGACCAAACCCATTCACACGCCACTGAGGCAGAAGGAGACATTTGTATACACAGGGCCAGTGTTAGCCATGTCATTCAGCCATTGACTTCCACTGTGATACCTCACATGAAATGAGGATGATAGTTAAGGCAGGGAGGACTAGGCCAGGAGATTGTTTATCAAGCCAGGATGACACAATGGTGTGGTAATGACAGTGATGGTAGGCTGGGTGGCATTAGGGGATGGTGGAGTGACACAGAGACAGTGTTTGAGGTAGCTGAGTAAAATGACTGCAGCTGGCCAACTGGTGATACAACACAGAGGGGATGTAAAGTGAAATGTGTGTTCTTATAGGAGTATAGGAGTGTGCTTGTAATTACAACGTGCACCCCTTATTGGGTAAATAAAGTATTTTGAAAGGAATTTAATTGTTTGTTGATTGACCTGATACATTCTCCCACTCAATTCTGATTTCCCAACAACAACTTTAGACTTACACAACACTATGTTAAAAGGAGGGGGAACTAAAATCTCATCTGTCATTAATACAGCATCTCCAAAAGAACGTCCCTCTCTGTTATCGGGGTTCTATTGAAGCCTCATCACCACAAATATTTTATCTTGCTTTGAGTCATGCATTCAGGACCACCGCCTCAGATAATGCCTTTGCGTAGTATTTTCATAATAGATGTGTTATCAGGTGGTGCGTGTTTGCTTTCTTAAAAGTCTCCGGGCTTTATCTCCTTCTCAGGCATTTGACTTTCATTCGGTGCAGAGGCAAGTTCACAGGGCCAGGAAATGAATTTAGATCCCCTCGCCGCCACTTTTTTTCAATGACAGCTTATCAGGCGCTCCTCATTCTCCAGCAGTGGTTCGGTTACAAAACTGCACATTGCACCGATTGTTTCCAAGGCCTTACTGTGAGCCAGTAAAGACAAGTTGGAATGAGTGAGCACAGACGATGTCAGGACTAGGGGCTAGGGGACTTGTGTAGTGTTCATTTTTAGGTTTTGGAAGGAGTGGTGGATGGATAAAAGGCAGGTGTTAGGTAAGAAACGTTGAAGAGACAGGATCTGCTAGTAAACCCACATAACAACTGGTCCATTCACACATCATCTGGAGCATAATTTGGAAGCAGCTGATTTGTAATAAAAGTAAACACTGCTTCTATAGATAAACCACTCATATTGTTTACCAAAGCATCACTGCATGGATATGAATGCAAATTGATTCATCTTTATAAAGTTTAAATATTCTGAATTAAGAGGGAAAAAGCTCAACAATAAGCAATTCTAGTGACAGAGGACCATATCAAAAGCAAAGAGTGTGAATTGAATCTCACAAATCTACCCCTAAAATACATTCTCACATTCAGTAACTACAAGAGAATTAGATATACACGTACATCACTGTTCTTTCCATGACATAGACTGACCAGGAGAATCCAGGTGAACGCTATGATCCCTTATTGATGTCACTTGTTAAATCCACTTCAATCAGTGTAGATGAAGGGGAGGAGACAGGTTAAATAAGGATTTGTAAGCCTTGAGACAATTGAGACAAGGATTGTGTATGTGTGCCATCCAGAATGGGAAAGACAAAATATTTAACTGCCTTTGAACGAGGTATGGTAGTAGGTGCCAGGCGCACCGGTTTGTGTCAAGAACTGCAACGCTGCTGGGTTTTTCACACTCAACAGTTTCCCGTATGAATGATCAAGAATGGTCCACCACCCAAAGGACTTCCAGCCAACTTGACACAAATGCGGGAAGCATTGGATTCAACATGGGCCAGCATCCCTGTGGAACGCTTTCAACACTTTGTAGAGTACATGCCCCGACGAATTGAGGCTTTTCTGAGGGCAAAAAGGGGGTGGACTCAATATTAGGAAGGTGTTCTTAATGTTTGGTATACTCTGTGTTTATTCCTCTAAGAGTTCTCTCACACATGCTTGGCTGCTTGTGTAAGAAAAAGGGGGCTAGCTCGCTGAAAGCTATCATTTCAATTATGTCGAAACAGCCCTTCTCTTTTTCCCATCTCCATTTTCTCCCTTTCATTCGCTGTACCACAATCACGCTTTTCACAGAAACACAAAACAACTTACGGGCTCTAGGCAAACGGAACAAAGACCCACTTTGAGAAAAAAACAGCATAAAGATAGTGTGTCTCCATCTCCTCTCTACTGGGTCCACTTGTGTGCTGGAAGACACAGATGAAAACATGAAAATGTGCTCTTTTGAGGAATGACTTTAATTTCCCTGTCTGAGAAGAGATGAGAAGCCTCCAAAGAGACACATTACATTTGTTGCCAATTACTGACTCAATTTAGAGAGAGAGAGAGAGGGGGATGCTATTTGCCGTATAACAGTCCATATACTAAAAACATAGGCTTGAAAAATGTAGAAGACATAGAGGAGACAAATAGATCTGCTGAGAAGCATGCTAATTTTGGTAGGTTGAATGTCTAAGCTAACATGGCATACCCACATTATTAGTAACAGCACAAGAAAAGAGCCCGCCAAGAACATTACAAACAGTACTTAAGATTATCTGAAAAAGTAATAGCTGTATTGTCTAAAATAGCCACCAATCTGGCATTTACCTTTCAAATACATCTATGTTTCCCAATTTAGCAGAATAGTTGTCTAGGTACTGTATGTGCAGGACAGGGTCTAGTATACTGTATGATTTACCTTCCTCACCATGACACAGACAGAGAGTGCTGCCAGTGCCAAGTCCATCAGTAGTAGTTTATGTGTGATGTGTTGAGTGGCCTCCTACTGTATTCCATTATGCATCAGCCCTCAACATGCCCTTGTCTGGGGTGATATAAATTGCACATACATTACAGCATGTAATCCATGTTAATAAACTTAGACTGGCTCTACTACAGTAGGACAGGGGGAAGTATCCCACCCAGGGGACCAGTCATGTTCTACCATCTGGGCTTTTACTGGTTTTTGTAGGTTTTTGGGACTGGGTCCACATAAAATAATTAATTTGAGGAAAAGCCAAATGAAAACTTAGTGCTAAACTGTTTTTGTGTTGTGGATTTCTTGTGGGTTCAAATAAACAACTGTGTGGAACAGAACAATATGTTTTACTGATGGTTCAAACAACAATATCCTATATACTGACCCCCGATAGAACAGGTGTTGACAGAAACTGTTACAAACGTCCCATTATAGCCCCTTTACGTGTCCGGTTAGTTCTCCTACCCAGGACTCCACAGGCCTTCGGTGAAACATTTCCTCCTTACTTTCATATCTGATGACTTCCTTTACGAGACAAAGAATCCAGATTGATGATTATAACACAAAGTGATGGTTCTGAAGTGATGGTTCTCCACCCCGGCGAGATTATTTCTCTCACGGATGAGTTTCTTGGGCAAAGCAAAGCCTCTCTCTGCTTACTCTGTGAGTACTAGATTAAAAACTAAAGTCACTCTTCACATTTGCATGAAAATCGCCTTTCAATGCACATCAGTCATTAAGTGGGGTTAAAAAAAAATGAAAAAAAATAAATAAATAAATAAAATAAAATAGAGGAGCGAATCAACACATCTGGTGAATCAGTGATTCTGTACATTGACTCTAAGTAGCGAGGGATAGGGCTTTGATAGCGCTCCAACCCATTGAGTCTAATGGTCATTAGCAAGGAGTCTTCTACCTCTTTGTTGGCCATGGTGATTAAAGCCCATAAATACCGGAGCATGAGCCATTAGGTTGGACTATAGTGGCCCATGTTGACTGATTTAATAAGGGAGAGCAATTGTTCAAATTAAAATCCTACTAAAGTTGGCCAGGCGTCTGGCCCATGTGTGACTGCCTGCGAGCGTGAGTGATGGTGTGGTTATGCAAAATGTGTGTGTTATTCATTGAAACATGGAAAGTGATCGTTTGGACGGTGAAGGTGTCAGAGTTTAAACACACAAGGGAGCGTGAAGTTAAAAGGCACTTGTTCATATGGAGCCAGATATATAGTTAATAACCAAGTTATATTATAGTCAAGTAATAGTCAAGTATATACTAAGGCCCTATTTCTCCTGATGCCAGGAAAAACTACTGGCCCTATAATCAAACAGGAACTTCAGCCTACCATAAAAATGACATCACCATTCCCATCTAGCCTCAAACTATCCGAATCCTTCTTGAGACCCTGCCATCTTTCAAGAGACCACTTGCCCTCCTAGACCCCCCAAATATTCCCCTGATATCCCTGATACAGCATCAGAGAGCCCTATTCTATAGGTTTCAGGAGAGTTCCAGGGTTTACGCAAATGCAGCAGAAACCCGTGGAGTAAGACACCCCATTTCACTGCCTCTCTTTCACTTTTATGAGGCTAACCGTTACTGTTTACTTATCTTAGCCGCAGCGCTAATTCATCATCACTCATAATAACTCACATCAGACAACACCTTTTAGGGTCTCAGGGGGCTCCTTATAGACTTCAGTATTGGTGTGAAAAGAAAGGGGTCTGCGATAGGGAAGTATCAAAGCTATCAGACAGCAAGTCTAAATGTCAGCACTTTGGGCCCAGCGCTGTGCTAAAAGCACATTGAGAGGATGTGGTGAGGAGGGTAATATTCTCCACACAGTACTCTGTGACATTGGCCACTCTTATCTATTTGACTCCTAACCGGGGCTGGCGGGGGTTGAATGAGACCCAGAGCCTGAGATTAGCACTGAAGGTCAAGAGCAAATAAATGTATTTGCCGTAGAGATCCCATCAGTGGCTAAACCTCAGCCAGACGTGTTATATATCACCAAACCTTGAGACAATTCTTTCTGGTCCCAAGGAACATGTATGTGTCTCCCTGTGTGTGTGTGTGTGGTCTTGTTCTTCTATCCTCGTGGGGACCTGAAATCCCCAAATTTCCTCACAAGGATAGTAAAACAAGGAAAATGTCCCTCGTCCCCATGAGGACAAAGGCTATTTTATGCGTAGGGGTTAGGTTTAGGGTTACAATTATGCTTAGGGGTTAGGTTTAGGGTTAGGTGTTAGGATTAGGGGTTAGGATTAAGGATAGGTTTAGCGAAAATCGGATTTTGAATGGAAATAGGTCCCCATGAGGATAAAAGAACCAGTGTGTGTGTGTGTGTGTGTGTGTGTGTGTGTGTGTGTGCCTCTGGCTGTATGCACATGAGTGTGTGTGTGTTTGTGTCACTAACCCGTCTCTTGGTCACACAGCTGTTCACAGGGCTCGGTGGTCCTCTGGCCACAGTAATCTCTGACCCACTGGGTGGAGGAGTTGGTCTGGTAATAAAGAATCAGCTTGGCAGGGTTCAGCCAATTAGACACGTCCAGGAAACTGCCCATGCTCACCACAAAACTACTTCCTGGAACCAAAAGAGAACAGAACACACTTTTACTCGTCACATTTCTCTCAGCAGATCATACTGATGTAGTTTGAAGTACTACAGGATCATCCATCATTCAACGCTCAGTGTAACATATCCATGTTTATTGGAGTGTTTAAGCTCTTTCTACTGCTAACAACCTGGCTATTCTCTTCTTACTAGCTCAATAGGACATAGAACTGGATATTCAAACATGTTCAATGACCCATTAGTTAAAATGTGAAAAATAATGAACACCTTATAAAATATCAATATTATGAGGATACAGTTCAATGAAAATATTATCTACAGCACAATTAGCAGGTACTGATGCCACTTCCACTTTGAACAGGTGATGTGAAGTGATAGGCCAGTCAGTGGTTCACCCATAGAGATCCTATTAAATTCCTATAGGGGCTACTTCATAAACCCTCAAAGTCCCGGAATGGGATGAAAATGGCAGCCATATTGGTCAGGGAAAAAATCCAAACCAGTTTAATTGTAATGAATGGCAGAAGAGGCATAATGCTGATTTTGCTTATGCAGGAAAATAAAACAAAGATGTGATATATCAGAAATTGTGTAATAAAATTATTGGCAACCTAAAATATTAATGTCCATTCTAGTATTCTAATTCCTAATTCTATGGGTTCACCAATCAGCCCAGGGAACAGTGTAATAGGGTGCTGAGTGATTCAATCCCTGATTTACTATTCAGCCGTGCCATTCCTACCACAATCGTTAAACTCCAATCACTAAACGGATTATTCTTAATTGATGCTATTGATTCTTTTCTGCAGGGGGAGCAGTGAAGAGATTACATTTCTACCGTCTTCAAGGATATAGATTCAAATAACTAGCACTATGCATGTATGTAGTGTGTCCGTGTGTCTGTTTGCGTTCTCGAGACACAGGAGAAAGTGAGAAAGTGAGAGAGAGAGACGGGAGGAGCAAATGAGAAAGTCACAACCCACTCTGCAAAAACTGGTTGAATCAACATTGCTTCCACATCATATCAACCCAAAAAATCTATGTGATGACGTTGAATCAACGTGGAAAACTAATTGGATTTGCAAAAAGTATTCAATGTAAGGGCATTTTGTCTTTTTTTCACCCAACCTTTAACCTAAATCCAATGACATGGTGAAATGTTTTGTTAATTTCACGTTGAATTCACGTTAGCGGACAGACAACTCAACCAAATGTGAATCAAAACTGATGTCTGCGCCCAGTGGGAAGAGACTGAGGGATCTTTAAATTCCTACTTTATTTTGCCTTAGAAACGTTCTATAGGTATTATCTACCTATAAAACAACACTGGAGTAAATAGTACAGTCATGTCTGCAAAAACACTAGTCCACAAATACATTACACTTTTTAACAATAGTAAATACTATAGCATTCAATTTGCATATACCCTGCCCATTCCCTTCCCCCATATCCCAATTTGTGCCACCCATTAGTGAGAAACCTACATGCCAAGTATAGACCATATAATGTGTTCCCTACAGGTTATAGATAAGAGCAGAAGTGCTGAACAAACCTTTCAGAACCAAGTCCTATGTACAAGTTATAGAACATTTGCTCTTTTAGGATTTCTCCAGTACGTTTCCTCAAGGAGAAAGACTCCACTTATATGTCAAACATAATAAAACCAATAATAAATACTACAGTAATGTCAGCAAAAAACACTAAAGTATTTACTATAATATATACACTTGTTTTTTAACTACAGTATTTATACTATAGTTAACTGCAAATACTACAGTATACTGTGGGGGAGAGAGAGAGTAGTTAGATGAGAAAGTTTGTGGGGGATACTAACCGTCGGCGACAAAGTGTTCAGGCACGTGGAGCGTAACCTTGACGGTGAGAGAGCAGGAGAGCTGCGTGCCGTAAACCACAGCCAGGACACACGTACTGATGGTGATCAACGTCAGAGTGGCCTTGTTCATCGGGCTGTGTGGACAACCTGAGGGAGAGACAGGAGTTGGGTCTGACATCAAAACTCAGGGAAGGTGCAGAGAAAACACATGCAAACTATGACTTAAGCTGTTAGGACACAACACAGAAATTGATTCAAAAACAAGAATAAACAGGAATATGAACTCTTTTCTGAAAATGTCTATTTAATCTGAAATGTAGCTTAAACTGATCAGCACCATGTCAAAACCACTTTTGGTGGTCCAAAAACGGTTAAACAGTTTAATGTCAAACACATTGTTCTTACCACCAAAAATGCACTTTTCACGAAAAACACCAGAGAGACTCCAGTTAGCCTCTGGCTCCTGTAGATGTAGGGGGAGTTGTTGTGTTTTGATTGGAGTTGTGGTGGTGAGCTCGGAACAATCCAGGGTTCTTTTTAAACTGATTTATGAACAGCACAAGGCTGTAGTCCAGCAGAGGCAATTAATCGTCATGATAAAAGATGTTAAGAAGGCCCAGCCTCTTTCCACCAGTACAACATCTAGTGTTGCTGATAAATGACACCATCATCTCTGACAGCGTTATAGATGGGTTGTTTTGGATGCCCTTAGGGTGTCTGTGGGCTTCTCTCCACATTGGGGAGAAAGGGAGCTGAAATGAGCTCATTATCTCCCATAGAGTGGAATTCATCATACAGCAGCACACAGGTGTCATATCAAGTGCCAGCTTACCAGTCACCAAGGTGAGGGCAGAGCTGTTATTGAGGGTCAATGGACTGCCTGCTATTTGCTTCTCGATGACGTGTAATGATACAACTTAACTTTTCCTTTAATCCCTGAAATCACACGTTTTCTGAGAACCAACCATACAAATATGGCTCATACTGTGCTGGTGTTACATTCCAATAGCTACTATTTCCAGCAAATGTGGGAATGGTTGCTATATGGAAGTGATGGAGCTTCACTAATTAGAATCTCAGTACATCTGATCCTGCGAGGCTCTTAGACTGCGACTGATAAACATACAAGACACTCCTATCACCTGGGTGGAAGAACAGTAATGCCCACTGCCTACGCTCACTGGACTGTGTGTGTGTCTGTGTGTGTGTGTGTGTGTGTGTGTGTAGGTGGGGACAGAAAGTGAGGGACAGAGATAAAAGAGGATGAGAGAGAGAGTAGGAGAAATTAAAAGACACTCCAATCACCTGGATTTATCTAATGACCCTGCCATTTCGGCTGGAATGGAGCAGTGGGTGTCTATGACAACAGCTCCCCAGCAACTAATCCCATCTGTGTGAACACTCGGGAATGATTAGGTCTGTGAGGGGGCCCTCAATTACTGTAAAAGCCTACAGATAACACTAACAGATGCACACACACAGCCGCACATCAACACAGGGGATGATAGGTTGGCACATATATACGGACACTCACACACTCATATACACATTCATTCACACACACAAAAACGGCATAAGGGCAACCACACAAACACACTAGCACATGCCAACTGCAAACAAAATGACATAATGCTCAAAGCACAAGTACATTTGGTACACACAATCTGAATTTCTACCACACTCAATCAACTACCTCTCTCTCTCTGACTCTCTTTACCGCTGTCACCCTCTCTTACTTTCAAAGAAATGCATTGACAGCTCACAGGCTCATACTAGCACCCTTCACACTTGTGCGCCCACGGTCTCCAGCTAATGCAAATCAAATCAAATCAAATTTTATTTGTCACATACACATGGTTAGCAGATGTTAATGCAAGTGTAGCGAAATGCTTGTGCTTCTAGTTCCAACCATGCAGTAGTATCTAACAAGTAATCTAACAAATTCACAACAACTACCTTATACACACAAGAGTAAAGGAATGAATACGGAGTATGTACATATAAATATATGGATGAGCGATGGCTGACCGGCATAGGCAAGATGCAGTAGATGGTATGGAGTACAGTATATACACATATATATGAGATGAGTAATGTAGGATATGTAAACATTATATAAATGGCATTGTTTAAAGTGGCTAGTGATACCTTATTTCATCCAATTATAATTATTAAAGTGGCTAGAGATTTGGGTTGATAGCCGAACGGGCATAGGCAAGATACAGTAGATGGTTTAGAGTACAGTGTATACATTTGATATGAGTATGTCGGATACGTAAACATTATATACAAAATTGTTTAAAGTGGCTAGTGATACATTTGTTACATCCAATTCCTATGTTTAAAGTGGCTAGAGATTTAAGTCAGTATGTTGGCAGCAGCCACTCAATGTTAGTGATGGCTGTTTAACAGTCTGATGGCCTTGAGGTAGAAGCTGTTTTTCAGTCTCTCGGTCCCAGCTTTGATGCACCTGTACTGACCTCGCCTTCTGGATGATAGCGGGGTGAACAGGCAGTGGCTCGGGTGGTTGTTGTCCTTGATGATATTTTTGGCCTTTCTGTGACATCGGGTGGTGTAGGTGTCCTGGAGGGCAGGTAGTTTACCCCCGGTGATGCGCTGTGCAGTCCTCACTACCCTCTGGAGAGCCTTACGGTTGTGGGCGGAGCAGTTGCCGTACCAGGCGGTGATACAGCCCGACAGGATGCTCTCGATTGTGCATCTGTAAAAGTTTGTGAGTGATTTTGGTGACAAGCCAAATTTCTTCAGCCTCCTGAGGTTGAAGAGGCGCTGTTGCGCCTTCTTCACCACGCTGTCTGTGTGGGTGGACCAATTCAGTTTGTCCGTGATGTGTACGCCGAGGAACTTAAAACTTTCCACCTTCTCCACTACTGTCCCCTCGATGTGGATAGGGGTGCTCCCTCTCCTGTTTCCTGAAGTCCACGATCATCTCCTTTGTTTTGCTGACATTGAGTGAGAGGTTATTTTCCTGACACCACACTCCGAGGGCCCTCACCTCCTCTCTGTAGGCCGTCTCGTCGTTGTTGGTAATCAAGCCTACCACTGTAGTGTCGTCAGCAAACTTGATGATTGAGTTGGATGCGTGCTTGGCCACGCAGTCATGGGTAAACAGGGAGTACAGGAGAGGGCTGAGAACGCACCCTTGTGGGGCCCCAGTGTTGAGGATCAGCGGGGTGGAGATGTTGTTTCCTACCCTCACCACCTGGGACCGGCCCGTCAGGAAGTCCAGGACCCAGTTGCACAGGGCTGGAGTCGAGACCCAGGGTCTCGAGCTTAATGACGAGCTTGGAGGGAACTATGGTGTTAAATGCTGAGCTGTAGTCGATGAACAGCATTCTTACATAAGTATTCCTCTTGTCCAGATGGGTTAGGGCAGTATGCAGTGTGATTGCGATTGCGTCGTCTGTGGACCTATTGGGACGGTAAGCAAATTGGAGTGGGTCCAGGGTGTCTGGCAGGATGGAGGTGATATGATCCTTGACTAATCTCTCAAAGCACTTCATGATGACGGAAGTGAGTGCTACGGGGCGATAGTCATTTAGCTCAGTCACCTTAGCTTTCTTGGGAACAGGAACAATGGTGGCCCTCTTGAAGCATGTGGGAACAGCAGACTGGGATAGGGACTGATTGAATATGTCCGTAAACACACCAGCCAGCTGGTCTGCGCATGCTCTGAGGACACGGAAAGGGATGCCATCTGGGCCGGCAGCCTTGCGAGGGTTAACACATTTAAATGTTTTTCTCACATTGGCTGCGGTGAAGGTGAGCCCGCAGGTTTTGGTAGCGGGCCGTGTCGGTGGCACTGTATTGTCCTCAAAGCGAGCAAAGAAGTTGTTTAGTTTGTCTGGGAGCAGGACGTCATGGTCCGCGACGGGGCTGGTTTTCCTTTTGTAGTCCGTGATTGACTGTAGACCCTGCCACATTCCTCTTGTGTCTGAGCCGTTGAATTGTGACTCTACTTTGTCTCTATATTGACGCTTAGCTTGTTTGATTGCCTTGCGGAGGGAATAGCTGCACTGTTTGTATTCAGTCATGTTTCCGGTAGCCTTACCTGGTTAAAAGCAGTGGTTCGCGCTTTCAGTTTTGCGCGAATGCTGCCATCAATCCATGGTTTCTGGTTGGGGAAGGTTTTAATATTTGCTATGGGTACAACATCACCAATGCACTTGCTAATAAACTCGCTCACCGAATGAGCATATACATCAATGTTGTTGTCAGATGCTATTCGGAACATATCCCAGTCCACGTGCTCGAAGCAATCTTGCAGCATGGAATCAGATTGGTCGGACCAGCGTTGAACAGACCTGAGAACGGGCGTTTCCTGTTTTAGTTTCTGTTTGTAGGCTGGGAGCAACAAAATGGAGTCATGGTCAGACTTGCCGAAAGGAGGGCGGAGAATAGCCTTGTATGCATCACGGAAGTTGGAATAACAGTGGTCCAGGATTTTACCAGCCCGGTGGCACATTCGATATGCTGGTAAAATTTCGGGAGCCTTGTTCTTAAATTAGCCTTATTAAAATCCCCAGCCACAATAAATGCAGCCTCGGGATATGTGGTTTCCAGTTTACATAGAGTCCGATGAATTTCTTTCAGTGCCGTCGATGTATCAGCTTGAGGGGGGATGTACACGGCTGTGATTATAATCGAGAGAATTCTCTTGGTAGATAATGCGGTCTGCATTTGATTGTAATGAATTCTATGTCAGGTGAACAAAAGGACTTGAGTTCTGTATGTTGTTATGATCACACCACGTCTCGTTAATCATAAGACACACACCCCACCCTTCTTCTTACCAGATAGAAGTTTGTTTCTGTCGGCGATGCGTGGAGAAACCAGGTGGCTGTACCGACTCAGATAACGTGTCCTGAGTGAGCCATGTTTCCGTGAAACAAAGAACGTTGCAGTCTCGGATGTCTCTCTGAAAGGCAACCCTCGATCGGATTTCGTCTACTTTGTTGTCAAGAGACTGAACATTGGCGATTAAAATACTCGGGAGAGGTGCACGATGCGCCCGTCGACGTAAGCTTGACCAAAAGACCGCCCGTTTCCCTCTTCTCCGGCGCCGCCGTTTGAGTCGCCGGGTGCTATCCATTCTATTGTCCTGGCTGGGGTAACAAACCGAGAATCCTCTTTGGGAAAGTCGTATTCCTGGTCGTAATGTTGGTAAGTTGACGTTGCTCTTATATCCAATAGTTCCTCCCGGTTGTATGTAATAAAACTTAATATTTCCCGGGGTAACAATGTAAGAAATAATACATAAAAAAACAAAATACTGTTTCCTGAGAACGTGAAGCGAGGCTGCCATCTCTGTCGGCGCCGGAAGTCTCTCCCATGCATGTTAACAGTGTCCTTTTTATAGAGTAGTCTGCAGTACAGCCAACAGCTAAGATAAGCTTACTGGCATAATACACCCATATAACATACACAATAATAACACAAAAACACAAATAAACATGCATATTATGCAAACATTAATGTATTAACGCACTCACAAACATACAGTGAGGGAAAAAAGTATTTGATCCCCTGCTGATTTTGTACGTTTGCCCACTGACAAAGAAATTATCAGTCTTGTTGGCAATCACAGAGGTCAGACGTTTCTTGTAGTTGGCCACCAGGTTTGCACACATCTCAGGAGGGATTTTGTCCCACTCCTCTTTGCAGATCTTCTCCAAGTCATTAAGGTTTCGAGGCTGACGTTTGGCAACTCGAACCTTCAGCTCCCTCCACAGATTTTCTATGGGATTAAGGTCTGGAGACTGGCTAGGCCACTCCTGGACCTTAATGTGCTTCTTCTTGAGCCACTCCTTTGTTGCCTTGGCTGTGTGTTTTGGGTCATTGTCATGCTGGAATACCCATCCACGATCCATTTTCAATGCCCTGGCTGAGGGAAGGAGGTTCTCACCCAAGATTTGACAGTACATGGCCCCGTCCATCGTCCCTTTGATGCGGTGAAGTTGTCCTGTCCCCTTAGCAGAAAAACACCCCCAAAGCATAATGTTTCCACCTCCATGTTTGACGGTGGAGATGGTGTTCTTGGGGTCACAGGCAGCATTCCTCCTCCTCCAAACACGGCGAGTTGAGTTGATGCCAAAGAGCTCCATCTTGGTCTCATCTGACCACAACACTTTCACCCAGTTGTCCTCTGAATCATTCAGATGTTCATTGGCAAACTTCAGAAGGGCATGTATATGTGCTTTCTTGAGCAGGGGGACCTTGCGGGCGCTGCTGGATTTCAGTCCTTCGCGGCGTAGTGTGTTACCAATTGTTTTCTTGGTGACTATGGTCCCAGCTGCCTTGAGATCATTGACAAGATCCTCCCGTGTAGTTCTGGGCTGATTCCTCACCGTTCTCATGATCATTGCAACTCCATGAGGTGAGATCTTGCATGGAGCCCCAGGCCGAGGGAGATTGACAGTTCTTTTGTGTTTCTTCCATTTGCGAATAATTGCACCAACTGTTGTCACATTCTCACCAAGCTGCTTGGCGATGGTCTTGTAGCCCATTCCAGCCTTGTGTACGTCTACAATCGTGTCCCTGACATCCTTGGAAAGCTCTTTGGTCTTGGCCATGGTGGAGAATTTGGAATCTGATTGATTGATTGCTTCTGTGGACAGGTGTCTTTTATACAGGTAACAAGCTGAGATTAGGAACACTCCCTTTAAGAGTGTGCTCCTAATCTCAGCTCGCTACCTGTATAAAAGACACCTGGGAGCCAGAAATCTTTCTGATTGAGAGGGGGGTCAAGTACTTATTTCCCTCATTAAAATGCAAATCAATTTATAACATTTTTCACATGCGTTTTTCTGGATTTTTTTTGTTGTTATTCCGTCTCTCACTGTTCAAATAAACCTACCATTAAAATTATAGACTGATAATTTCTTTGTCAGTGGGCAAACACACAAAATCAGCAGGGGATCAAATACTTTTTTCCCTCACTGTACAAGAAAGAAAGGCACATTCACAAGGACATCTGAGAACACACACACACGTGCGCACACACGTGCGCACACATGCGCGTGCGCACACACACACACAGGGACACACACTATACTATCAAATGGCAGTTTGGTTATGCAGACTAAATCATGGCATTCATTAAGGCATTTGATTCAGCTTGCTTATCATTCAGACTCCACTTTCCTCAGCTCATGTATCTGCTGAGTGTCATGATGGTGCTATAAAGCCTTCTAACACCACTCTGGGGATGCCAATGTCTTCCCTGCTTCCAGCTACACTCACAAATCCAAAGATATCTATTCTTATTTCAGTCGGCTCAGTCCCTCCCATGCTCCCCATACAGTTGCATTGCATTTTTTTAACACCACCACTGTCAAAACAGTAAATGTAGCCATAAGCCATATTTTCAGAGTTGGATTTTCAGTTACACTGTTATTTTTTCCATAACTAAGTTGTTGTGTTTTTACAGTAGACCCAACTGTGAAATATTCTCTGGTGGTAGGATTTCACCCGTTCAATATTCTCTGGTGGTAATATTTTACTTGTTCAACGGCTTTGGCTGCTTCAGAGAAAATGAAATTCAGACACTGGTCTATCTAAGCTTTGGTTCTGTCAGTGATAGAGAATGAACAAATGGGGGTTGAAATCTGGTTGAATTTGGAAAACTAATTTGCATAGCAGCATGTCCCAGGGCTGGGTGGAGGGAGTTGATACTGGATTTTTCAAATCATCAAGCTTCCCAACAAAGTTTTCAGTCAGTACTGAGAAGGTCAGCAGGCACATTTCTATAGAGAGCAAACTTCTGTGTAAACACACTTAAGAAATCACATTGACGAAAATGGGAAATTGCCCTTGAAATCCACTTAGATTAAATTCTAGCTTTAGTTTCCTCTTTCCACACACATACTGTATATGGACAATGACACACACACACGCACGGACACATGCTGCTTGGTTAGCAAGTACCACTTCCTCCCAATTCGATCATTACTCGCCGCAAACTCGAGACCTCTGCCTCACAAACCCACGTGACCACCCTCAAGCGTCTTAGCAGATCGCGTCACCTCAAAAGCTAGCTTGTGAGGCGACGCAA
This sequence comes from Brachymystax lenok tsinlingensis, assembly GCA_030435695.1. Taxonomy (NCBI): domain Eukaryota; kingdom Metazoa; phylum Chordata; class Actinopteri; order Salmoniformes; family Salmonidae; genus Brachymystax; species Brachymystax lenok. The sequence continues at coordinate 17,687,614 of CM059815.1, read as the reverse complement.
GCGGGACACTTAAGGCTGAGGAGTAAGTTTGGCACATACCCATGTTCTACACACGCATGCGCACACACAAACACACACACGACCTCTCCAGTCTCACCTCTGCTGCGCCGGCGGCCCCTGTGCTGCTCTGTGTAGAACTTCAGCTGGGTCTCATCATCACCCTCTGACCCCGAGTCTCCTTGGTGCCCAAACACACTACCAGCCACTGGAAGAGGAGAGACAGAAGGCAAGAAATAGGAGATGAACGGCATGGAAAACAATTGGGTCATAAGTGTATATTGTTACCAGTATGGTGCGAAACTGCCATTACTGTGTCCGTCTGGGATGGACTCACACAATGTGTTTTTGGAGACAGCTAGTTTCAATCAATAGCACACAACATTCAATCATAACAGACCACATTCAGCCATTAATTTCTCAGTGTTCCCTCTTCCTTATTCCCTCACCCACCAACTATAGGCCTATGCAATACTCACTGACCCATCAAGATCCCCAAATAAATGGTTGACTACCATACAGCAAACATATTGCTTTAGTTTCCAACGACCCAGAATTTCCCACTCAGAACATTTCATAGGCCCTTGAAAGTCAAATCTGCTAAGTGTTTAGGCTACACTGCAGTCTACTTAAAGTTGCAGGGTTCTTCAACTCCTCCTAAAAGCATGCTGTTAAAATCTCATCTCTCAAGGACTGCAAACACAATCTCCCCGTAATGAAGAAAGGAGAAACTAAAAACGCAATGACTGCAATATGCCTTGGCCAACCTGTCTTTGGGGCGAGCCAGTTCGTGTTGTGTAGTGAATTAGTAAGTCTACTTGAAACACCGGATCAAAGGTAATTTTGCACCTCACGCAAAAGCGTGCCAAGGAGACAGGAGTGCATGCAGCTTTCGCACGCATGTTCTTTGAATTAATTATATTTAGGGAAAACAAAATCAGCATTTGATGGAAGTTGACGGAAAGGCCTTTTAGATGTCTCACTTTGTGACATTTTCAGTCCGGCATTATTGAACGCTTTCTATTAGACAAGCTGTTTACATGGGCTCGCTAGGCGCACCCTTCAAGGAGTTTTATGGAGCGTATCACTTGAAAGACATACTCCCCTTTAACCACTGAATGAAGCCATCGCAACACACATCAAATATGTGATGATCTGCAGAAACAGAATGAAGCGTGAAGCCTTAGGACGATGAGACCAAACTTCACCATAATAAAAGAGTAACAATATATAGTATACTGTAGTGAAATGTACTCAACACCTAGCAACGCCATCAAGGGGTTCTAACATCTTGGCGTATCTAATTAAGGTGTTGGCTTGACAGTCGCAGGACCAGGGTTCGTATCCCGGTCGGGGCTACCACCACCGAATTTTCTACATTAGTGTCAGAAGTGAGATGTTGCCTGTGAGACCATCGGAGAGGCGTGTACACATCAGCTTGGTATAGAGAAGTGTGGGGACATGCTCTCCCAAAGGAAGGTGGTAATGTAGCGACCTTAACCCAATTGCAATTACAGTGTCTGGGATGGACTTACACAATGTGTTTGAGTCCCTGAATTCTCTACAACAATATGCAGTAGGTGTCCACTGTTCAACATTAGCAGGAGGAAAAGTTACATGATAGTAATACAAAATAAGACATTTTTTCAAAAAGACAATGAAACAAAATCAAAGGACTCAGACTAAGCAGGCATTATGGCCAATATAAGCCACTAGGCACAGGTGGGGTCTACTAGGCTCTGACCACCCTCTACATGGGCAATTCTGTGAATGGCAAAATCAAACACTTGTCACACCATTATATATTCACCTCCCCCATGGCCACGTAAACACCTTAGAGCATTCCAAAATGGGCCACAATCTAGCAGGGATCTAATTACTCGCATTTAAAATATAAGCGAAACACCTTCGGAAATCATAACCATGTCTAAAGCAGACTGGGTAAACACTCTTTGAACATATAAACGGTATGAACAACATTTTCATTAATTAGCATCACATAGGCCTAATTCCAAACAAAACAGAAGGAGAATGCCCCCCTGTGCCCAGAAATACTGGCACACATTTGTGTGCGCTTTAGAATGCACAGTGGAGCACGGACCAACCGGTGAAGCTGGTTGCACAAACAAAAGAAAGAATGATGATAGAAGCGGATTCAATGGCCGTGGGATGACATAAGTGTGATGACGCGAAGGCGTATGAAGTACAGACCTTTGTCTCCTGAGTACAAACCTTTGTTCAATCCGGTCAATCCTTTGTCTCCTGAGTACCCACCTTCATCTCCTGAATACAAACCAACTGGACTTACATATACAGATGTCGGATCTTAATAATACCCATTTTGTCGCAGGAGGAAAATAATCCTGCAGCCGGAGGATTTTAATAAATATAGAATATTTAAAATTGCCACCAGGGCCAGCTGGAAGCGGTGTTTGTAGGCTATACAATAACTTGAACTGCAGGTCCACTGGGCGTGAGTTCAACTAGCCTATTTAAGCTACGTACAGGCCATTGCGCGTCTCGTGTGAATTCTTATTTGGATTATAATACATCTACATATTTGTAAGGAGTACATTTATTTTTAACGAGGGAAAATCTGTTTTTTTAGAATAATTGTTTTACTATATGTTCAAATCAATCAATATGCAGAATAAATTGTTGGTTGCCTCAGTGCTAGTGTGATCCAGAGGTTACAGCCAATGACCTCGAATGATGTTAACAGACAGTAACTATGATGATGCAATCGCTCTTCACAAGAGCAGATTTGAAATGAAGGATCTTATGATTACTGCTAACATGTAAAAGCTGCTGAATCTCACTCCTGTGAAGAAATCCTCTGACATAAATGCATTGAGGCAGCTATATGATGAATGTGAAATTAAGATTAGGAGCTTGGAATCACTGGGTGTAGTGCCAGAAACCTACGGAAGCCTACTATGCCCAATCTTACTGCTAATGATTCCAGAAGACATAGCTCTTGACTATTGGTCGTCAGAGGGGAGTAGATGATGAATGGAAAGTGTCTGAGATAGTCAGTTTCCTACAGAAGGAGGTTCAGAGCAGGGATAGAGCACTACAAATGACAAGATCAAGCAACCAACAGAAAGAGGGTAAACCATGGAACAAGTCATGCTCCTCCAATGAAATGAAAACAAAAAGACCCAACAACAGCCAGAAGGAACAAAACTCTCTATTCTGTGACAGTGCAGACCACAAATCAGAAAACAGACTCAGACCACAATATTGCTGCACGCAAAGAGAAACTAAAGAAAATGGGAAGATGCTTTGTATGTTTAGGACAGAAACACATAGCAAAATTCTGTAAAGTCAAAGACGTCATGTGCAATATGTGGAAGCAGACATCACATTGCTGTGTGTACCGGTAAGAGGAGTGAGGTGCAACCCCCTACTGTTTCTGCAGATGCTGTTGTTTCCTCAGTTATTCCCCATTCAGTGAAGATGAAACCAGATGGACAGAACACTGTGTTGCTACAAACGGCAAAGGCACGGGTAGAAGGCCCATCGAGCAGGAAGATAGCTCGTTGCTTACTAGATAGAGGCAGTCAGAGAAGCTTTGTACATAAAAAAACCTTGTGAAGGGTCTGAAGCTACCAGACAAGAGGCATTCACTCTTCACACGTTTGGCTCCTCTGCTCCAGCAACGTCCCAACGCAACACAGTGAAATTCATCTTGGAGAATGTCTGGGACAAACAGCAGAGAATTGAAATAGAGGCAATTGAAACCCCACAAGTGTGCAAAGCTGTGATGAAGGCTCCTGGTGAGCATATTCAACATGAGCTCAATAGAAAGGGACTGCAGCACGCAGACTTTCCAGAAGATGACAATGACCCTGAACTCTCTGTCCTGATAGGAACAGTGTACTACAGGCAGATAGAATCAGGCTGAGTGGAGCAACTGGCAGAGATGCTGTTTGCTTTAGAGAGCACCTTTGGATGGTCGGTGCAGGGACCAGTGTCCATGTAAAGTGTCTAGTCTCCAAACAACTGCATGCATTCTGGGAGCTTGAGTCTCTGGGTATCACAAGCGAGAAAACACAGAACCCAGAGGAAAACGAGGCTCTACAGAGGTTCGAGAGAACAGCCACCTTCAAAGATGGACAATACCACATGGAGTTGCCATGGAAACAAGAAAGGCCAGAACTTCAAGACAACTATAGAATCGCCAAGAAACAGTTTGAAGGTCTGAAGACTAAAGAAGGATGGGACGTTGTACAGCAGATACAATTAAGTAATAAAGGACTACTTACAACAGGATATGGCAGAGGACGTGCCGAAAGACAAGCATCAAGCGCAGACAATGTGAAATACTACTTACCTCACAATGCAGTACTCAGAGAGGACAAGCTGACGACAAAACTGAGAGTGATGTTTGATGCCTCATACCATGAAGATCGCTGTCCATTCCTCAATGGTTGAGATCATTAGGAAGTTCGGGAACCAGTTGCACAGGGAGTGGTTCAGACACAGGGCCCTGAGCTTAGTGTTGAGCTTGGATGGCACTATGGTGTTGAATGCTGAGCTGTAGTCGATGAAGAGTATTCTTACATAGGTATTCCTCTTGTTCAGGCGGGATAAGGCAATGCAATGGCGATTGCATTGTCCGTGGATCTGTTGGGGCGTTATGCAAATTTAAGTGGGTCTAGGGTATCAGGTAACATGAAGGTGCTATGATCCTTAACAAGCCTCTCAAATCATTTCATGATTACAGAAGTGAGTGCTATGGGGTGATAGTTATTTAGTTCAGTTACCTTTGCTTTCTTGGGTACAGGAACAATGATGGACATCTTGAAGCAAGTGGGGACCACAGACTGGGATAGTGAGAGAATAAATATGTCAGTAAACATTCCAGCCAGCTGTTCTGCGCTTGCTCTGAGGACGCGGTTTTGGATGCCGTCTGGGCCGGCAGGCTTGCAAGGGTCAACACACGTAAATGTCTTACTCACGTTGGCCATGGAGATTGGGAGCAGACAGTCCTTATGAATGGCGGGGCCCCACATCAGAGGCTTGGTGTTGCTTTCCTCGAAGAGGGTGAAGAAAGAGTTTAGCTTGTCCGGAAGCGAGGTTTCTGTTTTTCGCAACGTGGCTGGCATTCCCTTTATAATCCGGGATTGTCTAGAGTCCCTGCCACATGTGTCTTGTGTCTGAGCCGTTGAATTGCGACTCCACTTTGTCTCTGTACTGACATTTTGCCTCTTTGATTGCCTTACGAACGTCAAAGTTGGTCTGTTTCTATACGTCCATGTTCCCAGTCACCTTGCCGTGGTTATATGCGGTGGCTCACCCTTTCAGTTTTGCACGAATGCTGCTATCTATTCACAGTTTCTGGTATGGATAAGTTCTAATTGTCACAGTAGGAACAACGTCCCCTGTGCACTTCCTGATGAACCCAGGTCACTGATGAACCCAGGTCACGTCGATATTTTTCCCAGAGGCGACCAGGAACATATTCCAGTACACATGATCAAAACAATCTTGAAACGTAGATTCCGTTGAAAAGTCCTTACCACTAGTGCTGCCTGCTTAAGTTTCTGCCAATGGGCAGGGAGGAGCAGGCCCTCCCAAAGGAGTATCAAAGAAGATGCATTGATAGAATTTCAGTAGCGTTTCCCTCAGATTAAATTTTTTAAAGTCCCCAGCTACAATAAATGCGGCCTCAGGATATGCGATTTCCAGTTTCTACAAAGCCTCGTTTTTGAGAGCCGTTAGGGTGTCTAATTGTGGGGGAATGTACACAGCAGTGACTATAACCGAATAAAACTATCATCTCCGAAACTAATGCGGTTGGCATTTGATGGTGATGTATTCCAGATCAGGAGAACAAAAGGACTTGAGTGCCTGTATGTGCCACAATCATATGTGCCACAATTATTCCATGAGTGTTAAATCATGAGACATACCTCTCCAACTACGTCTTTCCCGGAGAGTTTTTTGTTCCTGTCCGCACGATGAATGGAGAACCCAACTGTCTCAGCCTCCAGTATGTATGCTGCAATAGTTTATGTGTCGGGGGGATAGGGTCAGTCTGTTATATCTGGAGTATTTCTCATGTCTTATCCGGTGTCCTGTGTGAATTTAAGTATGCTCCCTCTAATTCTCTCTATTTCTCTCTCTCTCTTTCTCTCTCTCTCTTTCTCTCTTCTCTCGGAGGACCTGAGCCCTAGGACCATGCCTCAGGTCTACCTGGCCTGATGACTCCTTGCTGTCCCCAGCCCACCTGGTCATGCTACTGCTCCATTCTCAACTGTTCTGCATGCGGCTATGGAACCCTGACCTGTTCACTGGACGTGCTACCTTGTCCCAGACCTGCTGTTTTGGACTCTCTCTGTACCGCACCTGCTGTCTCTAACTCTAATGATTGGCTATGAAAAGACAACTGACATTTACTCCTGAGGTGCTGTCTTGTTGCACCCTCTACAACCACAGTGATTATTATTATCTGACCCTGCTGGTCATCTATGAACGTTTGAACATCTTGGCCATGTTCTGTTATAATCTCCACCCGGCACAGCCAGAAGAGTACTGGCCACCCCTCAGAGCCTGGTTCCTCTCTAGGTTTCTTCCTAGGTTCTGGCCTTTCTAGGGAATCTTTCGTAGCCACCGTGCTTCTACATCTGCATTGCTTGCTGTTTGGGGTTTTAGGCTGGGTTTCTGTACAGCACATCAGCTGATGTAAAAAGGGCTTTATAAATACATTTGATTGATTTGATTGAACTGATTGTATGGATGGGGACAATATATCCAGAGAGAGCCACAATTCCATAAAACAGAGTATATTTCAGTCCCTTCTGTCTCTCTGGAAGGAGATCCTCACCCTGAGCTCATCTATTTTATTGTCCAGGGATTAAACGTTAGCGACAACGTTAGTGAATTGTGTTTTTGTCAAATGTTCAGTGGACATTGTTAGAAGTAGTGATTGTGCATAGAGTTGTATGGTTTGTTTAACTTTGCAATCATTCTTTTTTGTTTCTGAGGCTCAGCGTCACTTTTGCCATGGAATTCACCCAATACAAAGTTTGGCTCCCTGAATCAAAATAGAAGAGAACAATTAATAGCCTATAGCAGTGGACAAGAGAGATGATAACATTCAATATTATTCTCATGCAGCAAATGTTGGCTGAACATTTAGAGGGATGTTCCTGAAAAACTCAACCACCATCCTTTTTATCTGGCCTTGGTTGCATAATAAGAGTAGAAATTCATCACCCTGAGCTGCTTAATTCAGTTAAAGACCAAGATGTTCTTTTTCCTTAAGCACCCCCGACCGCCTGCTTTTCGATTTCAGTCACGTACCATTAGGGGGGGATTGATGAGGACTTTAATTGTTTAATTGTGAGTGTGCTGGGAATGGAAAGGATAGCGGAGGCCAGACCATCCCTACCGAGGATAAGCTGTTGCCTCTGATCGAATGGGAAATGTCATAGAGCCATTATCCATTGTCCAATAGATCACGTCTCAGGGGGCCACATATTGGCAAAGACCCCATCCCTGCCCTTGTGTTTTTATGTCCTAGTACTGTCAAGGAATTTTGAAATGCTAGCTCATTCACCTATGTTAATCTTGTCTAGGCTTGGGCAATATCCAGATTTTCAAACGGTCATAGCGTTCTTCTGCCATCCCGTGATTTATGATATTACCGGCATAGCACACAAGAGAGCCCTAAAAACGCAATAAAAGCCCATTGGGCCTCAATTACCAAAATGCTCCGAAAATTTGCACAAATAATAGCGAAACCACACTGACACTGTTAGCTAAATATTAACGAGTGAAAAGTAACAAACTAATTGCAAAGACAGGCAAATCCAGCTCATAAAGTTAAACAAGCTAGTATATAGCCAGTAGCTACACAATTTTATTTTACATGAGTGTGGACATTTACAATCGAAAGTGAACAAGAGAAATTGTGCAAATGAACAAAGTTATGATGCATGCTTTTCTAAAGGAAGAGCAGCATGTGTACAAGCAGCAGAGGGCAGAAGAACGGAGGAGGACAAAATGCTAGTAGGAAGAACAGGGGAAAAAATGGAAGCTGTGTAGATAACTCACATAATAGCGCTCTAACTTATAAAACATGGCAAAAAGCCATTATAAGATATCTGATGGCAAACATTTATTAGTGAATTTCATACAAGTGTAAATTCATCTCATGTGGGCCACACAACAGAGACTTGCCGATAGGAACGCTATGGACTCACCAGCTCCCGCATTGTCTTGTTGTGCTCTTTACAACGAACATGTGACTTGCTCAACTGTTCTGGGGAACTACAGTAAGATTCATAATGTAAAATAATGTGACATGAAATTAAGGAGGCAATCTGCTTTTTATTGCACAAGTTGACTGCAGGTTTTAACTTAAAAAGTATTTCCAAATATTCACATTTATTGAAAAACGTCAAAGAAAGGTATTGACAGTTTATGTCATACACGGCCCAAGCCTAAACTTGTCCGTAAGAGTGTTTACTCTAGGTACTCCAATAGCCCTCCAGTCAATCTAAAGTATTTATGAGGTTTAATCCACAGCAGACAAAACACAAACAGAGGCCAAATTACTTTGAATGGTCTCGAAGGGTCCTTGACTGGCTTCTGCTGGAAGGCCATCCATTGGCAGAAAAATGAAATTGATTTGTGTTTTTTTCGCCTTAGGACTACGAAGATATTTAAGCACCATGATCCCTGGGATCAAACAAGCTACACATCCATAAAACCAAGAGGAAACTAGGATTGAGACATTACTAGCAACATGCCATATCCTTTGGGTGTAAAGGAAAATAATGAGAATGTGTAAAGGTCTCCAGTACAACAAAATAACAATAGTGGGACAATAAAAGTATTCCACTGTTATCTGATTTAACTCTCTGAGGTATGGGATGTAATGACAGTTAATTATCTCTGGGGTAGATTTACGACTGTACACAAATCACAGTAAGAGTTTTGACAAAGCACACGTTTAGAATGTGCATTTAAAACACGTGTTGGAGGGGTAGTGTTCATCACACCTCACCACTGTTTTTACTCTCGAGGGGGGTTTAGTTGACTTTGTTTAAATGGAACTATTTCTAGGTGGCTTTATACTGCAGCTAGACAGCTTTAAATCCCCTCAGTAGGCATTTTGTTTTTCCATCTTCAAGCGTTTAGAGGGAATGTGTACTTTAATGTCCTGGTGGCATGAAAGTAAAGAGGAGAAGTGTTCAGTCACACAAGCATGCAAGCACAAGGACAAAAACAAATGCACACACACATGCACCCAGGCATGCATGTACACCACACACACACACTATCGCTCTCTCGCTCTCGCTCTCTCTCTCCCTCACACACACACACACACACACACACACACACACACACACACACACACACACACACACACACACACAGGGGACGTGTTCCAGTTTGATTTGCAAATTGAGCTCTAGAGACCTAGAGACGACTGCCGAAACACCACAAGCGACTGACTGATCAAACAATGAAAGTGGAGTGAGAGCAAGAAAGAAAGAGAGAGGAAAGGAAGGAGAGAGAAATACCACTTACTTAAAATACTGAGATATTCATGTAGATATATGGGTGAGTGGAACGACATCCGAGAGCGGTTAAAAAATAGCTAGTAGGGGAACGTGCATCTTTTTGTGTCAGTTTGAAGGCTGCAGTCCCATGTTACAAATGAGGCGGTAAAACTGAGGTCAGTAGTGCCTAACGAGCCTGCAAGGAAAACTGCTGCACTCCCACAAACCCACGCTCAGTGCACTACATGTGTTTCTATTGTACGGGTTGTACCAGACAGACATAGCATGGTTGTGACATACGAACAATGGTGGTGTGGATATTATGAAGTAAATGCCCAGTTCACTATCCAACTATCACAGTGGCAAAGTGCCTCTCCAAAATGGCCCCCAAGTCACCTGACAGCTCACCTTAATATGGTCACCTGATGGTGACCATATTAAGATGACTGACACACTCATTCACCACACCAAACAATTCATTGTCTGGCAGCCAGCATCCAAGGACAATCTGATGCATTTTGTTACTATGAACTTTGTAAGATAAGATGGAACAGTACACACACACACGTACGATACCATATGCACTATACATACACATGGATTTAGTACTGTAGAAATGTGGTAGTGGTGGAGTAGGGACCTGAGGGCACACAGCGTGTTGTGAAATCTGTGAATGTATTTTAATGTTTTAAAATTGTATAAACTGCCTGAATTTTGCTGGACCCCAAGAAGAGTAGCTGCTGCTTTGGCAGCAGCTAATGGGGATCCATAATAAATACAAAAAATGTAAATGGTGCCGACAGACATGGCAGCTCTGCTTCTAGCTCCTAAGCAACCTTTCAATATTTTGTTTTTTGTGTGTTATTTCTTACATTATTTACCCAGAATGTTTTTTGTGTTATTACATACAGCCGGAAAGAACGTTCGGATATCAGAGCGGGGGTAACTCACCAGCATTACGACCAGGAATACGACTTTCCCGAATTGGATCCTTCGTTCGTACCCCCTAGGGCAATTTAACTTATCCCAGAGGATAAGTTGCCACCGGCTCAGAAGAGGTTTTCGGAGTGGACTTCTAGTCCGACTCAGGAGGCGGGCACACCATCCACCGCTTCGAGTATATTATTCGCTAATGCTCAGTCTCTGGACAGAATAGACAAGTTCAGGGCGATGATCTCCTTCCAGAGAGACATCAGGGACTGTAACATTCTCTGTTTCACGGAATCATTGCTCTCTCGGGATATACCGTCCCCGTTCATACAGCCAGCTGGGTTCTCAGTTCATCACGCAGACAGGAATAAAGATCTCTCCGGGAAGAAGAGGCGGGGGTGTATGCTTCATGATTAACTACTCATGGTGTGATTGTGATAACATACAGAAACTCAAGTCCTTTTGTTCACCCGACCTAGAATACATCACAATCAAATTTCTGACCATATTACCTCCCAAGAGAATCATCTTCACTTATAGTCACAGCCGTGTATATTCCCCCTCAAGCCGATACCACGATGGCCCTCAAGGAACTACACTGGATTTATTCAAACTGGAAACCACATATCCTGAGGCCGCATTTATTGTAGCTGGGGATTTTTAACAAAGCAAATTTGAGGAAAACACTACCGAAGTTCTATCAACACATTGACTGTAGTACTCGCTAAGGAAAACCACTAGATCACTGCTACTCGCCTTTTTGAGATGCCTACAAGGCCCTTCCCCGCCCTCCCTTCGGGCAAATAAGATCATGAATCCCTTTTGCTCCTCCCTTCCTATTGGAAGAAACTCAAACAGGAAGTACCCGTGCTAAGGTCTATTCAACGCTGGTCTGACCAATTGGAATTCATGGTTCAAGATTGTTTTGATCACACGGACTGGGATATGTTCCAGGTAGCCTCTGAGAATAACATTGACGCTAACACGGACAGGGTGACTGCGTTCATCAGGAAGTGTATAGGGGATGTTGTTCCCACGGTGACTATTAAAACCTACCCAAACCAGAAGCTGTGGATAGATGGCAGCATTCGTGCAAAATTGAAAGGGAAAACCACCACATTTTACAATGGCACGGTGACTGGGAATATGGTTGAATAGAAACAGTGTAGTTACTCCCTCCGTAAGGCAGTGAAACAGGCAAAATGTCAGTACAGAGACAAAGTGGAGTCACAATTCAACGGCTCAGACACGAGACGTATGTGGCAGGGTTTGCAGATAATCACCGATTACAAAGGGAAAACCAGCCACTACGCGGACACCGCCGTCTTGCTCCCAGACAAGCTAAACACCTTGTTCGCCTGCTTTGAGCATAACACAGTGCCACGGACGCAGCCCAGATGGCATCCATAGCCGCGTCCTCAGAGCATGCGCAGACCAACTGGCTGGAGTGTTTACGGACATATTCAATCTCTCCCTATCCCAGTCTGCTGTCCCCACTGGCTTCAAGATGTCCACCATTGTTCCTGTACCCAAGAAAGCAAAGGTAACTGAACTAAATGACTATTGCCTCGTAGAACTCAATTCTGTCATCATGAAGTGCTTTGAGAGGCTAGGTAAAGATCATATCACCTCTACCTTACCTGACACACTAGACTCACCCCAATAGATCCACAGACAATCCAATCGCCATCGCACTGCACACTGCCCTATCCCATCTGGATAAGAGGAGTACCTACGTCAGAAGGCTGTTCATTGAATATGGCTCAGCCTACAACACCATAGTACCCTCCAAGCTCATCATTAAGCTCGGGGCCCTGGGTCTGAACCCCGCCCTGTGCAACTGGGTCCTGGACTTCCTGACAGGCCGCCCCCCAGGTGGGAAAGGTCGGAAACAACTCCTCCACTTTGCTGATCCTCAATCATACCCTCGGCATTTCAAAATACCCTGGTATAGCGCCCAAGTCTACTGTACTGCCCTATTGTTTGCCTATGACTGTTTGGCTTTAGCATTTAGCATATTGCTCATTTCAGTTGTTACTGCCATTCAAGTATTACTACGTGTACTTACCTTTGTTGTAGAATGTGATGTTATATTGCTGTAGGAATTAGTCTTTGGCATATAGGCCATTTAAGTTGATGCTACTTCAGTATTGCTATTTATAGCCCTTTGGGTGCAGTGTTGTACGGCAAATGGAATGTGTGTTGTTGAACTGTAAAGCCACAGGGTAATTGAAGCCTGATTTTATGTTTATTGTGGATTATGTTGATTATGCTAACTGCCACTTGCTCCTTTTTGTTCTCAGAACCATACTTTCAACTATTCTCCTCAGATGATTGAACTGCCATAATAAAACCGATCAAGTGATCAAAGAGAAGTCCTGAAACTCTCTGACAAGAGCTCTTTGAAGTCACCATCACCATTCTCACTAAAACCAGCCATACAGTCCTTTCAAAACTAGACCATTTCTTACATGATCCTTCCAGCAGATTTGGTGGATACCAAAAAGGATGGATACAGGACATTCTCATTCAGCCAGCTCTCTGCCGAAGCGATATGGCTATGAGCACCTTAACCTGGAGGTTGCCAACCTCCGCAGAACTGATGCACTTACCAGCCTACAACTGGTGCACAACCCCCAAAGCACAGTAGGGCCAGCATAACCAGCCACCAGTGCTGAAACGCAAACCCCTGTGAAAATCTCCGTGCAACAGGCAACTCTGAACATGGAGTCATTAAAATACTTTGTGGAGTCAGTTGAAATGAAAGAGACAGCAGAGGCTGAGCAGCTTAGGAGCCAAATGCTCCAGTATGAAAGGCGTCCGGAGAAGCTCAACCACGTTTCTTTCCTCTTTGAGGAGAATTGCAGCCACTCAACAACTGGTCACAGTCAGGCCCAAGCAAGCATCTTAACCCCAGTACAGCCAACTCAACTATCAGTACAGGCAACCACATGTCCAGGATTGTGCGGGACAGTCCTGCATTTTGGCCCTTTGTCCCGGAACCAAACAATCATGTCCCGTATTTTATCAACAAATTCAAACACCACTAATTTAGTTGCTTTGTCCTGTATTTGTCAGACATTCCAACCTGTCTCTTGCAGTCACGTTGGGCTAATGTTATGAAAAAATATAGACTGAGTGTACAAAACATTAGGAACACCTGCTCTTTCCATGACTGACTGATCAGGTGAAAGCTATGATCCCTTATTGATGTCACTTGTTATATCCACTTCAATCAGTATAGATGAATGGGAGGAGACTGTTTAAATAAGGAATTTTAAGGCTTGACAATTGAGACATTGTGTATGTGTGCCATTTAGAGGGTGAATGGACAAGACAAGATATTTAAGTGCCTTTGAACGGAGTATGATAGTAGGTGCCAGGCACACCGGTTTGAGCGTGTCAAGAACTGCAACGCTGCTGGATTTTTCACGCTCAACAGTTTACCGTGTGTATCAGGAACGGTCCACCACCTAAAGGACATCCAGCCAACATTACACAACTGTGGAAAGCATGGGCCAGCATCCCTGTGGAACGCTTTTGACACCTTGTGGAGTCCATGAATTGAGGCTGTTCTGAGGGCAAAAGGGATGCAGCTCAATATTAGGAAGGTGTTCATAATGTTTTGTTCACTCATTTTATATCATAAGGATGTGCTACTGGTGATAAACACTTATCCAATCGTTCTCGAGATCGGATATTCCGCGCAGCGAAAGAAGAGACGTAGGCCAATGTCATAGACCTATTGTCAACCAATCAAATTTCTCAAATCTTTTCAGGCTAAATTCCAGCTAAAATGAAGAGGATAGTTAGGCCTAACTATACTGAACAAAAATATAAACGCAACACGTAAAGTGTAGGTCCCATGTTTCATGAGCTGTTAACGTGTCATATATACAGAAAGCTTATTTCAGTCAAATGTTGTGCACAAATTTGTTTACATCCCTGTTAGTGAGTATTTCTCCTTTGCCAAGATAGTCATCCATGTGACAGGTGTCGCATATCAAGAAGCTGACTAAACAGCATGATCATTACACAGGTGCACCTTGTGCTGGGGACAATAAAAGGCCACTAACATGTGCAGCTTTGTCACACAACACAATGCCACAGATGTCTCAAATGTTTAGGGAGTGTGCAATTGGCTTGCTGACTACAGGAGTGTCCAACACAGCTGTTGTCAGAGAATTGAATGTTCAATTCTCTACCATAAGCCACCTCCAACATAATATTAGAGAATTTGGCAGTAAGTCAAACCGGCCTCACAACCGCAGACCACGTGTAACCACACCAGCCCAGGACCTCCACGTCTGGCTTCCTCACTCGCGGGATTGGCTGAGTAGTATTTCTGATTGGCTGGGCCTGGCTCCCCAGTGGGTGGGCATATGCCCTCCCAGGCCCACCCATGGCTGCACCCCTGCCTAGTCATGTGAAATCAATAGATTAGGGCCTAATTATTTATTTAAATTGACGGATTTCCTAAAATCTTTGAGATTTGTGCATGTTGCGTTAATATTTTTGTTCAGTATACTTACTTTTGCAGCTCAGAAGCACACTTTTGTAAGTACATAGTCGTACTAGACTGAAACATGTAAGGTAAGTTTGTCAAACTTGTGAGGCTCTCCATGCTCATTAGTTCCTCATTCAACATATTTGCTGCTAGTCAACTCAATCCTGTTTTTTTTAAAGCCTCCTTTCCTAACTGTTTTACATTCCCTGAGACCAACCAGAAAATGCCTCCTTGGCCAAATATTCCTAGATTTTTGTAAAACAGATGCACGCTTGCACGAATTCACAGAGATGTGCAATTGTTTTGATTGACTTAATAATTTGTTTCTGATGCCTGTGATGTTCTAATGTAAGATACTTCATATTGTATCTTGCTATTCTATCCTCTATTTTTATTTTATTTTGTGTCCCCAGGGACCCTTGTCTCAATTGCGCTCCCCTAATTAAATACAATTTCAAATGTGGAATCACCAAAAGAGTAGGCTACGTGCGCTTCAATTAGCTCGTCCTCCGCCACTTCTGGTGCGTATTAAAGTAAAGTTAGATCAAAGCTAAATCAATGTCTTGGAAGATCACATAATGATTAATTAGTATTCTACAAAACAGAACCAAAATATAATAGCATAGTATAATGTTACTGTTACACAAAAAACACCACCTTGTATATACAGTAGTTTAACACCATCTGCTCTAATTTGCTCACGAAACAGTAATTCAAGAAGATCTAAATGCATATTCTCATGAAACTGATTGAGATCATATTATTGTCATGCAGATGCAGTTTGACGTTTCACAGGTAAAATGTGAAGAATTATCATTCACGATTGACAGTGATGATGGCTTATTTTGAAATTAGGTATGCCTAACTTGGTATTGAGGTTATTAAAAATACATGTTATTGAGACAATGTGTGGGCATAGGCAGACATTTCAATTTAAGGACGCATTTTATGCATATTCTATAATGATATTTAATAGGCTACATCTGTCGGTACAAACTTTAGAAATTATGACATCATTTACAGGTGGTG
This sequence comes from Brachymystax lenok tsinlingensis, assembly GCA_030435695.1. Lineage (NCBI taxonomy): Eukaryota > Metazoa > Chordata > Actinopteri > Salmoniformes > Salmonidae > Brachymystax > Brachymystax lenok. The sequence continues at coordinate 17,671,633 of CM059815.1, read as the reverse complement.
CTGCCAACATTTTGTATTCATGTGGGCTACACTGTCCCTTGAATGTACCATTAAAAGCATAATGTTGTCCACATTTGGGTATTTTAAATGATGTCACCCATCAGCCATCTCCACGCCAGTACAGCCTACATTGGCCACAGTCAGTAGGTAGGTCTCTGGCTGGTCCCAACACAACTGCTCCACAACCAGTACCTGCGCTTGAGAACAGCACTCCTGACGCCACCTAAGAGGCATAGTGTGGATCAGAACAAGTCCAGTCAGAGTGAGCCTGGGTCACAGGCTGGACAGGAATAAGCGCTTTCCCCTCTTAGTGACCAAAGCAATACCTCTGACTCGGATAAGTCCTATATCTAATTTTAAGGTTTGCAACCAAGGATTGTCTCTTGGAGTCCCAAACTCCAAGAGACAATCCTCTTCCTTATCCTCATCCACACCTAATAGGTACCTCTACTCCAGGTCCCAAAGACGATCCCCTTCAGAGAGAGGTCCGCCCGAAGCTTGGGGCGTCCCACTTGGAAACCGTAAGTCCTACCCCAACCACAAGGTTCTAGCAGTCCTAACCTGTTATCCTCAGCAGAGGGCACCTTCACCACATACAACCTACACCTCCAGCCTCAGCCAGGCCTTCAGATCAGCAACCTGCCCTGTTGAGAGCACTGAGGAGCAGTAACAGATGTTTTCACCCTCTCCAGACTGCATCCCATGGACAGCAGAAAAGGGTGCAACTGTTCAGCAGAATGCAACACTGCAACTACAGCAGAAACCCAAGTCTTTTCAACTCAAGCAAGATGGACATCTGACCCACCTCGGTCCCACCATGCAGGCCCACAGTGGTGCAGTGGACTCAACAGCCCGACCTAATGGACAGCTTCCCCCACTTGAGTTCCAGCTGAGCCACCAGATCATACTCTCCCTCAGGCCCTACCTCTGCAGCTAGAGAGAGTCCAAGCTCAAGGCCAACTGGTCCATCCATAACCTGTCCAAGCAAGCTCGAAGCCAACTGGTCCACTAATGGCCTTCCCTGTTCAAGGTCAGCCAGTGCGCTTTCAACCAGCCCCTGGTCAAGGTCAGGTCAAGGTCTCTCATCCGGTATTCGTCGCATATGACAAATAACATTTATTTATTCAAGATCAGCCAGTGTACTTCATCAGGTCCCAGTACCAGTCTACCCAGGTCACTCACAACAAGATCCATATCCTGCTCCAGAGCCAGAGTACCCAGCTTACCCACAGCAAGTCCCACATATAGCTCGCTCCAATCGTGTATCTGCAGCCACCCCCCTTCTGGGGTCCAGATCAGCAAATGAGTCCAGCCTTCAAAGCAAGTCACCCTCAGCCACTGTATGGCGCTCCTAAACCCACCTTTCACCACTGACAGTGAAAGGGAAAATAAACTGTAACTGGACAATCTCCTTGACTCTCATCCACAACTGAATGAGAAACACAATTGTCATGTCATATTGGAACATCTCAAGCTCCCTGAAGCACAGATTGGCCAGTCCTGCCGTCATCACCCATCACCTTACACAGCTAGCATTCAGGCACTCCAGCTCTAGTATGGCCAACCTCATTAGCTTGCTCAAAGTGAGATTGCCACCATCCTCACGGCCCAAGATGTGAAGATTGGTGACTCTCAGGAGTTCCAGAGCTTCGCTCTACGAGTCCATCTGCTGGTAAACATGCTTCTATCCTTGGAAGGTCTTTCTGGCGATAAGTTGAACTGCTGTTCCCATGTTGACAGACTTCTCTGCAAGCTGCCAAAGTATCGCAGAGACAGCTTCATAGAGTTCCTACAGATCAAGGGTAAACTACACTCAACAAACCTCAATCCCTACAACCTGCAAAACCTGTCAAGGTGGCTTCAAGACAAGGCAGCAGTAGCGAATCTCAACCAAAATAGTCCAGCTCTACCATAAAGTACAGGCTCAGAGAGAGGCAGAATCCCAGTTGCAAGGGTCAGACCACCAACATCTACCATGGTGCAGAACCCCCTGAATCCTGGAGTGCACAGCCCACTCGATCAGCAGTACTTCCTGCTACTGAAACATGTATGAGGTTCATTTTATAGACTTACTCTTCTGCAACAGAAATGAACACTTAATCACCAGGTGCCTGGAAATCAAGGAAGAGTCCAAGAACAAGAGAGGAGTGGATAAAAGATGGCAAACGTTGCTGGAGGTGTGGTTGTGCCCACTTGCCTAAAGAATGTAAACTGAAGAAGATTGTGGTGGGATACGTTTACAGGTGCTTCCACGGTTGGCCGAGCAAAAACCCTCTACTTTCCCAATCAAAGTCTCCAATGGCAGAGTGTACCTCAACCATTACAACCAGGTTAGTTGTGTTCTCCTGAAGGTGGTTCCAGTGCTCTTGAGAAATGGCTCCAAGTCACTTATGCCATTCTGGACTATGGAGCAGACAGAACAATGTGGGTTTTCAGACCACACACACACACCCACACACACACACACACACACACACACACACACACACACACACACACACCATTAAATATATCACCTCCCTCTCCTGTCTACTGGTGTCCAACACAGCACACCTCCATAAAAAGCATTGACTCTGGAGGCTAATACTAAACGTTTTTTTAATTAGTCTGGCTGCCTCCCTATCTGACCTATGGAGGGTGTATGTCTGTCTGCCATCTTTCTCACTCCTTCAACCACTCTCCATCTGCCTCTCTCTCCTCTCTCCAAACAGTGTGCTTGTGTCTGTGTGGTATGTGTGCAGCAACACCAACACAGCAGAAGTAGATTCACACCCTTCCTTACTAAAATGTCCTCTGCAAAAAAAAAGAATTTTCCAATTAAAACTCCTCTGCATATGAAATGATTCAATCAACATCTTTACTTTTTTTATTATAAAGGGTAATTCTCTATTAGTTTCATGTGCTGGGCCACGTTTGTAAATATCTACTGTTTAAATAGATTCTTAGACTAGTTGAAGCTATAGTCTTTTCACAGATAAATATTGCATTCACTTCACTATCAATTACTCTAGTGAATGCGTCTGTCTTTGCACGGCACACTGACTTGCACATTGATTGGAACGTGCACATGTAGTAGTTACGCAGAGCATAAGAGTCATTTATACTGCAGTGACAGTCCCAGATGCATCGGCAGGTAACAAGGCAGGTGGAGGAATATGAGGAATGAGGAGAGGGAAGGGGGAAAAAGGCAAAAGAAGGAGAGAGTGTTGGAGGACAGTGAGAGGAAAGGAGGATGAAATGAGAGGGCGTGAATAAGGTTAGATGAAGAGGGAGACCAAGAGTGAGGGTGGGGAGAGAGGGAGGTTACAAAGAAAGGGGAAAGCGGGGTGAGAGAGAGAGGATACAGTGAGAGAGAGAGAGAGAGAGAGAGAGAGAGAGAGAGAGAGAGAGAGATACAGTGGGAGAGAGAGTGGGGATGGGGAGGAGAGAGAGGCAGTAGAGAGAGGATAGGAAGGGGGGAAAATGTTACATGGGGAAAGAGAGGGGGAGCTGCATTTCATTCCTGTAATGGGAGTGATTAAGGGGGTGCAGGCACTGGGAGGCAAGGCAGAGATGATTTCATTCTGCACTATAAAAGCTAATAATTTTTCTGTGAGGGAGATCACCCTCTGCTACTGCCATACACACCATCACAACAACACACTGCCACACCTAATGGACTTCAGCTTGGGTGGGCTAGTGAGGGTGTGTGTGTGTGTCTATGTGTGCTCTATATGTGATGATATGAAAGCAGGGAAGGGAGTTACTGAGATGGTGCTTGATTGTAAGTGCATCGTATGGTGTGTGAGGCCATGTGTGTGTGTCTGTTGACGGGGCAGCACATTTGATGCACCTACCCACGGCTCCTTGTGCATCTGTTTAAATTGGAAAAGGTTAAGCGTGGTTTACCCAAAATAACACAGGCTTTAATTATACAGAGATGTGGATAAACAAACGCCTTCTCCGTACATCAGGGGGGAAAGCACCAGGGAAAGGCATGAAAACCAGCATGTCATGACAAGCGGGCGAGTACAGCTTACTCATTCTAAAGGTCAAGGTGTGTGTGTGTGTGTGTCTGATTACAGGTCCTAAACTGCTCTGCTAATGGTAATCACATTATGAAAGAGCTGCATTCAGTGTGTCACTATCTATGACACCACTGCATTAAGCAGCACTGCTCAAATGGATACAAACTAATACCTCCATTAATTTTGAATGGAAAACCCATGAAGACCATGATATAGGATTGAGACAGGATATATCCTATTTAGAACCTGTTTGTGTACTTGTTTCTATCCTCATTTCATTTCCTCTCACAGATGGTGATGCAGCAAGCTGCTAAAGTGTGATGATTCAAAATGTCTGTTTGCCAGAAATCCTAGCAGAAACGACTGCTGAGAAATTGGTTTCTAAGGCTGCGATTATACAGACAGACCAATTTTGATCTTTTTTTCCCAATAATTGGTCTTTTGACCAATCAGACCAGCTCTTGCCGCCAATAATTAGGCAAAAGGTGAGAATTGGGCTGCTTGTGTAAACACAGCCTAATGGTTATGGAGGAGCTCTAGCTCTCAATAGTAGGCTGTGAGACATAGTCAATATAGTGCCTTTAATAGGCTGTAATCAAAGATAGTGATGGTAATACTATGCATACAGATGCATGGTTCTTTCTCTGAAGCCATTCTAACTGGGGCTAGTCATAGTCTCCAAGGGTACTTCTCCTAGTCTACATGGGCACTTCTCCTAGTCTACATGGGTACTTCCAGAGTAAAGTTTGCAGATAAACAGTTCCTATGCTTTCTAGTCTAGTAGGACTGATCTGAATATGATTGTATTGTTGATTCCTAAGAAGTGTTATGCTTGATCTTAACATGTCATTGTGATAACAGTGAACCAAGTGATTTAGATGTGATAACTCATTCTCAAATCCTGTTCAATTGAAAATGGCATGAAGTTGATTGGGATGTTCAATAATGAATAAGAATATGTACATATAAATAAATGGGTGAGCGACGGCCGAACGACATAGGCAAGATGCAGTAGATGGTATAGAGTACAGTGTATATACAGTGAGGGAAAAAAGTATTTGATCCCCTGCTGATTTTGTACGTTTGCCCACTAACAAAGAAATTATCAGTCTACAATTTTAATGGTAGGTTTATTTGAACAGTGAGAGACAGAATAACAACAAAAAAATCCATGTTATATGTTTATAAAATGTTATAAATGGAATTGCATTTTAATGAGGGAAATAAGTATTTGACCCCCTCTCAATCAGAAAGATTTCTGGCTCCCAGGTGTCTTTTATACAGGTAACGAGCTGTGATTAGGAGCACACTCTTAAAGGGAGTGCTCCTAATCTCAGCTTGTTACCTGTATAAAAGACACCTGTCCACAGAAGCAATCAATCAAGACCAAAGAGCTCTCCAAGGATGTCAGGGACAAGATTGTAGACCTACACAAGGCTGGAATGGGCTACAAGACCATCGCAAAGCAGCTTGGTGAGAAGGTAACAACAGTTGGTGCAATTATTTGCAAATGGAAGAAACACAAAAGAACTGTCAATCTCCCTCGGCCTGGGGCTCCATGCAAGATCTCACCTCGTGGAGTTGCAATGATCATGAGAATGGTGAGAAATCAGCCCAGAACAACACGGGAGGATCTTGTCAATGATCTCAAGGCAGCTGGGACCATAGTCACCAAGAAAACAATTGGTAACACACTACGCCGTTAAGGACTGAAATCCTGCAGCGCCCGCAAAGACCCCCTGCTCAAGAAAGCACATATACATGCCCTTCTGAAGTTTGCCAATGAACATCTGAATGATTCAGAGGACATCTGGGTGAAAGTGTTGTGGTCAGATGAGACCAAGATGGAGCTCTTTGGCATCAACTCAACTCGCCATGTTTGGAGGAGGAGGAATGCTGCCTATGACCCCAAGAACACCATCCCCACCATCAAACATGGCGGTGGAAACATTATGCTTTGGGGGTGTTTTTCTGCTAAGGGGACAGGACAACTTCACCGCATCAAAGGGACGATGGACTGGGCCATGTACCGTCAAATCTTGGGTGAGAACCTCCTTCCCTCAGCCAGGGCATTGAAAATGGGTCGTGGATGGGTATTCAAGCATGACAATGACCCAAAACACACGGCCAAGGCAACAAAGGAGTGGCTCAAGAAGAAGCACATTAAGGTCCTGGAGTGGCCTAGCCAGTCTCCAGACCTTAATCCCATAGAAAATCTGTGGAGGGAGCTGAAGGTTCGAGTTGCCAAACGTCAGCCTCGAAACCTTAATGACTTGGAGAAGCTCTGCAAAGAGGAGTGGGACAAAATCCCGCATGAGATGTTTGCAAACCTGGTTGCCAACTACAAGAAACGTCTGACCTCTGTGATTGCCAACAAGGGTTTTGCCACCAAGTACTAAGTCATGTTTTGCAGAGGGGTCAAATACTTATTTCCCTCATTAAAATGCAATTCCATTTATAACATTTTTCACATGCGTTTTTCTGGATTTTTTTGTTGTTATTCTGTTTCTCATTGTTCAAATAAACCTACCATTCAAATTATAGATGGACATTTCTTTGTCAGTGGACAAACGTACTAAATCAGCAGGGGATCAAATACTTTTTTCCCTCTCTGTACATATGAGATGAGTAATGTAGGGTATGTAAACATTATATAAAGTGGCTAGTTATACATTTATAGATAGAGATTTGAGTCAGTATGTTGGCAGCAGCCACTCAATGTTAGTGATGGCTGTTTAACAGTCTGATGGCCTTGAGATAGAAGCTGTTTTTCAGTCTCTCGGTCCCAGCTTTGATGCACCTGTACTGACCTCGCCTTCTGGATGATAGCGGGGTGAACAGGCAGTGGCTCGGGTGATTGTTGTCCTTGATGATCTTTTTGGCCTTCCTGTGACATCGGGTGGTGTAGGTGTGCTGGAGGGCAGGTAGTTTACTCCCGGTGATTTGTTGTGCAGACCTCACTACCCTCTGGAGAGCCTTACGGTTGTGGGCAGAGCAGTTTCCGTACCAGACGGTGATACAGCCCAACAGGATGCTCTCAATTGTGCATCTGTAAAAGTTTGTGTTTTTGGTGAGAAGCCAAATTTATTCTGTTGCGCCTTCTTCACCACGCTGTCTGTGTGGGTGGACCATTTCAGTTTGTCCGTGATGTGTACGCCGAGGAACTTAAACTTCCCACCTTCTCCACTCTGCTGTTTCCTGAAGTTCACGACCATCTACTTTGTTTTGTTGACGTTGAGTGAGAAGTAATTTTCCTGACACCACCTCCTCCCTGTAGGCCATCTCGTCGTTGTTGGTAATCAAGCCTACCACTTTACTGGTAGGCTTGATGATTGAGTTGAAGGCGTGCATGGCCACGCAGTCATGGGTGAACAGGGAGTACAGGAGAGGGCTGAGAACGCACCCTTGTGGGGCCCCAGTGTTGAGGATCAGCAGGGTGGAGATGTTCTTTCCTACCCTCACCACCTGGGGGCGGCCAGTCAGGAAGTCCAGGAGCCAGTTGCACAGGGCGGGGTTGAGACCTAGGGTCTCGAGCTTAATGACGAGTTTGGAGGGTACTATTGTGTAAAATGGTGAGCTGTAGTCGATGAACAGCATTCTTACATAGGTATTCTTCTTGTCCAGATGGGTTAGGGCAGTGTGCAGTGTGATTGCGATTGCGTCCGTCTGTAGACCTATAAGCAAATTGGAGTGGGTCTAGGGTGTCAGGTAGGGTGGAGGTGATATGATCCTTGACTAGTCTCTCAAAGCACTTCATGATGACGGAAGTGAGTGCTACGGGGGGCGATAGTCATTTAGCTCAGTTACCTTAGCTTTCTTGCGAACAGAAACAATGGTGGCCCTCTTGAAGCATGTGGGAACAGCAGACTGGGATAAGGATTGATTGAATATGTCCGTAAATACACCAGCCAGCTGGTCTGCGCATGCTCTGAGGACGCGGCTAGGGATGCCGTCTGGGCCGGCAGCCTTGCAAGGGTTAACATGTTTAACCTCTCTGCGCACGGATCCCGCTGCGGGATCGTTTTCAGAGCAAAAATAACACGGCAAATTCAAAATAAAAATTCGTAATATCTAACATTCTTCGATATACAAGTGTTGCATAGCCATCAAAAGCTCTGCTTCTTGGCAATATCACTGCGTTGTCAGATTTCAAAAAGGCTTTACGGCGAAAGCACCACATTTGATTGTTTGAGGCTAGTACCTCACATATTTTCCACATTAGCATAAATTCATATCCAGCTCGGTTCTCAAAATGTCCATATCACAGCTAATATAAATCATTTACCTTTCAAATAACTTCTGCTGAGGGCTTCCCAAGTGTCCAAACAAGAGAATCCATGGTTCTTTTGTTCGAAAAAGTAATTCATTATATCCATAAATCTCCGTTTGGTTGGCACGTTATGTTCAGCTACTCCACCAAGCATTGTCAGTCTACTCGCCCGTTGTACAGTGAAGAGAACGCGTTCAAGTTATACCTCTCATCTTTTCACAAACAAATCAAATATCATTAATAATGCATCCTTATTTATCCTTTTATGAATAATAGAGATCATATTTTACACGGATGGTAACTGAAACGTTACAAGAGGAAAAGAAAGCTGGACGCGTTCACGTTCTCGTGAATGTGCACGGTTGTTTACCTTTTTCCCTTCCTGTAGTCTTTCTTCTTCTATAAGGATCTCCTCAGGGCTATTTCCTCCAGACACTTTCCAGAGACTGTTGACATCCAGTGGAAGCCATAGGTACTGCAACCTGTGTCCTATTCCCCATTGACTTCTATTACCAGGCCTTCAAAGTGAGTGGAGGGCAAAAGAAAAAGGAATTCCCGGACAGAAATTTCTGTTATACCCACAGACTATATCTTAATGGTTTTAGAATCTTCAGAGTGTTTCCTATCCAATAGTACTAATTATGTGAATATCCTAGTTTCTGGCCCGGAGTGGCAGGCATTTAACTTTGGGCACGTCAGACAGGCGACAATTCGAAAAATGGGACCCTAGGTGTAAGAGGTTAAATGTTTTACTCACGTTGGCTGCAGTGAAGGAGAGCCTGCAGGTTTTGGTAGCGGGCCGTGTCGGTGGCACTGTATTGTCCTCAAAGCGAGCAAAGAAGTTGTTTAGTTTGTCTGGGAGCAAGACATCGTGGTTCGTGACGGGGCTGGTTTTCTTTTTGTAGTCCGTCTACTTTGTCTCTGTACTGACGCTTAGCTTGTTTGATTGCCTTACGGAGGGAATAGCTACACTGTTTGTATTCAGTCATGTTTCCGGTCGCCTTGCCATGATTAAAAGCAGTGGTTTGCGCATTCAGTTTAGCGCGAATGCTGCCATCAACCCACGGTTTCTGGTTGGGGAAGGTTTTAACAGTCGCTGTGGGTACAACATGACCGATGCACTTGCTAATAAACTCAAATAAACTCAAACCCAAATCAGCGTATTCATCAATGTGTTGTCTGATGCCCTGCGGAATGTATCCCAGTCCACGTGATCGAAGCAATCTTGAAGCGTGGAATCAGATTGGTCGGACCAGCATTGAACAGACCTGAGCACGGGCGTTTCCTGTTTTAGTTTCTGTCTATAGGCTGGGAGCAACAAAATGGAGACGTGGTCAGATTTACCGAAAGGGGCGGGGGGGTCTGTATGCGTCGCGGAAGTTAGAATAACCATGATCCAGGATTTTGCCAGCCCGGGAAGCACATTCGATATGCTGATAACATTTAGGGAGCCTTGTTTTCAGATTAGCCTTGTTAATATCCCCAGCTACGATAAATGCAGCCTCAGGATATGTGGTTTCCAGAAGTTCTTTCAGGGCCGTCGATGTGTCTGCTTGGGGGGGGATATACGCGACTGTGATTATAATCGAAGAGAATTCTCTTCGATGTGCCCGCGATGTGCCCGTCTACGGAGCCTGACAAGAAGACCGCTCCGTCTGCCCCTTCGGCGGCGCCGTTGTTCTAGGTCGCTGGCTGGGAACCGATCCATTGTCCTGGGTGGTGGGCCAAACAGAGGATCCGCTTTGGGAAAGTAAAATTCCTGGTCTTAATGTTGGTAAGTTGACGTTGCTCTTATATCCAATAGTTCCTCCCGGCTGTATGTAATAAAATAGAGATTTCCTGAGGTAACAATGGAAGAAATAATACATAAAAAACTAAATACCGCATAGTTTCCTGAGAACGCGAAGCGAGGCGGCCATCTCTGTCGGCGCCAGGTGGTGTTAAATGGTTATAAAAATAAATTAATTCAATAGAGAATTGCATCAAAATAACAATAGTCCAAACCCTATGTCTCCATATATTGCTCACAAGTTGCAGAGTATTTAGTCATAGAATGTAGCATGATTTGAGTGAATAGAATGTCATTATGGCCATGGTCAAAAAGAGATCACTGCTCAATACAACTCCTCCACTGCTCCGCGGGCAGAACGACGCTAACTTCCACCGTCAACTGACAAGTTAGCTAGTGGCTGCAGGTTCCTGTGTGATAACGATTTTTTTTTTTTTTATGAAATCCGCGGAATAGAAAACAAAATTGGTCCATATATTTATTAATTTACAAAGCTAACAGACTGAATTTCAATATCTAGCCTCCCGAAGACAATCTGTTCCAGTTTTCATGGTGTATTTTCAGTCTTTCCCTTTAAATCGCCAGCGAAACAGCCCCTCTCAACGTTGATTGACCAAGTTTAGAGTAATAGAAAGCCACGGATCTGGTGATGAAAATGACGAGGTTATCAAGTTGATTTTGATTGGTCCAAACCGCGGAAACATCTCCAAATGTTACCACCTCCCAACACGGATACAACCAAGAGCTGGGCAGTTTAAACTACAGTAGCAATGGACACAACAAACTAACGTTCTTATTTAATCAACACTGTTAAGTACATGCTAGCAGATACCCATAGACTTCCAGTCATTGTGCTAACGCTAATTAGCATTGGCTCGGGAAATTACCTCTAACTTCCTTCATACTGGACACAGAGACATTAAAATGGTATTCACAAGTTTATCTGACTCTGGGGAGGAATATAAAGGTTCTCATTGACAAAATTACAAAGTATCCCTTTAAGGTTATAATATTGTAGAGAACAATCTAATGATTAATTGAATGTGGTTCATAGTGACATAGGGCAAAGAAAACTACGTTTAGACATTAATTTAGTAATGCCCTCTTTAATTTACCCCGTATTTCACTACATTCTAGAGTGAACACTCTACATTATAGCTAAATGAATGTGTTTGGGCAACAGCACTGTATTATATTCCACCATGCTTCATTCTAACTGGCTGTTGGGTGCAGTCTGGTCTTGGCAGGCATTATCGTGGGCTGATTAGGTGGAATGAAGTCCAAGCGCGGTGAGAGAGTATCGGGAGTGTCAGTTGCCCACGCTGTAGTGCCCCAGGCAGCCAAGTGCATATCAGGAAGCAACAACACTGCAGTGGCTCCACTGATCCCTGATCAACCCTAGAGGCCCCAGGCGGGTGCCCCTCTCTCTCCATTCACACTGCACTGAGCTCAGAGAATTTACTTTCGGTCCAATACTGGTCCGAGGTATATCCATGTGTATGTGTGAATCAAGTCTTTGTTTCTGTCACTTGTTTCTCTGTATTTGTCTCAGTATCTATCGCTGTCTGTCTCTGCCCTCTTTCAGACTCTTTCTGTTTCTGTCTGCCTGTGGCTCACCTCCATCTCGCTGCCAACGGGCAAACAGGTGGCAGCACAGTTGCACTTTACAGTATAACAATCAAACAGATTCAATAATCTCTGAGTTTTCGGAACCTGAAGGCTTTCAAAACAAGACTTTCTAAAATTGCTGTGCCACAAAGATATTGCTGAGGGCATCACAATAAAAGCACACTGACACATCTTACAGCCCGAATCCATGTCCTCATTATTGCTGTGACACGGGCCAGGGTAAAACATTGGAACAGGTGGAGGTTTAATGGTCAGGCTGGTTGCAGCACTCCCACTAAGGTGGTCTTACTCCCTACCCTCACCTCATGTTTCTTCCATTTTGATTAAGGGATCGTTTAGGCTAACGACCATATAAATGGCACACGCAGCACTCCGGGTGTAATCGAAAAATGGTGGGAACAGGGAGAGAGCACTTTGGTAAATGCGGTCCCAAAAGGTATGACTGATGACTGGTCGCCATGGGGGCTCAAATCCAGAGCCCTTAGCACCATGGCACCATGGGCTATTAACACCCGCCACATGGGGTTTCATTCCTCCATATTGGGTCATTATTGCATCTCCCCTATGGCCCCCATACACCCTGTGCAACTCACAGTGAGGCTGGGGACACCTTGGATTGTTAGGGCCCGTTTAAAATGGATGTTTCACTCTTAACACCAGTAAGTGTCAATTGAATCCTATTCCTGTTAGCTCATCAACACTTCCATTGAAGATCCAGCGAGACAGAGGATATGGTACAGGAATAACTGCTGTAGGGCTATGCAGTCATAGCCCTACAGCAGTTATACAGTACAAGAGACATGACATATGATGAGTAGAAATCCTGTTAGTCTGGTCTGGAGAACAAGTCAGTGTCAGAGTGTGGTAATTACATTGATGGCTAGGAACACATTCCTCAACTTCCAGTGAAGTATGAGTCCATTGATTTAATAGTCTGGACAGGAGTATGCACACACACATACACACACTGTTGTGTCTGGCGGTAGATCAGCGGGCTGGCCCGTCATAGAGAACCTACGGCTTCGGGCCCAGAGCTGTAATCACTGTGTATTGTCTAGAGGGAAGATTGAAGGGTGCTGAAAGTGCAGCCAAGCACAGAATGGATTCACCAGCCATCAACACTCCCTGAATCAAACACACACTCTAGCATTTATTCCCTCCCTCTCTCTCTCCCTCTCTCTCCCCCTCTCTCTCTCTCTCTCTCTCTCTCTCTCTCACTCTCTCACTCTCTCCTTCCCTCCCTCCCTCCCTCCCCAGAACACTTTTATGTGTAACTTCCAAGCATCAATTAATATCAGATAAGAGGGATAATAACCACAAGGTCAGGTTATCATAGTGGGCCAAAGATTCTAACACATCAAACACTTGCACAGCTTATAAGAAACACATCAAACAGTATTAGCTACAGAGAAGGAAACATGGTGCACAAAGGTGTATGCAAATCGGGACAGATTACAGAAACTCAATGAGACTAAACGCAAGTGTGAAGAGACTTCAAAGAGTGTCTCTAAATTGTGGTTTGGGCAGAATGTTAACTATCCCAATCTTGGAGCACTCGAATACTGCACGGTGAAAGAAAGACAAAAAACAATGAAATAGAATCAGAAAATAGGAACTTGAAGAGAGAGATGTGTCTCTGTGTGTTGATGTCCTTATGCGTGAGTGCATGTCTGTGCGTTTGACAAGTAGATAATATTTTAAATTGCTTTGGAAATGTAAACCTACATTTCCCATGCCAATGAAGCCCCTTTGAATGTAATTTAATTTTTTTATTTATTTTTTTATTTCACCTTTATTTAACCAGGTAGGCAAGTTGAGAACAAGTTCTCATTTACAACTCATGACTCCAAGCCAAGATAAAGCTAAGCAGTTCGACACATACAACAACACAGAGTTACACATGGAATAAAACAAACATACAGTCAATAATACAGTAGGAAAAAGAAATCTATATACAAAGAGTGCAAATGAGGTAGGATAAGGAAGGTAAGACAATAAATAGGCCATGGTGGCAGAGTAATTACAATATAGCAATTTAACACTGGAATGGTAGATGTGCAGTAGATGAATGTGCAATGTAGAAAAACTGGGGTGCAAAGGAACAAGATAAATAAATAAATACGGTAGGGGATGAGGTAGTTGGTTGGGCTATTTACAGATGGGCTATAAACAGGTACAGTGGTCTGTACACTGCTCTGACAGCTGGTGCTTAAAGTGCTGTTGAGGGAGATAAGTGTCTCCAGTTTCAGAGATTTTTGAAGTTCGCTTCCAGTCATTGGCAGCAGAGAACTGGAAGGAGAGTCGGCCAAAGGAGGAATTGGCTTTGGGGGTGACCAGTGAGATATACCTGCTGAGCGTGTGCACGGGTTGGTGCTGCTAAGGTGACCAGCGAGCTGAGATAAGGCGGGACTTTTACCTAGCAGGGACTTGTAAATGACCAGGAGCCAGTGGATGTGGCGGCGAGTGTAAAGTGAAGGCCAGCCTACGAGAGTGTACAGGTCGCAGTGGTGGGTGGTATATGGGGCTTTGGTAACAAAACGGATGGCACTGTGATAGACTGCATCCAGTTTGTTGAGTAGAGTATTGAGGCTATTTTGTAAATTACATCACCAAGTCGAGGATCGGTAGGATGGTCAGTTTACGAGGGTAAGTTTGGCAGCATGAGAAGGAAGCTTTGTTGCGAAATAGGAAGCCAATTCTAGATTTAATTTTAGATTGGAGATGTTTGATGTGAGTCTGGAAGGAGAGTTTACAGTCTAACCAGACACCCAGGTATTTGTAGTTTTCCACGTAATCTAAAGACAGAACCGTCCAGAGTAGTGATGCTGGACGGGGGGACAGGTGCGGTAGCTTATCCCGGTTGAAGAGCATGCATTTAGTTTTACTTGCTTTAAGAGCAGTTGTAGGCCACGGAAGGAGAGTTGTATGGCATTGAAGCTCGTCTGGAGGGTAGTTAACACAGTGTCCAAAGAGGGCCAGAAGTATACAGAATGGTGTCGTCTGCATAGAGGTGAATCAGAGACTCACCTGCAGCAAGAGCGACATCATTGATGTATACAGAGAAAAGAGTCGCCCAAGAATTGAACCCTGTGGCACCCCCATGGAGACTGCCAGAGGCCCGGACAACAGGCCCTCTGATTTGACACACTGAACTCTGTCGAGAAGTGGTGGTGAACCATGCGAGGCAGTCATTTGAGAAACCAATGCTGTCGAGTCTGCCGATAAGGATGCGTGATTGACAGAGCCGAAAGCCTTGGCCAGATCAATGAAAACAGCTGCACAATAATGTCTCTTGTCGATGGCGGTTATGATGTCATTTAGGACCTTGAGCGTGGCTGAGGTGCACCCATGACCAGCCCTGAAACCAGATTGCATAGCGGAGAAGGTACGGTGGGATTCGAAATGGTCGGTAATTTGTTTGTTAACTTGGCTTTCAAAGACCTTAGAAAGGGGCAGGGAAGGATGGATATAGGCCTATAACAGTTTGGGTCAAGAGTGTCTCCCCCTTTGAAGAGGGGGATGACCGCCAGCTGCTTTCCAGTCTTTGGGAATCTCAGACGTCCACGAAAGAGAGGTTAAACAGGCTAGTGATAGGGGTTGCAACAATTTCGGCAGATAATTTTAAAAAGAAAGGGTCCAGATTGTCTAGCCGGCTGATTTGTAAGGGTCCAGATTTCGCAGCTCTTTTAGAACATCAGCTGACTGGATTTGGGAGAAGGAGAAGTGGGGAGGCTTTGGCGAGTTGCTGAGGGGGTGCAGGGCTGTTGACCGGGGTAGGGGTAGCCAGGTGGAAAGCATGGCCAGCCATAGAAAAATGCTTATTGAAATTCTCAAATATTGTGGGTTTTTATCGGTGGTGACAGCATTTCCTATCCGCAGTGCAGTGGGCAGTTGGGAGGAGGTGCTCTTATTCTCCATGGACTTTACAGTGTCCCAGAACTTTTGGAGTTTGTGTTACAGGAGGCAAATTTCTGCTTGAAAAAGCTAGCCTTGGCTTTCCTAACTGCCAGCGTGAGGTTGGTTCCCTGACTTCCTGAAAAGTTGCATATCACGGGGCTGTTCGATGCTAATGCAGAACGCCACAGGATGTTTTTGCGCTGGTCAAGGGCAGTCAGGGTTCGGAGAGAACCAAGGGCTATATCTATTCCTGGTTCTAAATTTCTGAATGGGGCATGCTTATTTAAGATGGTGAGGAAGGCACTTTAAAGAATAACCAGGCATCCTCTACTGACGGGATGAGGTCAATATCCTTCCAGGATACCCTGGCCAGGTCAATTAGAAAGGCCTGCTCGCTGAAGTGTTTTAGGGAACGTTTAACAGTAATGAGAGGAGATCGCTTGACTGCAAACCCATTCACGGATGCAGGCAATGAGGCAGTGATCACTGAGATCTTGGTTGAAAACAGCAGGGGGTGTATTTGGAGGGCAAGTTAGTTAGGATTACATCTATGAGGTTCCGTGTTTACGGCTTTGGGATTGTACCTAGTAAGGTTCAAATATGATTTGTGTGAGGTTGAGGGCATCAAGCTTAGATTGTAGGATGGCCGGGTGTTAAGCATGTCCCAATTTAGGTCACCTAGCACCGAACTCTGAAGATAGATGGGGGGCAATCCAGTTCACATATGGTGTCCAGAGCACAGCTGGGGGCAGAGGGTGGTCTATAGCAAGCGGCAACAATGAGAGACTTGTTTCTAGAAAGGCAGATTTTTAAAAGTAAAAGTTCAAATTGTTTGGGTACAGACCTGGAAAGCAAGACAGAACTCTGCAGGCTATCTCTGCAATAGATAGGCAACGCCGCCCTTTGGCCGCTGCTCTATCTTGTCTGAAGATGTTATAGTTAGGGATGGAAATTTCAGTGTTACTGGTGATCTTCCTAAGCCAGGATTCAGACACGGCTAGGACATCCGGGTTGGCAGAGTGTGCTAGGGCAGTGAATAAAACAAACTTAGGGAGGGAGGCTTCTAATGTTAACATGCATGAAACCAAGGCTTTTACGGTTGCAGAAGTCAACAAATGAGAGGGCCTGTGGAATAGTAGTGGAGCTAGGCACTGCAGGGCCTGGATTAACCTCTATATCACCAGAGGAACAGAGGAGGAGTAAGATAAGGATACTGACTAAAGGCTATAATGACTGGTAGTCTAGGACGTTGGAACAGAGAGTAAAAATAACAGGTTTCAGGGGGTGATAAAATAGATTAAAGGCATAATGTACAGACAATGGTATGGTAGGACGTGAATACAGTGGAGGTAAACCTAGGCATTGGGTGGTGATGAAAGAGATATTGTCTCTAGAAACATTTAAACCAGGTGATGTCATCGCATGTGGGTGGTGAAATGATAGATTGATAAGGCAAATTGAGCAGGGCTAGAGGCTCTACTGTGAAATAAGGCAATAAACACTAACCAGAACAGCAATGGACAAGGCATATTGACAATGAGGAGAGGCATGCTTAGCCTAGTGAACATAAGGGTCCAGTTAGTAGTGAGGCTGGTTGGGGACAAGGCGATTCAGACAGCTAGCCGGGGTAACAAGCCAGCAACGTCTAGCAGGCCGGCTAACAAAGACGGAGGAAGTCTGTTTATAGCCTCCTCACGCGTTTCCGCCAGTAGACCAGTTGTGATGGGGTTTCGTGGTGGTGAAGGGGACCAGGCCAGTTGGCACAACTAGGTATAGTGGCACAAGAAATTGTCCGATGGACCTGAATTAGCAAGCAGCCGATATGCTCTGGACAGCGAGACGTTAGCAGGCCGCAGTTAGCTGATGGGCGTTCAGGTGACGTCGCGTCGGAGGGCCGGTTGAAATATCTCCTGGCAGATAACGTCGGCAGTCCACTCTGAGAAGGCCCGGTAGGTCTCCACACCGGCAGTAGAAGGGTCCGGATAGGAGTTGTAGCCCAGCAGCGTGCTGAAACTCCTCAGTCAGCCGGAGAAGGGCTAGCTTCAGGCTAATTGGTGTGTTGCTATGAGACTGACGTTAGCCGATGGCACTCAGGTAGCAGCTAGCTAGCTGCAAGATCCAGTTGAAAAATGTCCAACTTGCGGTAGGGATCCGGGATATGGAGGGAAAAATAAATAAAAATAGGTCCGGTAAGCTCAGGTTTAGTCGTGTTATACGAGGGGCGAGAGCTTTTTCCGAGCTGAAGGTTAGCTGATGCCCGCTAGCAATAGTAAGCTAAATACTAACGTTAGCTAGTTGTTATTTGACCAGATTCGAAAAAACAACAACAAACCACAGATCCGCACCACATTGGGTGAGGCAGGTTGCAGGAGAGTGTTTTGAAGTTGGATTTTAGAGAGCACATATAAAAAGATATGTGAAGAAAATATATAAAAATATTATAAAGACGATATTTACACAGGACGGGACGGGACAAGACAAATACACGTCTAACTGCTACGCCATCTTGGATCAAAGAAAGAAAAAGAAGAAAGAAGAAGAAGAAGAAGAAAAAATTAATAAATAGAAAAGAAGAGAGAGAAGTGTAGAGAGCGCATCTTAACTTCAGCACCAAGGACAGCTCTCCTTTGACGGTTGAGTCTTATTAGTCTTTCACTAAACCAAACAACACTTCAACTGGCACTTTGCTCTGGGGTGAGGAGTATTTATGTCTGTAATAAAAAAAATCATACTGATTGGCTGGGCCTAGCTCCCCAGTGAGTGGGCCTATACCCTCCCAGGCCAACCAATGGCTGCACCCCTGCCCAGTCATGTGAAATCCGTAGAATAGAACCTAATTTATTTATTTCAATTGACTGATTTCCTTATATAAACTATAACTCTGTAAAATCGGTGAAATTGTTGCATGTTGCGTTTATATTTTTATTCAGTATAGTTCTCACTCATACTGGACTCAGTCCTTGGTGCTGAAGTGGGGTCTCTCTCTCTCGCCCTCTTTCCATCTCTCTCTCTCCCCCTCTATCCCTTCGATGGTATTTGCATTCCAGGCGTAGTGATGATGACCTTACTGGGCTAATTCTGAACATTCGAGGGGCATCAAGATACAGACAGGTACCTCACTCTTACTCTGTGTTCTTTTTCAAACACAAGCTTACACACAAACAAGAACAGGAACAAAAATATTTATAGGAAAGGATCCCACAACTAGAACCGTTTCTCTTCAGTTCTCCCAACAATCTAATTCTAAGGAATTTATTTAGTGTCACTCGTCAGCAAGACTCTTAATAAAGTGCACAGATGGTGTCCTCTCCCCCTTGCCTGTATGGTGTCACTGAGACACCCCCACGCAGCATGGGCCCCGTGCCACTGTGCCAAAGGGCCTGTCTCCGCCATGGCCCCTCATTACAATGCAAAAGTCATCAGCAGCAACAATGACGGGGGAAAGGAGAGAAAACCTCACAGCTGCACTCACGCTTAATCTACTTAAAAACTGGCATCAATGTAAAACATGAAAATGTACAGTGGGGCTCGGGGAGAGACGGCAGAAAAGTGAACTAATTCACGCCATAAAACGCTGTGTCAAGCCAGCTGAAATGAAATAGAAAAGTACTTCCCAGCCTCCCTCTCGCCTCGCACATTCCCAGTTCCCGCCTTCTCCATCGCACGTATAATTTGACTGCAAATTCATTTCCTCACGAGGCCTAATCTCCGGGCCTAGCCGCTGAACTCCCCTTTCCCTCTCTCAGCTAATTGAGTTTCCCTTCCGTAAAAGCACTAGTCCCATTAGCATGTTTGTTATCCTGGACTGGCTTCCTCTTTGTGCTGCGAAACACACTTTCAGCTGTAATTAAAGGTCCTGAAAAAAGTTTCTTTCCTCTCTGAGTCACAGAGAGGAAATCTCCTGCGAGTGACTTGCACTGAGACTCTAGGATTTGAAAATTAGAGAACTGGATCCAATGAAAGGATTTGATTTCAGAGAGCCGACATTTGCTAACAAAGCTAAGCTAATTCCTGGGCTATTCGCTCAGGGTCTCTCAATGACAAAATGACTTCTAACTTGACAGTTAAAGCTGTAAAGGAAAACAAAATATATTTTTTTCAACACAAAGACAGACTTCCTCTTAGCTATGTTGGTTATAGCAACCCCATAGCCAATGTTAAGGGCATGCCCTACAGTATCTCACAACTAGGCTCTGTGTCATACGTTACATTAAAGTACACCACTTAGCATATACACTCAGTAGCCAGTTTATTAGGTACACCCCGTTTACGAAAAGGGTTCGCTCTTACAGATAGGAGGCCATGGCTTGCTATATCAAGCAGGTAAGACAGGCATCGAGGCATTCAGTTACTGTTCACGTTAGAATGGGCAAAACTAGTGACCAAAGCAACTCTGAGCATGGTATGATTGTCGGTGCCGGTTCCATTATCTCAGAAACGGCTGGCCTCCTGGGCTTTTCATGCACAACAGTGTCTAGGGTTTACTGAGAATGGTGCGACAAACAAAAAACATCCAGTCCGCTGCAGGGAGAATAGCAAGAATCAAGCAAGCTAACAGGTGGCCCACAAACAGGCAAATAACAGCGCAGTACGACAGTTGTGTGCAGAATGATATCGCACAGCACAAAACTCGTTGATTCATGTCACGGATGGGCTACTGCAAAAGATGACCACACCAGGTTCCACTCCTATCAGCTAAAAACAAGAAGAATCGACTCCAGTGGGCACGCGATCACCAACCCTGGACAATTGAGAAGTGGAAAAACATTGCCTGGTTCAACGAATCCTGGTTCCTGTTGCGTCATGCTGATGACAGAGTCAGGATTTGGCGTAAGCAGCATGAGTCCATGTCCCCACCCTACCTGGTGTCAACAGTACAGGCTGGTGGAGGTGGTGTAATGGTGTGGAGAATGTTTTCCTGGCACACGTTAGGTCCCTTGATACCAATTGAGCAACGTTTCCATGCCCCCTAGAATTCAGGCTGTTCTGGAGGCAAAGGAGGGTCCGACCCAGTACTAGATCGGTGTACCTAATAAACTGAGTGTAGAGAAGGTAGTGTGAGGGTGATATGGTATGTAGTCAATGGCAAGAGGTTAGCTGTCCAAGGTTAATGTCTCACATTTCCACACCCTCTTCCAGTTGGGTGTCATATCAATGGCATGGATGGGTCTTTTACGGTCATATGTTGAGGATCCTTTGGCTTGCTAGGGTTAATGTCACATGCTTGACTTACGACTTTCTCAGGAACATAAATGCAGATCTTGACAATCCATGATTAAAACAGGTTTGAGTGCACAGCAACGACCAAGATCTGAATTTAAGTTCCTGAGAAGGTCTGAAGTCATGCATGTGACATTAACCCTAACTAGCCAAAAGATCCTCAACATGTGCTTGCACTGTATATGTAGCCAATTATGCTGCTGTTGCATTTGAACAGAATAGTGATTCATTAACTGTTGTCCCACTGAATACATACTGGATGTCAAACTTGACAGAAATATGCTCTCTGTGCGTTGATAAAAGGTGTCCATACTGAATAGAACAGTGACTAATGACTGTTGTCTTACCTCTGGTGTGGCTTGGGCCTCTCTTGCGACCTGTGGAGGAGCTGTGTGTGACGTGTTGAAAGTGGGCGATTTCCATGGTCGTGTTAGGACGGAAACTCTCCTTAAACCGCTGCATCAATGCCTCAACCGTCTCCTGCTTGGGGTCAAGGGCTGTGGGAGGGACAAAGCAATGAGATGTGAGATGTGTTAATAGGTTTCACATTTCAAGAGGGTGGATACAAATCTTGAGAAACAGACACTGGTATGTTGTAGATGCAGACAGGGAAGATTAAAGCAAACAAACACATTTGAATGAGAGCGGGTCTATGAAAACACTTTGTTCAGTAGTTTCCTCAACTTTCGTTTGTTTACTGGCTATGATGGAGGGCTTTCCAAAAGATTTGGAATTCAATGGTATACATCTGGGCAGTTACAATGTAAATTGCAAAGCCTAGTTACAGCAGATCAATTGGGCCTTATTCAATGGGCTTCCCCTCGCCGCTCTGTCGAAGACTTCAGTCATCCTAGTTCAACCTCTGAAAAAATAACCGACTTTGAATGTTGTTAAGTTTAGCATGAAGAAGCAGTTGTGTAATTCACGGCTGAAAAAGAAAATACCTCAGAAGCTTTGCACTATTTCAAAGGGTGTATCACCGCTGAATCAGGCTGCTGTAAGAGGCAAAGCACAAAGGACTACAGATGAGAAAAGTTGGACAAGTATCTTTCCAGTTAATCTTTCAAAATAGAGCGCTCCAGTTTACAAAGGGTAATGGCATGGTTTGCATAGACCTCCTATGAAAATCAATATGAGATGGAGCAAGTGTGGATTGCAGTGTGGCCCAGGCACATTTCTACTTTTCTTCTACTAGGCAGAAAATCCCCAAACCCTGGGGGACTTGTATGACCCATCTAAACATGTTCTGCCCCATTTGTGCCACAGAGACAAAAAATGAGATAGAATACTATTTCCGTTGTTTCCTCGGCACCAAAAAATCGTAAAACAATCCCTAAAAAAACACAGAAGGAAGCAACTATTTATCTAGCGCCTCAATTACCAAGCGGTGTGCTGTTCCCCGATGGTTCACAATGCATCAAGAGTTCAATTAAAGTGAGATATGTAGACCTGAGAGTCTCTCGGAGGAACAATGATACGTCTGGACAAGGGCTATTTACTCCAGTGCAGTGTGCAGGAGCGGAGCAGCCCAAAGTAAGCGACAGAGAGGGAGTTCGGAGATGGATGCGGCCCGGCTCACAGCGGTATAGCCCACTCCACAGGCAGGGTCATTTCTCAACCTCCCCCACTCCGTCAGTCTGTCTCTCAGGTGTGCTCACATCATGAATTATTATCATGCATCACCTTGCCGGGGGACGCTCAGGGAATACCAATGAGACTATAAAGTGGAGTGCTAAAATAAAAAGTTGTAGAATAAAAGTCAAATAGCATGAGAATTTGAAGTTATGATAAAGTTGGATATTATGTTTCCTTACTTTTAGTACAATGGAAACACTGTTACATTCATGTGTATGGTTCAGTTAGTTTGTATAAGCTGACATTGTAATTTGGTTCCTCAAAAAGACAAGACTATGAACTGTCTTATTGGTTTCGAAGTCTTATTGGTTTCAAAGTATATATTTTTTTTTTTAAGTAATATGGACTCATATTATATAATATGAACCAGGATACCATTGCCCCTTAAAAGTACTTTTAAAACACATGTTACAGTTTCATTGCATAAAACATATTTAATATGTGCGTTATAATATTAATTAAAATCAAATCATATCGTGCTTTGCTCTATGTTTTCCAGTTAGATGTGCTAAAACATCCTCAGAATGTGATTATGACTTTAATACAATACATTTTCTCATAACACTAGAACCGCCTGGCCTTTCAGCCTATAAGTAGCCGCTAGAGAATGTTGAGAACGTTGCCGGGCGCCTCCTTTAGCATACACATCAGATGCATATCAACCCACTAGGTGTGCAAACATAAGCACCAAGGCTTGATAAATATTGCATAAACAATGGTAAAGGATGAATTGCATGAAGAAATATTTGTGGAGATATATCAATTTAAAAATGTAACAATAGTTATTTCTTTAGGTAGAAAGGATATGTTTTCTATAATTTTGCATAATTCTACAAAGTCCTCGAGAAAAACATAAGCATATAGCATATTTCCGTTTCCCTTACAATAAAAATTTGTGTAATCCATTTGATCAACTTTATTTGTAGATTTGATTAGTAATAGAGTTAGTCATTAAAGCAGTTCAGTTACAGCTTCTGACAAAGCAGAAACGAAAAATGTTATAATAATATAACCAGTCAGGTGAAATGATTTGCTGTACTCCTAAACAAAAGCACCAGTGCATGAACAATTGTAAAGTATCAATTGCATAAAGAAATAATTGTAGAAATATATCCATGACAAGAAATAAAAACAGTAATTTGTTAATTGTATTGGTCCCTGTATTGTGCCCTTATGCATGAATTAATCACGTCTTCTCTTCATGCTTGATCCCAAGATGGCGTAGCAGTGCAGACGTGTTTTTGTTCTTCCCCTCGTGTACTTTTGTATTTTTCGTCTTTTTTGTATATATTTCATATTTATTTTCAATCTCTTTTCCATTTTTTATATTAAATATACCTTCCGGTAACCTGCCTCACCCAATGTGTTACGGAACCGCTATTTTCTTAGACCTTTTAGACAGAACTCCATCGGAAGCTAGCCAGCTAACTAGATACTAGCTATTCAGTCACTGTTAGCCATTGCTACCGGCCTTTACCTTCTGCACAGACACCAGCCCTTTTTAGCCTGGATAATACTCGCCAGCCTGCCACCATCCACTACAACGCTGGATCCCTGCCGTAAACCCTGGACCACTATACCTGATCTCCACAGCTAGCTAGCTGCCACCGAGTGACACAGCCCTGAACCAGGCCCACCTCCCGACCTCCTCCCAAACACGGCTAGAACCCACTACTCCACCGGTTCCTTGCCGTGAGCTCTCGACCCTGGCACGCACCGGATTCATCGCTGCTACCAAGTGGCTATAGTGGCTAACGCCCCTGCCCCGAAGCTAGCACCAGTAAGCCGAGAGCCAGGCGCATCTCCCGGCTAGCAAAGGAAAGTACTATGCACTGAATCTATTCTACCACACCCATAAATCTGATCCCTTTATTATCTGTTCCTAACGCACCAGACGACCTGTTCTTATAGCCTTCAACCGTACCCTCATCCTACTCCTCCTCTGTTCCTCGGGTGATGTGGAGGTAAACCCAGGCCCTGTGTGTCCCCAAGCACTCTCATTTGATGACTTCTGTAATTGTAAAAGCCTTGGTCTCATGCATGTTAACTTCTTAGGGAGTGGTGGGGCACTCCCGACACTACCCGGTGAAATGCAAGGCGCCAAATTCAAAATCCAAAAGTTGAATTATTAAACATGCAAACATGCATCATCAGTGGGGCAAAAAAGTATTTAGTCAGCCACCAATTGTGCAAGTTCTCCAACTTAAAAAGATGACAGAGGCCTGTAATTTTCATCATAGGTACACTTCAACTATGACAGACGAAATGAGAAAAAGAAATCCAGAAAATCACATTGTAGGATTTTTAATTTATTTATTTGCAAATTATGGTGGAAAATAAGTATTTGGTCAATAACAAAAGTTTATCTCAATACTTTGTTATATACCCTTTGTTGGCAATGACAGAGGTCAAACGTTTTCTGTAAGTCTTCACAAGGTTTTCACACACTGTTGCTGGTATTTTGGCCCATTCCTCCATGCAGATCTCCTCTAGAGCAGTGATGTTTTGGGGCTGTCGCTGGGCAACACGGACTTTCAACTCCCTCCAAAGATTTTCTATGGGGTTGAGATCTGGAGACTGGCTAGGCCACTCCAGGACCTTGAAATGCTTCTTACTGAAGCCACTCCTTCGTTGCCAGGCGGTGTGTTTGGGATCATTGTCATGCTGAAAGACCCAGCCACGTTTCATCTTCAATGCCCTTGCTGATGGAAGGAGGTTTTCACTCAAAATCTCACGATACATGGCCCCATTCATTCTTTCCTTTACATGGATCAGTCGTCCTGGTCCCTTTGCAGAAAAAACAGCCCCAAAGCATGATGTTTCCACCCCCATGCTTCACAGTAGGTATGGTGTTCTTTGGATGCAACTCAGCATTCTTTGTCCTCCAAACACGACGAGTTGAGTTTTTACCAAAAAGTTCTATTTTGGTTTCATCTGACCATATGACATTCTCCCAATCCTCATCTGGATCATCCAAATGCTCTCTAGCAAACTTCAGACGGGCCTGAACATGTACTGGCTTAAGCAGGGGGACACGTCTGGCACTGCAGGATTTGAGTCCCTGGCGGCGTAGTGTGTTACTGATGGTAGGCTTTGTTACTTTGGTCCCAGCTCTCTGCAGGTCATTCACTAGGTCCCCGTGTGGTTCTGGGATTTTTGCTCACCGTTCTTGTGATCATTTTGACCCCACGGGTGAGATCTTGCGTGGAGCCCCAGATCAAGGAAGATTATCAGTGGTCTTGTATGTCTTCCATTTCCTAATAATTGCTCCCACAGTTGATTTCTTCAAACCAAGCTGCTTACCTATTGCAGATTCAGTCTTCCCAACCTGGTGCAGGTCTACAATTTTGTTTCTGGTGTCCTTTGACAGCTCTTTGGTCTTGGCCATAGTGGAGTTTGGAGTGTGACTGTTTGAGGTTGTGGACAGGTGTCTTTTATACTGATAACAAGTTCAAACAGGTGCCATTAATACAGGTAACGAGTGGAGGACAGAGGAGCCTCTTAAAGAAGAAGTTACAGGTCTGTGAGAGCCAGAAATCTTGCTTGTTTGTATGTGACCAAATACTTATTTTCCACCATAATTTGCAAATAAATTCATTAAAAATCCTACAATGTGATTTTCTGGATTTTTTCCCCTCATTTTGTCTGTCATAGTTGAAGTGTACCTATGATGAAAATTACAGGCCTCTCTCATCTTTTTAAGTGAGAGAACTTGCACAATTGGTGGCTGACTAAATACTTTTTTGCCCCACTGTACAAGTGTTGCATAGTCATCAAAAGCTCTGCTTCTTGGCAATATCACAGCGTTGTCAGATTTCAAAAAGGCTTTATGGCGAAAGCACCACATTTGATTGTTTGAGGATAGCACCCACACATATTTTTCACATTACAATAAATTCATAAGACATCACGGTTCACACATAACACATTTCACAGTGAAAACAAATCCCTTACCTTTTGAAGAACTTCTGCTGAGGGCTTCCCAAGTGTCCAACGAAGACAATCCATGGTTCTTTTGTTAGAAAATGTAATGTATTATATCCATAAATCTCTGTTTGGTTGGCGCGTTATAATGAGTTTATACAGCCTCCACTCGTCCATTGAAACGTGAAGAGAACTCGTTCAACTTATACCTATAAACTTGTCCAAGAACAATCAAACATAATTGTAAATGTATCCTTAGGAACACTTTTATGTATACGTTGTATAATATTTAAACCGGAATATAAACTGGGCGATAAGAAAGGAAAAAACCACAGAGCGCGCCAGCCGGGAACGCGCATTTTCTTCTATTGACATCTGTGTGGCCACTTCCTTATTCGTCTTCTTCTACAATCTAAAAGCAGCTAAAAAGAATCAAAACACTTTCTCGAGACTGTTGACATCCAGAGGAAGCAATAGGTACTGCATTCATATGCCCTTATATGGGCATGTTTATAAGGGAGGGGTTCCAAATGAGGCAATGTGTCAAAACCACTTTTTCCAGGACAGAAATTCCTCGGGTTTTTGCCTGCCATATCCGTTCTGTTATACTCACAGACAAAATGTTAACACTTTTAGAAACTTCAGAGTGTTTCCTATCCAATGGTACTAAATATGTGCATATCCTATTTTCTGGGTCTGAATGGGAGGCATTTTACTTTGGGCACACCAGGCTCTCCAAAACCGTCACCTCGTGCGCTGCTCCCAAAGAAGTTAACATCAGAAGCCTCCTCCCTAAGTTTGTTTTACTCACTGCTTTAGCACACTCCGCCAACCCTGATGTCCTTGCCATGTCTGAATCCTGGCTTAGGAAGACCACAAAAAAATTGGAGATTTCCATACCCAACTACAATATTTTCAGCCAAGATAGAACTGCCAAAGGGGGAGGAGTTGCAATCTATTGCAGAGATTGACATAACTTTGCAGGCTTACTTTCCAGGTCGGTGCCCAAACAGTTCGAACTTCTAATTCTAAAAATGTATCTCTCCAGAAATAAGTCTCTCACTGTTGCCGCCTGCTATAGACCCCCCTAAGCTCCCAGCTGTGCCCTGGATACCATATGTGAATTGACTGCCCCCATCTATCTTCAGAGTTCATTCTGTTGGGTGACCTGAACTGGGATATGCTTAACACCCCGGCAGTCCTACAATCTAAGCTAGATGCCCTCAATCTCACACAAAACATCAAGGAACCCACCAGGTACAATCCTAAATCTGTGAACATGGGCACCCCTCATAGATATTATCCTGACCAACTTGCCCTCCAAATACACCTCTGCTGTTTTCAATCAGGATCTCAGTGACCACTGCCTCATTGCCTGCATCCACTATGGGCCCGCAGTCAAACGACCCCCCCTTATCACTGTCAAAATTTTATGAACATAACGCGCCAACCAAATGGAGATTTATGGATATAATAAATGACTTTTTCTAACAAAAGAACCATTGGATGTCTTCGTTGGACACTTGGGAAGCCCTCAGCAGAAGTTCTTCAAAAGGTAAGGGATTTGTTTTCGCTGTGAAATGTGTTTTGTGTGAACCGCGATGGTTTATGAATTTATGCTAATGGTTAAATATTGTAGGTGCTATCCTCAAACAATCAAATGTTGTGCTTTCGCCGTAAAGCCTTTTTGAAATCTGACAACGCTGTGATATTGCCAAGAATCAGAGCTTTTGATGACTATGCAACACTTGTATATTGATGAATGTTTAATAATTCAACTTCTGGATTTTGAATTTGGTGCAGGTGCACACGGAACAAGGCCCAAGAAAACTGTTCAGTGCAACCGATTTGGCGCCTTGCATTTCACCGGGTAGTGTCGGGAGTGGGGCGCTAGCGCACCACTGCTCCATAAGAGGTTATTAATAAACAAATTAGCCACATTTGGGCAGTCTTGATAAAAAAAAAAATGAACAGAAATGCAATGGTTCATTGTATCAGTCTAACACTTTGCACATACAGTGGCCAAAATCTAAATTGCAGCTGGGCTGAAATAACACATTATGGCCATTCTCTTGCATTTCAAAGATGGTACAAAAAAATCAGTGTCAAGGTAATAGAGGTAATTAGGTACAGTTGAAGTCGGAAGTTAACATACACTTAGGTTGGAGTCATTAAAACTAGTTTTTCAACCACTCCACAGATTTCTTGTTAACAAACTATAGTTTTGGCAAGTCGGTTAGGACATCTACTTTGTGCATGACAAAAGTAATATTTACAACAATTGTTTACAGACAGATTATTTCACTTATAATTCACTGTATCACAATTCCAGTGGGTCAGAAGTTTACATACACTAAGTTGACTGTGCCATTAAACAGCTTGGAAAATTCCCGAAAATGATGTCATTGCTTCAGAAGCTTCTGATCTAAAGCAATAAGATAATTGACATCATTTGAGTCAATTGGAGGTGTACCTGTGGATGTATTTCAAGGCCTATCTTCAAACTCAGTGCCTCTTTGCTTGACAGAAATCGTCCTTGGGAGAAGTTTGTCATTGGGAGAAATTTCCAAACGCCTGAAGGTACCACGTTCATCTGTACAAAAAATAGTACGCAAGTATAAACACCATGGGACCACGCAGTCGTCATACCGCTCAGGAAGGAGACGCGTTCTGTCTCCTAGACATGAGCGTACTTTGGTGCGAAAAGTGCAAATCAATCCCAGAAAAACAGCAAAGGACCTTGTGAAGATGCTGGCGGAAACAGGTACAAAAGTATCTATATCCACAGTAAAACAAGTCCTTTATTGGCATAACCTAAAAGGCCGCTCAGCATGGAAGAAGCCACTGCTCCAAAACCGCCATAAAAAAGGCAGACTACAGTCTGCAAATGCACATGGGGACAAAGATCGTACTTTTTGGAGAAATGTCCTCTGGTCTGATGAAACAAAAATACAGCTGTTTGGCCATAATGACCATTGTTATGTTTGGAGAAAAAGGGGGAGGCTTGCAAGCCGAAGAACACCATTCCTACCGTGAAGCACGGGGGTGGCAGCATCATGTTGTGGGGGTGCTTTTCTGCAGGAGGGACTGGTGCACTTCACAAAATAGATGGCATCATGAGGAAAATTATGTGGATATATTGACACAACATCTCAAGACATCAGTCAGGAAGTTAAATCTTTTGTCAAAAAAGGGTCTTCCAAATGGACAATGACCCCAAGCATACTTCCAAAGTTAAAATAAATGGCTTAAGGAAAACAAAGTAAAGGTATTGGAGTGGCCATCACAAAGTGCTGACCTCAATCCTATAGAACATTTGTGGGCAGAACTGAAAAAGCGTGTGCGAGCAAGGAGGCATACAAATCTGCCTCAGTTACACCAGCTCTGTCAGGAGGAATGGGCCAAAATTCACCCAACTTATTGTGGGAAGCTTGTGGAAGGCTACCCGAAACGGAAATTTATACTAGGATTAAATGTCAGGAATTGCGAAAAACTGAGTTTAAATGTATTTGGCTAAGGTGTATGTAAACTTCCGACTTCAACTGTACATGTAGGTAGAGTTATTAAAGTGGCTATGACAAAGGTGGCTGGAGTCTTTGACAATTTTTGGGCCTTCCTCTGACACCACCTGGTATAAAGGTCCTGGATGGCAGGAGGCTTGGCCCTGGTAATGTACTGGGCCGTACGCACTACCCTCTGTAGTGCCTTGCGGTCGGAGGCCGAGCAGTTGCCATACCAGGCAGTGATGCAACCCGTCAGGATGCTCTTGATGGTAGATCTGTAAAACCTTTTGAAGATCTGAGTACCCATGCCAAATCTTTTCAGTCTCCTGAGGGGGAATAGATTTTGTCGTGCCCTCTTCACGACTATCTTGGTGTGCTTGGACCATGTTAGTTTGTTGGTGATTTGGACGCCAAGGAACTTGAAGCTCTCAACCTGTTCCGCTACAGCCCCATCGATGAGAATGGGGGCGTGCTCGGTCCTCCTTTTCCTGTAGTCCACAATCATCTCCTTTGTCTTGATCACGTTGAGGAAGAGGTTGTTGTCCTTGCGTCACACAGTCATGTCTCTGACCTCCCCCCTATAGGCTGTCTCATCATTGTCGGTAATCAGGCCTACCACTGTTGTGTCATCAGAAAACTTCATGATGGTGTTGGAGTTGTGCCTGGCCGTGCAGTCATGAGTGAACAGGGAGTACAGGAGGGGACTGAGCACACACCCCTGAGGGGCCCCCATGTTGAGGATCAGCGTGGCGGATGTGTTGTTACCTACCTTTACCACCTGGGGCGGCCCGTCAGGAAGTCCAGGATCCAGTTGCAGAGGGAGGTGTTTAGTCCCAGGATCCTTAGCTTAGTGATGAGCTTTGAGGGCACTATGGTGTTGAACACTGAGCTGTAGTCAATGAATAGCATTCTCACATTAGGTGTTCCTTTTGTCCAGGAGTGAAAGGGCAGTGTGGAGTGCAATAGAGATTGCATCATCTGTGGATCTGTTGGTGCGGTATGCAAATTGGAGTGGGTCTAGGGTTTCTGGGATAATTGCTTTGATGTGAGCCATGACCAGCCATTCAAAGCATGTCATGGCTACAGACGTGAGTGCTACGGGTCAGTAGTCATTTAGGCAGGTTACCTTAGTGTTCTTGGGCACAGGCACTATGGTGGTCTGCTTGAAACATGTTAGTATTACAGACTAAGACAGTTTAGACACTTGCCAGTTGGTCAGCGCATGCTCGGAGTACACGTCCTGGTAATCCGTCTGGCCCAGCGGCCTTGTGTATGTTGACCTGCTTAAAGGTCTTACTCACACTCGCTGCGGAGAGAGTGATCACACAGTCATCCGGAACAGCTGATGATCTCAGGCATGTTTCACTGTTACTTGCCTCGAAATGAGAATATAAGTTATTTAGCTCATCTGGTAGGCTCATGTCGCTGGCCAGCTCTCGGCTGTGCTTCCCTTTGTAGTCTGTAATAGTTTGCAAGCCGGTGTAGTATGATTCGATCTTAGTCCTGTCCAGTATTGACGCTTTGCCTGTTTGATGGTTCGTCGGAGGGCATAGCGGGATTTCTTATAAGCTTCCCGGGTTAGTCTCGCTCCTTTTAAGCGGCAGCTCTACCCTTTAGCTCGGTGCGAATGTTGCCTGTATTCCATGGCTTCTGGTTGGGGTATGTACGTACAATCACTGTGAGTCAAAGTACGTATTGATAAAGCCAGTGACTGATGTGGTGTACTCCTCAATGCCATCGGAAGAATCCCGGAACATATTCCAGTCTGTGCTAGCAAAACAGTCCTGTAGTTTAGCATCTGCTTCATCTGACCACTTTTTTTATAGACCGAGTCATTGGTGCTTCCTGCTTTAATTTTAGCTTGTAAGCAGGAATCAAGAGGATAGAGTTATGGTCAGATTTGTCAAATGGAGGGCGAGGGAGAGCTTTGCACGCATCTCTGTGTGTGGAGTAAAGGTGGTCTAGATAGTTTTTCCATCTGGTTGCACATGTGACATGCTGATAGAAATGAGGTAAAACTGATTTAAGTTTCCCTGCATTAAAGTCCCCGGCCACTAGGAGCGCCGCCTCTGGATGAGCATTTTCCAGTTTGCTTGTGGCGGAATACAGCTCAGTGAGAGCGGTTTTAGTGCCAGCCTCTGTCTGTGGAGGTATGTAGACAGCTACGAAAAATACAGATGAAAACTCTAAGTAGATAGTGTGGTCTACAGCTTATCATGAGATACTCTACCTCAGGCGAGCAAAACCCTGAGACTTCCTTAGATATCGTGCACCAGCTATTGTTTACAAATAAACATAGGCCCCCGCCCCGTGTCTTACCAAAGGCTGCTGTTCTGTCCTGCCGATAGAGTGTATACCCCACCAGTTTTTAATGTCATCGTTCAGCCACGACTCTGTGAAACATAAGATATTACAGTTTTTAATGTCCCGTTGGTAGGATATACGTGCATTCAGTTTGTCCCATTTATTTTCCAGCGATTGAACGGAAGGCAAGGGCAAATTAGCCACTCATCGCCTGATCCTCACGAGGCATCCTGATCTCTTTCCGCAAAACCTACTTTTCCTTTTCCAGCGAATTACAGGGATCTGGGCCTGGTCAGGTGTCTGTAGCATATCCCTCGCGTCCGACTCGTTGAAAAACAACGCCCCGTCCAATTTCAGGTAATCCCAGTTCTGATGTCCAGAAGCTCTTTTCGGTCATAAGAGACGGTAGCAGCAACATTATGTACAAAACAGGTTACGAACAACAAGAAAAAGCAAACAAAATAGCATGGTTGGTTAACAGCCGAAAGGATGGCAGCCCTACCCTCTGGCGCCATCTTGCTAATTTGTCATGGCCCCTTAAGTTAGCAATAGCTGTAAAATAAAAACAATATTTAAAAAACTGCCTCAATACTTATCTGACAACTGAGCAATACAAAATATAGATGTTTATAGATGTCAAGAGTGTGTAAATCTGTCATCAAGGCAAAGGGTGGCTACTTTGGAGAATCTCAAATACAAAATACACTTTGTTCCACCTGTCACCAGAGGGGCGGCAGAGACCATCCTAGAGACATTAACTACTTACGGAGTGGTGGGGCATTGAAACGTGAAGAGAACGCGTTCAAATATACCTATAAACTTTTCCTAAACAAATCAAATACCAGTTAAAATGCATCCTTAGCTATCCTTTTATGAATATTAGCGATAATATTTCACTCGGATGGTCACCTAAACGTTATATAAGTAAAATAAAGTGGGGCGCGCAGCCAGACTCACGCCCGAGAAAACTTGTTGACATCTGAGCTACCTTGACCATTTCCTGTACTTATTCGTTCTGTTTACTCCAATCTCTCTGAGTCTTTGTATATAGACTGTTGACATCTAGTGGAAGCCATAGGTACTGCAGTCCCAGTCCTGGTTACAAATGGATTCAATAGGGAGTGTGTCAAACAGAGCAATAGGTCACCAGAAACTGATTTCCCGGATAGATTTTTATTGGTTTTTCGCCTGGTAAATGAGTTCTTTTATACTCACAGACATTATGTTAACACTTTTATAAACCTCAGAGTGTTTCCTATCCAATAGGCAGGCATTTTTCTTTGGGCATGCCAGACTCTCCAAAACCGTCACCTCACCTGCCGCTCCCTAAGAAGTTAATGACACTCAGGTGTGTCCTATTTACTCATTACGATTTCCCTGTTAAAAGATGTGTTTTCTGTTGTCCTTTGCAGAATATTGAATTGTTTACAGTGTGCGGTCGTGTCCTGAGTGAGGTTTCGAGGACGTTTTTTGGTGTGTGTAAAATACTTTTTTTGAAGGTTTTACTGATTATAATGAGCTAATCCTAGGCTATTTGCCAGCTATGTGTGACGCCATGTTTGTTGACATTATACAATGCATTCTGGGTGTCACGTAAACGTCTGTCAGACCAAATGGTTCACTCATCTTTCATGTAAACTTCCGAAAGTGAATGAAGGGAAGTGAATGATTGTAGACGACACACCCCCTTCAACATGCATACTTCAAACAGACCAAACTCATCTTGCCTCCTGTTATTATCTTTGGTTGACGCGAAAAACAAACATGGCAGCGCGCACAAGCTACCCATCGTTGGATTACTTATGATTTCTAGAAAGTGTTTTACTAAATTATTTAGTTGTTGATCAATGTTGAGCTTACCCTTGATGTGATGAATTATAAATAGTAATTGCTATTAGGTAATTAATATTGTGGTTTCTGTCAGCCGAGAGTTATCTAAATCTGACCGTTTGTGTTATGTCAATATTTCCTCAGTTAGCGGTAGGTCTGTGGTAGCTTATATTTTCCGGTTTGGATGATTGTGTAAGCTTTTGCTAGTTCTGTGAATTTTTGAACATTGCATCCAAAAATAAACTTGTCACATTCAGGACATGACTTTGTAAGGACTGTGTTTGCGCAAAATGTTTCTGTGAAAAAACAGTGTGCCTAGCTCATATGCTGACTGTGCGTCAATCGAAACTGGGCGTTCTAAATAAGCATTCTAATCAAACCAGTTTGAGCATTTGCTGCAGGGACCACTGTAGAATGATCACACCTGTTTGTTGGTACGTGTGAAAAGGTTAAACTAGTGGCCAAACACAGAGCACTGTAGAGTATGCCCTCTGCCCTTGGGGTGAAAAACACACTACCCTATGCACCATGTCCTTTACTCATGCCCACTTCTTAAACAAGGAGCGATGTAGCCATAAAGCCAACAGCTCACTCATTCATGTCCACTTAAACACATCATGTACGAATGTGACATGTTCCGTGAGCCTGGGAAGGCTCCATGAGATGGCTCATCTAATGATAGTGAGACGCTGTATACAGTGAGCTATCCAGCTAGCGAGCATGCTACGCTAAGGCAGTAAATGCACTGAGAATTCCCCATTGGGCATTTGATGATGCGCTAGGCGAATACACGGGCCTCAGCTCAGCAAACAAAAACACAGGGTGGGCCGGGAGGGCAGCAACCACTTAAGCCCTGACTGAGGAGCGGCTCCCTGCCTGGCTGCATGATAGGAGGTTAACTAGGGCCATGCATATTGCATGGGCCCTGGGTGCTCTCTTTGTTCTATCAGGGAGGTGGAGATGCTATCCCAAACAGGCCCAGAGAGGCCACGTGGCGCACTCCTTCAAATACACATCGCTTGTCTCTTTAGTGTGTTCGGCAAATGCTGACCACACACACACACACACACACACACACACACACAGACACAGACACACACACACACACACACACACACACACACACACACACACACACACACACACACACACACACACACACACACACACACACACCCTCTAGGAATTGTTGAAACCAACAGTCAGTACAGGTTTTTAATAATTCCAAAACACAAAGCTAAGAGTGGATTTCAGCAAGAAACAAAAAGAGAATAAAAAAAAGTTTAACAATCAGAAATTCAATTTCCTTTCTCCCTGAAAATGGTTGCTTAAAGAGGTTTTTAAGATGCAGCACAGGATGTTAGTGGCACCTTAATTGAGGAGAACAGGCTCGTTCTAATGACTGGAGCGAAATAAATGCAATGATAACAAATATTTCAAACACAAGGTTTCCATGTTATGCAGCCTCCTGTGAGATGCAGGTAAGAGATAGCTTATTGCAGCTAGCAGAATATGGAGGACATAAAATATTACAGTACCCGAAGTAATAGCTAGTAAAAGCACTAGGCTCTCAGAATAAAATCCCTTTTTCCTTTACTTATTTCCTTTACTTGACACTTTACTTATGATACTTTCCTTTCCTTAGGACACTGTTGAAGGCACTTCTGGGACTGAGGGTCTTTCTCTCCA
Organism: Brachymystax lenok tsinlingensis; assembly: GCA_030435695.1. NCBI lineage: Eukaryota > Metazoa > Chordata > Actinopteri > Salmoniformes > Salmonidae > Brachymystax > Brachymystax lenok. The sequence goes on along the minus strand of CM059815.1, from coordinate 17,635,936 downwards.
CTGAAAGCCCAAGCTTGCTTCTCACTTACAGCTCAATACAAGCCAGCATCTTCCTTATCTCCCCTCGTCCCTTATCTGCAGTGACAGTGGGTTAACAGTGTGTTAGAAGCATTGGACACAACCACTAGCGCAGTGCCCTGTCCCATGAGATCTCAGCGGGTTCACACCTCCAGTTCGCCAGAACATAACCTTATGGAAAGGCACAAACAACAGTTGTGTGTGTGTGAGAGAGAATGTGAATGCTAGAGTGTGTGTGAGTGAGTGAGTGAGTGAGTGAGTGAGTGAGTGAGTATGTGAATGCTAGAGTGTGTGTTTGATTCAGGGAGTGTTGATGGCTGGTGAATCCATTCTGTGCTTGGCTGCACTTTCAGCACCCTTCAATCTTCCCTCTAGACAATACACAGTGATTACAGCTTTGGGCCCGAAGCCTTAGGTTCTCTACTGCCTGACACAACAATGTGTTTGTTTGTGTGTGTACAAGTATGAGACTTTGTGTGTATGTTTGTTGGTATGTATTGTCACGAACCGGCTCAAAGCCTGTAACAAAAAGGGAGACAACGTGGAGATAAGGAATAACAAAAATATATTTATTAATTGAGGTAACCTATATACAATTAACAATGGGGTGTAGTCAGTAATCAGTAGTGTAAGTGAGTGGTTGCGTGTATAGATGTGATAATGAGGAGTGTTGAAAGATGACAAAACAAACAAACAAACCGGCCACAAAAATGCCACAACCAAAATAAAACAGTGTGTCTGCATGGAGAGAGTCTCCTCAATGAATGGGGAAGAGGACACACCTGGGCCCGGGATACACCTGAGCCGGGAGGGTCATCCCATTTCGCTGACGACCCTCCCGGCTCCGCCCACCAACATCCTAATAAGGAAAACAAGAGCAAAGAGAAAGAATACAGCAGACAGAGTGGGAGGGTCATCACAGTATGTGTGTATCGGCCTGAAACCAGCCAAGGGAGTCAAAATTCTATTGGGTCTTTGTTGGAATAACACTGGCCCTCAGTGGGCTCTCGCATTCAATATGTCTGCTAAGGAGTGCGGAACACTGAACAGGTGATGGGGATTTACTTCAAGTGGCCGCTCCACACCTCAAACAACCAGCTCTCTTTCCTTCCCTTCTCCTTCACGCTCTCCTTCCCTGCCATATCTCCCCTCTTCCTCAGCCCTCCCTCCAGATCTCATCAGTGAGAAATCGATTGATACAGAAAGAGAAAAGGTGAGAAGGAGAAAGAGTGAGGAGGAATAAGGAAGGGAGATCAGCGGTCTCTACTCTCCAGTGGGGACATTGTGGTCACTGTCCTTATTCAAAGTTCACCACGACTACATGCACACACTGGGCAGTAACACCGGAGAATGCCTGCTAACAAGAAATCTGTCTGTCAGGCAATAATTTTTTCAGGTCTATGCCAATGATCCCGCTGTAAGGTTGTTATGCTAAAACGGAGTCACAATATACCTATTCACAATGAGATGTCGTACAGATGTCCAGACACATTTGCTCATGAATTCGGGTGTGTTTCGCTGCTAAGAAAACAGGCAAAGGCACTGTGGGTTTGGAATTCGGAGGAACAAATCAAATCAAACAAGAGCCATTCAAATTCAGTCGTGGATGTATCCATGAGGGAGATGTGTTTTTCTTAAGACTCTACAAATCCCTGATGCTTTAGTCAAGAGTCACTCCACAGGGAGGAGAAAGGCTGCGAGCCCGATGATTCAACTCCCTCTCCCTCTTTTTTTTTCATCACTTTTTCTCTCCCCCCTTCATTGTCCATCTTTCTCTATCACCCCCTCCCTCCCTTCTCTCTCTCTCCTCACACTCACTCCCACTTTCCCTGTCTGGCTGACGGATTGAAAGAGAGGGAGATAAATGGAAGGGAAATGGGAATACACCCCAGCTCCGATTCCCTCTGTGATTTACTCAATTTGCCATTGTTTCAGGATGAGTCTGGAGGGGGTCTGCACCCTGGGATGGCACAGCCATGACAGTGCTGCCTCTGGGAGCGTGACGAGAGAGAATGAAGAGAAGAGGGAAAATGGTGAGAAGAGAGAGAATAATGAAAAGAGAGTGTGGGGGGGAGTGAGAATTGGAAAAGTGGGGACAGGGGTTGAGGGGGACAGGGGACAGGGGAGAGGAAGACAGACAGAGATTAGGGCAGAAGGAAGGGTAAAGACTGTAAAGAAATCTCCCCTTGCCCTCTTGCTTATGCAGAAAAGCATTGGCTGTGCTACAGACTGTGTAACACAAAGTGGGGAGGAAAAGAGGTACCTATCTTCACTCTTTGCCTTTGAAGAAGCTCAAATGAGGAGGAAAATAAAATTGATAGAATGAGAGCTCCAAATGGGTCCAATTGAAACTTTGATGTGCAGGCAGAGAGAGAGCGAGAGAGATGGTTGTGATTGTTTTCAATGCCCCATTTTCCCATCCCCCTCTTGTTTCATGTACTTATCTGTGCAAGTTTTCCCCCTTGTAATGACTGGCAGGAAAGAGAGCAGGGAGGGGGGGGTTCGCAGGGAGAGAGACTCAGGTTGGACACAAACACACATGCACACGCATACACACACACTCTTCTCCTAAAGACTTTCTCTCCAGTGCTTGTACTTATTTTCAAATTTTTGTCATTTCCTGCTTCTTGAGAGTGTGTAATGTGCCAGCTTCAGAGTCAAACAATTTCCTTTTGACTAGCACCGCCTTCCTTTGTATTTCCAGCCTCTGCTGTTTGCCGAGGAGCAGAAAAAAGGCTATCTATAGCCTCTTGCCATGGGCCTGAATGAAATATGAATGTGCTTCTTCTCCTGCCTGTGTGCCAGCAGAGGCGTTGCGGGTCATAGTCTGGTCTCACGCTGCTCTGAGAGAAGCCACACCACGGCATTACTGCTGCAAATTGGCCAGGAGTGTAGTTATACACCCGCGCAGCACAAAATATTTTAATATATTTACATTAATTTATCTAGTGTGATGACAACTGGAGGAGGGGAGGAAAACTGGAGACTGCTGGAAATGTTTATGGACACATTATGGCTACTTTGTGCATGTGTCTGCAAGAGGTAACCTGGCAACGAGGATCTATGCGCCACCCTTGGCAAGAGGAACCTGGCCCCAATGTGGAAGGCTTTAAACACTTTACAGCTAAAGAACAAACCGGATCTGTACACAAGCTGCGCAAGTAGACATTTGGTTCCCTAACATCTGTTATCAAGATGGATCTTCAATTTAAAACAATCTCCAGTTAAAAACCACCGGCATTATATCAGTCAATTCAGGGTTTTTAAATGAAATCTCACCATAATGACTGCAGTATGTAACAAAACATCAATCAATTGTTTTGCCATCCTGTGGTTGGTTTCCTTTTGACTCATGTGTTCTCCACCCTTCATGGAAAGGTAAAGGTTTCTTATCAGTGCATATATGTTGAAGCACCATGCAAATAAATAATGATCTTCACTGCACGTGAGGAGCAGTGAAATGAGATATGAGACCATTGGATGAACCTAGTCTATTTCCATGAAGTCGTGCCTAAAAAAACACTCATGGACTATCCAACTGATGTGATCTCACAGCCTATTTGACATTTACATCCCCTGAGACTTCAATTCCCAGCATTAATCAGTGACCTCACTTCCTCTATGACCTTGGATACACTAGATTGATCAGGTTTGGCTCTGTGTAGGAAATTGAGGGCCATAAAATGTCATGAAGTCAGATTATAGTTCTTAATGTTGCCTACTTAGTCAATTGTTTGGATAAAAACAGTTCCAAGTCGGTCTATGTCCATGTCTAGCTACTGTAGCTCCCTTCTTTCTGGCTAGTTTTAGATGGTAATGAAGCCTAGGAAAAATCACACCAACCATAACAGACAGCTAAAACAGCTAAGGATGGAGCTGCTCCTGGATTTACAGCTCACACCCTGTCATAAATTAACTTCTTAGGGAGCGGCTCCCGAGGTGACGGTTTTGGAGAGTCTGGCGTGCCCAAAGTAAAATGCCTCCCACTCAGGCCAAGAAAATAGGATATGCACATAATTAGTATTATTGGATAGGAAACACTCCGAAGTTTCTAAAAGTGTTAACATAATGTCTGTGAGTATAACAGAACGGATATAGCAGCCGAAAACCCGAGGAATTTCTGTCCTGGAAAAAGTGTTCTTGACACATTGTCTCATTTTGAACCCCTCCCTATTGAAAACAGACATTTCTGGGAGTAAGATTGCAGTACCTATTGCTTCCACTGGATGTCAACAGTCTCTAGACAGTGTTTGGTGATGTTATAGTTGCTCTGCATGATAATAGAAGAAGAATTTCGAACTGGTCATCGGATGTAAACACGCTGTGTTTTTTTCCTTTCCTATCGTCCAGTTTATAATCCGGTTGAAATATTATAGTAAATATACATAAAAGTGTTCCTAAGGATACATTATCAATGATGCTTGATTGTTCTTGGACAAGTGTATAGGTATAGGTTGAACGCGTTCTCTTCACGGTTCAATGGGCGAGTGGACGCTGTATTTTATGATCATAACGCGCCAACCAAACAGAGATTTATGGATATAATAAATGACTTTTTCTAACAAAAGAACCATTGGATGTCTTCGTTGGACACTCGGGAAGCCCTCAGCAGAAGTTCTTCAAAAGGTAAGGGATTTGTTTTCGCTGTGAAATGTGTTTTGTGTGAACCGCGATGGTTTATGAATTTATGCTAATAGAAAAATATTGGAGGTGCTACCCTCAAACAATCAAATGTTGTGATTTCGCCGTAAAGCCCTTTTGAAATCTGACAACGCTGTGATATTGCCAAGAAGCAGAGATTTTGATGACTATGCAACACTTGTATATTGATGAATGTTTAATAATTCAATTTTTGGATTTTGAATTTGGCGCCTTGCATTTCACCGGGTAGTGTCGGGAGTGGGGAGCTAGCGCCCCACCACTCCCTAAGTAGTTAAATACATTCATGACTTCTTACTTCAAACGGGTGGCAGTTTGTGTGCAAAGTATATGATTGCTGTGAGAATAGTTTCTAAAATGTATCAACGATAAGTGTCTCTCTTTTCTCTCTCTCACTCTCCATGTAGTTGTGTAGAAAGACACCATATTGTGTTAATCCACTAGGGACCTTTTTCTCATGTATTAAGTGTTGATGTTTATTCTGTGTTATTATTTAGATAGCTAGTAAATAAATAATTAAACCAATTTGTGTAGTACTGAATCATAAGTAAGGCTGGGGTTTTTGCAGATCCAAGGTTACAACTGTTCAGAATTATGATATGATAAGAGTTTATGATTTAATACGTTGACCGTTTTATGGATGTGATAGGTAAAGAGTTTAATTCGGGAGATGGTAACTCTTTAAACAACTGCTCTCGTGGTGCCCCCAAATTTCTAATGAGTTAATTGTTACACGATCCAATTAAAATCGGTTAACAATTAAACATAGTTAGTTGATTCGATAAATAAGTTATCAGATTAATGAATGTAAAGCCACGACACCTGGGATATGGTATCCATATTATAAATTCCTTTAGCCAGACAACTTAGTGTGTTCCTAATATGGGATGCCATACTGTCAAGACCCCCAAACTGAGCGGGATCACATGGAAGGAACCATAACTCAATATACTATGATATGTTTTGTACCATTATTAATCATGACTTTACACTAAGTTACTGTGAGCTCTGAAGCATACTGAGTTCCCCCAGATATAAAAACAATAACTTAATGTAGAAGGCTACAAAAAGGACTTTACAGTGGGTAGTGCAACAGTGATACTCAGGTATTACTAACACATGTAAAGTCGGAAATAAACCAGGAAATACATTATGTAAATGTAATTATTATAGTGTGCCAATTCATCACACTCTGAGATAATTCAGTTAATGGAATGTGCCATAAATTATAATGATTTTCCTCAATTGCATATTGAGTGAATAGGCTGGAGGAGTAAAATAAGCAGCTTCAGACTCTATCCTCGACCACTCACACAACAATAAAAAATACAATAGCTTTTCTACAACAAGTCTCATTCAGTGTTGTGTGTGTAAGGCAGAGACACAGAGAAAGAAAGAGTGAAAGAGAGAGATGAAAGTGGAGAGAAAAAAAGGACAGTAGAATCCTCAGGTGCCGAGCCTCCTCCCTGTGACTCCATTCTAAAGAACCAATATTATCTCTCTTTTGACACAACGAGAGATGAAATTAATGATCTGCTGTCACATTTAGAGAAAAGCTCATCATGCAATATATTGCTAAGTGAAGTAGACCAAATAAGGGCATGTGGAGTCAGTTAAACGTCCATTTTGTGCCCTTCCTGTGTTCCAGTTGCTCACTGTACTGTGTTGTAGTTGAGTCCTCTGGGGAAGTTGAGGTGTGATGAGTCATACTAGGACCCATCTGTGTTCTTGACCTGCAGTTATTGTAGACACTCAACAGCTGAGAGAGAGATATCAATATGCCTTTAGATCAACACAGATATCATATATATCCCATAATCATTATTATTATTATCATCATCATCATCATCATCATCATCATCATCATCACCACCACCATCTCAATAACAGTAAAACCTAATAATTTGGCATTATCGTGCATAAGAGACCTCCCATTAACTTCTATGACTACAAGTGAGCAAATAGTACCACCCCATTTAATGTGACATCAGTATAGAAAAATGGCTGCGAAACTTGGCACCTCTCCGGCAGCTCAGGGCAACACTTTGATTAATATCCAATCAGGGTTGTCAACCTTCACTTTGACAAATGGTTGGGAGTTACAATAAACTTCCCCCGACTTTATTGTTGCTTCAACAGGGCATCTCTCTAACTCTACTGTACTCACTCAAGGCCAATTTACTGCAATGTGCTTTCATTATGTTAATTCACTTATGGGCACACACACACACACACACACACACACACACACAATGGCTCTGAGAAAAAGTATGCAAACGACTCTTAAAAATGACTGCAGCATAAAAACAATACTGCCAAAAGGGTGTGATTATGTTTTATGTGTGTTTGTGTGTGTGTGTGAGAAGTGTTAAAATGAGTTGTGTTTGTGAGAAAACAAGGCCGATAAATCACAAAATAACATTTGCTTTAATGCATTCATCTTTGCAATTGAAAGCCACATATCCCATAAACCTACTGTACATATCTCTCCATCTCAGACTGCAATATGACAGGCCACGATTCCACAGCACGGAGACTTTCTTAACAGCATCAAATTTAGATCAATCACAACAGCAGCATCTCCAGTGTAACATGCCTTTAATAAAGCCCAATAAGCATCAAATGAACAGCTGGGCCAAGTACAGTGACTGATGAGATCATTTGAAGAGTTTATTTCCAAAACGCTATATATCAATTTTCAGAAATGTTGGTAAATTAGCTTTTATTGTTTAAAGAAATTATGAAAGAGATTGGTGTGTTTTTTCACAATCTAATCCTGGCATGGGGTTGTTCAATTACCGACATGTATTCGTTTAAAATCTATCACTTGATGGTTTCATTTCAGAGAGACAAATAATCAGTTTTTTTTGCTAAACACTATTTATACGCCTCACTCTGAGATAAATAAGTAGTACTGCTATGTTTTACACAGTCAAATGTAACAAATAACTACATTTTTAATAAAGAACTGTACAAATGATACATGTGACATCAATATATATATTTTCTATATATAAATAATTCAATACAGTAATATGAGATATGTATGTAAAACATTTACAATTTACATTTCAGTTATTTAGCAGATGCTCTTATCCAGAGCTGCTTAGTTGGTGAATTAATCTTAAGATAGCTAGGTGAGACAACCACATATCACAATCAAATATACGGGATACAAACATTCCATTCCAGCTAAACAATGGATATATAGCATTTTGCAATAAAACACATTGAAATTCACATAAAAAAATCTATGAATAACAAATATGAGCACAGTCATATTTTACAAACACATGAAGGTACCACTAAGAAATCATTTCTGATGAAAAAACACAAGTGTGAAAAATGTGTGAACATAGCGTTTTGGAAATAAATAAAATTCTAGGACATTGTATTTGGCATAACTCGTTGCTTGCTAGCTACCTTCTTGACAGTTCAATAAGAACTTGTGGGAACTAACTAGCTTTCTAATTGTTTACAAACAAATTAGTGAGTGTGCTATAGAATGTTCCATGATGGCCACACAAACACAATCACTGACCAACATATTTTGCAATGTTTTGTGCATCACACATTCCCAATCAACAATAATGGTAGGGATATGTCCAAGAGAACGTAGACCTTCTCTTGGACATAGATTAATATTGGTTCTATTCATTCTGTTTCTACGTGTTGGCCTGTACTAATGTCAGGGCCAGCTAACAATAGAGTGCACAGTCACAAGGACTAGGTGTAGGGTAAATTTAGGTCCTCAATGTGAAATTATCCAGATTAACTTTCAAAAATGCAAATTCAAGAAAAATAAAAGGAAAATGAGGCATTTCAATCATCAAAGTCATACAGAAAAACTCAGCGGAGCAAAATGAATTGCTTTCTATCAGTTTAAGTTAGCCACTCGATGCGGATGACACTATATGCTTAAAGCTGTGGTGATATAAAAGGACAACCTCGGTGATCAAAGGGACATTTTGATGCTTTGTGTTAAACACTGGATTTTTTCTCAACATCCCATTTAACTCAGTGGTAACCAAATAAGTGCAGAGGCATAAAAAGCAGCCATAATAAATGAAGCTGAAGCCTTAGTTAATCTGCCCAATTCTTTCAATTAGCAGAAAGCCAATCAATGCGACCCTACCCGTTCCATCCCTATCATCTTAGGCATTGGGGAGGGAGGGGGAACAGTTGAGTCGGTGGTGAATCGGATGGCCTTTCATCTTTCATGCAAATGGACTACGTCTGCCTTAATGCAGGCATGCATCAACTGTCCCCACCTCACCGGTCATACCCACACACAGATGGGGAATGAGTGTGTCGGATAGGACTACTGAGCACCATTATCCATGTTAATTGGCCAGGCTTGTCATAGTGAGGTCCTGATTTTCTTTGTGGCCGTGGCCAGATCTCCTCCAGAGCATCTGGGGTAATTGTTAGATTGAGGACATGCCAATGTTCTGTCCTGTTCTTTTTTGTGTTGTGTCTTACCAGAGGATACATTTTCTAATACCATCGCCATCTGATTCGACAGCAATACATTTTGTTTATGATGGGAGACATCATCGAACATAAATTGCTGTTATTGTAGGTACAGAGGCCAAACAATAACGTAGATAGGAAACCGGAGCAATTAACTCACCGTAAATCCAGGCGATGAGGCCTGAATTTGGTCCGCTCCAAGGGAGCTGTGGATGGGCATTTCCGGCTGTTTCCTCCGTTCACTCTTCATTTCTCTCCTTTTATTCCCCTCATCAATGTAAACACCACGCCAGTGCTGGTTGATAACTGGTGACAAACTAACGGCAGGCGATGAAGGCATTAACCCTGCCAGAGGGGACACTACAAATCAGCCAGCCATTGTCACTTATGGCATACGACTGGCATCGCCACAGAGACAAGATTCATTAGAAAGCTCAGTGTGTGACACTGGAGGCAGCACTGAGAAATACTGATTGATACAAGCTGGGCCATGGATGGATGGATGGATGCTATTTTCAGTCCCCAAAGATAGAGAATCATTGTTCATTGAATTGGTTGAAGTCATATGCTAAAGACTAATGCTAGCATTCAATAATATCCTCAATTTTCTCTGTAAGCTGTAAAAGGGGAAGGCTTACCATATCAACTTGGGAGTCTTTAATGTGGGATGGCTTGTATAGTAGCAAGTCATTTGTTCATAAGAGCTGGGTCAGCCTAACCCAGGTTTTTCCAATCCAAACTTTATTAGATCACAAAACAATAAATGCCTTGAATTCCATTGTTAAACGCATTTGGATTAGACATACTGTTCATGTTTTGAACTTTGGATACCAATAGATATTACATTAATATCTTCCAATGTTATGAAATATAATGTGAACCTAAAATGCGGTCTAAGTTAACGTTGCGCCTCAGGCATTCACAGCCTGTTTTGGGACCATGCTTTTGGAAATGTTGAGACAAAAGAGAAGTGGAAATAGCGGCTATAATGTATCTGAAAGGAATACATTAGCCAGCTGGAGAACTACATAAGCAATTTTCTATGGGCAGGAAATTAAATCTAGCCTAAATAACCCAATATAATCAGGAGTTAGCGCCAGATCATTTGTATGATAACAGAAAATTATACAGGGCTATTTTGGAGAGTACATCCACCTGTTGCCTTAATCAGTGAGCCAAAACGATTGAAAGGAGAGAAAGCAAACCAGGCACATTCCCTTTGATAAAAACTGAGGGTAGAGAAAATATGTGTCAATCTTTGATATAAATGTTCTGGTTTGTTGTATGTGGAGATTGCAGTGGGTAGTGTAGAGGTTTATGACCTGCTACCCTGAAGGCATGGACATAAGACAGGAAACGTATCCTTGTTTGTGACATTCGTGTCAAACCCCCATTGATGTGAAAAGTGAGTGCAACTCTCTTTTTGACATCAATGTATGATTCATGGCCCATTTGTCTACAGTTTAAGAAGATGATGCAAGATAAAAGGCATCATGATGAGAATAGAAACATGCGGACTAGGGGATGTTTTGTTTTACTTTGTTTACTTGATCTTCCATGAGATCTGAGGCCATGACATGACTGAGTCTCTCTCTGTCTCTTCCCCGCTCTATTTGTAGTTGTGGGAGTTTTATGTTCATTTATTTACTTGTGTAAACTGTATGTGCGTAGATGCATGAACGTTTGTGTGTGTAACTGTGTAATGCTCCTCACAGTTTCAGCCATAATTTCAAAAGGGACCACCTGTGGAGATAATACAAGCCAGGGAAGTTATTTCACTTGACAGGCAGCGAACGCATCAGACAGGGGCCCAACCAAGCTGCCATTAACAGTGTTTGTGAAGTCCCATGGAGCATGGGTAACTGTCTCGTCAGGAAGTCCCTGTCCAAGTGGCCAGCGTTGCTCTGCAACAGGTGATTGTACATTGGGTTTGATATAAAGGACAGAATGCTCTTTCCTGGTGTACAGTATACACCCTGCCACATATCCCTCCGAGCTCATTACCAATCTTGGGACCCTGAGACTGAACACCTCCCTCTGCAACTGGATCCTGGACTTTCTGATTGGCTGCCCCCAGGTGGTAACAACACATCTGCCAGGCTGACCCTCAACACGGTGGCCCCACAGAGGTGCGTGCTTAGTCCCCTCATTTATTCCCTGTGCACCCATGACTGTGTGGCCACGCAGAACTCCAACACCATCATCAAGTTTGCTGACTACACGACGTGGTAGGCCTCGTCACCGACGATGATGAGACAGCCTACACGGAGGTCAGGGAACGGGCAGGATAACAACCTCTCCCTCAACGTCAGCAAGACAAAAGAGCTGATCGTGGACTACAGGAAACGGCCTTTTGCTCCTAGACTTGGCGCTCCGGTACCGCATGCCGTGCGGTAGCAGAGAGAACAGTCTATGACATGGGTGACTGGAGCCTTTGACAATTGTTTGGTACTTCCTCTGACACAGCCTAGTATATAGGTCCTGGATGTCAGGAAGCTTGGCCCCAGTGATGTACCCTCTGTAGCACCTTACGGTCGGATGCCGAGCAGTTGCCATACCAGGCGATGATGCAACCGGTCAGGATGCTCTCGACGGTGCAGCTGTATAACTTTTTGAGGATCTGGGGACCTATGCCAAATCTTTTCAGTCTCCTGAGGGCACAAAGGTGTTGCCGTGCCCTCTTCACAACTGTCTTAGTGTGTTTGGACCATGATAGTTCATTGGTGATGTGGACACCAAGGAACTTTAATTTCTCGATCCGCTGCACTTCAGCCCTCCTTTTCTATGTTAATGGGGGCCCGTTCAGCCCTCCTTTTCCTGTGGTCCACGATCAGCTCCTTTGTCTTGCTCACATTGAGGGAGAGGTTGTTGTCCTGGCACCACACTGCCAGGTCTCTGACCACCTCCATATAGGCTGTCTCATCGTTGTCGGTGATCAGGCCTACCTCTGTTGTGCCACTGCCACGATAATTCAAAAGCTATTTTCGGTCATAAGAAACAATAGCAGCAACATTATGTAAAAAATGTGTTACAAACAATGTGGGAAAAAAAATAAAAATAGCACAGTTGGTTAGGAGCCTGTAAAACGGGCTGCTAAATAGTTAGCATTTCACTGTAAAGTCTACACCGGTTGTATTCGGCACACATGACAAATACAATTATATTTGATTTGCTCCTCTTCAGTACACACAGCTCAATTATGAATTTTCTGAAACGTTTTCTTGGTGCATAGCCTGTAGAGCAAACAACATGATTCAATACGAGTGGGAATGTAAATACACAAGAAGAAAAAAATTATAATTGAAAAGTGTTTTGCCATTGCCACGATAATTCACAGAGCCAATAAACTGTGATCTTCTGGTTCATATTTCTGGTTAGAAATTAATCGACTAATTCAGTGTAGCCAAGCGGATGGCTTTAATTGCAAGTTATGTAACGTAAGTGGCGGAAACATCTCAAGTACATTAAGAGCAAAGGGTGGTCCTCACTGGAGGTGGGAGATATGTGTGCCAGTGGGGGCTGATGGTAATTGCGGTCCTAGAGGCCGTCACATGCGCAACTTGGTCCCTGGCACGGTGCTGAGTATGTGGCACCTGATTTATGGATTGCCCCTGCCCACCATGTGCCCAGTAAACCAGGGCCTCACTGAATAACCACATGACAGGCCTCATTTGTTTGGAGGCCCTGTGTAAAGATTCAGCCACACATAGGACCATAATGCCTCCAGATAGGGCTATTCAGCGGGCTGAGAATGAGGTCATCTGTCAGCTGAGACAGACTGATAACGAAACGCCTGGTATTTGGAGACCTTTGGGAGGTGCGCTGATAACAGGTAGAGAGAGTTAATCGGCTCTGTATTCAAATTATATGGCTTTGTAGGGGAGAGTGGGTGAAAGCATCCACATAAATGATTGTTGTAAATGGCTCATTATTAGACATGCTTAGAGGTTGGTGTTATGGGAGAAGGATGCTTCAGTATTTAGGGCTGGGAGTTTGTCCTACATTGTGACCTGACCATGGAAAACTACAGGCCCCAGTTAAGGACTATATCTACATATGAATTATACACCCAGGCCTGAAAAGTCTTTACACTTTCAAATACAGCCTCAGGGGAAACAAATCTAACTAACTACCACATATTCTATTCTAAAATCCATTATGCACAGGATGACAAGGAGGAGACGACAAGTATTTGATGTCAATTAAAACCAGAGTCCCAGACCTCCCCTTAGTAGCCTGTGCCCTGTAGCTGCTCACCCCATTGTGTGGTGACAATACCTTACAGCTAGTGATTACCATAAGGACAGGTTTGTAAAAGCAGCCAATACCAGCATTCTTCTCTCTCCTCTCTTCTGTCGCTCTCCCTCTCAGTCTCTCTCACAGGGGAGTCAAACTGAATTAACCTCCAACCTGTCTCCTTGTTGCACGATTAAATTACATTTTTCTGCAGTTTATAAACGGGCCAAGCTTGAAGACCTTGTTTTATTTTACTGGCTGCGAAATGAGAAGATGGAGAATGAAGGGAAAATGGGGCGAGTGGCAAGGCTAATCTCTCAGAGAACAGGTTTCAAGTGTCAGGAGTTTGTTTGTTTTTGGAACAAGATGGCACTAGACAATGCAACAAGTGTTCATCTTTGTTCATGGGTATTTAATTCAGCCCAAAAAGAAAGCAGCAAAAAAAACAGAGCCGAAAAAGAAAACAAATCCCCCTCTGTTGATTTCCACAGAGTAAAAAATGTCACACACAAGGTCATGATGCAAATATCCCCAGCTTTGAATTAATTGAGGCGATTACTTATGCAAGCTAGCCGGCCGTATGGTGGATGTGTTTATGCGGAGCTGAACCTGTGCCAAGAGGATACACTTAATGATTTATTCAAGGAAAAGGATCGTCTGTATCGCTTTGAGATATATACGGAGCATCATTAAGCAAAATCTGGGAGGTGATATTATACACTACATGACCAAAAGCATATGGACACCTGCTCGTTGATCATCTGATTCAAGAATCATGTGCATTAATATGGAGTTGGTCCCCCCTTTGCTGCTATAACAGCCTCCACTTTTCTGGGAAGGCATTCAACTAGATGTTGTAACATTGCTGCCATTCAGCCACAAGAGCATTAGTGAGGTTTGGCACTGATGTTAGGCGATTAGGCCTGGCTCACAGTCGGCGTTCCAATTCATCCCAAAGGTGTTCGATGGGGCTCCACAACAATCTCGAAAGACCATTTCTGTTTGGACCTTGCTTTGTGAACGGGGGCATTGTCAAGCTGAAACAGGAAAGGGCCTTCCCCAAACTTTTGCCACAAAGTTGGAAGCACAGAATCGTCTAGAATGTAGCGTTAATATTTCCCATCATTGGAACTAAGGGGCCTAGCTCGAAAACATGGGAAACAACCCCAGGCCATTATTCCTCCTCCACCAAACTTTACAGTTGGGGCAGGTAGCGTTTTCCTGGAATTCGCCAAACCCAGATTTGTCCATCGGACTGCCAGATGGTGAATCGTGATTCATCACTCCAGAGAACGCGTTTCCACTGCTCCAGAGTCCAATGGCGGCGAACTTTACACCAATCAAGCCGACCCTTGGCATTGCACATGTTGATCTTAGGCTTGTGTGCGGCTGCTCGGCCATGGAATCCCATTTCATGAAGCTCCCGACGAACAGTTCTTGTGAGGACATTGCTTCCAAAGGCAGTTTGGAACTTGGTAGTGAGTGTTGCAACGCGCTTCAGCACTTGGTGGTCCTGTTCTGTGAGCTTGTGTAGCCTACCACTTTGCTGTTGAGCCGCTGTTGCTCCTAGACTGTCCACTACACAATAACAGCACTTACAGTTGACCGGGGCAGCTCTAGCAGGGCAGAAATTTGACTAACTGACTTGTTGGAAAGGTGGCATCCTATGACGGTGCCACGTTGAAAGTAACTGAGCTCTTCAGTAAGGCCATTCTAATGCCCATGTTTGTCTATGGAGATTGCATGGCTGTGTGCTTTTATACACCTGTCAGCAACGGATGTGGCTGAAATTAACAAATCCCCTAATTTGAAGGAGTGTCCACATACTTTTGCATATACACTGGAATAATTCAGAACCCTTGACCTTTTCCACATTTTGTTACATTACAGCCTATTTTCTTTCCATCAATCTACATGCAATACCCCATAATGATAAAGTGGAAACAGGTTTTTAGAAATGTTTGCAAATGTATATATATTTTTTTTTAAATACCTTATTTACATAAGTATTCAGGCCCTTTGCTATGACACTCAAAATTGAGCTTAGGTGCACCCTGTTTCCATTTATCATCCTTGAGATGTTTCTACAACTTGATTGGAGTACACATGTGGTAGATTCAATTGATTGAACATGATTTGGAAAGGCACACACCGGTCTATATAAGGTTCCCCAGTTGACAATGCATGTCAGAACAAAAACAAAGCCATGAGGTCGAAGGAGCTCCGAGACAGGATTGTGTTGAGGCACAGATCTGGGGGAAGGGTACTAAAAAAAGTATGCAGCATTGAAGATCCCCAAGAACACAGTGGTCTCCATCATTAAATGGAAGAAGTTTGGAACCACCAATACTCTTCCTAGAGCTGTCCGCCAGGCCAAACTGAACAATCGGGGGAGAAGGGCCTTGGTCAGGGAGGTGACCAAGAACCCGATGGTCACTCTGAAAGTGTTCCAGAGTTCCTCTGTGGAGATGGGAGAACCTTCCAGAAGGACAACCATCTCTGCAGCACTCCAACAATCAGGACTTTATGGTAGAGTGGCCAGACGGAAGCCACTCCTCATGACAGCCCTCTTGGAGTTTGCCAAAAAGGCACCTAAAGACTCTCAGACCATGAGAAACAAGATTCTCTGGTTTGATGAAACCAAAATTGAACTCTTTGGCCTGAATGCCAAGCGTCACGTCTGGAGGAAACCTGGCACTATCCCTACGGTGAAGCATGGTGGTGGCAGCGGCATGCTGTGGGGATGTTTTTCAGCAGCAGGGACTGGGAGACTAGTCAGGATCGAAGGAAAGATTAACAGAGCAAAGTACAGAGAGATCCTTGATGAAAACCTGCTCCAGAGCGCTCAGGACCTCAGACTGGGGCCAAGGTTGACCTTCCAACAGGACAACAACCCTAAGCACACAGTCAAGACAACACAGGAGTGGCTTTGGGACAAGTCTCTGAATGTCCTTGACTGGACCAGCCAGAGCCCGGACTTGAAACCGATCGAACATCTCTGGAGAGACCTGAAAATAGCTGTGCAGTGACGCTCCCCATCCAACCTGACAGAGCTTGAGAGGATCTGCAGAGAAGAATGGGAGAAACTCCCCAAATACAGGTGTGCCAAGCATGTAGTGTCATATCCAAGAAAACTTGAGGCTGAAATCGCTGCCAAAGGTGCTTCAACAATGTACTGAGTAAAGGGTCTGAATACTTATGTAAATGTGATATTTTAGTCTTTACATTTGTAATAAATTTGCAAACATTTCTAAAAACCTGTGTTTGCTTTGTCATTATGGAGTATTGTCTGTAGATTGGGCGGCAGGTAGCCTAGTGGTTAGAGCGTTGGGCCAGTAACCAAAAGGTTGCTTGATCGAATCCCTGAGCTGACAAGGTAAAGATCTGTCGTTCTGCCCTTGAACAAGGCAGTTAACCCACTGTTCCTAGGCCGTCATTGTAAATAATAATTTGTTCTTAACTGACTTGCCTAGTTAAATAAAGGTAAAATAAAAAAAGATTGATGAGAATAAAAAAAAAACATTTAGTCCATTTTAGAACAAGGCTGGAACGTAACACAATGTGGAAAAAGTTAAGGGGTCTGAATACTTTCCGAATGCACTGTATAGTGTATCATAGTGTTATACTAGACCAAGGAAATTCCAAAACCTAACATAGCACTTTCAAAACATTGTTACATGAGAGAAAATATTATTTGATTATCAACACATGCAAGGATTTCTTCATGCAAATAATAATTCCCTGTGATTCTTCATATCAGTTCTTAAATTATTCAATCAAGCCAAACATTGAAGCCATTTGAAAACATTCTACTGCTCTTTAAAAAAAGAAAAATCCAGGCACATTTTCAATGACATTACATTTTCAGTGGCATTACACTTACTGCTGTTGGCTTGACAGAGCATGCCTCCCTCCATTGACACTGAAAACTTGGATCACTAAAGCGTTACCCTTTCCGCTACAGCTGAATAATGCTAAGTTCCTTTCCCAAAAGAAAATGTATCACATAAATAAACAACATTAAATTAAAGTATGGCTGTGTCCTGATCCTTCTCTTCTCACCGGGAGAAGTGTTGTGGGTTCAGGAAGTGGAGTTTGGATAAATTGCTTTTTGCTGAATGATAAATAAAAGTAGAGACAGGAGGGCAGCCCCAGGAAACAAGATGTTAAACTTTGCCATGCATAATTTAACATGACATGAATAGCGTTCAGACTTAAAAGCCGCCGTTGCAATCTGCCATCCCTCAATTATTAAAGCTGAACATTCCTGAGGTGCAGTTTGGGGTTCAACATGGATAGTGTAATCTACGGCTATTAGAGTGACCTGCAGTCACCAGAATTAACTTTTTTTCAACACTTTGTTCTAACAAAAACAAAACAAAAAAAGTGCTTTGAGTCCATAATATAGGACTCCCTTCCACGAGTATAAACTCTGGACTGTGTTTAGCGAGGGTCAATGAGTTTCTCATCGACTAACCCCCATTCGTAAGTGACCAGACCAATGTCAATGACCTCTTCCATCTTGACTTGTAGTCATTACTTGTGGGTGACAGACAGATGAAGGGTCAATGGCTATGGCCAGACAAGGGAACAAACTATGGATTACAGATTCACCCAGGATACATTTTCTAACATGGCATTTACCAAGAGGATGGAGATGTAGTTTTAGAAGAAAACACATTAATACTTTTGGTAGATTTCTACTTTTGAGTTAATCCTATCTGAGTCATAAAACAGTAACAGTGATTAGGTAAAATCAGTTGTGTGTAGAATATTTTAAGTGTAACATATAGTGCCCCCCCCTCCTCAATACATCAGGGCATGGACTCTACAAGGTTTTGAAAGCGTTCCACAGGGATGATGGCCCATGTTGACGCCAATGCTTCCCACAGTTGTGTCAAGTTGGCATCTGGATGTCCTTTGGGAAGTGGACCATTCTTGATACACACAGGAAACTGTGAAAAACCCTGCAGCTTTGCAGTTCTTCATACAAAGCAGTGCAGCTGGCACCTGGTACCATACCCCATACCATACTTAAATCTTCTGTCTTGCCCATTCACCCTCTGAATGGCACATACATGTCTCAATTGTCTCAAGGCTTAAAAATCCTTCTTTAACCAGTTTCCTCCCCTTCATACATTTACATTTTACTCATTTAGCAGACTTTCTTATCCAGAGCGACTTATAGTAGAGTACATACATTTTCATCCATACTGGTCCCCCATGGGCATTGAACCCACAACCCTGTACCACGTTGCAAGTGACATATTCTACCAACTGAGCCATACAGGACAGTACACTGACAGTACACTGATTGAAGTGGATTTAACAAGTGACATCAGTAAGGGATCATAGCTTTCACCTGGATTCACCTGGTCAGTCTATGTCATGGAAAGAGCAGGTGTCAACCCTTGCAGTGTTCTTAAATACTCCTTATTTCTTCTAAAATAACTTGGAAGCAAAAATCAGTTTCCACACATTGTTATTGGATTTTCAACAATGCAGAACCAATTTTGCTGGTTTTATCCTAAGTTTACAATTTTAATTTAGAAAAGAAAAACAAATGGCATGGACAAAGTTATAGCAACCAGGAGCTAATACTTGGTTGCACAGTCTTTTGGCCAAGATAACACACATGTTTTGTAGCCACCAATGAGGTTGCTGCACCTTTCTACTGGAAGTTGGCCCACTCTTCAGCTACAAACTGCTCCAAATCTGCAATGTTTTAGGGGTGCCCTCAATCAACTACTGTTTTCAGATCTCGCCATAGGTTTTCAATTAGGTTTTAGATCTGGACTCAATGCTGTCCACTCCAGAACAGTCTAGCGTTTCTTCATGAAACAATTCCTGGGTGCTTTTGATGTGTTTGGGGTTGTTGTCCTGCTGGAAAACTTAAAACCTTTGGCAGAGACCCAGTTTTTGGACCCTGGGTTAAACATTGGACTCCAAAAAGCAGGTTGATGTTTATTGTCATAATCTTGCCCTGGGGGCAGAAGTAAGCGATTTCTGCTAGATGTGCCGGCTGCAAAGTCAAAATTGGCTATATCGTAAAAAATCCGGATTTTTATTTTTTTTGCTTTTTGGTCTAATTTAATGTTAGAGTTAGGCATTAGGGTTAGCAGTGTGGTTAAGGTTACAGTCAGGGTTCGGGTGAGGTTTAAAATCAGACGTTATGACTTGGCTTCATGCCAATAAATGCCAACCTGCCTCCAAAAACATTGATAATTTGATGATTTCATGATGCCTTACACATGTTCAAGGCCACCAATACAAGAGGCAGAAAAGCTACCCCTCAGCATTATCGAACCTCGCCCATGTTTGATTGCAGGGAGCGTGTTCTTTTCTTTAAATGCTTAATTTGGTCATTGGAGACCCCACTGCTGAAAGAGACAAGAAACCTTGATTGAACTTTGTTTGCAAAACCACCTAAACAAGACTAAATGTTCTGTGGATCAATTTAAGAGCTCTTGGGAATACAAATCAGCTGTAATGTTTACCAAAAACTAAATGAAGCATTCAAAGAAAAGCGCACCCTACCTAAAATCAAATGGGGGAGGTTATATAATGGGCCTTGAACGTGTGCGATACATAATTTATCAGCAGATTATCTAGGTGTTTTGGAGTCAAATGTTCAACCCAGTGTCAAGTTGACCCAAAACAGAATGCTAGAATGCTCGAGTGGCAACTATTGAATCCAGATCTGAATCTCATAAAAAAAATATGCCGACATCTATAATAATAATAAATATATTCTTGAAACAGCAGTTAGTGGAAGGCACCCCACAACTATTTCTAAATTAAAGCCGTTTGCAGCTGAAGTATGGGCCAAACTTCCAGTAGAAAGGTGCAGCAAGTTCATTGATAGCTACAAGAAGCACCTATCAGCAATTATCTTTTATTTAGCTAGGCAAGTCAATTAAGAACAAATTCTTATTTTCAATGATGGCCTAGGAACAGTGGGTTAACTGCCTTGTTCAGGGGCAGAACAACAGAATTTTACCTTGTCAGCTCTGGGATTCAATCTTGCAACATTTCAGTTACTAGTCCAATGCTCTACCCACTAGGCTACCTGCCACCCCACAATCTTGGCCAAAGGCTGTGCAACCAAGTAAAATATAAGGAGTGCAAAGGAATTAATAGGTGGAGGATGTCACCAAAAATGGTTGCTTTTCAAAAAAAATATTTAACAGAAATATAGGATATTCTCATTCTCTCAACAATAATGTGACTTTTTTCTAGTCTAGTCAGTGGACTACAGTGGTACCCACCTCTTTTATCCAGACTGTGTTGGAGGCTGTCCTCCCCCTTCCCCAGGCTGTCAGTGTGCTGGTTGTGGGTATGTGTCCCCTGGCTGGGCCCATACTCATCCAGGCCCTGGACTTTCCCATCAATCAGCTGGTTGTGGACCTGGTTGGGTGTGGAGGTGTGTGTGTGACCCATCTGATCGTCCTCATCACAGTCGTAGTCATCCAGGATGGGGGTCTCCCGGATGGGCATGCCGATGACGGAGCTGTGCTGTAGCTGGCGGGACCCCCGGAAGCTGTCTCTACCCTGGGGTCCCAGCAGCACAGAGGGGATGTAGTGGATCTCATGGGTGGCCTCGGTGCTGGCGCTCTTCTGGGGGATGCGCCGGCGCTTGCACCAGCGGTGACGGGTGTACAGCACAAGTGTGAAGAGGAGGATGAGGAGGAGGAGAGCAATCAGGCCTCCCTGGAAGAAAGAGGGAGAGAGAGAGTGAGACAGACAAACACATATACAAACACACAGACACTTACACAAACAGCACTGACACCGAGCCAGGCAGTGGTTTTAACATGCCAGTGTTCTAGTCAGAGTGAGTCAGTCCCACAGCCCTAGGGTTTACACATGCCAATGTGATAAGGTTGTTAGCCTAACTCGCCCTATCTCCGTCTCCAAGCCATAGCATTCCCCTCAAAGCCTGCTCATGCAAATGCACCGTGACACATCCATTGCTCCATGGTTTGTACCATTTCATGCCATCACAGACACATCAAAGATTCTCTGGCAGCCAAGCTGAGAGTGAAAAGCACACTTAATCCATACACATAAAATCACTGTGTATGGGCCATAGACTAATAGAGCTGACATATTCCAAGATTAACTGACAATTCTTCACCGTAGTGGTCAACGGAAAGAACCCGGTGAGAATCTGAAAAATTGTGACGACCTTAAGGTCATCCTCTATTGCAGTCAGACACCATAAAGCACAGTCATCGTATTTTGACGCTACACCTGCCCGCTATTCTCTGTGCCTACTGTATAATACAGTGTATAAGAGCAGAGAGGGTTATTCATCACAACATTTAAAATTCTATCTTCATGAGGAAAAACAAACCCCTCTCAAATTATAACAAATGCACTGCTGGGTGGCCATAAATCAAACCATGGAGAGGTGGGTAACTCCTAAGAGAGGAACGTCCTCCGGACAATAGGAGAGCAGCTTCTGGGAAATACACTCCCCGCCTGAAACAAAGTTGCCCGGCAACAACAACAGATGAGAGAGCTACTGATTCACAAAACTTACAGAACACCAGAGAAACGCTTTGAACTTTTCAGATATTATTTAAATAAAGGATTGTGTAGAGGTGGAATTGAGACTGGCAATGCAATATTTGAAACATAGGAAATAATAGACACAAACGTTAGTAAGCAAACAATGAAGATTATTGCTGAAAAAGAAAATATAATTAAAATGTAAAATGTGTCTAGTAAGAAAAGTTAATCTTTTAGCACTCTCTTTCATTATAACAACAGCCATGTAAATTCACAATGTATCCATGAGGGACATGTGGTTTTCATTCATCTTAAGACCCTACAAATCCCTGATGCTTTAGTCTGAAGTCACTCCACGGGGAGGAGAAAGACTGGGAGCCAGAGGATTCAAATCCCTCTCAATCTCTCTTTTTTTTCAATGTCTTTCTCTCTCTCCCTCCCTTCATCACTCACTTTGCTCTCCCTTCAGCTTTCTTTTCATTGAGCCATCTGCCTTACATCTCTCTCCCTCCCTCTGGCCCTATGCCCCTCTCCCTCTCCCTCCCTCACAGATTACCACCTACTCATATGGTGCATTACTGGCCACAAACTCAAGGCTTACAGCACTGACATTTTTTCCACATCCTTTGAACCAATTAAGAATAAATAAATTAACAAATGACAGAAAGTTAAAACCATCTGGCAGAATGGAATACGTAACCAAGTCGCTACGTCAACAATGTGCCACAATGAATGCATCCTTTTTTTCCTCAGTGGCCATCATCGACATGCTGAAAGCCATTATCTATGTATTCTATAGTGAATAGGGTTGAGTGGATCAAAATGATGTGTAGCATCAAAGTGTTGTACAACTGACATCAGATTACCCATGTCATTACGCTCTGCTGAAGAGGCTGTGAAACTAAAGACAGCTCTTGCCAGTGAGTTTCATCTGACGAACCACTGTACCTTTTCCAACTACATCAACCACTGGATACTTTGGCAGTTTTGTAAATCATTCTGCCTCATCTGTTATTCCATTATAAAGCATAATAAGCCATGCCCCGGGGATAAACTTCAGGATAAAAACAACAACACACTAGGCCAACCCATCGTGCACCTGTTCAGTTCTGTAGCCACCATCTGGGCACAGGGGAAGCAGCTCCCTCCCTGGCAGGCACACTGAGAAACTAGAGAGCTGTAGTGCATTAATCTTCAGGAAACTCATGGAACTAATATTCCATCCACACTGTATGCAAATATCCGTACATTGGTCTACATACTAACGCATTCATTCATCACATGCACACACGCGTGCACATATGGTCATACACATACACACACAAAAACATCTGCTCCCTTTCCGTTCCTGGAGGGAATGCAATGCCAATCCAGAGATGTATTTGATTCAGAGTGGAGACTGTGTGTACCTCTCCAGCCAGAGAGGGTGTTAACAGTGCTGTATCACAACTAGTGGAGACTCAAAAGCCTGTATCTGGGTGAGTAAACTGTTGTAGCCTATATGAGATGAAACCTCAGTGGAGTGGACTTGAGGGCCAGCTTCACCCTCTCTTTCTCATTCCATCTCTTTCTCCATCTCCCTCATCCCCCTCTTCCCCAGCATGGAGTTAAAGGGCCATGTGTCCAGGCAGCTGCTATCTACTCTCCCCGTCCAACTGCTACTCCCAGAGCCAAGGGATGGAAGACTGACTCGGCTCACTTTTTTTTACGCCCTCAGGGGAACCTTTCCCATCAGCCATAGCCATTCAGGAAGTGATGTCACCAGGAGAGTGTCTCAAACAGGTAGTGTGGCCAGAGGAAGAGATGAGGGGAAAAGAGCAGCATGTGCTGGGAACTTAGAGCCTGCTGTAGTTGAAGACATGTCCCATGTGACCTTTTCAATACAGCTTGGTGAGTGAGAAGGACATAGTTATGAATTGTACATTTTGATTCAGAAATATTACTAATTCATTGAACCATAAAGTATACTATGCATGTGGTGAGTTAACTGTACATTCAAACAAAACAGAGAAAGCTAATTGCTAAATAAACAAATAATTGACCACCCACATAAAAAATATATTCCAAGATAATTGAAAAATGTTATATAGAAAGTCCACAAACTGAGCCATGAAATCACCAGGGAAATTACATTGACCCTCGGTGGCCCTACTTAATCATGAAATCTGATTAAACTCTGATTGAAAACTGAATGGAAAATCTCCATTGAGTTTTAACTGAAAATAACAGGTCGACCTCCACATTCTGTTCCTCTCCGCGGTATGGCTACAGAAAGGCAGGCATATTGATTGGCTTTGTCTGAGTTCCATCTCTCAGTCCCATCACTGCCCACCCCTGAGCCCCCATCACCTCCCCATACTTCCCCCATGTTTCTCCATGCAGCCCTCCTTGGCCCTGACTCTGATCCCCGGGTAGGAGGAGAGATTTGTGGGTAGATTTGGCTGTCTCTGGCACTCGCCCTCCTGAATTATAGCAGGGAATTAGGCCTGAGTTACTCCCTCGCTTCTCGCCCACCCTGCCTCCCCTCTTCCTAAGCCAAGCAGTCCTGGCTAGCCCTGGATCTCTGGGTGTCTTCATATGCAGAGGGACGCCCTGCATACATAGATCATCAAGATATATAGTGTTTTATTTATATTCGTTATGGGGGTTCTTCGTGCAGGGAGAAATAGACCATGGGATAATAAGCAGATAGCAACGGGATATGGATAGAACAAAACTAAGGACATACTGTACTGTAAACTTCCAAGCCGTCACAGAGATAATAATAAATCAGCAGACTTGTATTAGACACCATAGCTACAAAACAGGCTGCTAGACCACATGCATCAGAGGAATAAAGCCAGTTATTATAAACTGGGTGGTTAGAGCCCTGAATGCTGATTGGCTGGCAGCCAATGTTTTATCAGACTGTATACCATGGGTATGACAAAACCTTTATTTTTACTGCTCTAATTACGTTGGTAACCAGTTCATAATAGCAATAAGGCACCTCAGGGGTTTGTGGTATATGGCCAATATACCACGGCTAAGGGCTGTATCCAGGCACGTTGCATCATGCGTAAGAACAGCCCTTAGCCGTGGTATATATACACCAAACCCCCCCCCCGTGCCTTATTGCTTAATTATACAAATGATTTACTAGCTAATGGTTTGCAACAGGTGCAAAGCATAAATAATTTTTTGTTCCCCAGTTCAATAAACATTGAATATATCAATATTAAAAGGTAAACCGTAACTTGTGAGAAGGGATACAGAATTAATATAATGTGTAAATTGAAGACACTTTCGGTTTCAGCTATTTGTTTGGTGTTGTATCTAACTTTGTACCTCAAATCAAATCAAAGTTTATTGGTTGCGTACACAGTTTAGCAGATGTTATAGCGGGTGCAGCGAAATGCTTATGTAACTTGCTCTTAACAATGCAGTAAAATGTCAAACAGGTACACAAATAATCCATTTAAAACAAAAAGAAACAAGAAATCAAGAAATGTCGGGATTGAATCCAATTAACAACCCAAATAGCACTGTAACAGTAATCAAATGCATTTTACACGTACAGGATCACCGGATGAATTTAAGATATCTTAGGAATGTACAGCAGTAGATATATTAGAGTGAGCTATGTAGAGAATCCAACATGTATGCAACCTGATGCAAGTAGAAAAGTTTATAGGTATAGGAAAAGTTTATAGGTCGATTTGAACACGCTCTCTTCATGTTTCAATGGGCGATTCAACGTTGGATTTTCTGAACATAACGCGCCAACCAAACAGAGATTTATGGATATAATAAAATATTTTTTCTAACAAAAGAACCATTGGATGTCTTCGTTGGACACTTGGGAAGCCCTCAGCAGACGTTTTTCGAAAGGTAAGGGATTTGTTTTTGCTGTGAAATGGGTATTGTGTGAACCGCGCTGGTTTATGAATTTATGCTAATGCAGAAATATTAGAGGTCCTATCCTCAAACAATCAAATGTTGTGCTTTCGCCGTAAAGCCTTTTTGAAATCTGACAACGCGGTGATATTGCCAAGAAGCAGAGCTTTTGATGACTATGCAACACTTGTATATTGATGAATGTTTAATAATTCAACTTTTGGATTTTGAATTTGGCGCCTTACATTTCACCGAGTAGGTGACGGTGGTGACGGTGCTCTAGAGGTGACGGTTTTGGAGAGTCTGGCGTGCCCAAAGTAAAATGCATGCCACTCAGGCCCAGAAAATAGGATATGCACATAATTAGTACTATTGGATAGGAAACACTCTGAAGGTTCTAAGAGTGTTAAAATCATGTATGTGAGTATAACAGAAGTGATATAGAAAATCCATCCGGATTTGCAGTTTTTTTTGTAAATGAGCATCTTCTCCATTGTGCCTATTGCATACAATCTTATGTAGGACTGAGACTGCAGTACCTATGGCTTCCACTAGATGTCAACAGTCAACAGTCAAAGACTGGGAATTCTAGCAGTGACCAGAATGGATAGGGAGAGGAAATTGTCAGGCGACCACTTTTGTAAACAAGGTTTGACGCGTGAGATTGTGAACGCGCACCACTTTATTTTCCTTTCCTATCGTTCACGTTATCGTCCGGTTGAAATATTACAGCAAATATACCCAAAAGGATACCTAAGGATACATTAAAAATGATGTTTGATTTGTTTGTAGAAAGTGTATAGGTATAATTTGAACGTGTTCTCTTCACGGTTCAATGGGCGACTCAACGGTGGATTTTATGATCATAACGCACCAACCAAATAGAGATTTATGGATATAATAAATTACTTTTTCTAACCAAAGAAGCATGGATTGTCTTTGTTGGACACTTGGGAAGCCCTCAGCAGAAGTTCATCAAAGGTAAGCGATTTTATAATTGTGATTTTATGCGTTTTGTGAGACCCGTGTTGGGTTATGGATTTATGCTAATGCATAAATATTAGAGGTGCTACCCTCAAACAATCAAATGTTGTGCTTTCGCCGTAAAGCCTTTTTGAAATCTGACAACGCTGTGATATTGCCAAGAATCAGAGCTTTTGATGACTATGCAACAATTGTATATTTATGAATGTTTAATAATTCAACTTTTGGATTTTGAATTTGGCGTCTCACATTTCACCAGGTAGTGTCGGGAGTGCTCCCTAAGTAGTTAAGAGGGTGAACAATGCTGAATGGGTGTAGACAAAGAAGATCTCTCCATAAGGTGCACCAAAACATTCAAGGGCCATTTTCTCAAAAGTGGGGTAACAAGTTGATCAACTTTCAAAGCAGAATTACTTTCCCATTGTTCCTTAATTGCAGTGTATGATTATACATTTTTTTGCAACATAAGACCAAAAGGTGACGGTCACCAATGTCCAAGGTAAGAGGCACAATCACGACAGCTATGAGTCATCCATGTTAGTATGTTTACACAACTTTTGACTCAGGTAACTAAACTAAACATTTTTGTATGTTTAGAAACAAACAATTACAATATTCAGAGTGGCGCAGTCATATACGTCCATTAGCTTAATTTGAAAGTTATCATAATGCATATCTGACTGAAAAAACTATTGAATTTCCATTTGTTATCCCTGGGACAGACTGGGGAAGGAATATTACACATTTAATATTCATAGAAAATGTGAAAGAAAGATTGTTTAGATAATATCTCTCTCTCTCTCTCTCTCTCTCTCTCTCTCTCTCTCTCTCTCTCTCTCTCTCAGCTAGGGTATTTTTCTCCCTTTAATGACCTCCCATGATGCTCACTGTTTGCATGGTAACCAAATATAATTGCCTGATGATCATGCATCGCTGCCTACACATTACTGTGGCAAATTAGTGTGTCTCTTCACAACCTAATGCCTTTCCCCTGCTCTTCTTCTTTCTTCCGAAGATACATGATTCACTACATATACAAAAGTATGTGGACACCCTTCAAATTGGTGGATGCGGCTATTTCTGCCACACCAGATGCTGATTTTCAACATGGCACCATCATAGGATACCAGCTTTCCAACAAGTCAGTTCGTCAAATTTCTGCCCTGCTAGAGATACCCTGGTCAACTGTAAGTGCTGTTATTGTGAAGTGAAAACATCTAGGAGCAACAACGGCTCAGCTGCGAAGTGGTAGGCCACCGCAAGCTCACAGAACAGAACCGCTGAGTGCTTAAGTGCGTAGCTTGTAAAAATATTCTGTCCTCGGTAACGCTACATGCCCCAATGCATAGTGCCAACTGGAAACTTTGGTGGAGGAAAAATAATGGTCTGGGGCTTTTTTCATGGTTCGGGCTAGGCCCCTATGTTCCAATGAAGGGACAGCATACAATGACATTATAGACGTTTCTGTGGCAACAGTTTGAGGTCCATACAGAAATGTTTTGTCGAGATCGGTGTGGAAGAACTTCACTGGCCTGCTCAGAGTCCTGACCTCAACCCCATCGAACACCTTTGGTAATGAATTGGAACGACCGACTGCGAGCCAGGCCTAATTGCCCGACCTCCCTAATGCTTGTGGCTGAATGGAAGCAAGTCCCCGCAGTATTGTTCCAACATCTAATGGGAAGCCTTCCCAGAAAAATGAAGGCTGTTATAGCAGTAAATGGGGGACCAACTCCATGTAAATGCCCATGATTTTGGAATGAGATGTTCAATGAGCAGGTGTCCACATGCGTTTGGTAATGTAGTGTATCTTAGAGTTGAAGCAGTGTGAGCCAGCTGCAAACAGACATGCCCTTTTCTGTGACATTTGGAATAAATAAATGTGATTAGGAAGCTAATGCCAATATTTGCGGCCGTGGCACAAGGGGGTAATACAGATTGCAACTGCTGTTGATAACCAGGCAGTAAAAGGACCAGAACAATGGTGCCCTAGAGGTGGCCCTTATTAGGAAAGAGAAGGGATTGGGGACTATGGGAGAAGACAGTATGGATCTCACTCTTACAAACAACTGCCGCTGACAATGTTATTTGCTGACAACATTTTGGTACATGCTCAGATAATGAGTGGTCAAATGGGAT